>OY776673.1:155025295-155747795 GCA_963675555.1 Leptura quadrifasciata
GTATTAAAATTAGTTTATTCCAACTTTTTTAAAATGATTTAATTCTCTTGTTGGTTTGAACAAGTTCAAACCAGTCTGGTACTATCTAAGCAAGAAGCAAATAGTATGTCAACGCATGTGGATGATTTTTTATTTTGCAAATTCATAGCAAATAAAAGTAACAACTTTCATCATCTTGTTTTTCTTAGCGGTGCAATAATAAATCGCGGCACTCAGGCCTTGCGGCCCATTGTGCAATATGCATCCGCTAACTGGTCAGTGAATGTCCCGATCCAGGCTAGACTCCAGACCAAAAGCCAGAATCCTTCCCAGCGGAGCATTCCTTATTTTCTCCGGCATAGGGAAGCCAGTACCGAAGTGTTTATGCATGAAGTTCATGAGACTGGGGCAGGAGGTTAGGAGATGGACAACTTTCATATGTAACGTTTCAATTTTGTTTAATTTAGTTAATTTTAATATAACCCCTTGTGTATGCCGCTCCTTGGATTTATATGTTAATTTTATAGAGTTAGAGCACCTAAAAGTATGCAACCAGCGGTGCGCTACGGAATCGTATATTTGGAAAATCAGGAAATAATCACCTTAAAATTTCGTATTGGTCATTTTAAATCCTTTCAATTTTATACATCAAGCTTGTCTTAATATAAGGAATATCCATAAAAATAAGCATCATATTATATATAATTAATAGGTATTGCCATTATATTTCTGCCATTATCATGTATAGTTTTTCGTATTTTATCGCGAAGTTTTTGTGAGCGAAGGATAAAAACAGGCGTTCGAGTCAGTTACCACGTATTTCTGGTGTGTTAATGAGTGCAATCCACATTTTTCTATATGTTTAACACTTTGAGGTGTTCATTTTGGATATAATTAGAAAGATTGTGTTTATATTGTGGCCGTGTGCTTATGTAAGTTTTTGGACGGCGCACAACATCGGCTGTATTGCTGGATTTAAGGGCATTTTTTACCCCTAATTAACACGTGGTAATCAACCAAGCTCTTGCCTATAGCTTTGGTTACTTCAAGCCACCCTCCATCTACGTAAGTTATTACATTTTTCTTCTTTTAAATGACTGGTTAATGGTAATTTCGTGAATCCTTGTTATAGGGCTTTTCTTCTTTTCCCTGGCTTCTTTCACTTTTTGGTGCAGTAATATTGGTTTCTAATTTGGGATATTTCTGATATCAAGCTACCGTTAGAAGACCTATTGAAGTTCCTGCGTTCCAGTTCGTTATTTTGGAATTTCTGAAATAGACGCAGTATACAGGCTGTCCTGGACGATCGACCATTGGAGCCGCCATTTGCAGTAATCTCGTGCGAGGACGACATTAAGCAGATAAGCTGTATTTCTTTGAATTTTCTGTATTTTCTATATACTATTTTAATATTTTGCATTTATTCATATTCATTTGTGTACCAAATAATCTATTACATATTAGTAGTGCATTTTTGTCTGCTACTAATTGAATGGCCGTCTTTTAGGCCCTTGCGCTAAATTTCAGTGATTAATTCATTTGTCTTGACAAAATCTTGACCTGTATTAATATATTTATTTAATTTTTTTGGTATTTACTATCATTTTGCAGATATAATTATTACGTCATTTTTTTTTTAAATAAATTATATTGTGCGCCAACCGTGATCACGTGCGGACATTTAATCATTGGTTTACCACTATATATATTTTTTTTATATATCTATATATATTTCAACCTAAACATTCACGAGCGGGCATTCATTATTATTAGCTTACAACTTTATGTTTTTTATATATATTTCAGAATGGTAGAAAATTAAAGTAGATTTTATATACTTTGGGAATCATTTATTTTTGTAGAATATGCGTTCAAAATATATTCAGTAGAGAAAATTAAGGCAATTGACACCTGATATCGATTTCGTGGTCCAATTATATATATTTCTATTTGGGGGTGCTTGAAGTTTTGTAACCGAACTTTAAGCCACTACTTGGAAACGTAGGGCAATTTAGGTTACTGGCGCCCTGAGCTGCTCAGTTGTATATTGAGTAGTTCTAAATAACCGCACGGCCAGCACCGGCTGTAAGCTAGCCAACGTTTCTCTCAAGAACTTGGACACACCACCATCGAGAGTTAGGTTAGGACCTAATATCTCTCTATAAGATTTTAGTAAGGTGACACATAGTATTACGTAATTTTATTTAATCCTTACTAGATTTCAACTCGCTCCCAACCGTAATGGCGCTCTGTTGTCAGACTACCGTATCCATATTCCAAAAACAAGCAAAACGCTGCTAGAGTAAATTTCTTTGGTATAGAATGACGTGCAATCTATGTTTCCAGCTCTCACTCTATAATATAAACTTTATTTCCAGCTAAATCCACTGCATACAGTGCCAGCATTGGATGACAATGGTTTTGTGCTATGCGATAGTCATGCGATAATGATATACCTTGTAGAAAAATATGGGAAAGACAAATCATTATATCCTGAAGATATAGAAAAACGTGCTATTGTTAATCAAAGACTCTTTTTTGAGTTAGGCGTTTTATTTGCACGGCTTTTCAACACAGCGGTAATTTAATTTTAGAAAACTGTTTGAGATCTATTTAATAATTATGTTTTTCTTTAGTATCCTGTTTTACATTATGGAGTAAAGGAAATCACACAGAAACAAATCGATGATATGAACCAAGCTTATGGATATGTTGAAACCTTTCTTCAAGATTCCACATATATAGCAGGAAACGATTTAACAATTGCTGATTTTTGTATATTTACCACGATTACAAATTCAAACGTCGTGGTACCATTAGATGAAAGAAAATATCCTAAAATTATCGGCTGGAGGAAAATTATGCAAAGTTTACCTTGCTGTGATATAGATCGAGTTGGAGGTGATATGTATAAATCTCTTGTTGATTCTAAATTAAGAGAATAATAAAATGTTTCTATTATTGCGTGATATGTTATTTTATTAAAATAAAATAGTAGATATTGTTTAGAAACATATTCGTGATAATGGTGAGGTTTTCATTTTAAAGTGGGCATTGAAACTGACTGTGGGTACCCTATTTAATTACTAAAAGAAATCCTGGTAATTATGTTTTCTATAAATTTAATTACTATTTATTTATCTGAAGGATAAACAAATAAGATTGGCCATTTGCGTGATCGTCTAGTTTTATGTGGTTAGGACCTTAATTACGTTGTGTGTGTAGTAACCCTTTTTTAATTACCCCAGGTTCTTTTATATAAAGTTTAATATTACTTGTTTCTGTCTGATACTGTATTCCTTAGAAAATTAATCACTCAGTTAATTGAAATACCTGGTAAACTTGCACACACTGTCTATTAATTGAGAGACCTAGTTAATTATATATGTTATTTATGTAGTTATTTATTACTCAAGATTGCACTGTACATTTATAGTTGAAGTTTGTTTTCTATTTTGCTTTGAAACAAAACCATTTATTTAGAGTGTTACTTATATGAAGAAAAAGGTAAAGGTGAAAGAAAAGACAATAATTGATGGGAAAAAATAGAAAAAAAAACCCATTTTTATTTTATATAAATTGATGCAACAATAGTCGAACATGAAATCAAAATAATACAAATATTTGAGATAATTGTCTAAATACTATAATAGGAAAATTTGCGCTGCTATAGTAATGACCATACTATAGATATACTGAGTGTTTTGATGCAATAACAAGAACTTATATAAAAGTATGCTGTGTTATTTTAATAGTAATTAGAGTTGTGGCAAATGCCTGATAGTGATAATCTATAATAGAGCTGTTAGCAATCGCTAGGTAATAATGTCCTATAATTAAATAAAGTTGTTACCAATCGCTAAATAATAATGATTTATAATTAAAGCTGCCAGCAATAGCCAAATAATGAATCGAATGCAAAACAAGGGACAAGAATCATGTCAGGTTTATACATTGTCAAAATTAAGTTGAGAAATGACCATTAAATAGTCATATAAAAGATCATAGAGTGTTGAGGAAATATCCTTTAATTATGCCTTGTTAATTGATTGAAACTAGAGTAGGAACAATCGTTCAGATAATCATATTAACCTTGCTGAGGTGAGAATTTACACTCACATAAAATCTTTTAGAATGCTGCTGGGGAAATCTCCCTATAGTAATTAAATAGAAAAGCAGCCGCGAATCCGCGAAGGTAAGAAAGTACGGTTGCATCACCCTTCAATCGAAACAAGTGACCAGACAACTGCCTGAAATATTGACATATCCCTCGTTGTAACTGAACCCTATTGGAGAACAGAACCAGCCAATTGGCCGTAGTCAATGTTTCAAACCTTTGTTAACGCAAAGTACGCCGAATTCATGTAACTATAATATTTCATTGTAGATAAAATGGCCAACAATCAGACAACCTTGTGGTTACAGTAGGAAAACATTCCTAGTGTACTTTAAATATAAAGCATTCTTGAAAAACCTTACATGAGGTGTGGGGGAAACGAAGGTCCACTATTTGTTTTATACAAATTGCAGAATAATTATTGACATGAAGTATTGACGAGTCTATGAAAAGCATCTTGTTATTGCATAACTCTAAATATATAGTTCGTGAATATAAACTTGTTATTTTGCAAACGCAAATTTCCCTAGTAAAATATTCAGAAAGTGAAATTTATGAATTAAATTTTGTGAATGAAATCATAACTGAATAAACGGTAATATAATATTCCATATAGTTAAAAATCAAAGTTAATATTTCATAAAAAAAACTAATATTCTTTCAGTACCACAAATGCGTCAGTTAAACCTTTTATAAACACCCCGTAACCAGAATATGAATTCAATTGCAAATAATAAAGTAGAGTCTCGAAATAAGAAAATAATCACCTTTAGAAATCCACGCCAGTTGAATTTCTGTGACGTTAAAACGGCACTTCATAAAAAGTACGTTAAACCGTGATTGTCTTCGATGAAAGTACAACGAACACGAAGTACTGCGATGCAATGGTTATTGGAACTTTATTTCCCAAGTACAGCTGACCGAAGTCTGCAAAGTACATTGAGTGTGGTTTAACTGTATTTCCTAAGTACAGCAGACCGAAATCTGCAAAGTAACTTGAGCGTGGTTTAATATTATTTTCTACGTACAGCAGACCGAAGTCTGCAAAGTAACTTGAGCGTGGTTTAATTTTATTTCCGAAGTACAGCTGAGGTAAACTCGGCAAAGTAACTCGGTTGGGATTACAAAAATAATCCTCTTCTGAACGGTCTGATCTTTTTTTATATGGTCCCTGATGTCACCCTTCTACCCGGATTATGCATCTCCGCTTGTTTCTTGTGGGAATATGTTTATTTTAACGCTATTATAATTATTCGACACGACGTAGCTCTGTCTTTCTCTATGGTTAAGCTAGACACGTGTAGGTGATTCCATACTCTGGGAATAAACGAAGTACTTGACACTTATCTTAATATACGATAAACAAACCCTGTGACTCGACTCGATTTTATGTAATTTTTTAGTTAAAACTGTAGCTTTTAACTTTGCTTTAAAATAATATAATTTTAAAATGCATTCTGGTAACTTTACTGTGTTCAATATTTAATGACTAAACAAACGTAAAAATGAAATGAATTAACTGCAATAATTACTTGAATTTGGAAATAATTAAGAAAAAACTAAATTTGTATATGGGGTATATACAGGATGTTTCAGTATATTGAGTACAACAATCTTTAATAATAATTCAGCAAAAATAATTTATACAGTAGCGGTCGAATTGCAGGGATCTCAAAAACACAGCCGTCGAATAGACAATTATCCGTACCACTTTAGGCAAATCATAAGTTATGTTAGGCAAACACTACACGCCAATATTTATCGCGATATTTGGATAAGATATCACAATATATATTGATAAATCACGAGGGATCACGAGTATAATTTTTATCATGACAGTATTTTTATATTTTTTCGCTAGCTAGTTCCAAATGTCAAAAATGGAGAGAGAAAAGCAGCGTGCAGAAAACCCACGATTTTGGGATGTACAATTGATCCGTACCAGCTTGAATCCAAAATTTTTTTCAGTTCCTTCCTATAATTCGATCTTAAGGAGTTTATTTTTTCCTTACTTCGTCAACTGTTACATTCTGTTTAACTTTTTTATAAATTAACAACTTATTATAAGCGTAAGTTCTTTACAATTTGTTCAAATAATCATTAGTTGAGTTCCATATTTCTGGTGAATTTTCCAAATTCAGTATAAATGATTTTAAATGTAGTTGTTTCACTGCAAGGGACGAAGTCGACCCCGAAGGCTCCACGCAGTACTGACGCGATTCGCGATCAATATTTTATAGAAATTACACTTTCTATATTTATCACGTGATCCATGGATTGACCACGGATTTAAAGATTTCTAGAATTCCTGATATCCATATCACAATTTTCCACTCTACACAACCAATAAATATCACGATCCAATATCGTGATCCAAATATCGCGATAAATATTAAACGTGTGGCGTCCACCTTAGTGCCACTTTCCTCGATATTCGTCTCATCGAGATTACTTAGAGCTGTACAAATAGGTAAGTATACTTCTAAAACAAGTGAGGAACTTCCTCTTAGGTCGTCGCGGAGTTGCAACTGGCAGTTCCAATGGACGAGGCGCGTCCTAGACTGTACTGGAGGTCGACACAGGTAACAGAAGTGGCGGAATTAAAATACATGAATCCCAACCAAGTGGTCCGGATGGACCTTACAATATTAGAATTGGACCTGCTGGCGGTAAGCAGAGCCCTCAAATAACTTAACAGGAAAACCCGAAACCAGTAGGAAGACGAAGAATACGAGTAATTGGAAGAAGATCCCTATAACGAGACAATATGTTCTTATACCAAAATCTTGCACAAAAATTAAACAACTTCAATCACTGCGGTTCTTCTTATCTGTTATATTTTATTTCCAAAGAGAGCAAATATCTGGTTATCACATTTACTTAAACATTATTTATTTATTTAAATAAGATCTTTTTGAAAGAAGATTTTATTCTAATGGTCTAAATAACTCACAATTCTCCCCGTCAAACCAGATGCTTGAGCCTGGGGTGCGTGTCGAGATTCGAGTCAAGGAACTAGGTTGACTTCTGTTTGGGTTTTCTCCTCCTACCCTCCCTCTACGTTGGTATTGGGGTGGAAGATTGTATGACTCTTGAGCTCTTTGATAATTAACGTGATCTTCTTCCAAGTATTGCGTCTGTCTTGATCTATGTGGTGTTCTCTTATATTGAGATCCTATGTGTCTCTGTCCAGGTGAGATGTTTAATCTTTCCAGTACTCTCTCTGAAAGTCTACCACTTTCTCTTATGTGACATAATAAAACATCCATCTTTCTAGAGGATGAAGGGTCTGCCTCAAATTCATATTTATGAGGGAAATTACAACCTGTTCCATATACACAAGAGCCGGTCATGACTGCAATTCTACAGTACTTTCCTCAACTCTGACTGTTCCATCTTGTGCCCGTATATTTGCCTCTATGAGTATATATGATTCTTTACCTCCCACGTTTTAATGTCGTCGTAAGAAAAGTGTTTTACAACATTACGAAGAAAAGTTACAGTAGGAGGCTCAGTTTGCTGGGCACTCTCTAATGGTATGTCTTGAATAAACTTGCAACATTTGAATTCATATAAGAGCGCAATGAGGTAGAACAAGTTCTGCAGTTTACCTTGGGACACTTTCCACAACTGCCGGTTGATTTTATAGGAGTAATAATCGGCATAATGGACTTACTCCTTTATAAACATTTTGTAAAAAGCCTAGGAAGTTGCAGACGATTCCTCAGGTTCCAGGGAGCTACGTACATACGTTATGTTTATGTCAATATTTATGTTTATTTAAGGCAAAGAAAAACGGCAGAACCCACACATAAAGATAAATTGAATCAAATAGATCTCTGTGTGATATATCCGCGAATAAATATATTGTTCATATAAAACAAATGCCAATATCTGGGATGGGACGGGTTGGTTGGACTGGGGAAATAAGGTCCATTTCGGAGTTATAGCGGACATACGTAACCGTTTGCCCTCGAAATTAAGGGTGGGATGATGGAGGTTCCAGGACGGGTGTTTCGCGTTCAGATCGACTAGCAAGTATGTATACATAAGGAATTATTGCTGTATAATGACGTTCAGGTTTTTGTCGTATCTGATTGTCCCTATTTTCAACATTTATGAAAACACTATCAACAAAGGCTTCAGGATATTGATTATGTATACGAACTATCGGAAAAGCTACGCCGTATAGGTGACAAATTTGATGTTAGGACGATATTTCAAACGGGGAATACTTTAAGATCTATTTTAACAAAAACAAAACCGATAAACAGGGAGCAGAATTCAAAAAACTGTGTTTACAATACCCCGTGCGAATGTGATAAATGTTATGTGCGTGAGTCATCCAGACCTTTCAGTGTGAGGTTGGATGAGCACGAGAATTACATTAGAAAGAATGAAATTCAGAAATCAAAGATTTGTGAACATGCTTGGGAAAACAGACGTAGAATAAACTGGGACTCGGCAAAAATTTTAACAAAAGAAACATACCAAAAAAAGAAAAATTAAAGAATCAGCAATAATCTTATTAAATGAAGATAAGTGCGTATCGAATTGTTCTGTAGATATTTGTACAACCTGGCTACCAATGTTAAAAGAAGAACTTAACAAACTCAACATTATCTAAAAGAAAATATCATCAGTTCTATGTTCTGTGTAAGTAGTAAGTATCTATGGAAATAACATAAACAGAATCTTAAAGCTGTGTATTTGACATACACAGCAAAATAAGTGTTCTTCCAAAAAAAACTTTGAAAACGGAAAGAGATTACTTTCCGAAACGTCAGCAAAATACATTATTTCTGTGTTTATTCCGATTTATATTATTTGCAAAACATAACCTCTGACTTTTCCTTTGGCGTAAACGTCACGGGCGCAGCGGCTTTTTTCCAATAATTCTATTATTTTGTAGATTCGGTGATTTGTTTTGAAGGGGATAATAATACATGTGGTAGAAAACCCAAATAAGAATGTTTTAAGGTTGTTATTTAAATTATTTTCAGGTATTTTAAAAGGGTGCACTAGCATGTTCTAGTAATACAAATATTATCTCTAACGGGATCTTTGGTATTTTTCACTGCGTTTATTATCTTTTTAATGGTTTCTCGAATCTTTTTTGTGTTAAATTGTTTGAGAGAGCTAAGTATTTTCCCTCAGAGGATTTTCGTTTTACCCTTGAGTGTAGCTTGTGGCTGTTGGGTAGTGGCTCATTGCCTAAACTGCTGCCAGACACGGGCAAGTTTGTCTTTACGACGCTGTCGGTTGGGTTTGTCTGTCTGGGGGTTAGTGTAGCCTTCGCTGCCGCTGTAAAAGGGGGACAAAAAATTAATATAGGAAATGAAGCAAAACTCTGTTTGCTTTGCGCCCTCAAGAAATGGATTTACCAGAATAATTTATAAACAATTTAGGTCTAATTTTAAAAGTATTAGACATACCTTTTGGAAAAGTTGCATAGGACCGAAAGAAAATAGTCTTTTGATCTCTATTAACTGCCAAATAAATAGATTAGAGCTCATTTGATTCATAGTATAAATAATACAACTTTATCAATGTGGTTTTCACAACAGATCAATGGTATACATAGTGATAATACTGTAGAAAGAACACTTCATTTGAACGGCCATTGAAACGCGAAAACCCCGTTTTATATACTGATGATATGAAATGTTCTTTAGGAAATGGTAAATTGCAATAGCATTACAGATCTTACGCTTGTACTCAACTGCGCAGCGGATGCCGATTTACTTATCAGTCTAGTCGAAATTCCTTGCTGTTCATTCGAATTTCAGTGAGATAATATTATTAATTTCGTAAAATATGACTCCAAAGTTATATATGACTATGTCTAGTCCATCGGTAAGGGCAGTTCTAATGACAGCAAAGGCAATAAATATAGAAATAGATTTAGTGGAAGTAGATTTTTTGAAACTCGAACATCTAAATCCAGAATATGTAAAGGTAAATATCCAATGTTTTATGACATATAGATTAGATTAAACACGGTTTGTCTCCCAAAGAAGTACAATTTTTACACATTAATTAAAATTTTGAATCATAGCATTTGAAAATAGCATGTTAATGTATCTAAACTGTTGTAACGTAAAAAATTGTATATGTAGCTGAACTTATGACCGTTATATATTTAACTAAATTGACAATTAATATCTTGTGTACATGTTTGTTTATTTGATTTAGACTTATATAATTATCTATAGTAAATATACTTATTATTTGCTGATGACGCTTATTGCCATTGAACTGATTAGGTATAATCAATAAGAGATAAATAAATGATTTAAATACTATTAAAAAAATATAGCTATTACAGATAAATATTTTGTATACTTCTTGTATTTAATATGAAATCACTGATCAGTCTGATACACAAGGTAAACTAAAACAGTATTTTGAGATCTCGAAAATGGCCATTCGGATCGCAAAATGTTTCAAATGAAAGTTGTAGAGAATTCGATTACGAACAATTTCCTTTTATTTTTCATTTCCATTCGATCAATATTGGCAGAGTTATGAATTTTTTGAACGTGCAATCAGTGATATTTAGTTATAGCGGTGAAAATTAATAATAACGGATGGTATGCAACAGATATGAAATGAATCCGAATGTAAACGCATAATTTTGAAATTAAAAATGGCGGATACATATGGCGATTCAAATGTAAAGGTAGGATAAAATTATATTAAACTTCGTAAATCATTATTAAAAATTAAACTCATTTAATGACATTAAAAATACACGTATGAAGTATTACAATTTGCCATCTTCTTGTTCTTCACAATTCTCCGTATCTTGCATCCACGTGTTGAGACAACTGGTCTCAATGCAATTATCGCAAAGGTCTGACCATTTCAAACCGGCTTTTTTACATTCACACGATGCCCCACAATTCATTCGACAATTGCATGCTACTAATTTCAGCAGCTCATTTTGTGCAGGAGGGCCAGTAGTCGCAATGGACTGAGGACTTTCTGCCATCCCTACGATTCTGGATCTTTACTATTGCTCAGCCATGTTTGAACCTGATGGTACGTTCTATACGAGTGTTGGGCAGCAGCATTGGAGGTGGGCGGCAATGCAAGCATGCGGGTGGTTATCTTTCATACCAATCGTCTGTATACTTCGTAACGGAGAGCGTTTAAATCAAATTCTGTAGGTTTCTTAGACCCGTATAAATGCAAAAATAACAATTCCCCTACTCACCCCTATTTATAATTTCAGAAATTCATACCATGAATCATGCAAAAAATTAATTGTGAGTCAACGGATGTTGACAAAATGTTTCCACTGTCAACAATGATGACAGCTGCTAGTTTTAATTTGAATGCACAGGCTTGTCGATACTCGAATGACTGTCACAAAAAACTGTAATGAACTCATGTACGTTGAAAAAACAATTTTAAAACATAATATATTACCATCTCTTGGGAATAATTATTTTACATTCGCATTTTTTTTCGCATACGAAAATGCAAAGTACGACTGAGTCACAACATACAACGGTCGCCTGAACCCCCACTGCTGCACATGCCAACGGACCCTTCTTCTTTGTGTGTAAATAGTACTACACATCCTAAAAATATGGGCCCAGTATGAAACGATTCAGAAATGCGCACAGAATAACTTCAGGGGCTCAATTCTCGACTTCGTTGGAAAACATTCCCATGAGAAAATATTCCCATGGCTATATCATTATTTGGTATTCTCGAATGAACTTGGAATGGACTTTCCCATGGGAACCGTGATTATACGTATGTCTGATATTAACTGGATTCATTTCATAAATCGACCAATAGCATTAAAGATTCTGGTGATTTTTTCAAATTGTAATGTTGAGAACAGTGAAAAGGAAACCTCCGAATAACCTAACCAATAAAATGAATACAACATAAACAGTTGTTGTTGGGTAGTTTTAGTAGTACAAAAATTAAAATATTCCCTTATTATGACGGATTAGACCGAAAAGAGACAAGCTGTCATACTACAGGGGTAAAAAAATGCTTTTTGGGTTTTTGGAGAATGATGAGGAATTGCGTATGGCAAAATTTACACATAACTATACACGTCAAATTTCGTTTTGGATTATTAGCCAATTCTTCGGCAGCTTCGACCACTTTCAATTGGTTTAGGAGAATTATTTCATCCATTGCAAGAACTTGAAGTTTAATCAATATTAAATATTACAAATATAAAACAATAAACAAACTACGATTAATATAATACAGGTTATATTATTATGGTTTTATCACAGCTTATAGAATATCTCTTTCTTTTTCACTCTATACTCGCGGAGTGCGCATAATCTGTTAAATTATTCCCATGGGAAATATGAATTCTCTAGTCTTTCATCATGTGAATATATTCTCACACTTCGTTGGGAAAATATTCCTATCAGTTGCATCGAGAATACACAATATAAATTTCCATGGGAAAGTTCCGTTTTTCCCATTGGAATAAAATCGAGAATTGGGCCCCTGATGCTTCAAACGTGACGAAAATTGCCTGTTTGCTAGAAATTAAAAATCAACCGGATTTTCAATCGTTAGTTCCTTGTCGCTGCTTATTGAGAATTATACACGAAAAAGTGTTTTTTGTAGGAAATTTATAAGCTTTTATTTAGATCTTATGAGATTTTGTCGTAAAGTCCAAAGAAACGATGGTATATATAAAAATGAATTAAAAAATAATATTGGTTCAATTTTTCTGAACAAAAACAGTTTTCAAGAACCTTTTTTTTTTAAATAAAATATACCTTGCGAACGGCTTATGCTATTGCATTACTTTCAGATGTATATAAAGTAATAAAAATTGGTCAAAACCAATTTTTTAAAAGTTGTTATGCGCCGTTCTTGTAGGAAAATCTTTATTTATAATAAAAAAGAAATTCTTGCTCATAGCTTTAAACATCTGTAACTCGTGAACCATCCATCGTATGATGTAGCTCATTTTACAAATAATTTAATTCTCTTCAAAAATCCTTTAGTGTCATTATTGCCCAATGCCAATTAAAAAATGGCAATTTGTCAAAATGCACTTGAAAATGACAATTTTTCGTGTTTTTCCCTTTTATCTCCATTCACTCGTTAGCAAAACGATTTTGTACATACACCAGCGTATTCAAAATTTGGTTCTCTTTACTTTCATTAGCTACACTATATGCGTACGATCTATCGTTTTCCAGTTTTTATCGATTTTATCATGAAACGTGTTCTGATATAAAGGGGTTTAAAAGTTCATAACTCTGCCAATATTGATCGAATATAAATGAGAATAGAAGAAAATTCGTAATAGAATTCTCTACAACTTTCATGTAAAACATTTTGCGATCCGAATGACTATTTTCGAGATTTTAGCGAAAAACGCGCGCATTTCCGTTGCATTGCAAAACTGTCAACATTTCAAAAAATTTATCTCTGCTCCATTAGGTCGTACGGAGAGAAAAAAAGACGAAATTGTACGAATTTTTATTACCTATAATTTTCATACGTACAAATTTTACAGTAAACTTGATACTTTCCGTATTTTTTGCGAAAAATCGATTTTTTTAACCTATTTTCTCCCCCCTTCCCTCCGCCGGCGTTTACGGGTGAGGACTTTTGATATGTTAAAAAGTGCCACAAAATAAGCCTGTTTCCAAAATTTCAGCTCGCTCTGAATTATGTCATCCAAATCTACAAATTTCGTCCCATTTATTGGGCTATAAAGAGATTTCTATAATACCTTTATTCATTAGAACTAACTGGTTTGTTTAAAAATTGCGTGTGCTAATGCCCGTTGTCGGGGAAGCCGATAGATCCGATGACGTCACGTCTGTTTCGCAAATTACCGAT
Organism: Leptura quadrifasciata; assembly: GCA_963675555.1. Taxonomy (NCBI): domain Eukaryota; kingdom Metazoa; phylum Arthropoda; class Insecta; order Coleoptera; family Cerambycidae; genus Leptura; species Leptura quadrifasciata. The sequence continues at coordinate 155,039,238 of OY776673.1, forward strand.
TTCCATAATTTTTCAATGGCCTCAGAAAATTCAAATATTTTGCATAGCTGTCAAATACGCTCTTTCAGAATTAGCAGTAAATAATATGCCAATGAGCCCATATTGACATTGGAAGCTTTTTTCGTTGTAAATAACATTACTATTGTATTGCATTTGATAAAAGCCACATAAATAATGTATTAAGATGTATGTCTGTGAGTGGACAATATTTTACTCGTCACTATCAGTGTTTGCAGAACTCGAATCACTGTTTATTACACTAATAGTAATTGTGTTGATCGGTGGTAAGATACAATATTCCTTTTCTGTCGTTTAATTCATTCATTACTATCCTTATGGTGTTTAACACAGATACCTATAAATATAAAAATTAGGGTGCCCAGCAATCTGGAAAAGTCAGGAAATTAGAAACAGTCAGGGAAATTATAAAAATCAACAAACGAATGTTTACTAAAAGTCTGAAAAAGAAGTTTCTTCGATACATTTTTTGAATGTTGATTTGTTAGATAATAGGAAATATAAAGAAACAAAGTTAAACGAAATTTTTCATTTTTAATTTATCTTTTCAATCGCTTTAAATAGGTCGATTTCTACTTTCTACATTCGCAACTTAATTCGAATAGTTATGCATCAAGGATATTCTATAAAGTTATACTAAATCTAAAATTAGAGCCCTGTTACATCCGTTTTCGATATAAATATGCCGAGGTATGGGTAAAAGCTTCCAAAAAAATGCATAATAATAATAATAAATTTAATGTTAAAGTAGTAGTTTTAATGAATCAAGTAAAAAAAAATAGGATTCTTCTTGGTGATTCTTCTGTATTGAGTAGCACTAGAACTTTACATTTTATATATGAAAAAAAAAATTAATTTGTACTAGAAAAAATTTATTATACAAAAAAATTAGCTATACCATCTTAAGCTGGAAAAAAACATTACGAAAAATTGTCCTTTAGCTTTTTCTCATTGAATATTCACACAAAAAATAGAAAAAAATAATAGCAGCTTTACAGGGTCAACATCAAAGTTTGCGTACAAGATGAGGTCTTGTAAGGTCGTTTGAATAAAAATACTTTAAATTTTTTCGATATTTTTGCAGAAATTATCAAATGCAGTCAATATTTCTTATGGAAGGAGGTACATATTTTGCATAAAAAAATTGCTATTTTGTCGTTTTTCAAAACTACACTTGCCAATAAATTCTTCATTATTGAAGAAGCAATCAAAATGGCCTCATTAATTTCTTTTATTGGGAACTTTTGACAATATTTTAGCTAATTTATCTATCATAAGAGGATGTGACACCTAGGTCTTAAATAAAAACACTTGAATAAACGTCCAACTTTATAGAGTATATTTGATGTAGGACACATTGTTTTGAGCTAATTTTAAAAATGGAGCATATTAATTCGATTTCTTTAAAATAGAGAAAAAAACAATCACTTGGAAAATGTGCTGAACTCAGTCAATTACTATATCGAAAATTAAAGGTTTTATTTTTCTTTAAAAACGCCCAATTTTTCAGAATACTTGCAGAAATTTAATAAAAGTTGATGACTTTCTCAGTTTAGTGTAATGTTAAAATTGTAATCTATTTACAATTTTACGATTATAATATTTAGACTGGATTTTATATGAAATAATCCTGGAAAAGTCAGGTAATTGGATAATTGAAAATTGCTGAGTACCCTGTAATTTCTTATCAGTGTCGACGTTTTTCTTAGATAATAATGAAATATAAAGAAATTTGCATATCATTATATGCAAATTGATTTGAAAAATTGGTAGTTATTCGATTCGGTATACCTACTTAACATTTTAAGCATACCAAATAGAATAACCGTACCAGTTTTTATTTTTAAATTTTCTCTTGGTTGTAAGTTAAGTTCTAAAAATTCTTGGTCTAATACTTCTGCGCCTTTGACTCTCGCTGTGTATTTATAATAATTTTATTTCACAGATTAATCCTGCGCATACGATTCCAACAATGGATGATAATGGATTTATACTATGCGATAGTCACGCCATAATGGGATATCTGATAGGAAAATATAGCAAAGACAAATCTTTATACCCAGAAGATGTGGTAAAACGAGCTCTTATTAACCAACGACTTTTTTTTGATTCAGGAGTTCTATTTGCACGACATTTGAGAACGGCGGTAATCTAATATTTTATTTTAAGTTTTTATTCAATTTCGCTTGTTGATACGTTTGTTGATTTTGAGTTATCTTGCAATCCAATTTTAATTTTATACATATTTGATCGATTTGAAATTATGCAAACATGTATATTCCCGATGATAAAGTTTTGGTGACTTGAATTTTTTAGCCATAAAATCCATGCTTTGTTGATATCTACAGCCGACTCAATGAAGCGGATAAATCTTCTAAACCTTCTAAAACAGATTCGATTCGATGCTTTTTTTTTGATATTAAATTATTCAAATCAATTCAAATCAGAAACATGAGTTATGAGGCATTAAATTTCAAGTTTTCACATATTAAGTCCGGTTTTCGGGGAAAACGTATTGGTGAGGGATTTTCGGGGTCACTGATTACGAATACATTGTCGAGAAAAGGGTTTTCTTGATTCTTTTTCCGAAATTTTTTCAGATTAAAAATGTTTCCTCTCGATGATCTTAGTAGGTACATTTCAATAAATGATTGTTTTTTATTTTTGTACTAATAAATATGATTTTATTCAGCTCTCTATAGTGTTACATAGAGCAAAGAAAGTAACAGAAAAACAGATACAGGACATGAATGAACTCTATGGTTTTATCGAGAGCTTTCTTCAAGATAACACATATATGGCAGGAAATGACTTATCAGTTGCTGATTTTAGTATATTTACCACGATTACAAATACCAGTGTTTTGGTGCCATTAAACGAAGAGAAGTATCAGAAAATTAGTGCTTGGAAGAAAACTATGGAAGCCTTACCTTTCTCCGATATAAATCAAGTTGGAGGAGATATATTTAGATCGATGATTGAAGCTAAAGTACGAGAATAATCAAAATAACATAATTTAGTCATTAGATGCAAAAATCGAAACAAAAAAAAACTGACACTTGTACAGTGTTATATTTGAATATAGTGCTTTATTTTTAAAAGTGTTTATATGCTAGCAACCTTTCATTGAATAAATAGTTTTTTCTTGATATTTTTCGTTACAAGTACAAATGCATGTTTTAAAAAATATATGTAGAATTTTTTTAATGAATAATAAGAAAGGAAAACCTATAAAATTTTTGTGAACTTCTTCAGTGTAAAACTACTTACCATAAATGGACAAGGAATCCATTTAATCCCATTCGCTGGCTATTAGTAAAATCTGCTCAAATTAACATTAGTAGTCCGCAGCATTGGTGGTATTCGAGTCTGCTCTACACTGACGGAACCCAAGAAGCTCGGGACCGGCCTGCAGACGACTCCGGACAGCCCCGATGCGGTGAAACTCTTTTATTTAAAAAATAGTTATCTTCGCCCATGTCTGTCACAAACACTTTATTGGATTTCTAGCAATTGGCAACTAAAATACTATTCACAGCGCATATCCTAATAAAAATATTAGCAATCAAGAGGAATGCTGAGGAACAAATAAATTATTGATCGCAGACTACACTCTTTCTGTCAAGGCTAGAGTAGGTTCCGTTTTCCCTCTGATATCGTTTCAATTGACTTTTGTTGCTGTCTTTTAATGCAGATGTATGTTTTTATAATTATTGGATATTGTACTGCTATAGTAACAATCTGTTTCTGCTAAGAACATATATTAAAATAGCTCGAGGCTTTGTTGAATTTGATATAGAAAATATTTATTTGATCTAAACTCACATGTTTAGATCCGAAATTATAACAAAAGCTTCATAATTATTTATATCTACTACCTAACCAATTCTATCTTATATTAATATATATGAAGACAAAAATATTTTTAATCAAAAATAACATTTAACGCACCGTTCCAACGAAGACCACGTCCTCGCCTCACGCATCTTCCAGCGGCTTGTATATCAGTGTATGCGCGGAAGCTATACAACCTTAGGCGAGGGTTGTATAGGAGATATACCATCCTTCGGAGGGGATGTAAAGCCGTCGGTCCCTTGTCTATTAAATGTTAGGCAAGTAAAAGATCCCTACTCTTCTTAAGGGAAGAGGTTCGGCAAAATTCCTGGTTGGGGGTAGCTCGTCTACAGGCGTCGGTGTTAGGCCTCAGTAGCGGAAATAGGCCGACGTTAAATAAATGTATAAAAAAAGCATTTAACGCACTGTCAACCTAGCAATCGAATATTAAACAATTAAGTATACAAATTGAGAAATCGTTTGATTTTTCAGAGTTCAATAATTAAATTGGTTTATGAAACACTTACAATGATGTGGGCTCGGTCACTCATCAGGAAAGTCCGCTCCTTCCTGGACGTACAAAATTGTCTGTCAAGTAGGGATCATTTAACTTGGCTTTCGGCTAGTATATTGTGCCTGTTCTCAAATATTGCATAAAAATTATCTGCCTGTGATTAAATCACAAGTAAATCCTTTCTTATAATATTTCTTTGCTTTTAGCTGTTATAATTCTTCAGCAATGCTTTATATTTTCTATACTTTATTCTCCAGATTTAAAAAATTGTCAATTTTTCTTTTGTCAAAAGTCTCCACTCCCTCTTTCTTTTTATTATTTCTGTCTCCATATATTTACTTTCATATTTGCTCGATAATTCCCATATAATCTTGCTTCCTCTTTTCCTCTTAAATCTGAATATAATAAGTTCTAAAATATTACGTCCAGACTCAAATTTTCTACAGTTTATTCAATACTTCAGCAAATGCTTTGGCTCAATAAACATTATCTTCGAATAATACATCGATAAAAAATTCAACGTCTTCACTTTCTCTCGCTGTTATGAGCTCATACAGATCTTTGTTATTAGATATTTTCTTAAGCATTGGAGTAATTCTATTTCTAAGAACAGCAAACGCTAATGGTGTTCTAGAAAGTGGTAACGAATAAGGAACCATTAGAAATCCTACAAATGTAGTTCTAATATCTTCTACATACGGTATAGATAAAAAGTTCTCCGTCATACATGATACATACGGATGATATTTTGACAGAAATTATAAAGATCAATATATGGACTTAATAGATTTAATTCTGCTTTAACCGTCATATTATGTAAAAAAATTGTTGGAAATCCACCTAGAAGATTCGGAGTCATTAATAAACAACTTAACTCATTAACTGTACAATTATTATGCAGAAAGGATTTTTTTAGATAACAAGATGCCCAGAACAAACCAGTATGATAGAATGGACTAATAATTGGTGAAGTTGGACAGGAGCTAACTATGAGAATTACCAAATGTACTAGCTATGTAATCATCTAAAGTATTAATAAAATTATTATTAGCTCCACAAGTTTTTTGAATTTTTCTAAAAACTTGTGATGAGTTTGCAATTCCAATTATTGCTGCAGCTTTAAATACAGCTGAAAATTTTGAAGAACCAAAACTTTCTTCTAATTTACTTTATGTATGACTACATTTTTTTGCAATCTCTGATATATGTCTAACAACATGATTTTTAACTGATTTTACGTCAGTATTTTTTAAGCTTTCATTAGAAATAAGTAGTACAATTCTAAGATCATCACCCTAACATAATATGTGATAAGGATATTCATATTCATCCATTGTGGCTCTCATTTCTGCTGAATATGTTACTACCCAGGTATCTTGATAAAGTCCTTCCATGCCACGACCATCCGAATAATAGTTTTGTTCATTTTCAGGAACTACAAATAATGTTTTCTCATAAGCTTCATGTGTTTTAGAGAATAATGGCATATCAAAATCTTTATCAAAAATGTCTTTCATTATATAGTCTACAGTTTATTTTCTAAATTTATTGTTCCATGCCGATGAATCAAGTACTATATATAATGGAGTATGATTTTTATAGGCTGTTGTAATTAGTCTGAAAGCATCTAGTTTCTTTAAAATTCCTAACTTACTAATAGCCATTGCCCGTTCATCAGAAAATTCTTCTAATAATCTCGTCATTTTTCTCTTGTGCACGTGATCGATGTCTATCTTCATATGTCTTAAAATCTCTATACTTTTCTTTCAGTTCCTTTTCCTTAGAAACAATATGAGTTACTAAATAGTCTAAAAGAATGTTGAAATCTCATTTAGGTAATAATTCTACGTACATATAATCTTTGCATTCTTAAAATATCAGAGTCAACACCATGTAAATAAGCATATTCTAAACCTTTAAGGATAGTTTTGCTTAAGAGTCTAGCTGAAGTAATAAGATTATCTGGTTTTGTGTGCCACACTATTAGAGAATTATTCATTAGACGACTCGTCATACTACGTCCTCCACCAAATCCATCATACAATCCAAGAACAGTATATTTTCCACAACTGTTCATATTACTCAATACAATACTATTCATAATGTATAATAAACTATTATCTGAATCATTTTCTTCTCCAAGTATTTTACCAGATTCAAAAGAATGCAGATATTCATTAAGGTTTACAAAATAACATTCTATTATTGGTGGATATATCGTATCAATGACTTTAGTCTGTTCCAGTTCCTGCAACCCAAGGGAGTGGTAATTTCTTCTTATCGAGATTTTGTTTTATAAAACTATCTTCACTGCAACGAGATAATGTTATCTCGGTTACAACGTTTTAAATTTTGAAACCTAAGTGGCTTAGTCTCAACCAATCCGAGTTCATCACAATTACGTATGTATGTACGTGGCGTGCTGCCATCAATAGAATGTCCGTAGATTTCTTATTTTGTAATTTTCATTAAGAGTTATTTGAATCAAAATTTAGTATGCAAGATACATTTGAATAACAGCTTGCAATTATCAATTTATTATTATCAAACAATTATCGTTTATGTACATTTATTATGTATTTACGATTTAAGTCATCAACTTGTATTACGCGATTCAACGTCCTTTTTCGTTGAGAACCTCGAGCGAAGCGGTTTCCTACCGTCTGAGTCCACGATAAATTTTAATTCAATTCCTTAATTGGAGATCGTCCACGTGGTAATATAAATTTTATTAATTTTATCATAGCTGTTATTCTCATTGTATTTATTTTTCTGTTTTAGAGATTCTGGTTGAATTTAAGATTTAAAATTGGGAATTTAGAATTTGGTATTTGGAATCTATAGTTTACTATTTATCATTTATAATCTATAATTGATAATTTATTATTCACCATTTTGTTGGTGGTTGAATACCTATTTGGATTTTTAGTCAATTTTGTTTAATGAATTTGGATTGGATTCATTACCGCCTAGCCAAGAAATCATTAACATGTGAAATTTTTTGAACAGCAGAATTTAATTTTTTTGAAACGTTACGCCATCTAGAGAGCCAGGCGTGAAGCAGTAGTTCACGTTAAGCGAACCGGCAAAGTCAATGTCAATTATTCACCATTTTGTTTGTGGTTGAATACCTATTTGGATCGTTTAGTCAATTTTGTTTAATGAATTTGGATTGGATTCATTACCGCCTAGTCAAGAAATCATTAACACGTGAAGCAATTTTTTTAACATCGAAATTTAGTTTTTTTTTTAAACCTTACGCCACCTAGAGAGCCAGGCGTGAAGCGGCAGTTCACGTTAAGCGAGCCGGTAAAGTCAATTTCAATAAACAATTGACATAACCCTAGCAAATTGGTGACATTTGCATGTGATGAATTTTATGCCTGTCGGAGGATTTATATCTATTGTGTCGAACTGAAGTAAGGAATCTTACCGACATATCCCATCGCTGAAGGATAGATATCACCCACATCAATTTGTTATAAGATAAGTACCATCTATCAGTAACTTTTACTTAACCTGAATTGCAATATAACGGCTGCTGTGATTCTTTGCTTGTTAATGATAAAACTCACCGGACACCAGGTCCTCAATGAAAATTTCTTGTAGTATAGTCTCGTTTACACTACTCTAAGGGCCGTCACGCTTGGTTGCGAAGTGAAACCCTTGTCTCCTACTTTGAAATAGTTTATTTTTCGATCTTTATCAGCATTCTCTTTGCGTCTATCTTGCGTTTTAATTTGAGCTTCTTGGACTTCGAGGAAAGCATTTGAAAGTTTGGGTAGATAAGGAGTGATCCGGGGTACAAAATTCTCAGCTTCAACAACTTTCCTTAAGTCATAGACAGTATCATAGGGTGCCCGAATCTCCCTGTCAAAAGTTAAATATGCGGGCGTATGTCCCACTGACTCACATACTGTGGAGTTCATAGCGAATCTAATGCTTGTTACATATTCATCCCAGGTATCATGTTTATCTTGTACCAGGATGGCCAACTGGGTCTTTAATTCTCTGTTCTTACGCTCAACAGGATTGCATGATACAGGGGTATAAATGAAAGTTATATACCCAAACAATAAGTGACCTTTTGCATGACGGCACTTATAAACTGAACACCGTTATCTGATATCATTTTTCTAGGTGTTCCATAGCGTAAGAAAACTTCCTCGATAAGGGTTTGTGCACATACCGATATGAATAGCTCTACCCATTTGGAAGCTACGTCTTCGACAACCAAGATCCAGCGGTTTCCTTTTGGTGTCACGGGTAATGGGCCAAATAAATCGATCGCGATTACCTTAAATCTCTGAGATGGGGCAGGAATCTGTAACAATTCTGTGGATTTTTGTTTCGTCGCCTTATAACGCTGACATTCAATACAATTTCTTATGTAATCTGTGACGCAACGTCTCATTCCAGTAAAATAGAACTTGGTGGAGATTTTCTGACCTGTACGATCCACACCATAGTGACCTGCAGTACATGGTACTGTATCAAGATGTCAGCACGACAATCTGCTGGAACAAGTTGCGGATCGTCTGAGTCTGATTCAGGGTTATAGCGGTAAAGCACTCCGTTTGTCATGATGTAGCCTCTTTCCGTCCATCGAGCTATTTCCAAGATATCCTCTCCTTGTAGTGCTACTATGATTTTTCTAATCTCTGGGTCATTTACTTCTTTTTATCTAACGTCAACTGGATCCAAACTAGGCATTTCTACCATAACCAAACAGACTTGACAGTTTACTGAATCCTCATGGACACAAAATGGTCGTGATAACGTATCTGCTATAACGTTTACTTTACCAGGGATGTAGATGTTAAGGCCTTGTAATCTGAGCGCCCATCTTACTAGACGACACGAGGGTGTTTTCAATGAAAATAACCATTGTAGTGGCTGATGATCTGTGGCAATGGTTACTTCAGCACCCTCGAGGTATATTTGGAATCGCGCGGAACTCCAAACTATGCAAGGAGCCTCCCGTTTACATGTCGAGTAGTTTCTTTCAGCGGACGATAACAAGCGACTCGCGTATTCAATTGGTCGTTCGTCAACACCATTTCCCTGGAGCAAAACGGCCCCCAAGGCGTAGTTGCTCGCATACGTGCGCAGAATGTAGAGTTTGATCAGCCTGGACGAGAATGGGAGCTGTTATGAGTTTCTCCTTTAACGTCGCAAAAGCTTGCTTTTCATCTTCTCCAAACACAAAGTTTTGATTCTTCCGAAGTAGATTGGTCAAAAGTCGCGCGATATCCGAGAACGTCGGTATGAACTTTCGATACCACGAACAAGTCTGTACGAAACTTTTTATGTGTTTAACACAAGTTGGAGGTTTTAGGTCTATAATTGCGGATATTTTCCGGGGATCTGGTTCAATACCTCGCGGAGTTGACACGTGTCCAAGATAGTTCACAGAGTTTCGCACAAACACGCACTTCTGACGACGCGCTGGGTGGCTAAATAATCTAAGTCTGTCAAACACTGCTCGAATGTCACTGACCTGCTGTTCAAATGTCTCTGAGAGAACCAAGAAATCGTCTAGATAAGCGAAAACTGCACGATCTTCCAAACGGGCTCGAGACCTGTTGACTAGGCGCATGAATGTAGCAGGCGCATTCTTCAGCCCGAACGGCATGCGATTAAATCGGAATGTCCCAAAAGGTTTTATCACGATCTTCAACAACAACACTGACTTGCCAATAGTCAGATTGTAAATCAATGGTTGACATAAAGGGTGTGCGCTTGGCACTGTGTAGAAGGCCATCTATAAGGGGCATCGGGTAACTGCCCTTTACCGTGATGTCATTTAACCGACGGTAGTCTACGCACAGTCTAAAGGTGTTATCTTTCTTAGGTACCAATGCGACTGGACTTGCCCAAGGCGATTCGCATTCTTCTATGATTCCAGCGTCTAGAAGACGATCTAATTCCTCTCTCAAGAAATTCTTTCTAAACCCACTTAAGGGATAAGGTGGAACTGCAATTGGAGAATGGTCGATTGCTTTAATTTGATGCAGTGCAAATTCTGTAGGCCCTCCCCCTGGTGTAAATATATCCTCATACTCGTTAAATAGAGTGTTGAACGTCTTTGGGAAACATCCAAAGGTTCACCCTCGTCAGGGCGGAGGCAGTATTCCTTACTGATTTCAAATACTTGAACATCTGCGTGTATGTTAAACTCACTAGCAAATGTATACCTTTTCTCAGGTCGATCGCAGAAAAACCAACATCCTTCTGGTACATTTAATACCACTATTGCCTTCTGTATAAAATCAACACCCAGGAGTGTGTGATTATTTTCCAAGTTGGGCAGGATAGTGAATGTGACAAGCACTACTCTGTTTTCGATAGTAACTTCAATATCAGTGCGTAGCACCTCTTCCTGTCGTACGTTTTCCATGTGCATATGACAGTCGAACTTTGGCAGACGTGAACACGACCTGTTTCTTGCAAAACCCGATATAGCTTGTGTCCTGCTATACTTACTTCATCACCTGAGTCAGCAAAACCAACTCCTTCAATATTTGAAATACTAAGGGGTAGAAGTGGTCTCGATAAGACTGTAGAGACGTAATAAAATCCAAGTGCTTTCACCTGCAGTGGTGCTGACAAATCTGTTCCTTTACATTTAGTGCATTTCGAACGTATTACTCCAGGTTGTCCACAACCATAACATACGATTTGACTCCTTGTGACCTCACCAGAAGCACTTTGTTTCATAGTTACACTAGTTAAATCAACTGCAGATGTATTATCCACTTTTGATAGCTTTCGACAAATTTCACTGCTGTGGTCAAAAGCTTTACAATAGCTACAACGTGGTCTAGGTTTCTTTTCAGATTCTTGCAGTCTTTATTTTCATCTGAAAACTGCCTTGTATCATATATCGTCGTTCCTAAACCCATCATTCGCGCATTAAATACCTTTGCTTGTGTTTTATTTTACTCTTTCTATAATTAAAATTGCTTAGAATAAGTTGTTTACCTAAAATTTTCATGTTAAATATAACTTTTATATGCTGTTGTAACGCCTGGTTGTATACAAACTACACTTTTCTCACGACTAATTTATTTATATGTATATGTAAATAATACAACAGCCAAGGCCAATTAATTACTGAATGGAAAAATACAGGTTTATGAACAAATATCACAAATTAATAAGTCAAACAGAATAATATGTATAGAATATATAATATAATTTTAACAAGTGTTCAGATTTTAAATTTTTATCTTCGTTATCTAGTTTCGTATAATACGTATAAATTGAGGAGCATTCGTGGAAAACCCGATAACTCCACTTTTTACATTTCTCAGCAAATCGACGAAAATGCATATTATGCAATCGGTTAAATATTTTTAAATACATTTTTCGGCTAAACATGTCTTAGGGGTTGGACCATGATGTAGTATATTAGGTGGTCCGACACACGGCACTTGACATGCTAACCGACGGCTTCATAAGTGCTTGGTTTCTATTTAATTCAGTAGATGGCACCCGGAATATACCCCTGCAATTACCTAGGCATAGATAGACGTATTTCCTTTGATGCATGTAGTGTTGCATATATACTGTCTACGAAAACGAGGGTGGATGTCTCGATTTTGAGTTGTTGTAAACTGTAGGCCCCACGTTGGGCGCCATGTCTACGAAAACGAGGGTTGAGTTGTGAAAAAATAAAAATGTTTTTTATCGGAGACTGCGAATTTTGAATTTGATGGGCGCCAGCAGCCTCGATAGTGGTGTTCTCGTAGATCTGGATGTTGGACGAGCTCTCAGGGCCGATTTCTGGAAATTTGTAGCCTGATTACGATTTTTGAAGTGTCGGTGGGTATTGCTACTACCCCCTTGTTGCAACTTGTAAGCTGTCATACACATGCACCGCTTTTGGTGCAAGGTACCCCACTTTGTGCATATGGGCAGGCGCTTTTGCCTGGTAAATAACGATGCGAAGAAATAAAAAGTCTGTGTTCCAATTAATAGAAACGTTAAGCAGAACTCTGTCGACGTTCGTTGCACAATTTAGTTTAATTTTGAATTTATCCCTAACTTTACTAGCTAACACAGATAAATAATATCGTTGAACGGTTGAAAGTCGCGTCGCGGTGACGGAGATGGTCCTTCTCCTAACGCTAGCAGGGTTCAAATACAGTGCAGGGACTGGTATCTGAGACGCCGTACTAGGTATCGGTTCGTCGGATGAAGTTCTGGAAGAATGGCTGAAGTTTTGGTAGAATGGCTGAAGTTCTGGCAGACTGCTTGTTGATGTTTACTCGTTGGAGGCGTAGACTCGACTGCTGCTGAAACCTCGCCGCGATCCTGTAGACATCGGGGCGGACGGAGCTCTGAGCGTTAGGTCGGCTGGCGTTCTGAACGTCGCGCGCCGAATGAGCGGCTGGGGCCGCCTGCTGCGTCGTGTCGTCCCCGCCCAGTCATGCCGAGGCGGACGGGATCCTAAGCGTTGATATAGTCTTGGAGCGTTTATTGCGTCGTATTTATTCCGCGCTGTGATGTTAATGTATGAACATGTTAAAAAATATAAATTGTGACTTTTTAATTAATTTAAAATTATTTTTGCTGGCCTTTTTTGGCTTCGACAACAATACACAACTAAACGGCAAAACTAAGACAAAGAGAACGAACTAACGGTTCTTTAAATATATATAAAACAAATCTACAGAGCATTAACTACACAGAACCTAAAAAACTGTATTTCTAATATTTCTATGCGTAAGTAATAACGAGACTTTATTTGTCCTGCCATCTATTGCATTACACACAATTAAACACTTACGAAGCCATTCGTACGGGTCTTGTCGCATCGCCTAATATACTACACCATGAGTTGGACTGAGGAATCCTCAAATTTTGGCAAAATTCAATGAAAAACTCTTTTTAAAAAAGAAAAATCATTGGATTTTGCACAAAATTATTGGATTTATCGGCTTTTGCACGAAATTATTGAAATGATATATTTTTTGTTTTTTATTTTATCCTTAATTAGCTAAATAAATTCATTACCAAAAACATTTATTTTAGAATCATTACAAAAACTGTAAAAAGTAACTTTATTTTCAGAAAAATTAGGTTTATTACATGACTAAATATGGATTGCAGTTTCCTCCTCGAGGCAATCACGAAGCTCTTCTTGCTCTCCATTCTCATATTCCACTTCAACAAAAGGTGCACCCAGTGACTTTTTTATTTTTTTATATACATTTATTTAACGTCGGCCTATTTTCGCTACTGAGGCCTAACACCGACGCCTGTAGACGAGCTACCCCCAACCAGGAATTTTGCCGAACCTCTTCCCTTAAGAAGAGTAGGGATCTTTTACTTGCCTAACATTTAATAGACAAGGGACCGACGACTTTACATCCCCTCCGAAGGATGGTATATCTCCTATACAACCCTCGCCTAAGGTTGTATAGCTTCTGTGCATATTGATATACAAGCCGCTGGAAGATATGTGAGGCGAGGACGCGGTTTCCGTTGGAATGGTCACCCATCCAACTACTAACTGCGCCTGTCGTTGCTTTACAGACGCACCTACGCTCGCCCTGACAGTAACTTTTTGTACCACACAATTTCTGGCGTTGTCTCCTCTTCCCAACTAAAATTGTTGCGCCAATAAATGCCTTAAAGACTTATTTTTCTTTTCCGGAATGCCATATTCTAATGTACTGCTATCCTGGAGTACGAGGTCATCGTCATTAGCATTTCTTTTAAAAAGTTTTTGGAAATTTTTGGCACCCGTAATAAATAACAAATTTGATTATCCGCAATAAGGCACTGAGGTATTTCCAATTTTTTTTTAAAACGAGCCGCTTGAAATCTAATATACCTTTGATCTTTTTGAGAAATTGCCCGTTTTTTATGTGCATTACCTTCCAATCATTTTTCATAGAGCTGTTCATAATCTTTGTACGAGGTTAGGGTTGGGTTGCACCTGACTTCTTTTTCTAGTCGCCCCAAAAACCCTGCCCGCTGGCAAAAAGGAGTGTCTAGTAGCTAGTGACTTGAATCTAAGCCAAAATTATAAAGCGTGAGTAACATAGATGTTTCGATTTTAATAGTCTAAGAGCTGTCAGCCACCTCAACTAACGTGTGAGGGTACAAGGCTAAAATTTTGTGTATACTAAATTTAATAGTAGTAAAGTAAGAAAATCATACTCGGGCAGAATTGGCGCGGTTGCAATAGTACCCCGTAAATTTTTTAATATCCAAAATAATTATAAAAAATAATATACTCGTTCAAGTCTGGCGTTCAAATCTTAATTTATGCATTCTTAAATATGGAAAAAAATTGCCAGAGGAAATACCAGTCAGGTGAGCCTAAAGTTGTTAATTGTATTCCGTAATGTACTTTTACGATGCTGATATTTGGAGGAAATATTTTTCGAGATACCTTAAGAACGTGTATTGATAGCCAGACGATTTGGGTAGTTACAAATACCAGATCAGTGCATTGTCCACCATATTCAATGGGAGTACTGTTGTGATAGTATTAAATCTAGTACGCATAAAATTTTAACCTTGTACCTTATACGTTAGTTGAGGTAGTTCAGCTCTCCTACTAATAAGCCTTTTCACAGAATTGAGTTCCAATGAATCTGGGTAGTTTAAGACAGCCACTAGTTTCTTGTACCATTCATGTAATAATTATCGTATTTCCTAAATGGACAAATGAAAAAGTTGGGGGCTTTTCCTCCATACAAATTTACACAGAAAAATCTCGCGACAAGCTTTTATATCATAAAAAAATATATATAATGTAATAAAATGATGGGTTTGACTTACTTCAAAGTTTATTTTCTTCTTTTTTTACTATTAATTTATCAATTTTTTAGATTTCGCTGGACATGTTTCTAAGTTTCTTCATTTCAATTAATACGTCATTGTTGCACGGTCGCTTGCCTGTTAATTTACTACAGTCTAGTTCTTCAATAAGGAGACCTTCTAGTGACTTGACCCTGCTTAAAGCCACATATGCTTGGCCAGCAGCGAAGAGCTTTGAGCCTAAATAGACAACGGCATGATCGACAGTACTACCCTGCGTTTTGTGTACTGTGCATATGTAATCCGCCACCCTGGAGCGGCGGCCATATTGAATTTAGTGTGATGCCACTCACTTTATCGTTTTCCACTCTTCAAACCCTTTCATTTGATATCTATATTAAGGAAGTTGACAAAAAAATGTAATCCGCCATCTTGTGGCCGCGGCCATTTTAAAATGACGTCACTCATTTTTATCGTTTTTTACGCTCTTTCATTTGATATCCGTATTAAGGGTTGACAAAAAATACATCATCCGCCATCTTCTGGAGGCGGCCATTTTGAAAATATTACAATATTGAGTATTGCGTATTTCATTGTCACCAGAACTATACCTGTATAAAGGAATATTTAAATAAAAGCTTGTTTTTAAAAATGTGTTTTTACTATTAAATTATTTATTTCACCATTATTTGCAACTTTAATCTGGTATGTCATATTAGTACACTTTGCACAGACATCAGATACTGGGGTAGAAAATCCAATATTGAATTCATTAACAATAATTTTAAGAAATATTTGGAAGTGTACTTTGTTCTCTTCACCACACTGATTTTGATACAATCCGTGTGGTTCTTAATATTGAGGCTAACACTCAAATAAATTCTCTTAGACTTGGCCCGGTTATAGTGGCTTTCCTTTTCTTCTGGACCGTTTAGAAATTCCCTCACTTTGTGCATTGTATTTTCAGACTTATTGGAATCACGATCGCCACCACGAAGTTCTTTAGGAGCGTCCCCACTGAAAATAAATTTTGCTAGTGATTCATTTAATTTTTTTCAGCATTTAACGCTTTGAAAAAAGGACTATTGACAAACTTGTTATGTTTTGAATTCTATAGTAAGGAAATATTTCACAGAAAAGCTCAGTTTCTTGGAGGCTTCGTGGTTAGTTCGTTTTTGGGTTATAGGAACAGCATGAAGAGTGGCACAATAATGTCTTGCTCAATTTTGTTGTTATTTTCGTAAAAATTTTGACGTATATTTTTGATGTCATGCACAGCAATTCTATAGCAATGAAAGTTTGGGCCGTTCATATGTGAGTAAGGCCTTCTGAGCTTCTTCAAACCACGGTCTAATTAAGTATCTGGAGAAAAGGAGACTTTTTATAGAATGTAGATATAATCAAGAGAAAGAAGAGCTTACTAATAACATAATTTTTAAACTACGAACCTGCTCATCTTCCCCTGAACTGTTACTGTTATAATACATTCCATTTCCATAAATAAATGCAAAACAAAATGTCACAAATAGTCAAAAAATTCAATCTTTTAGTTCAAAAGAACAAACCCTAATAAAAGAGTATCTTTCATTTTCATTTCAAGCAAAAACCACAATTACGTCACAAGAAATCTGAAAAAATTCACGAAACTCCGGTATTTCAAACAATTAAAAGACACTTACAATGTTCCATTCAATAATTTTACGACTTAAACCTTCCAAATGACTCATCTAAAAAATACAGCCCCCGTATAGCATTCGACACCCAATTCACTTTCCTTACCTCTGCTATAAAGTTCAAATTCTTATTCATAAACTTTTTATAAATTATTTTCTATTCAATTTTAACCTTCACTCGAATTCGCGCCTAACTATTTTATCTATTTCATAACAGTCCACATTTCCAAATAAATAATAATAATAATGCGTTTATTTCCATAGACTATTACAGTATTGGAATTGTCAAATACAAAATACAACAAAACATAATAATAAATATATGTACATATATATGCACGCATATACAGTTAGAGGTAGATTACACAACATATGAGAAATAGACAAACAAACAAAGAGATGTACAACTATGATCTAATAAAGGTATATCAATAAATGAGTTATTTAATTATCACAGAATTTGTAGGTACCTACGGTACAAATTGTAGAATCAGATGAACATTAGACAAAGAGGTAGTATTCCTCGTAAGAGTAGAAACAATGTTCCGCTAGGAATCTTTTTACCATCCTCATAAATATCACAAAACTACTTGCATCTTTTATAAATTGTGGGAGATGGTTATACATTTTTATTGAAGAAATAAAGGGCCCTCTTTTAGTCTGCTCTAATCTATGGGGCGGTACAAGAATATTTTTTTGCGTTTATTAACATCACCACATTTTAAAAGATTATCAATGTTTTTCCTGACAAAACATACAGACTGCAAAATATATATACAATAAATAGTGAGTATACCATGCTGTTTAAAAGAATCTCTGCAGGATGTATTGTAGGGAAGTTTAAACATACTTCTCATAATTCTTATCTGCAAAATGAACACCTTGTTAATTCCAGAACTATTTCCCCAGCACAATATACAGTATTGCAAAACCGAGTAAATACATCCGTAATAGAATATTTTCAGTATGTCAACTTCAACAGTGTCCCTTATTTAAAGAAGTGCAAAGTTTAAACTAGCCAGTTTTTTCGTCAGATTTTCAATATGAGCCTCCCATGACATATTCATATCCATATGAACGCCTAAGAACTTTGTAAGATCATTTTGATGGAGATTGTGATTTCCTCTGACCAAAAGACTGAACGGAGAAAACATTAAAAACACAGTTTTTTGCTGATTTAGAATCAGGCCATTATTGCGCCACCATTGTGACATTTTTTCAACACATAAAGTAGCATTTTTGCTTAGAAGGTCTACGTTTGCAGCAGTTATGATAGAGGAGGTGTCGTCTGCAAAAAGGGTTAAGAAGCAATTGTTTACGTTAGTTACTAAGTCGTTGATGAAAATAATGAACAATAATGGACCTAATACACTGCCCTGTGATACCCCTGTCAAGACGTTAACACTATCTGAGAGATATTCTATGCCATTAAGTACAACTTTGACTGTTTGTGTTCTCTCCAATAAGTAGGACTTAATCCATTCCAATGCTGGGCCACGAATACCGTATATTTCAAGTTTTTTTAACAACAAATTATGATTTATGGTGTCAAAGGCCCGAGATAGATCGAAAAAATTCCAGCCGATATTATTAATTTTCCATCAAAGTTATGCAGGATTTTCTCATAAAAGGAGAGAACAGCATCTTGTGTTGATTTATTCTTGCAAAACCCATATTGCCTAGGGGTTAACAGGTTATATTTAATTAAAAATGAATTTAATCTGATTTCAAATGCCTTTTCATAAATTTTTGAAAATATCGATAAAAGAGCTATCGGTCTATAGTTTTCCATGGAATGTGGATCATTTTTTTTGTAAACTGGAATTATTAGCGCAGCTTTTAACTGTTGTGGAAATTGTCCATTTTCAAAAGATACATTTATGAGGTATATCAGGATACTAATAAAAAAAGTACTAACTTCCTTTATTAAACAACATGGCACATCATCTGGGCCTGATGATTTTTTCTTGGAAACAGAGTTTATAATATCAGCAGTCTCAGTCTCTGTAATGGGCATTAAATACATAGTGTTGTTATTAACTTCTTGTGCATTTGTAACATCAAAAGTCTCAAAAATAAATGTGGAGGTAAGTTCACTTACCGGATCGATAAAGTTTGTGTTGAAACCATTTGCAATATTTTGAGGTTCAGTTAAAATCTCACTTTTTAAATTAATTATTTTAGAAGGTAATTGCTTTTTATTACTACCAACATTAGTGTTTTCTCTAACTATACCCCACATGGTTTTAGATTTATTAGAAGAATGTATTAATTTGTTTTGTTAATAAGCCTTTTTTGAATTTTTTATATTTTCTTGGTGATTAATTTTTAATATGTTATATCTTAACTTGAGGTCGGAATTATTTGATAATTTTAATTGTTTATAGAAGTCTCTAATAAAAATACCTTCTTCAATAATGTTACTGGTAATCCAGGGTTTCTTTTTAGTAATTTGGGGTTTCTTTTTAATTTTGCAGGGAAAGCTATATTAAACAAACTAGTAAATGTGTTATGAAACACTGTAAATTTTTTATTTACATCAGGTTCTAAGTAAATCTCCTGCCACATTTCTTTTGTTTATAAAAATTTAAAATAGTTTTTATTTTCATCTGAAAAGTCTCTTTTCCTGACATTGCCAATATGACATTCCGTTTGCGCTAAGTTAAATGTTAACAATTAAGCATTATGATCAAATATAATATTATCAATCGTTTTTGTAGAAGTTAAATCTGTATCAATGTCAGAAAAAACATGACCAATCTGGGTCTTTGAATCTTTCTGAACACGAGAATATTCAGTAAAACATTTATTGTATCCAAAAGATGATAGTAGATTTAATAAGTCACGGGTACCTTGATTATTTGAAAGAAAGTTGCAATTAAAATCTCCACAAATAAATTTGGGACCCTTAATTTTTAAGAAGTATGGTAATAATTTTTCAAGTGAAACAATAAAAGTTTCAAGATTAGCATCAGGGTATCTATATAAACAAGTTACATTTATATTAATATTATTTACACTAACCACAACAGATGTCGCTTCAAAGATTTGTTCAGCAGGACCAAATTTTGTGATATCCTTGACACTAAAAGAAAGATCCTCTCTAACTAATATGGCAACACCGCCTCCTCTTGAATTGTCTCTACAATAATAGTTAGCAACATGATATTTGTCAACTTTGAATGTCTTGGCTTCATTAGTAGAGAGCCACGTTTCTGTGAAACATACTATGTCGGGATAATTCAAAGTGTGTAGCAAAATATTTAGTAGGTTGCCCTTTTTCCTAATGCTGCGTACATTTAGATTAAATATCTGGAGACTACTATTTCCAATTTGCACTTCTTTTATTTTACATTTAGATTCTAATATGTTTCCTTGTATGGGATCGTCAGATGTCCGTGGCATAAAAAATTTGTTTTTTCAATTTCGATACTACGTTACGTTATTGAGAATAACACTCTCAAGCAGATGATTCACCAGCCCTTCAGTGCGTTTATTAAATTTATCCAGAAAGTCGTTTAGTTTTGAATTGTATTTATAAATATGTTTGTTTCTTGCAAAGTTGTTGATACTGTAGGGAATAGATGTGAATAAAATATTAGTGTTTCTACACAGCTTCATTTTATTGCATATAAAGCGGAATGTGTGCGTTTTCGTTACATCTATATCGTTAGATCCGCCTGTAATAATTACAAAATCTGCTAAGGTGAAAATTTTTATTAGAATTTCAATGGTTTCCATTACTGAACTTAAGAGAGCTCCTGGTTTTCTAATTGATATAATTTCATATACACTTAGGTCAACTAATCTCCTCATCTGCCAGTTAATACTGTGCTCATCAGACAAAAATAGAATTCTTTTTTTCCTGCTGATTTTATCAGCGGGTCTAATATTAGTGGAGGTATTTATGTTACTGTATAAATCTCCAGTAAGATCATTAATCGTATAGTCAACGTTTAGTGATGCTGAATTTTTATTTTGCTCACTGTGTATCACTAAATTTATTTTAGATCGTTCAGATATTGTAAAGGGTTTAATCATTTCAGTTTTATTTGGTTTCATTGTTTGTGTAGATACAGTGTTTACTTGTTTTTCAGTTGCGTTTCTTTTGAGCTGTTTTATCAACGTATTTAATTCATCGATAGTATTTTTTTGTTGAGTTATAAAGTCATTCAATTCTTCCTCCCTTTTTATTGCCTCTTCTAAGAGCATTTTGTTTTCATGTTTTAGCTTTAGAATGTGATTGTTTTTTAATTCACCATCCTCTGTCAAATCGTATATAGTTTTTTCTAGAAGTTCTTTATTGTCTTCGTCACAAACAGAATTGAAAGCGTTTTCATCACAGCATACAATTTTATTTTTTCAATAAATGTAATTTTATTTTTAAATTTTGGTACACAAGATTTATGGTAAACATTGTGACAATTAACACAAACATAATGTGGAAATGGCTTACTTTTGCAGCATTTAAAGGTAAACATTCTGGAGCAAACAAACACGATCACTTACTCACACAAAATTTGATATGAAGATATGTTATGTCATAACTTATTCTCGTTCCGACGCATCAGCACACTTTCATTTTAACGCCATCTTCACCCCCTTCAAACATCAACATGCAATACTCGCCCGCACGAATTGCCGGGAGCGACTTTCTAGCATAAAATAGGTGTAAGAACTACGTGCAAGACTCACGGGGTACGACAAACGAAACGTATAAAAAACCGAGCTTAACACGCTTTAGGCAAGTCAGTTTCTTCGGTGTAACTCGCAATAATTTGATCCAGTGCCCGTGTTCGCTTCCCTGGCCGGAACCAAGTAAAAGAGACTTAATATTTAGTGAATTTTTTCAAATATTTCTAAATAATTTAATCTGCCACCGCGGACCTAATTTTAAGTGAAACTTTGACATTTTTTAAACTAATTTTAAATCGAGTCAAATCTCCCAAGCTGGGAATTTATTCGTTGTCGGAACGTTACTATCTAGTAACTGTAACTGTTCGTTCTAATAACAAATATCGTAATACCGTTTAAAAGAAAGTGTTTTAATTTGCAACGACTACATACAGGGTGTTCCAAAATATCTGGACATCTTAAGTAATTTTTTTTAATTTAAAAAAGTACATAAATAATAATCTTACATCCAAAAGTGTTATACTCTAAGAAAGTATATACAGGGTGTTGAGAAATCACCTAAAAAAAGAGTCAAAACTTAATTCAAATAAATTCAACTTTACGAATTTAAACCAAATGCGTTCAAGCATCAAACGCTTAATACACAGGTTGTAGCTGTTGACCCTGCCATCGATAATAATTTCAAAAATTCTAAAGTGAATTACTAATTGGAAGACAGTGAAAGCAACCGACGGGGGCTTATACAGAGTGAAGCAATTTATCCTGTTCCAACCTTTTTAAGTGCAATCCCCCAAACCTCATTCAACTATAAATTAAGTGCACGAGAAGCCTCAAGGTATCTACTAAGCTGATAGCTTTTATTCTTGTGCGCTATCATAGCACCCAAAGCAGAGGTGCATAACTAATAAGGAAAGGCTTGTGCGTATTCATTACATGATAGAAAAAATTCTTACCTTTGCAGTTTTTGCTTTTGCCGCTTTGTTACTCTTTTTTTAGTTTTCCTAAAATTTGCATCATGCAACACTAGGTTGTGTTGCTTGAACTACACCGTCCCCAATATTTTCCTCTACTGTTAGTTGCCATTATTACCTTTCCTGATCTAAGGTGCATGAAATTTTTATTTTAGAAATGGCCACGCGTTGGGCACCAAATAACGTGTGTATTTATAGTAGTGTGTTGTATAGAGCGCGTGAAAAACCCTAACAACCGCAGTTTTTTAATTTTGAAATTAACTTTGAAAGTTTTTAATTTGAAATGTTTATAATAAAAACTTGAAATATTATCACATTAACATTCTGAAAGAAAATTTCTGGACATTTTAAATGGAGCTTTTATACTTGAAAAATCAGTTTAAGAGGTTTAAGACCTATAACTTATTGAAAGGAACTATTTGGCAAGTATCGGCAAATAAGAAATTTGTAATTTAAAATTTAATAAGTGAATCAAACAGTACTATTGAATGGTCCAGCATAGGACTGATCTATGACAATAATAAAAATCAATAAATTCGTACGTGAGCTGTAAATAATAAAAAATTTATAAGGATATAAACATTTACTCACGTGTACATCCGTAATATCGTATGACAGCGCCAATTTAAAAGGAAATAATCCACTGGATAGAATGTACTGATGAAAGATAACATCTCAAGCAATATCTATTTTGCCTTGGAGTTGGAAATGAATTGATCTAACAAAATATCCTCTGAAGTGAAAGCAACCTGAATGGATTTCCTTTAAAAAATTGATATTTAAGAATATCGTACATATCAGAAAAGGTCCAAGGGCTATTTATATGTTGAAAAGAACCCGGTTAGGCAAGATTAGAGAGAGTACGTTCCCTTTGCAAGCCTCAAAAAACACATTTTACTGGGGTATTATTGATAGTTTATTAAAATAAATTTCTTAAAGTATCATGGTGATTATTAGTATTAGATCTACAACAGCGTAGTTTTTAATACCGAATGAACGTGCAATATTCAAACTTTGTTGTAAACAAACATTAATGTGTTTCATTGTCAGTGTTTGACTTTATTTTATAAGTTAAGGCCCTATGCTAATATGTATCTATGGTATCTTTGGGTAAATAAATTAATTTTGTTCACCCAATATTAAGTATATTATTATTTAATTATTATAGAAGGATATCAAAATTTATCAGCATGATTTCCACTCCACATCGTGCGCAACCTAATAATGATCTGCAGTGTTGAACTTTAATCAATCCTAATCAAAAAATTAATACATAACTAGTGTCAATCACCAACTTCTCAAATGTTAAATAAACGAATGATTCCCATAAGGCGAGAGATTAATTGACCACCACCACTATTTGCATAGCTGACGCTTATGGTGGGGCTGTAACAACTTGTTTAATTTGGAATTGAAACTACTTCTATTTCGCTTATTTCAATCTATGTAGTCGAAATTTCTCGTTGCTCTTTTACATTACACCAGCAGGTGAATAGTTAATATTAATTATGGCTCCAAAATTGTACATGACTGTGGCTAGTCCTCCAGTAAGGGCAGTTTTAATAACTGCAAAGGCTATTGATTTAAACCTGGATTTAGTGGAAGTAGATCTTTGTGAATTTGAACACCTAAAACCGGAATATGTAAAGGTAAATATTTTATATATGTACATGTTAATAATAACGTAAATAACTTTATCTTTTTTGAACTTAACCTGAGTATATCGATGAGTATATTCAGAGCTTTCACTTAAAGGGAAACTTAAATCATTTTTGTGATATATTATTTGATTATAAATATTTTTCCATTAATGATTTATGTTTTAAATCTTTTTTACTACATATCTTTGACTTTCTTACAAAAATAATAACATTTAAATATTATCAAAGAAAGTTAAATAATTTTTAACGATTCAAATATTTTCTAAATATTTAAATACTTATAAAATTATTTAAATCGTCTGAAATAATATAAACAGATCTATAAGTGTTTCTTGATAAAAGGGGATTTTGCTTCGTATTACACAGAAGACTGCTGCGTACAGTTCCGTCGACTGCCAGTTTAGTCCACGTTTGTTTTGTGGATACTCTTGGGAAAACTATCATTCAATAAATGGGACGCAACAAGAATTTTAACGAAAAATACATAGAAAACTAAAAACTTAAATAATTGGCAATGATATTCCTAAGTGAAAATAAATATTGAATTGTTCTGTAAGTTATTGTACAACCTGACTACCAGTGTACAAAATTGATATTGGTTGAAACGAAAGTGTCAACAGTTTTGTGTAAAAATAAGTATCTATGGATATAACATAAACAAAATGTTGTTAATGCTGTGTATTTCTTAATCAAAGTTTTGACAAATGAAATAAATATCAGTGAAATACATTATTTTTATATTGTCAGAAAACACTCTCTCACTATCTCTTTGAGCTACAAGTCATTGCGGTATCGTCGAGAATTTTTTGCCAGACAATATAAATATTAACTTTATTGTTGTATTGTAAGTTCCTTAAATTTTATTTTTAGAAACGGATACATAAAAAAGTGGTTGAAAATCTCAAAAAAGCAAGAAGAAAAATATTTAAATTCCAGTTCTAAATGAGCGGTTTTCGAGCAAAACTTTAGATATAAAAGAACTATAGCGTGAACAAAAAATGAGTACGTCTATTATAAATTTTGCCAATGTCATTATTTGTAGCCGCAAAGTTACATTAATTAAACATATTTTGGGCCTTCTAGTTAAATCTGAAATAAATTCGCTGTCTGAATAAAAATAATAATTTTTCTGATCTTATAATTTTTATTAAATTTACATAGATTATTAAAACTAAGAACGTTGAGCGACAAAAGATGCTGTAGAAGTTGTTTCAATAGTTCTTGGGTACAACTTTTCGTGCTCAACGCTTTAAATTTTAACAATCTATATAAATTTTAAAAAAATTATAAGATCAGAAAAAAATTTTTCTTATTATACTTTAATTATAATGTATGATTTTGAAACTAAAATGGTGTGAAATCGGGCCTTTAAAGCACTAGAGCTTTAAAGTTGCTTAGGTACCAAACAATTTTAAACAATGATAAATACACAGGTGATCAGAACTAATACTCATTTACTTAAATGAATATGAATCGTACAATTGAGGTTGTTTGAAATTGGTAAATCAGAAGTATATAATAAGGTCAATGTTTTCGTTCATTTTACAATTCATGAACATAAAATCGAAACAAACTTCACAAATCAACAAATTTATAATAAAAATGTACATAACAACCAAACAAAAACATTGTAACCGTCTCTATGTTACCGATTAAAAATGAAATTCAGATTACCTTGTAAAATGAATCTATATTAATTATTTTTTCTAATTTTTACTTTGCAGTGCAGATATAATAAAAAATAGCGTAAATGCGCGTGTATAAGTAGCTTTTAAAGCACTTACTCCTGTATTACACTCCTCGCTACGCTCGTCGTGCCCTAAACTCGTGCGTGCTTTAAAGGCTTACTTATACACTTGTATTATAATATACTATTCTTTTTAGTTCATTTATAAAAGCACCGTTTTTAAAAGTTTTTTTAATATATTTTATTGAACTCTTTATTTAGTTTTTAATAATAGATAAATATAAATATATACAGCACAGGTAATTACGATCCCTTTTATCCCGGACGGCTCTAGGAGAGCCTTGTGTGGGAGGGGGCTATACATTTAGAGACAAGTGACACACCCAATATCCGTGTATAGTGGAAAAATCCCTTTCACAGTATTTTCCACTGCCACGACCGGGAATCGAACCCGGGACTTTTGGATGAGAAGCGCAATCTTACTTTTGTAATAAAATGTTGATTTAATTTTAACGACGTCACCTAGCTAATCGCATTCTACTTCGTCGAACATATTCATTTGATACCCGTATTAAGAAGTTGTAAAGAAGGAGGTAATCAGCCATCTTGGGACATCCACCATATTAGATTTAAAATTCCGTCACGTAATTTATCGTATGTTAAAGTTAATTTCAATATTAAACAACTGTGTAGTTGTTAGGGTTTCTCACGCGCTCTATACATAACACTACTATAAATACGGCCGTTATTTGGCGCCCAACGCGTGACCATTTTAAAATAAAGATTTCATGGACCTTAGATCAGGAAAGGTAACAATGGCAATTAACTCACGTAATAGGGATGAAGTTAGTCAGGAAGTAGAGGATAATGTTGGGGACAGTCTAGTCCAACACACAACAGTGTTGATATTATGCAAATTTTGATGGCAATAAATGATAATATAAAACAAACAAATTCAAAAATAGATTAATAAAAGCCAGATTTTAATGACAATATAAAATCAAACTCACAAATGGAAAAACTAAGTAATGAAATAAAACAAATTTAGATTTAAAAATGAAATGCGCTAATCATTATTGCCAGGATAGAAAAATGTCAAATTTTTTCAAAAGAAGTTCAATATATACGTTATATTATTAATGAAAAGGGAATAGGTATTAATGAAAATAGACTTGTCGAAATAAAAAAATATTCTTGGCGTACTAAGCCAGTCATCAGGTAGATTAACATCATTTTAAATCGGACAAAAGATTTTACAGTTGGATCTAGTTTATTGTAGGCCCTATTGAATTTTTTTGAAGTTGAAGGTCCCAAACCTCCCCTTGCTTCAATAAAACAGCGTGTCGGTTTCATTATCATCTGCATCGTCTTTGTCAAATTCAAACTCCTCGTACTTATCCTGTCCCGAAAAAGATAATACCTTATCTTCGATTTCTTCGGCTTGATGAAGTCGTCTACATATATTTCGACATTTGTACACGTTTGTCTTTGACATCCAGAACAAATAACGGAACATCCCATTCCAACTCACAGTGTAGTATATTAAGTGATGCGACAAGACTCGTACGAATGGCTACACCATTTTTTTTTGTAGTTCTGTCCCGGGCTAGTTGTATAGTCTGTGTTAATTTTTGTACTTCGTTGTCGATGTCTCGAGGTGAGTCAATGTCATTGTTGAGTACGGTTATGTCATTTAATATCTGTCTTTATTTTGTCCAGTTTGTTGTTTTATAATTATATGTTTGTTTTTGGTTTGTATTAGAGTTATCTGTGGGAAGGGAAAAGCAGACGGGATTGTGATTGTGAACGATTCATCTTTTGGAGTCTGATGGACAAGACTCGTACGAATGGCTTCATAAGTGTTTAGTTGTGTGTAATGCAATAGATGGCAGGACAAATAAGTTCTCGTCGTTACTTACGCATATAAATATTAGAAATACAGTTTACATACATACAAATACTTAATGCTTTGTAGATTTGTTTTATTTATATTTAAAGAGCCTTTTAGTTCGTTCTTTTTGTCTTAGTTTTGCTGTTTAGTTGTGTATATATGCAACACTACATGCATCAAAGGAAATCCGTCTATATAGGCCATGATCTATGCTTAACTAATTGCAAGGGAATTAAATAGAAACCAAGCACTTATGAACCGTCGATTAACATGGCAAGTGCCGTGTGTCGGACCACCTAAAATACTACACCGTGGTCCAACTTTTCTACAAGTACATGCGGCTTTGCAGCCTTGCAGCTTATTGTTTTCAAAAGATCTTGTGGAGCAGCTTTGTTTTTGGTAGTAATAGGAAACAGACCATTTTTTTTTTCATCCAACCCCCAACCTTGAGAGCTTTTGATATTGCCGTACCACTGCTGAATTTGATAGTATGTTCTAAAAGAATGTTGGCGTGCATCATAGTTGCAGTGAGTTGGAAGTAATGATGCAAGATTACATGTAGTTTTTGCCACTAACTTTAATGAAGCATTTGTACCTGAATTCATTCAAAGAATTCTGTTCCGTAAAGTTCTAAGAGAACTTTTTGGCCTGCTGTATCTACAACATCAGAGTGAGAATTGGGTCTTTAAAACATTCCACGTATTTTTGTAATCTATGCATTTGTATAGAAACGAACACGGGAGGGCGATGTTCTGCCTGTGAAACTTTTTAGGGATTTTTAATTATTACGCTATTGCGCTGTTTTCCTTGACAGATCAAACAGATTAACTTAACGTAACCTTGCGATTTTAAAGGCCAGTAGATTCATATTATTTTAAGAAATTTAATTTTTTGTGCTTATGTAGGAAACTAGTTTTAGTCAAAACCTACTTTAAAAAACTCTCTATATAGAAATTAAAATAAAGGATGCCTATGTTATAAGTATATACATTTTTGGTATATTATTTACAAGTTTTGCTTATTAATCCTATGTTTAATAATCAGGCTCCAAGATTAGCCTATTATGCGTATGTTTCTAATGTTACCTTTCATGGTAAGGTGGCATATTTCCGTGAATGTATTTGTGAGTGTGAATTATATTGTGGTGAGATCTTATATCGGTTAAAGTTTTGGTTATCTCTGAATTATGAATGTTGTGTTTGAAAAATTTTTGCGAAGACTCGTTTTCGGGATTTTATATTCTCTATGGAAAGTTTCAATTGGTGTGTAACGATTAGTTTCTGTAAGTAACCTAAGGATTTTATTCTGTGTCCTTTGAAGTCTATTGCATTGCCCGTCTGAAATGGTATTCCATGACGCGCATGCATAAGCAAGGATCGGCTTCAATATTACTTTATAAATGCATAATTTGTTAACCTTAATTAATTTGCTTCTTTTGTTGACTAATGGATATAGCCTACTTATGGCAGCATACGTACTATTGATTACTCTTGTTATGTGGGGTCCAAAGCGCAACCTCGTATCAAGGGTTATCCCCAAATACTTGACCGCGCCCTTTTCCCCTATAACTTCGTTATTAATTTTAAGTTTGGTAACATTTTTTATGTTAGTGAATTTACGATGCATAATAATTAATTCAGACTTGTCGGGATTTATGTGGCTCTTCCAAATTTTATGGTATTCTAATAAATTATTGAGGTGGTATCTCATTTTTTGAACCGCTGTCTCGATATAAAAAGAATTTGCGTAAATAGCGGTATCGTCCGCATAATGTAGGATAATTGGTAGAGCTGTTTGTCTGCATGTCCGACAAGTACAAGTTATACAATACCGGAGACAGTATTGCCCCTTGAGGAACTCCCGCGGACATCGATGAGAAGCATCGCGTTGCATTGCTTCTTATTATAGGCAAACACGCTGTCCTGTACCACCCTGGAAATGGCAAGCGTGGTACTATGCCCCTCTCTGAATCCAAATTGTACACGGGGAAGAATATTCTTTTTCTTGATGAAATTATTTAGTATGTTTAATATAAATTTATTTAGGCTGAAGGACCTCGGTCGATGGCCTTTTGAGTGTAATATGTATTATACTTATTAAAGAACACATTATTATTATTATTTATAAATTCATCCACAACTTTGGAAAGGGTGCTAAGGAGGGATATAGGGCGGTAACTGGAAGGGAGGTGGGGGTTTATTTGGTTTAAGAAGTGGTACGATGTTAGATGTTTTCCAGGCTCCCGGATAGTACTGGAATTTAATGATTGCGTTAGCAATATACATTATTTGTACTATACATTTATTGGGTAAATTCTTAAGAAGTAAATTATGAATTCCGTCCAATCCGGGAGCTTTTTTGTTAGAAAAGGTTTTGATAATTTTTTTAATGTCGGAGGGGTTTAAAATCATTTTCTGTAGTTTGTTAGGGGGTATGTGATGATATCTGTCTTGTATATTGTGTGTCGCGTTTGTTATTCTCTCCTGTTCGGCTGTTATGTTTGGTGTCGTCGTGTTAGTTGTCTGTAAATGGTCAGCAAATGTCTCAACCTTGTCCGATTCAGAGTAATATGCTACTCCGTCACGAACGAGGGTGGGCATTTGCATATATGGTCTTTTTAGTAATTTTGTCATTCGCCACAGGGAGTTGTCCTGGCGCGTCAAAGATGCGATCTTATCGTTCCAGGCTTTCTCCCTGTGACTTGTCAGTCTTGTTTTTATTGTGTCCTGTAAGTCTCGTAGTCGGGGTCTGTCGAGATCACTCCTGTGTTTTTACCAATCTTCTCTTGATTTTATTTTAGAAAATGATTAGATTCAAAATCTCAGGAGGGATGATTTCTGTCCAAGGTTTTAACACCATTTTTTTTTGTAGTTCTGTCCCGGGCTAGTTGTATAATCTGTGTTAATTTTTGTACTTCGTTGTCGATGTCTCGAGGTGAGTCAATGTCATTGTTGAGTACGGTTATGTCATTTAATATCTGTCTTTATTTTGTCCAGTTTGTTGTTTTATAATTATATGTTTGTTTTTGGTTTGTATTAGAGTTATCTGTGGGAAGGGAAAAGAAGACGGGATTGTGATTGTGAACGATTCATCTTTTGGAGTCTGATGGACTTTTAATATATTTCAAAAGTGAATGTTAGTTAACGTTCACAAAATTTAGGGTTCAACACGACTGTTTTAGACGGAGAATAATATAAAAAATCATACTTGCTGTCGTTTATGCTTAACTGTTGCTCTAATGGTATCTATTGGACGTCGTAACACTAAAAACCTAACACTGGATGTACCACACTTTCTTAAAATTATACCTGAAAGGGAATTTTGTAGAAAACACAATTAAAATGCAATATAAAGTTCAAAAATATATATTGATTCTTCAAAAATTTATGGTTTTACAACAACTTCTAAGAAATATGTTTCACAAACACTAGTCTGGCCCGTGTGCAACACATGGTGAGGAACGGACCGATTCATAATGTACCAACTACCATCCAAAATGCAGTTTTGTGAGCTAACGATTACACAAAAAGATTCAAGAAAAGTTCAATGTTTCTGAAATTTGGTGGGCTTTTGCTTGCCTGTCTTATTCACGTATTTGTATTTCAATACCAATTTTGGTCGCTCCTCAGAGCTTAAAAATGCTTGAAGTGCTACTACTTCGAATTGTATTCTGCAATTACAATTTTACGTTCAGGCAAGGCGGTTCCCATGCACATATGAGTACATGTAAAGATACTTTTCTGACCCATCATTTCCCCGTCAAAATCGACTGCTAGGAAACGATGGGGGTCCCATGTCGCTAAGGGCTATTTTCGCTAAAACTCACGATATACTTTGGATAGTCGCTGGATTAACTTGTCCTCATATTCAAGACCTCGTATGAGTTGCAGTGCTTGACAACGTGGATTCGTAAAAGGGTTTTTAATTTTGAAAATTCCGAAGTTAAAGTCAAATTTTGTTATAGTCTATAAAATTTTGGTGTCGGGGCGACATTACGTCCCTGTGCAGCGACATTTACTACACCTTCTAAAATGACGCTTCTTGAGGAGTTATGAAAATTTTGCATAAAAATCGCTCCGTAGAGCGAAAATATGATTACAAATATTAAAAACCTCTTCCACGATATTTTACGTGAAGCACGCTTTCCGTACGAAATATTTCCTAAGTCGGATTTTGTTACAACGTCGAAAAGTATACCGAGGGTTTTACCGTGTTCTTTAACTTGATCACTGGATAGGAAAGGCAGGGAATGATGGGATATGGATAATTTTTTACCATTATTATGTCCAGAACGGTGGAGGACATCATGTTTGGTGGATAGTGCGTCGGCGTGTCCGGCCCAATGATTGCAATATTTTCCTCGTCTGCGAAATTTAACAAAGCGTCTCCATTTGCATTGTTGCGGGAGTTGAATATTTCTTAATTATTTGAAAATTTGTAGAATTTTGTCCACGTAGAACTTGAAAATTGTTCTCTGTGTAACGACTAGATTTCGACAATTACATGTTTGTACTTATAATTATGCTTATTTAAATAACACAATTGGATCGCTGATATAATCAAAGAAATTCGTAATATTAGTTAATTATGAAAAAAGCTATATAAATTTAATGTTTTAGTTAAATCCTGCACATACCGTTCCCACATTAGATGATAATGGTTTAGTAATATATGACAGCCATGCTATAATGGGATATCTTATAGATAAGTATGCTGAAGACAAATCGCTATATCCAGAAGATATTGACAAGCGTGCACTGATTAATCAAAGACTTTTCTTTGATGCAGGTGTCTTATTTGCTCGACATTTGAGCGTGGCGGTAACCAATACTTTAAATAAGAGTGTTGCATGTTTTCATTAATATTATTTTTTTCAGCTTCCCATACTATTTGAAGGAGTTAAGGAAGTTACAGATAAACAGATACAACAACTCAATGAAGCTTATGGGTTTATTGAAACTTTTCTTCAAAATAATACATACATAGCAGGCAGCAGTTTATCAATTGCAGATTTCAGTATATTTACATCGATTACAAATGCCAGTGTTATAATACCATTAGACGAAGTGAAATATCCTAAAATTGTCGCTTGGAAGAAAGCCATGCAAACTTTGCCTTTTACTGGTATAAATCAGGTTGGAGGTGATATTTTTAGATCTTTGATTGAAGCTCAATTAAGTGGATAATTAAAATAGGATTATATTATTGAGTTTTAATTATTTGGTTTTTATTAAAAATAAAATTGTTACATAATTGTCTCTATTTTTATTTCTCATTGCGTGGTTTATCAAGTTTAATCTCGAATTACGCTCCCTTTACTATCATATTTTGGCATACTTGCTGCGTTACGCTATATACATGATGGGGCAATAGTGCGTCCGGCTTCGATAACTCGAGTGCTACGATAGCTAGAAACTGTTAATATGCAACTCGTCTTTAGATTCAATATGACTTTGGCAAGAGCAAGCAATTTTATTGCACAGCGAATATAAAAGATGGGGCAATAGTACATTCGACTTCGATAGTTCGAGTTCTACTATAATTAATACAGGTAAACTACATAAAAATTCTAGAACTGGAAATTATTTTCGAATATACAGGGTTAACCAGGATGACTGTACAGGACCAAGTGTCATTTTTTAAATGGAATGCTATAAATATCAGTACATTTTTAGAAGCCTCTTTCCAGACTCGTTTTACTCCTGTACCATTATTGACTGTCTTCAAACCATTTGGATGTAGTAATTTTTTCTGTTGAAATAATGCCATCTGCAGATACATTTTGAAAAAATCATTACAATGACCATTATGGATGTTAAGAGAAATATTTATAAGTGCCAGTTACGAGACATCTGTGCGATGTTTTTGAATCATTTTCACTTCCTATCAATATGGTTATCAACAGGACTGGTGTTGGGTTGATGTAGATTTCGCCCTTATGGTGGACGTCGTCAGGGGCTGGGTATGAATTTCTTAGATAAGTATGTGGGCGCCAGTACCGATTCCAGGGATTTGGGAAAGCATCAATGTCGAGCTGCGTTGTATCTCAGGGCTTTTTCAAATCGGGTTCGTGAGAGAGGCCAGGGATTTGTGTAGAAAATTTGTTTGTGTCCAGCTTCGGTGTTGTCACTTAGATTTTAGATATTGTCTTAGATTTTGGACAGGGCAGGAGTCCCTGATGATGCCTACTTTATATTCAGGGAAGTTAGCCCTGCTAGGGAAGGCGTTCTTAAGTTGATAATGCGAATTCTTTATAAAATACTCAAAGAAGTCTCTGCCAGGGTAGGTGTCTTTAGAGTGTCAATGGAAAGAAAGTCACTTTTTCCAAAAGCATTAACCTTTATTTTGCATGAATTTTTAAAATTAAAAATTGTTTCTTAATGTCATTTTGTGTATAGAATCTGTAAAAATTTGTAAAAAAATCCTCTAATGTTTTTGAGTTTTTTATTTTGGGCCCCTTTTGGGAACAATATGCATAAGTACAGATAATCAGATTTGCAAATACATAATAAATAAATAAATGAGTACATCTATTATAAATTTTTCCAATGTCATTATTTGTAGCCGCAAAGTTACATTAAACCATTTTGGGTCTTTTAGTTAAATCTGAAATAAATTTGGTGTCTTAAATAATTTAATTTATTGAAAAGTATGGAGATGCTCTCAAAAGAATAAAAATATATGAAAAAACTTAAAAACAACGCTTTTATAAATATACTAAAAAGAAAATAATAATTTTTCTTATCTTATAATTTTTATTAAATTTATATAGATTAATTAAAACTAAAAACGTTGAGCGACAAATGAAGTTGTTTCAATAGTTCTTGGGTACAACTTTTCGCGCTAAAATAACAAATAATTTTAAACAATGATAAATACACAGGTAATCAGAACTAATATTCATTTACTTAAATGAATATGAATAGTACATTGAGGTCATTTGAAATTAGTAAACCAGAAGCATATTAATAAGGTCAATGTTTTCGTTCATTTTATATGTCATGAACACAAAATCGAAGCAAACTTCACAAATCAACAAATTTATAAAAAAAGCAACCAAACAAAAAAAAAATGTATGGGGCGAGCGTAGGTGCGTCTTTACTATGTACATACTTCGGTATGCGATGTGGAGCGGCGACAGGCGCAGTTAGTACTTGGATGGCGAGGGTTGTATAGGAGATATACCATCCTTCAGAGGGGATGTAAAGCCGTCGGTCCCTTGTCTATTAAATGTTAGACAAGTAAAAGATCCCTACTCTTCTTAAGGGAAGAGGTTCGGCAAAATTCCTGGTTGGGGGGTAGCTCGTCTACAGGCGTCGGTGTTAGGCCTCAGTAGCGGAAATAGGCCGACGTTAAATAAATAATAAAAAAAAAAATTGTAACCGTCTCTATGTTACCGATTAAAAATGAAATTCAGATTACCTTGTGAAATGAATCTATATTAATTAATTTTTCTAATTTTTACTTTGCAGTGCAGATATAATAAGAAATAGCGCAAATGCGCTTGTATAAGTAGTTTTTAAAGCACTTACTCTTTTAGGACACTCCTCGCTACGCTCGTCATACCCTAAACTCGTGCGTGCTTTAAAGACTTACTTATGCACTTGTATTATAATATACTATTCTTTTTAGTCCATTTATAAAAGCACCGTTTTTAAAAGTTTTTTAAATATATTTTATTGAACTCTTTATTTAGTTTTTAATAATAGATAAATATAAATAAATACACTACAGGTAATTACGATCCCCTTTATCCCGGAAGGCTTTAGAAGAGCCTTGTGTGAGAGGGGGCTATACATTTAGAGACAAGTGACACACGCCCAATATCCGTGTATAGCGGAAAAATCCCTTTCATAGTATTTTCCACTACCACGACCGGAAATCGAACCCGGGACATTTGGATGAGAGGCAAGTGCGCTTACTTTTGTAATAAAATATTGATTTAATTTTAACGACGTCACCTAGCTAATCGCATTCTACTTCGTCGAACATATTCATTTGATACCCGTATTAAGAGGTTGTAAAGAAAGAGGTAATCAGCCATCTTGGGACATCCACCATATTAGATTTAAAATTGCGTCACGTAATTTATCGTATTTTAAAGTTAATCTCAAAATTAAACAACTGTGTAGTTGTTAGGGTTTTTCACGCGCTCTATACATAACACTACTATAAATACGGCCGTTATTTGGCGCCCAACGCGTGACCATTTCTAAAATAAAAATTTCATGGACCTTAAATCAGGAAAGGTAACAATGGCAATTAACTCACGTAATAGGGATGAATTTAGTCAGGAAGTAGAGGAAAATGTTGAGGACAGTCTAGTCCAACACACCCTACTGTTGACATTATGCAAATTTTGATGGCAATAAATGATAATATAAAACAAACAAATTCAAAAATAGATGAATAAAATCCAGATTTTAATGACAATATAAAAACAAACTCACAAATGGAAAAACTAAGTAATGAAATAAAACAAATTTAGATTTTAAAATGAAATGCCTTAATCATTATTGCCAGGATAGAAAAATGTCAAATATTTTCAAAAGAAGTTCAACATTTGCGATATATTATTAATGAAAATAGAATAGGTATTAGTGAAAATAGACTGGTCGAAATAAAAATATCCTTGGCCTACTAGGCCAGTCATCAGGTAGATTAACATCATTTTAAATCGGACAAAAGATTTTACTGTTGGAACTAGTTCATTATAGGCCTCTTTTGTACATACTAATTTTCCCCCTCGCCCGCCTCCTGGAACACCCCCAATTTTGGGGCAATATTGCTTAATAATCAATTGTTTGCAAATGTGTCCTACGAAATAAGGATTATTATTAAAGTTAAAAATAAGTCATGGTTCAGACACATTTTTACGTAGTATTAACAATATTCCTGGAGTTATGGGCGGGGGAAGTCAAGCACCATCATTCTTTATATCGACACTTTCCTATACACTTCCACGTTTTCTACTTGCTGTTACGTTTAATTGTCACTTTTGAAATTTAAGTAAATAAGTTATTATCAATTTTGAAATTACAAATGTCTACAACTATCGGTGATTACTACCATTTGACGCGGTTTTTTTTAAGCGATGTCCCCAATAGGCGTAATCCACTTTTGTTTATTTGGTTAACTTCTAATTCTTTTATTCTCTACTGCCAATACATATTAGTTTAATTTTTTTTGAAGTTGAAGGTCCAAATCCTTCCCTTGCTTCAATAAAAGAGCGAGTGTCGGTTTCATTATCGTCTGCATCGTCTTTGTCAAATTCAGCCTCCTCGTAC
This sequence comes from Leptura quadrifasciata, assembly GCA_963675555.1. NCBI lineage: Eukaryota > Metazoa > Arthropoda > Insecta > Coleoptera > Cerambycidae > Leptura > Leptura quadrifasciata. The sequence continues at coordinate 155,076,188 of OY776673.1, forward strand.
TTATCCTGTTCCGAAAAAGATAATAAATACCTTATCTTCGACTTCTTCGGCTTGCCCTAAGTCGTCTACATATATTTCGACATTTGTACACGTTTGTCTTTGACATCCAGAACAAATAACGGAACATCTTAGTCCAACTTTTCTACAAGTACATGAGGCCTTGCAGCCTTGCAGATTATTGTTTTCAAAAGACCTTGTGGAGCAGTTTCGTTTTTGGTAGTAATAGGAAACATACCATTTTTTTTTTTTCATGCAACCCCAATCCTGAGAACTTTTGGTATTGCCATACCACTGCTGAATTTGATAGTATGTTCTAAAAGAGCGTTGGCGTGCAGCAGAGTTGCAGTCGGTTGGAGGTAATGATGCAAGGTTACATGTAGTTTTTGCCACTAACTTTAATAAAGCATTCATACCTGAATTCATTCAAAGAATTCTGTTCCGTAAAATGGTACGATAACTTTTTGGCCTGCTGTATCTATAACATCAGGGTGAGAATTGGATCTTTAAAGCATTCCACTTATTTTTGTAATGCTGCAGATTTTTGTAATAATTTAACAAATTTTGCTTTGCCTTGCCTAAAAAATGCAGAAGTTGTGTCACATTCACCGAATGCGTGGAAGAATAATATGTTATCCGCAACTTCCTTTGGGTATTTAAAAGAGAAGAATAAATTCGTTCGTCCGTTTTCCCCTTGCTTGGCTTCATAAAATATATGTTTAAACAACGTGCGGATAGTCCCATCATGAGGATTAAACGGTCAACGTCTTCACCAGCCATAATTACCGAATCGTAATAAATAATAAATAAATAACACCACAGGTAATTACGACCCCCTTTATCCAGGAAGGTTCTAGAAGAGCCTTGTGTGAGAGGGTGCTATACATTTAGATACAAGGGACACCCAATATCCGTATAGTATAGTGGAAAAATCCCTCACAGTATTTTTCACTGCCACGATCGGGAAACGAACCCGGAACTTTTGGGTGAGAGGCAAGTGTGCTTATCTCTCGACCATCAGTCATATGAAGTGATATATCCCTGAGTTAATAATAAGAGAATCAGCATTTTTGGCTGTTTGCTCAACAAGGAAACCTGCAGTGGTGGTAAGCTTTTTATGTAACTGTAAGATAAGCCGATTTTTATTTTGATCGTTTGATAGAAACTTCTGTTGTATTGTTGCTGCCATAAACTCATCAAAATTTACGGTTGCAGAAACATATCTTTGAGCTTGTAGTTGACGCTCAGCAGATTTTGTGCTTTTATCAGATTTATCGGTAGGGTCGAAGATAATGAAATTTCTGAATATACTCTATATACCTAGCTAGGATAGCAGTAAATGTCTCTTGTTGACGCCACACAATTCGATGAAGTAAAAACCCACCAACTACGACGTGTGTTTTACTGCCAAAATTAATTTTATCAGTGATTAGAGAAAATAAATCACAAAACGCATTCCACCTTCATCAAAGTGAATACGGTTAGGGGGCCAGTTCAAACTGAAAGTATTGCTGCAAACCTTTATCAGATTTCTTGGCAAGTAAAATTCTTTTAAAGAGTAAGTTAACTGGAATGACATCATCTTATATTTTAATCACAGAATTGCTAGAGGGGGGGGGGGGATTGCAGACATGCCAAACTCGAATCAGTTGTGGCAATCGATTTTTTCATCTCCTTGTACACCCATACTTGTTGATATGATATTCTCATTAATTGGGAACGGGGGATGTATGTATTCATTCACAAGAGGTAGAGAGCGTGGAAGTGTGTAGGAAAGTGTCGATATACAGAATGCGATACGGTTCTTGACTTCCCCCGTCTATAAATCCAAGAATTTTAATACTACGTAAAAATGTGTCTGAACCATTGCGATAGAATTTAACTTTGATAACCATCTTTTTTTTCTCTCGTAAGACCATTCAGAACCGAATCTTCATCAAAGTGAATACGGTTAGGGGGCCAGTTCAAACTGAAAGTAGTGCTGCAAACCTTTATCAGATTTCTTGGCAAGTAAAATTCTTTTAAAGAGTAAGTTAACTGGAATGACATCATCTTATATTTTAATCACAGAATTGCTAGAGGGGGGGGTGGATTACAGACATGCCAAACTCGAATCAGTTGTGGCAATCGATTTTTTCATCTCCTTGTACACCCATACTTGTTGATATGATATTCTCATTAATTGGGAACGGGGGATGTATGTATTCATTCACAAGAAGTAGAGAGCGTGGAAGTGTGTAGGAAAGTGTCGATATACAGAATGCGATACGGTTCTTGACTTCCCCCGTCTATAAATCCAAGAATTTTAATACTACGTAAAAATGTGTCTGAACCATTGCGATAGAATTTAACTTTGATAACCATCTTTTTTTTCTCTCGTAAGACCATTCAGAACCGAGATATTTGCAAAGAAAAAAATGGCTTTTAAGCGATATTGCCCCAAAATAGAGGGTGTTCCGGAGGATGGGCGAGGGGAAAAAATTAGTATGTCTAAAAAGGTCTATAATGAACTGGTTCCAACAGTAAAATTTTTTGTCCGATTTAAAACGGTATTTACGCATTTCCAACTCCCTGACGACAGACCTATACTAACTTACGAACATTGCGAGGATTTTTAGAAATACTATTCTATTATAATTTTATATATCTAATTTCTGTGGTGTTTATTATTATAAGCGATTCATAAGTAACTTATCGGAGAAGTAAATACCATTGATGGAGCATCTGTGAAAAGCCGTTCGATGGAAGGGACGATCGCAGGGAAAGAGCCTTTATCGAATTGAACAATAATTTTCATGATAATCCCTTATGTTATACAGTCCAACTATAAGACAACATTTATTTTACGTACATATTGTCCAGACTATGTCATCAGGGGAATTAATTCAGTATCTCGATGGAATTGCGGTACCCATTGGTTTTGTGTCTGTAGTACTAAAATGTTATAAACACGGTATTCAAAACCAGAAAAAGAAATGTTAGTATTATGTCATTCAATATCAAGACTTATATTATTCCTTATAGATAATCATTTTATAGTAGATACCGATCATGTAGCACTTCAATATCTGATGAATAATAGATTTGCAAATAATCGTATATATTTAGATGGTTTTTACTATTACGGGAATATGATTTTACGATTAAGGGTACCTCATGTAAAACTAATATCACACCAGGTGCATTAAGCAGGATAAATGAAAGTAAAAGTATAGAACCTACCACATTTTTAGTAGCGTTAAATAAATTTAGGGTTTTAAAAGGAACAGGAAATAATGAATAGTTAACAACATTTAAAATGATATTACGTTAACAAAAATAAAAATCTCTTTGAACGTTTGCGAACTCTGTTGGTTTAGGCAAATACAAAAATCATGTCAATCAAAATGCATTCAATAGGATGATAGTAAATAACCCATTGGAAATAGTATCAATTGACTGCATATTAAATTTATTTACAAGTATAAATAAAAACAAACGTATAAATTTATAAAAGTGTACCCTTGTCAAAAACGTGATAGTTAATAAATAAATATTATCAGGAAATAGGAAAATGTAGAAAAATATTAGTTGATAATATTACTTATTTCCATTTCTGTCACAAACAGTATCATCTTAAATTTTACATCAGTTGTGCATCGACAAGCAAATCCAGTAGAAAGGTATAACTAAGAAATTATTAAATTCTTAAGATTGTATTAGACATAAAAAATATAAAAATTAGAAAAAATAAGTTGAATATATAATCACAGATGTATGCCCTGTGATATTATTCAATAATAAATTACTTGAAAGGCCGTGAGATTTAACAGAAAAACTAGAAATTCACAAACTATTATTACAAGTCAGAAGTAATGTCATAAAAAATGCTAAGAAATATGAGGCTAAAGCAAATAATAAAGTTAAAAAAGGCACAATATTTAACACAGAATTAGAATATGAACGGGGAAAGTTTCACGTTAATTTATTACAACCATAACTATATATACAAAAATAAAAACTGTCAACTACCATTTACAAAATAATCTAACAAACTTATAGATAGTTCTTATAAAATTACATTTTCTGCAATTTTACAAGCTAAGAAATATGCATATAAATATTTGTGTCTAATCAAAATCAAATATATGAAATATATATCAAATAATTTCATGAATAATAACAAGTGTCATAAAGAAAACTTCATATAAATCTGAAATTTGTGATACCACGGAAAATTTCACATTTAATTAATATTTACACACCTGTCTAATCGCACTAATGCATGTACTGATTGTGTGAAGAAAGATTGTTGTTTTATAAATATACTGAAAAGTTAGAAGTTAAGCATAGATTGACATGTTAACATAACAAGCATAATTTCATTATATTATCAAACAAAAATAACTTTCGCTATAATTTTAAAACATGTGTTTACTACAGATGAATCAAATTGATTGATTGGTGATACTATCTTGAAATATACATCAGATGGCATCATTGATAATATCTTAAGGAAGAAAATGTTTGTTAATAAATGATCATTGGCAATGAAAATTTCTATATTAAGATTTAGATTAAGACAAAGACAGTAAAAATATAGTAAATGATCAATTGTTTAAACCACAGTGCAGTGGAATAGGGTGAGGATAGTACGACTCGATGAGAGAGACTTTTATAGACGTGAATGGGATAGTACATTGGCTTTAGCAGTGTACGGTAGGCATTACTGCCACTCCCTAGGAACATACGTCCTTGCCGGCTGCGTCTACAATGAACTGGACCCAAGTTATGCTTGTTGCTGGTGAACGCGAAGGTGTCTCTTTTGGATGTAAAAATAAAACAGTTTTATATGGGAAGCTTAAATTGAGACTCAAGCGGCCTTCCATGAACTTAATTTTAATTTATTCGAAGTTGGGGCGATTTTTCTTAAATGGTTGGACCGGGCCAAAAGCTTCGCCCTGTATATGTTGCAGAGCTGTAGTTCACTTATATTTATTGCTTAGATTCTGACTAGCACTTTATTTTTTATTTAATTTTATTGTTTATGGCAGGATCAAGAGCTACACCCTGTATATACTTGAAATTAAACACTTGGATTGAAACGAATATTAAAAATTATGTATTAAGTGTAAAGAACAGAGTTGATTATTTTATTTTACTTAAATTAAATTGGTTTACACAAAATATAATATTTAACTTATCGGTACTTGAAATTTTTCCTTTGATGCGATTTTATTTGTTTTGTTCAGATTTTTTAAACTTGAGAAAATCCGCTGTTTGATTTTATGCGCGACGGCAGTTTAATTAAATTAATATTTTTTACTTGGGTTGCCCAAGGAAGTAGAACGGCCACTCGATTTGTTGAAATTTAAGGTTGACCGGGAAAGAATTAAACACTGTTTGGCTTAGAGACTTTGCTCGCGGAACGCAGAAACTAACTTGATGTACACCGAAACTGATTTGCTTTGAGCTTGTTGTCGAAGCCAAAAAAGGCCAACAAAAATAATTTTAAATTAATTAAAAAAGTCACAATTTATATTTTTTAACATGTTCATACATTAGCATCACAGCGCAGAATAAATACGACGCAATAAACGCTCCAAGACTATATCAACGCTTAGGATCCCGTCCGCCTCGGCATGACTGGGCGGGGACGACACACGCAGCAGGCGGCCCCAGCCGCTCATTCGGCGCGCAACGTACAGAACGCCAGCCGACCTAACGCTCAGATCTCCGTCCGCTGTCCACAAGCTGTGGCTCTGGATAAAAAAATATTAGAGTCGCCGTGATGCGACGACTCTAAGCTGTGGCCGTAAAATGAAATCCAGCTCGGCGCTGGGCTGGTTGAATCGATCCATTTTCTCCATAGCCGAAGGTAAATACCGCGCTCTTGAAATGTGGTCTGAAAGACCCGGCGTGCTTCCCTGCGAAGGACTCGCCGCAGGTGGCAGCCGTGAGGTTAAAATTGGCTTAGGACAGACCCGCGCCAAAAAGGGTCTGCCTAAATTAACAAGACTAAGTCCGTGAACCGGGGAGCTGGGCGTCGAGCGCCCGTGTGCAATCTTCCCTAAGTCCTGTCGTCCCTATCTGAAAATTTCCCGAATGTCTGAAGCTACAATCGTCTAGTCAATGATGCCCGGATTCTGCGTTAACTACGGAGAGCACCCCCTGTACTGGTTGTCGCACAAGAGGTGGGGTCGCCGCGGTTAACGATATTTAGCCCGACGTGGCAAGTGTACAGCACAGTCGGCTGACAACGAGGGCGTCGTTGTCGGCGACGACGATGTGTTCGGCCAGCACGTTCAACGAGGCCACAAGGGTCCTCTAGGATGATGGAATGGAGCAGGAACTGGCATCCGGAGGTTGGTTTCTGTCTGTTACCAGACAGGCATCAATTTGGAACAGGAAGCCGGGGTTCTACTTGTTTCCCAAGCAGACATCAATTTGGAATTAGGAAGCAGGCTTCTAACTCGTTTGCCGAGTAGACATCATAACAGGCGTAGGAATTGGAGTCGGAACGTTGGTGAGGTTTTCGAGGATTGGATATGGATAAAGGAATCAGGTACCTGGTATCATGAGGCGAAGTTTGTGCTTAACGAATTTTCTTTTGTGATTCCTTTATAAAACGTCGAAGTTAAAACGTAGCGTCGTCTTCTCCTCACATCCAAACGTCGTCGTCGTCATCAAATCAGCACTGCAGAAATGGCACTGCGTATGCCGGTAGGGAGGGCTCTGAAAAGAGCTCCCGGCTCATCTAATAATGTTTGTAGGTGGTATCAACGATTTCTTTTGAAAGGTTTTTTGGTGTGTAGTTTTGTACACCACCAAAATGCGAGCGGCGTGGCCAATTAAAATAAATAAAATGTTCGAAAGGTTAAAACCGTGAAGCGGGCGATACGTGAAGTTAAAATAATTATGTTGAATGACTACTTAACCATGAGAACAAACTATGCAGAAACGCGAGGTACTGAGCCGTGAAGTTACTTCGATGAAGGCCCTGGATCGACTGGCGAGCTCTCAAATTTGCGTTTTATTTATATGATTGACGGGGAGCGAGCTGGCTCGTGATTGGCCCGGCGGCCGAGAAGAGGGCGGGGCTTCGCCGACCTTTATATACTAAACCCTACGTCCGCCGGTGACTCATTTCCGCCAAAAGTGTTATTGCAATAACATCGTGAGTCATGCAAAGTCTGAGTCATGCAAATGCAAATTAGTTTAGGATGGCTTTGAGATTAATATGATTGATTTGTTCTGAAATAGAAAGGCTTGGTTTTCATGTCCTGTTTGCGATTCTGCATATTTATATTCTCATGTTAAATTTTGGCCTCTCATGTATGAGGCGATGGGCGCGTGTTGAAAGATTTTAAGTTTGAATGAAATGTTGGAATTAAATTAATTCAGGCCTGATGGGCCCGAAATCACCGCCCCGATGTCCACAGGATCGCGGCGAGGTTTCAGCAACAGCGAGTCGAGTCCAAGCATTCAACGAGTAAACATCAGCAAGTAAACTTCAAGCAGTCTACCAGAACTCCAACCGTTCTACAAGAACTTCATCCGACGAACCGATACCTAGTACGGCGTCTCAGATACCAGTCCCTGCACTGTATTTGAACCCTGCTAGCGTTAGGAGAAGGACCATCTCCGTCACCGCGACGCGACTTTCAACCGTTCAACGATATTGTTTATTTGTGTTAGCTAGTAAAGTTAGGGATAAATTCAAATTTAAACTAAATTGTGCAACGACGTCGACAGAGTTCTGCTTAACGTTACTATTAATTGGAACACAGATTTTTTATTTCTTCGCATCGATATTTACCAGGCAAAAACGCCTGTTCATATGCACAAAGTGGGGTACCTTGCACCAAAAGCGGTGCATGTGTATGACAGCTTACAAGTTGCAACAAGGGGCTAGTAGCAATACCCACCGACACTTCAAAAATCGTAACCAGTCTACAAAATTCCAGAAATCGGCCCTGAGAGCTCGTCCAACATCCAGATCTACGAGAACACCACTATCGAGGCTGCTGGCGCCCATAAACTTCAAAATTCGCAGTCTCCGATAAAAACATTTTTATTTTTTCACAACTCAACCCTAGTTTTCGTAGACAAGCTGGTCATGCTCCTCTATATGGTATGATGGGGACTTGACTTGCCGAAGTCTGGATAGAGCTGGGTACGTTCTTTGACAGTCTATGGGGCTCGAAATTGTGAAATATTGCGCAATTAATTTGAAAAACTTGAATTCAGGACTGAAAATTATATTATAATTACGGCAATGAAAAATATGATTTCTTGATGTATTTATAAAGTTGAATCCAAATTAGTTTTTGAAATATGAACGATAACTGCCTGAATAAAGTAAAAATTGGCTTGGTCCCGTAAAGTAATGTTGGATGTCTTAACTTACCATATTAATGTTATATTGAGAATGTTCCGTTGCCGGTGTTGAAACGAAATGGAGTGGGATGATGGTTTGAACGAAGTATGTTTTGAGGTAAAAATAGAAGATTGATTTGGAGAGAAATTTGTTCGTAGAATGTTTTCGGAGTGAATTAAAATATGTTGACTTGGGGTTTGGAGAGTGATTTTGAAGTGAATTGAGATAATGAGGGGCGGTATTTTTTAGGGAAATCGTTTGTAATGTTTTTGTTGTAAATCGGTTAATTTGGATGTTTGAATGATTCTGTTGATAAATTTAGGTTAATTGTGAATTATCGATATGATATAAATTTTCTCAGAATAATTTTTGAAAAATTATGTTTTTGGCTACTTTGAGTGTCTGAGGGACTTTTTTATTGTGATTTGACTAGGTGACCTTAAAAATTGAATTATTTTGCAAGTTATAGTAGTACTTTTGACCTTGACTATATTGTTAATGCGTGAAACGTACTATAACAATAGCAGCAAGAGTTGTATAGCACACGGTACGGGGGTGGGGGATGGGAAGTGTAGGTGTTTGTGAAATGCGTTGCATTGTGATATGAAGTAGGTACTTATGTTCCTCTTTTTGTGATTTTGTTTTTTCATTTGAAAATTCTTGGTGTGGCATCGTGATTTCATTATGGTATTCTCTTCATTTTCATTGCTGATCGCTTTCAGTATGCTTTAGTCCTTTCCTAGTCTGTTCATGACCCTTTTAAGTGTAGCTTGTCTTCCTATTTGTAATCTTTTGCTGCTCAGTACTACCGCTTCCAGTAGGTGCGCCGAGTACCTTTTCATAAGTTTGTTCCCAGTAGTCCACCGTGTACGTTTGTATCCTTATATAATTGTTTTCACTCCTATTAATGTTCACGTTTGCTTTCGCTTAATTTACTTTGTAGATATAGGTTTCCAGTAAATATAAAAACTTTTAAAAAAATACGTAGCTTGTTGCATAAAAAGATGTTAGCATTATGACTAAAAGTAATTAACATATTGAAAATATAAGTATCTATACTGATCTTTCGAAAGAGGGGACGCGTGTTATATAATTTATTATCTCTCTCCTGGCCTATTAACGGATAAGTTGGATGAGTATATTCCAAGAGAAACTTTTTCAGATGCCTTAGACTCAATTGAGTATGTCGATAAAGGAGCAGTGTCGCGTATATCTGAGGAAGTGGCGGGGAATATATTTGCAACTCCACCTCTTAATTTTCTCATAATGTTCGTGTCCAGAGCTTATACGCAATTGATATGTATTAGCACAGGAGTTATATACCTTAATTTTTTATTAAAACATTCCATTTATGTGGTATAACAGCTGACAGCGCACTTATATCAAATAAACACAATACTGCCATGCTGGCCGTTATTCATTACCCACCCATTATCATCGTTATTATTGCCTTATAGAGAAAGAAAGTTATAAATAAAAGTTGTTTGGTTAAGACTAAATTTTGTTTAAGTGCTATCAAAAGTACAGTAGCGTGCAGATTTCAGGGAATACAAAAAATAATATATATATTTTTAATGGGATACCCAGTATATTATTAAATTTTTGGAATGATCATGTTTTCTTGATTTCAAAAATATACCATGTGTTACCCCTACCATATACAATACAGTTTTTGGGTTATTTTTTTATTTGAGTCTTATATTTAGGTAATTGCAGATTTCTGATATTTTCAGGAAGATAATTATAGATGAATTATGCTATTATAATGGAGTGATTCTATAAATTTGGCTGTTTTATGCTATGGGATTGATAGAAGCTTTCCATGCCACGTATTGTAGGTACTATCAAGAGTTCTAAATTCCAGCAAATTTGCGCATATTAAACATTTATATTGTTGCGTCCTTATTTACTTTAGGTTCCTTTTTCTTTGGGATTTTGTATTTGCTCCCAATCCTTGTCTGTAATAGTTTCGTCAGTTTGGAGTCCCAATAGCTTACGTGGCGTTCACAGTCGCTGAGTTGTCTAATCACATACCATATGTTACCCCTTCCATATACAGTTTTTGAGTTATTTTTTATTCGAGTCTTATATTTAGGTAAGTGCAGATTTTTGATATTATCAGGAAGATTATTATAGATGAATTATGCTATTATAATGGAGTGATTCTTTAAATTTGGCTCCCAATCCTTGTCTGTAACAGTCCCGTTAGATTGGAGTCCCAATAGCTTTGGCGTTCACAGCCGCTGAGTTGTCTAATCACATAATATGTTACCCCTTCCATATACAGTTTTTGGGTTATTTTTATTTGAGTCTTATATGTAGGTAAGTGCAGATCTGTTTTATGCTATGGGATTGATTGAAGCTTTCCATGCTCGTACTGTAAGTACTATCAAGAGTTTTATATTCCAGCAAATTTGCGCATATTAAACATTTATATATGTTGCGTCCTTATTTACTTTAGATTCCTTTTTCTTTGAGATTTTGCATTTGCTCCCAATCCTTGTCTGTAATAGTCTCGTCAGTTTTGAGTCCCAATAGCCTACGCGGCGTTCACAGTCGCTGAGTTGTCTAATCACATACCATATGTTACCCCTACCATATACAGTTTTTGAGTTATTTTTTATTTGAGTCGTATATTTAGGTAAGTGCAGATTTCTGATATTATCAGGTAGATTATTATAGATGAATTATGCTATTATAATGGAGCGATTGTAACTAAAAACACTCTAAGTGAGGGGATATGCTTAATACAAATAATAAATAAACACCACAGAAATTAGACCTAGTATACTCGCATTTATCAGTAAATATCTGCATTTGGGGTAGGTCAAGCATACTGGGGGTATGTTATTATTTATCATAAATAGAGAGGGAGAGTGGACTGTATTGCGTAAAAAGAAATTAAATGGATCCTACCACCAAATACCATATATTATATGAATCATTGCGCACACATATGTTTATGCGGCAAGGTTCTTAAATTATTAATAAACAAAAACAGGTAAATAAAATGTATAACCTGCGGTGTTGGCCGCGCTATGGTCGAACGTATGTTGCGTTCTTATTTACTTTGGTTTTTTTCAAATTTTGCATTTTGTTGTAAGAGCCTTATACGCTTAGAGTTTCTATAGCTTACGTGTCGTTCACAGTTGCTGGAGTTGTCTAATCACATTTCCCAAGACCCAATAATGACTTATTGATGTTGATACCGTCTTGAAGACGTTTCCCCTAAGCCTTTGCTTGGGCAGTCCTCTCTGTTCCTGCCAGGTCCACCAGGTTAAGTTGTGATATTTGTACAGGACCATTCTCGATAGTGTTGTCCGTTGATTCTATGGTAAAACGGAAAATTGTATGAGATCGGCCCGATCTCTCGTTCACATTATTGTATGCAATTTTGCGTGTATTGTTCTCCAGATTCATTAACTCATGTTGGGAATGGTGCAGTTAAATTAAATAATTCACATCACAAAAAGAAGACACAGTTTTATTTTCAGTTGAGTCGTACAAGAAGCTTACAGTGCACTAGTTAAAAATACTTAGTATATTAAATGAATAGAATGAATAATAATATATATGACTCGCTTTGAGTTTATATATTTTATGTTCTGTTGAGTCAATAGTTTTTAGTTTACAATTCGTTACTTGGAAGTACTGCGTAATAGAAGTTGATTAATTTTTGTACATTTCAACAGTAACGATTTTGTGAACAGGTCATCTTCCTGGTTACCTGTGGAAATATATTTGAGGCAGATTATCTTGTTCTCTACTTGCTCACGAGAAAAATGATATTTAACATCAATATGTTTTGAGCGTTTGTGTCTTGTCGGATGAGTTGCTATTGCTATACAACTTTGATTATCCTCAAATAGAGAAATTTGATCTAAAATTTGGATTTTTATACTTTCTAATAACGCTTTCAACCACAGAGCTTCTTTTACCGCTTGAAATAAGCCCATATACTCTGCTTCGGTTGACGATGCTGCAACTGATTTCTGCCGTTTTGTGTTCCAAGTTACTGTACTATTTTTAAACATTTTAAATACATACCCTGTTGTGCTACGTCGGTCAGTTTCGTCAGCTGCCCAATCTGCATCAACGTATCCAATTAATTTTTCTACAAAGTCACATCTCTTATAAATCAATTTTATGTTTACTGTACCTTTTATATATCTTAAAACACGCTTCAAGGATTGCCATAATTCCTTGTTTGTTTTATTTTGATATTTACTTAACATATTTAATGAGGTACATAAATCTGGTCGTGTGCAAAGCATTGCATAAAGTAAACAACCAATTAAATTTCGACAGGGTGCGCCGCTGTCTTCATCTGACTCTAAAGCTTTGTAATTTAACCTTGTTGGTAATGGTGTACTTACTGGATTACATTCGCTCATATTGTATTTTCTTAAAATCGATTTTAAGTATGTGCTTTGGTCTAACGAAATTTCATGTTCAGTTCTCTGTATTCTAATTCCTAGAAAGAATTTTAGTTCTTTTAAATCAATCATTTGAAACTTAGTCATTAAAAATTGTTTAAAAGCATTAACTGTATTTGTTTCTCGCGTTATAATTACGATGTCATCTACGTATAAAATAACATAGATATTTTTGTTTATATGACCCTGATCTTGGAAATACAAACAATGATCGATAGCAGAATTTATGAAACCATGCTGTTTTACTGTTCTGTCGAAACACTCATACCAGCACCGAGCAGATTGTTTTAAACCGTATAAAGATTTGCGGAGTTTGCATACTATGTTTTTATGTTTAATGTTTATCCCGTCGGGTACTTTCATAAATATATTTTCTTTTAAATCACCATTGAGGAATGCTGTCTTAACATCCATTTGGTGAATTAATAGTTGATATTTGATTTGCAAAAGCTAATAAACATCGAAAAGTACTAACTCTGGCTACTGGTGCGAAAGTTTCATCATAATCTAACTTGTATAATTGATTAAAACCCCGAGCTACCAGTCGTGCTTTATACTTTGTTAGATTTCCATTCTCATCATGTTTTATTGTAAATACCCATTTACTATCCGCAGTATTTACATTTTGCGGCTTTTGTACCAATGTACCAGTTTTATTTTGCATTAAAGAGTTAAGTTCTTCTTCAACTGCTTTTTCCCACTTTACCTTGTTTTTATTTGTAGCTATTTCTTGATAGCACGTGGGAATTACTTCATCAAGAACTAATATATTATAATTATTTATTTCTAAATCACGATCTTTATATGAAATTGGCGATTTTGTTTTGAATCTTTCGCTCCGTCTCACATCCTGTATTTTATCTCTCTTGCTTACCTTAGAAGGCGAAGGAGAAGACAGATCTTTACCATCTGGTTCAGGGACACCTCTTTCTTGAGGTGTTTGACCTTTCCTTTCTGACTCTAAAGTACTCATATTATTTGGAATACATTTATCAGTGACACCTTGATTATCTAGGGTTTGATTGTATTTTTTATTTATCTGATCTGTTATACCAGGAGGGATTTCTGTTACGGACTTTTCACCAGCCCCGCCGATTCTCTCTTTAATACTTGAATTTTGTACTAAAGTATCCGCTTCACCTAATAATCTGCCACTTTCGATCGTGTCAAGTTCCTTTCTTGATGTTTGAAAATTTAATTCATCACAAATTACGTCACGCGCTACAATAAATTTTCGCGTTTTTGCAATATAAATTTTGACATACCCTACAAGAATTCCTTTTATTGATTTATCATCAAATTTATATTTTCTTGTTTTATCATGTACAGTACAACCATTCAATCAATCAAAACAGATTTATTGAAAATTCCAATACAATAATACCGCCCCAGAACCCGTCCGGGGACCGGCCGTGCAACCACCGCACTCATCGCAGTGGTCGATTGCAAGGCCGGGCGGACCGGATCTGGCTTGGTTAAAAACAAATTTTAAGACTTAACTTAAACACCTTTTAACAAAGCAAATAAAAATAGGTAATACCATTAAAAACATCAAATATAAAAGATTTAAAAGAAACTTAAAATTACACATACTTTAAACAACTTATTCACTGTAACACTTTTTTTAAAATTCTTTCAACTGACGCAGATACCTCAATTTAAACGAGGTACCTTCTGCGAAACACATGAACGCCGGGCTGCGCAAGGCTGGCCTAAACTTTTAGCTTTAAGAATTTTGATTTCATAATGTTTTAATTTGCTAGAAATTCGTGGCAAGAAGTGAATTTAGAGACAAAAATGCACAAAAAGAAATAAGAATAATAAACGCGACAAAAAGGATACAAACAGAAAGGAAGAGGGGGATAGAAAAGATTTAAGATAAGCAAAGATATGAAATATTCGTAAAGGTGGATAGGGTAAGCGAAAGTTATAGTTGTTGAAGCTTGGCTACAGAGGTTGCCCGAAAATCGATAACGTCTGGTATGGTAAGGGGTGTTTAATCCGAAATGGGGCATTATGCTGTCTAATTTGTGTTATGTGTCTTATTAGCGGACTATCGCCCAACTTGAAAGAATAGAAGTTTTGAGAGATATGTTGGACGTAGTCCGCTATCGGGGTTTTGTCGTTACAACGTGCGTATAAGTCTCTGAGGGAGGTGTACCTTCCAGAATTCGATATGAGGCGCATAAATTTGTGCTCAAACACTTGAAGTTTTTTCATTGTCGTGACCGGTATGCTGCACCACACCAGTGCCGCGTATGTGATGGATGGCCTGACCACCATTGTATACAATAATTTTTTATTTTGTCGGTTAAGTCTGCTACCCCTGACCATAAGCGGATACAGACTCCTGGACAGGGAGTAGACCGTCCGTATTGTCTCGTTTATATAAGATTATTATAAATGAATTATGCTATTATAATGGAGTGATTCTTCAAATTTGGCTGTTTTATGCTATGGGATTGATTGAAGCTTTCCATGCTCGTACTGTAAGTACTATCAAGAGTTTTATATTCCAGAAAATTTGCGCATATTAAACATTTTTATATGTTGCGTCCTTATTTACTTTAGATTCCTTTTTCTTTGAGATTTTGCATTTGCTCCCAATCCTTGTCTGTAATAGTCTCGTCAGTTTTGAGTCCCAATAGCCTACGTGGCGTTCACAGTCGCTGAGTTGTCTAATCACATACCATATGTTACCCCTACCATATACAGTTTTTAGTTATTTTTTATTTGAGTCGTATATTTAGGTAAGTGCAGATTTCTGATATTATCAGGTAGATTATTATAGATGAATTATGCTATTATAATGGAGCGATTGTAACTAAAAACACTCTAAGTGAGGGGATATGCTTAATACAAATAATAAATAAACACCACAGAAATTAGACCTAGTATACTCGCATTTATCAGTAAATATCTGCATTTGGGGTAGGTCAAGCATACTGGGGGTATGTTATTATTTATCATAAATAGAGAGGGAGAGTGGACTGTATTGCGTAAAAAGAAATTAAATGGATCCTACCTCTTAACCCTTCTGGATGATGTCTCCAACATCCAGCCTCCTTCCGGAGACCTCCAGATAGGCAATTCAATTCGTCAACGAACACCAAATACCATATATTATATGAATCATTGCACACACATATATTTATGCGGCAAGGTTCTTAAATTATTAATAAACAAAAACAGGTAAATAAAATGTATAACCTGCGGTGTTGGCCGCGCTATGGTCGAACGTATGTTGCGTTCTTATTTACTTTGGTTTTTTTCAAATTTTGCATTTTGTTGTAAGAGCCTTATACGCTTAGAGTTTCTATAGCTTACGTGTCGTTCACAGTTGCTGGAGTTGTCTAATCACATTTCCCAAGACCCAATAATGACTTATTGATGTTGATACCGTCTTGAAGACGTTTCCCCTAAGCCTTTGCTTGGGCAGTCCTCTCTGTTCCTGCCAGGTCCACCAGGTTAAGTTGTGATATTTGTACAGGACCATTCTCGATAGTGTTGTCCGTTGATTCTATGGTAAAACGGAAAATTGTATGAGATCGGCCCGATCTCTCGTTCACATTATTGTATGCAATTTTGCGTGTATTGTTCTCCAGATTCATTAACTCATGTTGGGAATGGTGCAGTTAAATTAAATAATTCACATCACAAAAAGAAGACACAGTTTTATTTTCAGTTGAGTCGTACAAGAAGCTTA
Organism: Leptura quadrifasciata; assembly: GCA_963675555.1. NCBI lineage: Eukaryota > Metazoa > Arthropoda > Insecta > Coleoptera > Cerambycidae > Leptura > Leptura quadrifasciata. Next base: position 155,092,686 of record OY776673.1, read on the forward strand.
CAGTGCACTAGTTAAAAATACTTAGTATATTAAATGAATAGAATGAATAATAATATATATGACTCGCTTTGAGTTTATATATTTTATGTTCTGTTGAGTCAATAGTTTTTAGTTTACAATTCGTTACTTGGAAGTACTGCGTAATAGAAGTTGATTAATTTTTGTACATTTCAACAGTAACGATTTTGTGAACAGGTCATCTTCCTGGTTACCTGTGGAAATATATTTGAGGCAGATTATCTTGTTCTCTACTTGCTCACGAGAAAAATGATATTTAACATCAATATGTTTTGAGCGTTTGTGTCTTGTCGGATGAGTTGCTATTGCTATACAACTTTGATTATCCTCAAATAGAGAAATTTGATCTAAAATTTGGATTTTTATACTTTCTAATAACGCTTTCAACCACAGAGCTTCTTTTACCGCTTGAAATAAGCCCATATACTCTGCTTCGGTTGACGATGCTGCAACTGATTTCTGCCGTTTTGTGTTCCAAGTTACTGTACTATTTTTAAACATTTTAAATACATACCCTGTTGTGCTACGTCGGTCAGTTTCGTCAGCTGCCCAATCTGCATCAACGTATCCAATTAATTTTTCTACAAAGTCACATCTCTTATAAATCAATTTTATGTTTACTGTACCTTTTATATATCTTAAAACACGCTTCAAGGATTGCCATAATTCCTTGTTTGTTTTATTTTGATATTTACTTAACATATTTAATGAGGTACATAAATCTGGTCGTGTGCAAAGCATTGCATAAAGTAAACAACCAATTAAATTTCGACAGGGTGCGCCGCTGTCTTCATCTGACTCTAAAGCTTTGTAATTTAACCTTGTTGGTAATGGTGTACTTACTGGATTACATTCGCTCATATTGTATTTTCTTAAAATCGATTTTAAGTATGTGCTTTGGTCTAACGAAATTTCATGTTCAGTTCTCTGTATTCTAATTCCTAGAAAGAATTTTAGTTCTTTTAAATCAATCATTTGAAACTTAGTCATTAAAAATTGTTTAAAAGCATTAACTGTATTTGTTTCTCGCGTTATAATTACGATGTCATCTACGTATAAAATAACATAGATATTTTTGTTTATATGACCCTGATCTTGGAAATACAAACAATGATCGATAGCAGAATTTATGAAACCATGCTGTTTTACTGTTATGTCGAAACACTCATACCAGCACCGAGCAGATTGTTTTAAACCGTATAAAGATTTGCGGAGTTTGCATACTATGTTTTTATGTTTAATGTTTATCCCGTCGGGTACTTTCATAAATATATTTTCTTTTAAATCACCATTGAGAAATGCTGTCTTAACATCCATTTGGTGAATTAATAGTTGATATTTGATTTGCAAAAGCTAATAAACATCGAAAAGTACTAACTCGGGCTACTGGTGCGAAAGTTTCATCATAATCTAACTTGTATAATTGATTAAAACCCCGAGCTACCAGTCGTGCTTTATACTTTGTTAGTTTTCCATTCTCATCATGTTTTATTGTAAATACCCATTTACTATCCGCAGTATTTACATTTTGCGGCTTTTGTACCAATGTACCAGTTTTATTTTGCATTAAAGAGTTAAGTTCTTCTTCAACTGCTTTTTCCCACTTTACCTTGTTTTTATTTGTAGCTATTTCTTGATAGCACGTGGGAATTACTTCATCAAGAACTAATATATTATAATTATTTATTTCTAAATCACGATCTTTATATGAAATTGGCGATTTTGTTTTGAATCTTTCGCTCCGTCTCACATCCTGTATTTTATCTCTCTTGCTTACCTTAGAAGGCGAAGGAGAAGACAGATCTTTACCATCTGGTTCAGGGACACCTCTTTCTTGAGGTGTTTGACCTTTCCTTTCTGACTCTAAAGTACTCATATTATTTGGAATACATTTATCAGTGACACCTTGATTATCTAGGGTTTGATTGTATTTTTTATTTATCTGATCTGTTATACCAGGAGGGATTTCTGTTACGGACTTTTCACCAGCCCCGCCGATTCTCTCTTTAATACTTGAATTTTGTACTAAAGTATCCGCTTCACCTAATAATCTGCCACTTTCGATCGTGTCAAGTTCCTTTCTTGATGTTTGAAAATTTAATTCATCACAAATTACGTCACGCGCTACAATAAATTTTCGCGTTTTTGCAATATAAATTTTGACATACCCTACAAGAATTCCTTTTATTGATTTATCATCAAATTTATATTTTCTTGTTTTATCATGTACAGTACAACCATTCAATCAATCAAAACAGATTTATTGAAAATTCCAATACAATAATACCGCCCCAGAACCCGTCCGGGGACCGGCCGTGCAACCACCGCACTCATCGCAGTGGTCGATTGCAAGGCCGGGCGGACCGGATCTGGCTTGGTTAAAAACAAATTTTAAGACTTAACTTAAACACCTTTTAACAAAGCAAATAAAAATAGGTAATACCATTAAAAACATCAAATATAAAAGATTTAAAAGAAACTTAAAATTACACATACTTTAAACAACTTATTCACTGTAACACTTTTTTTAAAATTCTTTCAACTGACGCAGATACCTCAATTTAAACGAGGTACCTTCTGCGAAACACATGAACGCCGGGCTGCGCAAGGCTGGCCTAAACTTTTAGCTTTAAGAATTTTGATTTCATAATGTTTTAATTTGCTAGAAATTCGTGGCAAGAAGTGAATTTAGAGACAAAAATGCACAAAAAGAAATAAGAATAATAAACGCGACAAAAAGGATACAAACAGAAAGGAAGAGGGGGATAGAAAAGATTTAAGATAAGCAAAGATATGAAATATTCGTAAAGGTGGATAGGGTAAGCGAAAGTTATAGTTGTTGAAGCTTGGCTACAGAGGTTGCCCGAAAATCGATAACGTCTGGTATGGTAAGGGGTGTTTAATCCGAAATGGGGCATTATGCTGTCTAATTTGTGTTATGTGTCTTATTAGCGGACTATCGCCCAACTTGAAAGAATAGAAGTTTTGAGAGATATGTTGGACGTAGTCCGCTATCGGGGTTTTGTCGTTACAACGTGCGTATAAGTCTCTGAGGGAGGTGTACCTTCCAGAATTCGATATGAGGCGCATAAATTTGTGCTCAAACACTTGAAGTTTTTTCATTGTCGTGACCGGTATGCTGCACCACACCAGTGCCGCGTATGTGATGGATGGCCTGACCACCATTGTATACAATAATTTTTTATTTTGTCGGTTAAGTCTGCTACCCCTGACCATAAGCGGATACAGACTCCTGGACAGGGAGTAGACCGTCCGTATTGTCTCGTTTATATAAGATTATTATAAATGAATTATGCTATTATAATGGAGTGATTCTTCAAATTTGGCTGTTTTATGCTATGGGATTGATTGAAGCTTTCCATGCTCGTACTGTAAGTACTATCAAGAGTTTTATATTCCAGAAAATTTGCGCATATTAAACATTTATATATGTTGCGTCCTTATTTACTTTAGATTCCTTTTTCTTTGAGATTTTGCATTTGCTCCCAATCCTTGTCTGTAATAGTCTCGTCAGTTTTGAGTCCCAATAGCCTACGTGGCGTTCACAGTCGCTGAGTTGTCTAATCACATACCATATGTTACCCCTACCATATACAGTTTTTAGTTATTTTTTATTTGAGTCGTATATTTAGGTAAGTGCAGATTTCTGATATTATCAGGTAGATTATTATAGATGAATTATGCTATTATAATGGAGCGATTGTAACTAAAAACACTCTAAGTGAGGGGATATGCTTAATACAAATAATAAATAAACACCACAGAAATTAGACCTAGTATACTCGCATTTATCAGTAAATATCTGCATTTGGGGTAGGTCAAGCATACTGGGGGTATGTTATTATTTATCATAAATAGAGAGGGAGAGTGGACTGTATTGCGTAAAAAGAAATTAAATGGATCCTACCTCTTAACCCTTCTGGATGATGTCTCCAACATCCAGCCTCCTTCCGGAGACCTCCAGATAGGCAATTCAATTCGTCAACGAACACCAAATACCATATATTATATGAATCATTGCACACACATATATTTATGCGGCAAGGTTCTTAAATTATTAATAAACAAAAACAGGTAAATAAAATGTATAACCTGCGGTGTTGGCCGCGCTATGGTCGAACGTATGTTGCGTTCTTATTTACTTTGGTTTTTTTCAAATTTTGCATTTTGTTGTAAGAGCCTTATACGCTTAGAGTTTCTATAGCTTACGTGTCGTTCACAGTTGCTGGAGTTGTCTAATCACATTTCCCAAGACCCAATAATGACTTATTGATGTTGATACCGTCTTGAAGACGTTTCCCCTAAGCCTTTGCTTGGGCAGTCCTCTCTGTTCCTGCCAGGTCCACCAGGTTAAGTTGTGATATTTGTACAGGACCATTCTCGATAGTGTTGTCCGTTGATTCTATGGTAAAACGGAAAATTGTATGAGATCGGCCCGATCTCTCGTTCACATTATTGTATGCAATTTTGCGTGTATTGTTCTCCAGATTCATTAACTCATGTTGGGAATGGTGCAGTTAAATTAAATAATTCACATCACAAAAAGAAGACACAGTTTTATTTTCAGTTGAGTCGTACAAGAAGCTTACAGTGCACTAGTTAAAAATACTTAGTATATTAAATGAATAGAATGAATAATAATATATATGACTCGCTTTGAGTTTATATATTTTATGTTCTGTTGAGTCAATAGTTTTTAGTTTACAATTCGTTACTTGGAAGTACTGCGTAATAGAAGTTGATTAATTTTTGTACATTTCAACAGTAACGATTTTGTGAACAGGTCATCTTCCTGGTTACCTGTGGAAATATATTTGAGGCAGATTATCTTGTTCTCTACTTGCTCACGAGAAAAATGATATTTAACATCAATATGTTTTGAGCGTTTGTGTCTTGTCGGATGAGTTGCTATTGCTATACAACTTTGATTATCCTCAAATAGAGAAATTTGATCTAAAATTTGGATTTTTATACTTTCTAATAACGCTTTCAACCACAGAGCTTCTTTTACCGCTTGAAATAAGCCCATATACTCTGCTTCGGTTGACGATGCTGCAACTGATTTCTGCCGTTTTGTGTTCCAAGTTACTGTACTATTTTTAAACATTTTAAATACATACCCTGTTGTGCTACGTCGGTCAGTTTCGTCAGCTGCCCAATCTGCATCAACGTATCCAATTAATTTTTCTACAAAGTCACATCTCTTATAAATCAATTTTATGTTTACTGTACCTTTTATATATCTTAAAACACGCTTCAAGGATTGCCATAATTCCTTGTTTGTTTTATTTTGATATTTACTTAACATATTTAATGAGGTACATAAATCTGGTCGTGTGCAAAGCATTGCATAAAGTAAACAACCAATTAAATTTCGACAGGGTGCGCCGCTGTCTTCATCTGACTCTAAAGCTTTGTAATTTAACCTTGTTGGTAATGGTGTACTTACTGGATTACATTCGCTCATATTGTATTTTCTTAAAATCGATTTTAAGTATGTGCTTTGGTCTAACGAAATTTCATGTTCAGTTCTCTGTATTCTAATTCCTAGAAAGAATTTTAGTTCTTTTAAATCAATCATTTGAAACTTAGTCATTAAAAATTGTTTAAAAGCATTAACTGTATTTGTTTCTCGCGTTATAATTACGATGTCATCTACGTATAAAATAACATAGATATTTTTGTTTATATGACCCTGATCTTGGAAATACAAACAATGATCGATAGCAGAATTTATGAAACCATGCTGTTTTACTGTTATGTCGAAACACTCATACCAGCACCGAGCAGATTGTTTTAAACCGTATAAAGATTTGCGGAGTTTGCATACTATGTTTAATGTTTATCCCGTCGGGTACTTTCATAAATATATTTTCTTTTAAATAACCATTGAGAAATGCTGTCTTAACATCCATTTGGTGAATTAATAGTTGATATTTGATTTGCAAAAGCTAATAAACATCGAAAAGTACTAACTCGGGCTACTGGTGCGAAAGTTTCATCATAATCTAACTTGTATAATTGATTAAAACCCCGAGCTACCAGTCGTGCTTTATACTTTGTTAGATTTCCATTCTCATCATGTTTTATTGTAAATACCCATTTACTATCCGCAGTATTTACATTTTGCGGCTTTTGTACCAATGTACCAGTTTTATTTTGCATTAAAGAGTTAAGTTCTTCTTCAACTGCTTTTTCCCACTTTACCTTGTTTTTATTTGTAGCTATTTCTTGATAGCACGTGGGAATTACTTCATCAAGAACTAATATATTATAATTATTTATTTCTAAATCACGATCTTTATATGAAATTGGCGATTTTGTTTTGAATCTTTCGCTCCGTCTCACATCCTGTATTTTATCTCTCTTGCTTACCTTAGAAGGCGAAGGAGAAGACAGATCTTTACCATCTGGTTCAGGGACACCTCTTTCTTGAGGTGTTTGACCTTTCCTTTCTGACTCTAAAGTACTCATATTATTTGGAATACATTTATCAGTGACACCTTGATTATCTAGGGTTTGATTGTATTTTTTATTTATCTGATCTGTTATACCAGGAGGGATTTCTGTTACGGACTTTTCACCAGCCCCGCCGATTCTCTCTTTAATACTTGAATTTTGTACTAAAGTATCCGCTTCACCTAATAATCTGCCACTTTCGATCGTGTCAAGTTCCTTTCTTGATGTTTGAAAATTTAATTCATCACAAATTACGTCACGCGCTACAATAAATTTTCGCGTTTTTGCAATATAAATTTTGACATACCCTACAAGAATTCCTTTTATTGATTTATCATCAAATTTATATTTTCTTGTTTTATCATGTACAGTACAACCATTCAATCAATCAAAACAGATTTATTGAAAATTCCAATACAATAATACCGCCCCAGAACCCGTCCGGGGACCGGCCGTGCAACCACCGCACTGATCGCAGTGGTCGATTGCAAGGCCGGGCGGACCGGATCTGGCTTGGTTAAAAACAAATTTTAAGACTTAACTTAAACACCTTTTAACAAAGCAAATAAAAATAGGTAATACCATTAAAAACATCAAATATAAAAGATTTAAAAGAAACTTAAAATTACACATACTTTAAACAACTTATTCACTGTAACACTTTTTTTAAAATTCTTTCAACTGACGCAGATACCTCAATTTAAACGAGGTACCTTCTGCGAAACACATGAACGCCGGGCTGCGCAAGGCTGGCCTAAACTTTTAGCTTTAAGAATTTTGATTTCATAATGTTTTAATTTGCTAGAAATTCGTGGCAAGAAGTGAATTTAGAGACAAAAATGCACAAAAAGAAATAAGAATAATAAACGCGACAAAAAGGATACAAACAGAAAGGAAGAGGGGGATAGAAAAGATTTAAAGATAAGCAAAGATATGAAATATTCGTAAAGGTGGATAGGGTAAACGAAAGTTATAGTTGTTGAAGCTTGGCTACAGAGGTTGCCCGAAAATCGATAACGTCTGGTATGGTAAGGGGTGTTTAATCCGAAATGGGGCATTATGCTGTCTAATTTGTGTTATGTGTCTTGTTAGCGGACTATCGCCCAACTTGAAAGAATAGAAGTTTTGAGAGATATGTTGGACGTAGTCCGCTATCGGGGTTTTGTCGTTACAACGTGCGTATAAGGCTCTGAGGGAGGTGTACCTTCCAGAATTCGATATGAGGCGCATAAATTTGTGCTCAAACACTTGAAGTTTTTTCATTGTCGTGACCGGTATGCTGCACCACACCAGTGCCGCGTATGTGATGGATGGCCTGACCACCATTGTATACAATAATTTTTTATTTTGTCGGTTAAGTCTGCTACCCCTGACCATAAGCGGATACAGACTCCTGGACAGGGAGTAGACCGTCCGTATTGTCTCGTTTATATAAGATTATTATAAATGAATTATGCTATTATAATGGAGTGATTCTTCAAATTTGGCTGTTTTATGCTATGGGATTGATTGAAGCTTTCCATGCTCGTACTGTAAGTACTATCAAGAGTTTTATATTCCAGAAAATTTGCGCATATTAAACATTTTTATATGTTGCGTCCTTATTTACTTTAGATTCCTTTTTCTTTGAGATTTTGCATTTGCTCCCAATCCTTGTCTGTAATAGTCTCGTCAGTTTTGAGTCCCAATAGCCTACGTGGCGTTCACAGTCGCTGAGTTGTCTAATCACATACCATATGTTACCCCTACCATATACAGTTTTTAGTTATTTTTTATTTGAGTCGTATATTTAGGTAAGTGCAGATTTCTGATATTATCAGGTAGATTATTATAGATGAATTATGCTATTATAATGGAGCGATTGTAACTAAAAACACTCTAAGTGAGGGGATATGCTTAATACAAATAATAAATAAACACCACAGAAATTAGACCTAGTATACTCGCATTTATCAGTAAATATCTGCATTTGGGGTAGGTCAAGCATACTGGGGGTATGTTATTATTTATCATAAATAGAGAGGGAGAGTGGACTGTATTGCGTAAAAAGAAATTAAATGGATCCTACCTCTTAACCCTTCTGGATGATGTCTCCAACATCCAGCCTCCTTCCGGAGACCTCCAGATAGGCAATTCAATTCGTCAACGAACACCAAATACCATATATTATATGAATCATTGCACACACATATATTTATGCGGCAAGGTTCTTAAATTATTAATAAACAAAAACAGGTAAATAAAATGTATAACCTGCGGTGTTGGCCGCGCTATGGTCGAACGTATGTTGCGTTCTTATTTACTTTGGTTTTTTTCAAATTTTGCATTTTGTTGTAAGAGCCTTATACGCTTAGAGTTTCTATAGCTTACGTGTCGTTCACAGTTGCTGGAGTTGTCTAATCACATTTCCCAAGACCCAATAATGACTTATTGATGTTGATACCGTCTTGAAGACGTTTCCCCTAAGCCTTTGCTTGGGCAGTCCTCTCTGTTCCTGCCAGGTCCACCAGGTTAAGTTGTGATATTTGTACAGGACCATTCTCGATAGTGTTGTCCGTTGATTCTATGGTAAAACGGAAAATTGTATGAGATCGGCCCGATCTCTCGTTCACATTATTGTATGCAATTTTGCGTGTATTGTTCTCCAGATTCATTAACTCATGTTGGGAATGGTGCAGTTAAATTAAATAATTCACATCACAAAAAGAAGACACAGTTTTATTTTCAGTTGAGTCGTACAAGAAGCTTACAGTGCACTAGTTAAAAATACTTAGTATATTAAATGAATAGAATGAATAATAATATATATGACTCGCTTTGAGTTTATATATTTTATGTTCTGTTGAGTCAATAGTTTTTAGTTTACAATTCGTTACTTGGAAGTACTGCGTAATAGAAGTTGATTAATTTTTGTACATTTCAACAGTAACGATTTTGTGAACAGGTCATCTTCCTGGTTACCTGTGGAAATATATTTGAGGCAGATTATCTTGTTCTCTACTTGCTCACGAGAAAAATGATATTTAACATCAATATGTTTTGAGCGTTTGTGTCTTGTCGGATGAGTTGCTATTGCTATACAACTTTGATTATCCTCAAATAGAGAAATTTGATCTAAAATTTGGATTTTTATACTTTCTAATAACGCTTTCAACCACAGAGCTTCTTTTACCGCTTGAAATAAGCCCATATACTCTGCTTCGGTTGACGATGCTGCAACTGATTTCTGCCGTTTTGTGTTCCAAGTTACTGTACTATTTTTAAACATTTTAAATACATACCCTGTTGTGCTACGTCGGTCAGTTTCGTCAGCTGCCCAATCTGCATCAACGTATCCAATTAATTTTTCTACAAAGTCACATCTCTTATAAATCAATTTTATGTTTACTGTACCTTTTATATATCTTAAAACACGCTTCAAGGATTGCCATAATTCCTTGTTTGTTTTATTTTGATATTTACTTAACATATTTAATGAGGTACATAAATCTGGTCGTGTGCAAAGCATTGCATAAAGTAAACAACCAGTTAAATTTCGACAGGGTGCGCCGCTGTCTTCATCTGACTCTAAAGCTTTGTAATTTAACCTTGTTGGTAATGGTGTACTTACTGGATTACATTCGCTCATATTGTATTTTCTTAAAATCGATTTTAAGTATGTGCTTTGGTCTAACGAAATTTCATGTTCAGTTCTCTGTATTCTAATTCCTAGAAAGAATTTTAGTTCTTTTAAATCAATCATTTGAAACTTAGTCATTAAAAATTGTTTAAAAGCATTAACTGTATTTGTTTCTCGCGTTATAATTACGATGTCATCTACGTATAAAATAACATAGATATTTTTGTTTATATGACCCTGATCTTGGAAATACAAACAATGATCGATAGCAGAATTTATGAAACCATGCTGTTTTACTGTTCTGTCGAAACACTCATACCAGCACCGAGCAGATTGTTTTAAACCGTATAAAGATTTGCGGAGTTTGCATACTATGTTTTTATGTTTAATGTTTATCCCGTCGGGTACTTTCATAAATATATTTTCTTTTAAATCACCATTGAGGAATGCTGTCTTAACATCCATTTGGTGAATTAATAGTTGATATTTGATTTGCAAAAGCTAATAAACATCGAAAAGTACTAACTCTGGCTACTGGTGCGAAAGTTTCATCATAATCTAACTTGTATAATTGATTAAAACCCCGAGCTACCAGTCGTGCTTTATACTTTGTTAGATTTCCATTCTCATCATGTTTTATTGTAAATACCCATTTACTATCCGCAGTATTTACATTTTGCGGCTTTTGTACCAATGTACCAGTTTTATTTTGCATTAAAGAGTTAAGTTCTTCTTCAACTGCTTTTTCCCACTTTACCTTGTTTTTATTTGTAGCTATTTCTTGATAGCACGTGGGAATTACTTCATCAAGAACTAATATATTATAATTATTTATTTCTAAATCACGATCTTTATATGAAATTGGCGATTTTGTTTTGAATCTTTCGCTCCGTCTCACATCCTGTATTTTATCTCTCTTGCTTACCTTAGAAGGCGAAGGAGAAGACAGATCTTTACCATCTGGTTCAGGGACACCTCTTTCTTGAGGTGTTTGACCTTTCCTTTCTGACTCTAAAGTACTCATATTATTTGGAATACATTTATCAGTGACACCTTGATTATCTAGGGTTTGATTGTATTTTTTATTTATCTGATCTGTTATACCAGGAGGGATTTCTGTTACGGACTTTTCACCAGCCCCGCCGATTCTCTCTTTAATACTTGAATTTTGTACTAAAGTATCCGCTTCACCTAATAATCTGCCACTTTCGATCGTGTCAAGTTCCTTTCTTGATGTTTGAAAATTTAATTCATCACAAATTACGTCACGCGCTACAATAAATTTTCGCGTTTTTGCAATATAAATTTTGACATACCCTACAAGAATTCCTTTTATTGATTTATCATCAAATTTATATTTTCTTGTTTTATCATGTACAGTACAACCATTCAATCAATCAAAACAGATTTATTGAAAATTCCAATACAATAATACCGCCCCAGAACCCGTCCGGGGACCGGCCGTGCAACCACCGCACTGATCGCAGTGGTCGATTGCAAGGCCGGGCGGACCGGATCTGGCTTGGTTAAAAACAAATTTTAAGACTTAACTTAAACACCTTTTAACAAAGCAAATAAAAATAGGTAATACCATTAAAAACATCAAATATAAAAGATTTAAAAGAAACTTAAAATTACACATACTTTAAACAACTTATTCACTGTAACACTTTTTTTAAAATTCTTTCAACTGACGCAGATACCTCAATTTAAACGAGGTACCTTCTGCGAAACACATGAACGCCGGGCTGCGCAAGGCTGGCCTAAACTTTTAGCTTTAAGAATTTTGATTTCATAATGTTTTAATTTGCTAGAAATTCGTGGCAAGAAGTGAATTTAGAGACAAAAATGCACAAAAAGAAATAAGAATAATAAACGCGACAAAAAGGATACAAACAGAAAGGAAGAGGGGGATAGAAAAGATTTAAAGATAAGCAAAGATATGAAATATTCGTAAAGGTGGATAGGGTAAGCGAAAGTTATAGTTGTTGAAGCTTGGCTACAGAGGTTGCCCGAAAATCGATAACGTCTGGTATGGTAAGGGGTGTTTAATCCGAAATGGGGCATTATGCTGTCTAATTTGTGTTATGTGTCTTGTTAGCGGACTATCGCCCAACTTGAAAGAATAGAAGTTTTGAGAGATATGTTGGACGTAGTCCGCTATCGGGGTTTTGTCGTTACAACGTGCGTATAAGGCTCTGAGGGAGGTGTACCTTCCAGAATTCGATATGAGGCGCATAAATTTGTGCTCAAACACTTGAAGTTTTTTCATTGTCGTGACCGGTATGCTGCACCACACCAGTGCCGCGTATGTGATGGATGGCCTGACCACCATTGTATACAATAATTTTTTATTTTGTCGGTTAAGTCTGCTACCCCTGACCATAAGCGGATACAGACTCCTGGACAGGGAGTAGACCGTCCGTATTGTCTCGTTTATATAAGATTATTATAAATGAATTATGCTATTATAATGGAGTGATTCTTCAAATTTGGCTGTTTTATGCTATGGGATTGATTGAAGCTTTCCATGCTCGTACTGTAAGTACTATCAAGAGTTTTATATTCCAGAAAATTTGCGCATATTAAACATTTTTATATGTTGCGTCCTTATTTACTTTAGATTCCTTTTTCTTTGAGATTTTGCATTTGCTCCCAATCCTTGTCTGTAATAGTCTCGTCAGTTTTGAGTCCCAATAGCCTACGTGGCGTTCACAGTCGCTGAGTTGTCTAATCACATACCATATGTTACCCCTACCATATACAGTTTTTAGTTATTTTTTATTTGAGTCGTATATTTAGGTAAGTGCAGATTTCTGATATTATCAGGTAGATTATTATAGATGAATTATGCTATTATAATGGAGCGATTGTAACTAAAAACACTCTAAGTGAGGGGATATGCTTAATACAAATAATAAATAAACACCACAGAAATTAGACCTAGTATACTCGCATTTATCAGTAAATATCTGCATTTGGGGTAGGTCAAGCATACTGGGGGTATGTTATTATTTATCATAAATAGAGAGGGAGAGTGGACTGTATTGCGTAAAAAGAAATTAAATGGATCCTACCTCTTAACCCTTCTGGATGATGTCTCCAACATCCAGCCTCCTTCCGGAGACCTCCAGATAGGCAATTCAATTCGTCAACGAACACCAAATACCATATATTATATGAATCATTGCACACACATATATTTATGCGGCAAGGTTCTTAAATTATTAATAAACAAAAACAGGTAAATAAAATGTATAACCTGCGGTGTTGGCCGCGCTATGGTCGAACGTATGTTGCGTTCTTATTTACTTTGGTTTTTTTCAAATTTTGCATTTTGTTGTAAGAGCCTTATACGCTTAGAGTTTCTATAGCTTACGTGTCGTTCACAGTTGCTGGAGTTGTCTAATCACATTTCCCAAGACCCAATAATGACTTATTGATGTTGATACCGTCTTGAAGACGTTTCCCCTAAGCCTTTGCTTGGGCAGTCCTCTCTGTTCCTGCCAGGTCCACCAGGTTAAGTTGTGATATTTGTACAGGACCATTCTCGATAGTGTTGTCCGTTGATTCTATGGTAAAACGGAAAATTGTATGAGATCGGCCCGATCTCTCGTTCACATTATTGTATGCAATTTTGCGTGTATTGTTCTCCAGATTCATTAACTCATGTTGGGAATGGTGCAGTTAAATTAAATAATTCACATCACAAAAAGAAGACACAGTTTTATTTTCAGTTGAGTCGTACAAGAAGCTTACAGTGCACTAGTTAAAAATACTTAGTATATTAAATGAATAGAATGAATAATAATATATATGACTCGCTTTGAGTTTATATATTTTATGTTCTGTTGAGTCAATAGTTTTTAGTTTACAATTCGTTACTTGGAAGTACTGCGCAATAGAAGTTGATTAATTTTTGTACATTTCAACAGTAACGATTTTGTGAACAGGTCATCTTCCTGGTTACCTGTGGAAATATATTTGAGGCAGATTATCTTGTTCTCTACTTGCTCACGAGAAAAATGATATTTAACATCAATATGTTTTGAGCGTTTGTGTCTTGTCGGATGAGTTGCTATTGCTATACAACTTTGATTATCCTCAAATAGAGAAATTTGATCTAAAATTTGGATTTTTATACTTTCTAATAACGCTTTCAACCACAGAGCTTCTTTTACCGCTTGAAATAAGCCCATATACTCTGCTTCGGTTGACGATGCTGCAACTGATTTCTGCCGTTTTGTGTTCCAAGTTACTGTACTATTTTTAAACATTTTAAATACATACCCTGTTGTGCTACGTCGGTCAGTTTCGTCAGCTGCCCAATCTGCATCAACGTATCCAATTAATTTTTCTACAAAGTCACATCTCTTATAAATCAATTTTATGTTTACTGTACCTTTTATATATCTTAAAACACGCTTCAAGGATTGCCATAATTCCTTGTTTGTTTTATTTTGATATTTACTTAACATATTTAATGAGGTACATAAATCTGGTCGTGTGCAAAGCATTGCATAAAGTAAACAACCAATTAAATTTCGACAGGGTGCGCCGCTGTCTTCATCTGACTCTAAAGCTTTGTAATTTAACCTTGTTGGTAATGGTGTACTTACTGGATTACATTCGCTCATATTGTATTTTCTTAAAATCGATTTTAAGTATGTGCTTTGGTCTAACGAAATTTCATGTTCAGTTCTCTGTATTCTAATTCCTAGAAAGAATTTTAGTTCTTTTAAATCAATCATTTGAAACTTAGTCATTAAAAATTGTTTAAAAGCATTAACTGTATTTGTTTCTCGCGTTATAATTACGATGTCATCTACGTATAAAATAACATAGATATTTTTGTTTATATGACCCTGATCTTGGAAATACAAACAATGATCGATAGCAGAATTTATGAAACCATGCTGTTTTACTGTTCTGTCGAAACACTCATACCAGCACCGAGCAGATTGTTTTAAACCGTATAAAGATTTGCGGAGTTTGCATACTATGTTTTTATGTTTAATGTTTATCCCGTCGGGTACTTTCATAAATATATTTTCTTTTAAATCACCATTGAGGAATGCTGTCTTAACATCCATTTGGTGAATTAATAGTTGATATTTGATTTGCAAAAGCTAATAAACATCGAAAAGTACTAACTCTGGCTACTGGTGCGAAAGTTTCATCATAATCTAACTTGTATAATTGATTAAAACCCCGAGCTACCAGTCGTGCTTTATACTTTGTTAGATTTCCATTCTCATCATGTTTTATTGTAAATACCCATTTACTATCCGCAGTATTTACATTTTGCGGCTTTTGTACCAATGTACCAGTTTTATTTTGCATTAAAGAGTTAAGTTCTTCTTCAACTGCTTTTTCCCACTTTACCTTGTTTTTATTTGTAGCTATTTCTTGATAGCACGTGGGAATTACTTCATCAAGAACTAATATATTATAATTATTTATTTCTAAATCACGATCTTTATATGAAATTGGCGATTTTGTTTTGAATCTTTCGCTCCGTCTCACATCCTGTATTTTATCTCTCTTGCTTACCTTAGAAGGCGAAGGAGAAGACAGATCTTTACCATCTGGTTCAGGGACACCTCTTTCTTGAGGTGTTTGACCTTTCCTTTCTGACTCTAAAGTACTCATATTATTTGGAATACATTTATCAGTGACACCTTGATTATCTAGGGTTTGATTGTATTTTTTATTTATCTGATCTGTTATACCAGGAGGGATTTCTGTTACGGACTTTTCACCAGCCCCGCCGATTCTCTCTTTAATACTTGAATTTTGTACTAAAGTATCCGCTTCACCTAATAATCTGCCACTTTCGATCGTGTCAAGTTCCTTTCTTGATGTTTGAAAATTTAATTCATCACAAATTACGTCACGCGCTACAATAAATTTTCGCGTTTTTGCAATATAAATTTTGACATACCCTACAAGAATTCCTTTTATTGATTTATCATCAAATTTATATTTTCTTGTTTTATCATGTACAGTACAACCATTCAATCAATCAAAACAGATTTATTGAAAATTCCAATACAATAATACCGCCCCAGAACCCGTCCGGGGACCGGCCGTGCAACCACCGCACTCATCGCAGTGGTCGATTGCAAGGCCGGGCGGACCGGATCTGGCTTGGTTAAAAACAAATTTTAAGACTTAACTTAAACACCTTTTAACAAAGCAAATAAAAATAGGTAATACCATTAAAAACATCAAATATAAAAGATTTAAAAGAAACTTAAAATTACACATACTTTAAACAACTTATTCACTGTAACACTTTTTTTAAAATTCTTTCAACTGACGCAGATACCTCAATTTAAACGAGGTACCTTCTGCGAAACACATGAACGCCGGGCTGCGCAAGGCTGGCCTAAACTTTTAGCTTTAAGAATTTTGATTTCATAATGTTTTAATTTGCTAGAAATTCGTGGCAAGAAGTGAATTTAGAGACAAAAATGCACAAAAAGAAATAAGAATAATAAACGCGACAAAAAGGATACAAACAGAAAGGAAGAGGGGGATAGAAAAGATTTAAGATAAGCAAAGATATGAAATATTCGTAAAGGTGGATAGGGTAAGCGAAAGTTATAGTTGTTGAAGCTTGGCTACAGAGGTTGCCCGAAAATCGATAACGTCTGGTATGGTAAGGGGTGTTTAATCCGAAATGGGGCATTATGCTGTCTAATTTGTGTTATGTGTCTTATTAGCGGACTATCGCCCAACTTGAAAGAATAGAAGTTTTGAGAGATATGTTGGACGTAGTCCGCTATCGGGGTTTTGTCGTTACAACGTGCGTATAAGTCTCTGAGGGAGGTGTACCTTCCAGAATTCGATATGAGGCGCATAAATTTGTGCTCAAACACTTGAAGTTTTTTCATTGTCGTGACCGGTATGCTGCACCACACCAGTGCCGCGTATGTGATGGATGGCCTGACCACCATTGTATACAATAATTTTTTATTTTGTCGGTTAAGTCTGCTACCCCTGACCATAAGCGGATACAGACTCCTGGACAGGGAGTAGACCGTCCGTATTGTCTCGTTTATATAAGATTATTATAAATGAATTATGCTATTATAATGGAGTGATTCTTCAAATTTGGCTGTTTTATGCTATGGGATTGATTGAAGCTTTCCATGCTCGTACTGTAAGTACTATCAAGAGTTTTATATTCCAGAAAATTTGCGCATATTAAACATTTTTATATGTTGCGTCCTTATTTACTTTAGATTCCTTTTTCTTTGAGATTTTGCATTTGCTCCCAATCCTTGTCTGTAATAGTCTCGTCAGTTTTGAGTCCCAATAGCCTACGTGGCGTTCACAGTCGCTGAGTTGTCTAATCACATACCATATGTTACCCCTACCATATACAGTTTTTAGTTATTTTTTATTTGAGTCGTATATTTAGGTAAGTGCAGATTTCTGATATTATCAGGTAGATTATTATAGATGAATTATGCTATTATAATGGAGCGATTGTAACTAAAAACACTCTAAGTGAGGGGATATGCTTAATACAAATAATAAATAAACACCACAGAAATTAGACCTAGTATACTCGCATTTATCAGTAAATATCTGCATTTGGGGTAGGTCAAGCATACTGGGGGTATGTTATTATTTATCATAAATAGAGAGGGAGAGTGGACTGTATTGCGTAAAAAGAAATTAAATGGATCCTACCTCTTAACCCTTCTGGATGATGTCTCCAACATCCAGCCTCCTTCCGGAGACCTCCAGATAGGCAATTCAATTCGTCAACGAACACCAAATACCATATATTATATGAATCATTGCACACACATATATTTATGCGGCAAGGTTCTTAAATTATTAATAAACAAAAACAGGTAAATAAAATGTATAACCTGCGGTGTTGGCCGCGCTATGGTCGAACGTATGTTGCGTTCTTATTTACTTTGGTTTTTTTCAAATTTTGCATTTTGTTGTAAGAGCCTTATACGCTTAGAGTTTCTATAGCTTACGTGTCGTTCACAGTTGCTGGAGTTGTCTAATCACATTTCCCAAGACCCAATAATGACTTATTGATGTTGATACCGTCTTGAAGACGTTTCCCCTAAGCCTTTGCTTGGGCAGTCCTCTCTGTTCCTGCCAGGTCCACCAGGTTAAGTTGTGATATTTGTACAGGACCATTCTCGATAGTGTTGTCCGTTGATTCTATGGTAAAACGGAAAATTGTATGAGATCGGCCCGATCTCTCGTTCACATTATTGTATGCAATTTTGCGTGTATTGTTCTCCAGATTCATTAACTCATGTTGGGAATGGTGCAGTTAAATTAAATAATTCACATCACAAAAAGAAGACACAGTTTTATTTTCAGTTGAGTCGTACAAGAAGCTTACAGTGCACTAGTTAAAAATACTTAGTATATTAAATGAATAGAATGAATAATAATATATATGACTCGCTTTGAGTTTATATATTTTATGTTCTGTTGAGTCAATAGTTTTTAGTTTACAATTCGTTACTTGGAAGTACTGCGTAATAGAAGTTGATTAATTTTTGTACATTTCAACAGTAACGATTTTGTGAACAGGTCATCTTCCTGGTTACCTGTGGAAATATATTTGAGGCAGATTATCTTGTTCTCTACTTGCTCACGAGAAAAATGATATTTAACATCAATATGTTTTGAGCGTTTGTGTCTTGTCGGATGAGTTGCTATTGCTATACAACTTTGATTATCCTCAAATAGAGAAATTTGATCTAAAATTTGGATTTTTATACTTTCTAATAACGCTTTCAACCACAGAGCTTCTTTTACCGCTTGAAATAAGCCCATATACTCTGCTTCGGTTGACGATGCTGCAACTGATTTCTGCCGTTTTGTGTTCCAAGTTACTGTACTATTTTTAAACATTTTAAATACATACCCTGTTGTGCTACGTCGGTCAGTTTCGTCAGCTGCCCAATCTGCATCAACGTATCCAATTAATTTTTCTACAAAGTCACATCTCTTATAAATCAATTTTATGTTTATTGTACCTTTTATATATCTTAAAACACGCTTCAAGGATTGCCATAATTCCTTGTTTGATTTATTTTGATATTTACTTAACATATTTAATGAGGTACATAAATCTGGTCGTGTGCAAAGCATTGCATAAAGTAAACAACCAATTAAATTTCGACAGGGTGCGCCGCTGTCTTCATCTGACTCTAAAGCTTTGTAATTTAACCTTGTTGGTAATGGTGTACTTACTGGATTACATTCGCTCATATTGTATTTTCTTAAAATCGATTTTAAGTATGTGCTTTGGTCTAACGAAATTTCATGTTCAGTTCTCTGTATTCTAATTCCTAGAAAGAATTTTAGTTCTTTTAAATCAATCATTTGAAACTTAGTCATTAAAAATTGTTTAAAAGCATTAACTGTATTTGTTTCTCGCGTTATAATTACGATGTCATCTACGTATAAAATAACATAGATATTTTTGTTTATATGACCCTGATCTTGGAAATACAAACAATGATCGATAGCAGAATTTATGAAACCATGCTGTTTTACTGTTCTGTCGAAACACTCATACCAGCACCGAGCAGATTGTTTTAAACCGTATAAAGATTTGCGGAGTTTGCATACTATGTTTTTATGTTTAATGTTTATCCCGTCGGGTACTTTCATAAATATATTTTCTTTTAAATCACCATTGAGGAATGCTGTCTTAACATCCATTTGGTGAATTAATAGTTGATATTTGATTTGCAAAAGCTAATAAACATCGAAAAGTACTAACTCTGGCTACTGGTGCGAAAGTTTCATCATAATCTAACTTGTATAATTGATTAAAACCCCGAGCTACCAGTCGTGCTTTATACTTTGTTAGATTTCCATTCTCATCATGTTTTATTGTAAATACCCATTTACTATCCGCAGTATTTACATTTTGCGGCTTTTGTACCAATGTACCAGTTTTATTTTGCATTAAAGAGTTAAGTTCTTCTTCAACTGCTTTTTCCCACTTTACCTTGTTTTTATTTGTAGCTATTTCTTGATAGCACGTGGGAATTACTTCATCAAGAACTAATATATTATAATTATTTATTTCTAAATCACGATCTTTATATGAAATTGGCGATTTTGTTTTGAATCTTTCGCTCCGTCTCACATCCTGTATTTTATCTCTCTTGCTTACCTTAGAAGGCGAAGGAGAAGACAGATCTTTACCATCTGGTTCAGGGACACCTCTTTCTTGAGGTGTTTGACCTTTCCTTTCTGACTCTAAAGTACTCATATTATTTGGAATACATTTATCAGTGACACCTTGATTATCTAGGGTTTGATTGTATTTTTTATTTATCTGATCTGTTATACCAGGAGGGATTTCTGTTACGGACTTTTCACCAGCCCCGCCGATTCTCTCTTTAATACTTGAATTTTGTACTAAAGTATCCGCTTCACCTAATAATCTGCCACTTTCGATCGTGTCAAGTTCCTTTCTTGATGTTTGAAAATTTAATTCATCACAAATTACGTCACGCGCTACAATAAATTTTCGCGTTTTTGCAATATAAATTTTGACATACCCTACAAGAATTCCTTTTATTGATTTATCATCAAATTTATATTTTCTTGTTTTATCATGTACAGTACAACCATTCAATCAATCAAAACAGATTTATTGAAAATTCCAATACAATAATACCGCCCCAGAATCCGTCCGGGGACCGGCCGTGCAACCACCGCACTGATCGCAGTGGTCGATTGCAAGGCCGGGCGGACCGGATCTGGCTTGGTTAAAAACAAATTTTAAGACTTAACTTAAACACCTTTTAACAAAGCAAATAAAAATAGGTAATACCATTAAAAACATCAAATATAAAAGATTTAAAAGAAACTTAAAATTACACATACTTTAAACAACTTATTCACTGTAACACTTTTTTTAAAATTCTTTCAACTGACGCAGATACCTCAATTTAAACGAGGTACCTTCTGCGAAACACATGAACGCCGGGCTGCGCAAGGCTGGCCTAAACTTTTAGCTTTAAGAATTTTGATTTCATAATGTTTTAATTTGCTAGAAATTCGTGGCAAGAAGTGAATTTAGAGACAAAAATGCACAAAAAGAAATAAGAATAATAAACGCGACAAAAAGGATACAAACAGAAAGGAAGAGGGGGATAGAAAAGATTTAAAGATAAGCAAAGATATGAAATATTCGTAAAGGTGGATAGGGTAAACGAAAGTTATAGTTGTTGAAGCTTGGCTACAGAGGTTGCCCGAAAATCGATAACGTCTGGTATGGTAAGGGGTGTTTAATCCGAAATGGGGCATTATGCTGTCTAATTTGTGTTATGTGTCTTGTTAGCGGACTATCGCCCAACTTGAAAGAATAGAAGTTTTGAGAGATATGTTGGACGTAGTCCGCTATCGGGGTTTTGTCGTTACAACGTGCGTATAAGTCTCTGAGGGAGGTGTACCTTCCAGAATTCGATATGAGGCGCATAAATTTGTGCTCAAACACTTGAAGTTTTTTCATTGTCGTGACCGGTATGCTGCACCACACCAGTGCCGCGTATGTGATGGATGGCCTGACCACCATTGTATACAATAATTTTTTATTTTGTCGGTTAAGTCTGCTACCCCTGACCATAAGCGGATACAGACTCCTGGACAGGGAGTAGACCGTCCGTATTGTCTCGTTTATATAAGATTATTATAAATGAATTATGCTATTATAATGGAGTGATTCTTCAAATTTGGCTGTTTTATGCTATGGGATTGATTGAAGCTTTCCATGCTCGTACTGTAAGTACTATCAAGAGTTTTATATTCCAGAAAATTTGCGCATATTAAACATTTTTATATGTTGCGTCCTTATTTACTTTAGATTCCTTTTTCTTTGAGATTTTGCATTTGCTCCCAATCCTTGTCTGTAATAGTCTCGTCAGTTTTGAGTCCCAATAGCCTACGTGGCGTTCACAGTCGCTGAGTTGTCTAATCACATACCATATGTTACCCCTACCATATACAGTTTTTAGTTATTTTTTATTTGAGTCGTATATTTAGGTAAGTGCAGATTTCTGATATTATCAGGTAGATTATTATAGATGAATTATGCTATTATAATGGAGCGATTGTAACTAAAAACACTCTAAGTGAGGGGATATGCTTAATACAAATAATAAATAAACACCACAGAAATTAGACCTAGTATACTCGCATTTATCAGTAAATATCTGCATTTGGGGTAGGTCAAGCATACTGGGGGTATGTTATTATTTATCATAAATAGAGAGGGAGAGTGGACTGTATTGCGTAAAAAGAAATTAAATGGATCCTACCTCTTAACCCTTCTGGATGATGTCTCCAACATCCAGCCTCCTTCCGGAGACCTCCAGATAGGCAATTCAATTCGTCAACGAACACCAAATACCATATATTATATGAATCATTGCACACACATATATTTATGCGGCAAGGTTCTTAAATTATTAATAAACAAAAACAGGTAAATAAAATGTATAACCTGCGGTGTTGGCCGCGCTATGGTCGAACGTATGTTGCGTTCTTATTTACTTTGGTTTTTTTCAAATTTTGCATTTTGTTGTAAGAGCCTTATACGCTTAGAGTTTCTATAGCTTACGTGTCGTTCACAGTTGCTGGAGTTGTCTAATCACATTTCCCAAGACCCAATAATGACTTATTGATGTTGATACCGTCTTGAAGACGTTTCCTCTAAGCCTTTGCTTGGGCAGTCCTCTCTGTTCCTGCCAGGTCCACCAGGTTAAGTTGTGATATTTGTACAGGACCATTCTCGATAGTGTTGTCCGTTGATTCTATGGTAAAACGGAAAATTGTATGAGATCGGCCCGATCTCTCGTTCACATTATTGTATGCAATTTTGCGTGTATTGTTCTCCAGATTCATTAACTCATGTTGGGAATGGTGCAGTTAAATTAAATAATTCACATCACAAAAAGAAGACACAGTTTTATTTTCAGTTGAGTCGTACAAGAAGCTTACAGTGCACTAGTTAAAAATACTTAGTATATTAAATGAATAGAATGAATAATAATATATATGACTCGCTTTGAGTTTATATATTTTATGTTCTGTTGAGTCAATAGTTTTTAGTTTACAATTCGTTACTTGGAAGTACTGCGTAATAGAAGTTGATTAATTTTTGTACATTTCAACAGTAACGATTTTGTGAACAGGTCATCTTCCTGGTTACCTGTGGAAATATATTTGAGGCAGATTATCTTGTTCTCTACTTGCTCACGAGAAAAATGATATTTAACATCAATATGTTTTGAGCGTTTGTGTCTTGTCGGATGAGTTGCTATTGCTATACAACTTTGATTATCCTCAAATAGAGAAATTTGATCTAAAATTTGGATTTTTATACTTTCTAATAACGCTTTCAACCACAGAGCTTCTTTTACCGCTTGAAATAAGCCCATATACTCTGCTTCGGTTGACGATGCTGCAACTGATTTCTGCCGTTTTGTGTTCCAAGTTACTGTACTATTTTTAAACATTTTAAATACATACCCTGTTGTGCTACGTCGGTCAGTTTCGTCAGCTGCCCAATCTGCATCAACGTATCCAATTAATTTTTCTACAAAGTCACATCTCTTATAAATCAATTTTATGTTTATTGTACCTTTTATATATCTTAAAACACGCTTCAAGGATTGCCATAATTCCTTGTTTGATTTATTTTGATATTTACTTAACATATTTAATGAGGTACATAAATCTGGTCGTGTGCAAAGCATTGCATAAAGTAAACAACCAATTAAATTTCGACAGGGTGCGCCGCTGTCTTCATCTGACTCTAAAGCTTTGTAATTTAACCTTGTTGGTAATGGTGTACTTACTGGATTACATTCGCTCATATTGTATTTTCTTAAAATCGATTTTAAGTATGTGCTTTGGTCTAACGAAATTTCATGTTCAGTTCTCTGTATTCTAATTCCTAGAAAGAATTTTAGTTCTTTTAAATCAATCATTTGAAACTTAGTCATTAAAAATTGTTTAAAAGCATTAACTGTATTTGTTTCTCGCGTTATAATTACGATGTCATCTACGTATAAAATAACATAGATATTTTTGTTTATATGACCCTGATCTTGGAAATACAAACAATGATCGATAGCAGAATTTATGAAACCATGCTGTTTTACTGTTCTGTCGAAACACTCATACCAGCACCGAGCAGATTGTTTTAAACCGTATAAAGATTTGCGGAGTTTGCATACTATGTTTTTATGTTTAATGTTTATCCCGTCGGGTACTTTCATAAATATATTTTCTTTTAAATCACCATTGAGGAATGCTGTCTTAACATCCATTTGGTGAATTAATAGTTGATATTTGATTTGCAAAAGCTAATAAACATCGAAAAGTACTAACTCTGGCTACTGGTGCGAAAGTTTCATCATAATCTAACTTGTATAATTGATTAAAACCCCGAGCTACCAGTCGTGCTTTATACTTTGTTAGATTTCCATTCTCATCATGTTTTATTGTAAATACCCATTTACTATCCGCAGTATTTACATTTTGCGGCTTTTGTACCAATGTACCAGTTTTATTTTGCATTAAAGAGTTAAGTTCTTCTTCAACTGCTTTTTCCCACTTTACCTTGTTTTTATTTGTAGCTATTTCTTGATAGCACGTGGGAATTACTTCATCAAGAACTAATATATTATAATTATTTATTTCTAAATCACGATCTTTATATGAAATTGGCGATTTTGTTTTGAATCTTTCGCTCCGTCTCACATCCTGTATTTTATCTCTCTTGCTTACCTTAGAAGGCGAAGGAGAAGACAGATCTTTACCATCTGGTTCAGGGACACCTCTTTCTTGAGGTGTTTGACCTTTCCTTTCTGACTCTAAAGTACTCATATTATTTGGAATACATTTATCAGTGACACCTTGATTATCTAGGGTTTGATTGTATTTTTTATTTATCTGATCTGTTATACCAGGAGGGATTTCTGTTACGGACTTTTCACCAGCCCCGCCGATTCTCTCTTTAATACTTGAATTTTGTACTAAAGTATCCGCTTCACCTAATAATCTGCCACTTTCGATCGTGTCAAGTTCCTTTCTTGATGTTTGAAAATTTAATTCATCACAAATTACGTCACGCGCTACAATAAATTTTCGCGTTTTTGCAATATAAATTTTGACATACCCTACAAGAATTCCTTTTATTGATTTATCATCAAATTTATATTTTCTTGTTTTATCATGTACAGTACAACCATTCAATCAATCAAAACAGATTTATTGAAAATTCCAATACAATAATACCGCCCCAGAACCCGTCCGGGGACCGGCCGTGCAACCACCGCACTGATCGCAGTGGTCGATTGCAAGGCCGGGCGGACCGGATCTGGCTTGGTTAAAAACAAATTTTAAGACTTAACTTAAACACCTTTTAACAAAGCAAATAAAAATAGGTAATACCATTAAAAACATCAAATATAAAAGATTTAAAAGAAACTTAAAATTACACATACTTTAAACAACTTATTCACTGTAACACTTTTTTTAAAATTCTTTCAACTGACGCAGATACCTCAATTTAAACGAGGTACCTTCTGCGAAACACATGAACGCCGGGCTGCGCAAGGCTGGCCTAAACTTTTAGCTTTAAGAATTTTGATTTCATAATGTTTTAATTTGCTAGAAATTCGTGGCAAGAAGTGAATTTAGAGACAAAAATGCACAAAAAGAAATAAGAATAATAAACGCGACAAAAAGGATACAAACAGAAAGGAAGAGGGGGATAGAAAAGATTTAAAGATAAGCAAAGATATGAAATATTCGTAAAGGTGGATAGGGTAAACGAAAGTTATAGTTGTTGAAGCTTGGCTACAGAGGTTGCCCGAAAATCGATAACGTCTGGTATGGTAAGGGGTGTTTAATCCGAAATGGGGCATTATGCTGTCTAATTTGTGTTATGTGTCTTGTTAGCGGACTATCGCCCAACTTGAAAGAATAGAAGTTTTGAGAGATATGTTGGACGTAGTCCGCTATCGGGGTTTTGTCGTTACAACGTGCGTATAAGTCTCTGAGGGAGGTGTACCTTCCAGAATTCGATATGAGGCGCATAAATTTGTGCTCAAACACTTGAAGTTTTTTCATTGTTGTGACCGGTATGCTGCACCACACCAGTGCCGCGTATGTGATGGATGGCCTGACCACCATTGTATACAATAATTTTTTATTTTGTCGGTTAAGTCTGCTACCCCTGACCATAAGCGGATACAGACTCCTGGACAGGGAGTAGACCGTCCGTATTGTCTCGTTTATATAAGATTATTATAAATGAATTATGCTATTATAATGGAGTGATTCTTCAAATTTGGCTGTTTTATGCTATGGGATTGATTGAAGCTTTCCATGCTCGTACTGTAAGTACTATCAAGAGTTTTATATTCCAGAAAATTTGCGCATATTAAACATTTTTATATGTTGCGTCCTTATTTACTTTAGATTCCTTTTTCTTTGAGATTTTGCATTTGCTCCCAATCCTTGTCTGTAATAGTCTCGTCAGTTTTGAGTCCCAATAGCCTACGTGGCGTTCACAGTCGCTGAGTTGTCTAATCACATACCATATGTTACCCCTACCATATACAGTTTTTAGTTATTTTTTATTTGAGTCGTATATTTAGGTAAGTGCAGATTTCTGATATTATCAGGTAGATTATTATAGATGAATTATGCTATTATAATGGAGCGATTGTAACTAAAAACACTCTAAGTGAGGGGATATGCTTAATACAAATAATAAATAAACACCACAGAAATTAGACCTAGTATACTCGCATTTATCAGTAAATATCTGCATTTGGGGTAGGTCAAGCATACTGGGGGTATGTTATTATTTATCATAAATAGAGAGGGAGAGTGGACTGTATTGCGTAAAAAGAAATTAAATGGATCCTACCTCTTAACCCTTCTGGATGATGTCTCCAACATCCAGCCTCCTTCCGGAGACCTCCAGATAGGCAATTCAATTCGTCAACGAACACCAAATACCATATATTATATGAATCATTGCACACACATATATTTATGCGGCAAGGTTCTTAAATTATTAATAAACAAAAACAGGTAAATAAAATGTATAACCTGCGGTGTTGGCCGCGCTATGGTCGAACGTATGTTGCGTTCTTATTTACTTTGGTTTTTTTCAAATTTTGCATTTTGTTGTAAGAGCCTTATACGCTTAGAGTTTCTATAGCTTACGTGTCGTTCACAGTTGCTGGAGTTGTCTAATCACATTTCCCAAGACCCAATAATGACTTATTGATGTTGATACCGTCTTGAAGACGTTTCCTCTAAGCCTTTGCTTGGGCAGTCCTCTCTGTTCCTGCCAGGTCCACCAGGTTAAGTTGTGATATTTGTACAGGACCATTCTCGATAGTGTTGTCCGTTGATTCTATGGTAAAACGGAAAATTGTATGAGATCGGCCCGATCTCTCGTTCACATTATTGTATGCAATTTTGCGTGTATTGTTCTCCAGATTCATTAACTCATGTTGGGAATGGTGCAGTTAAATTAAATAATTCACATCACAAAAAGAAGACACAGTTTTATTTTCAGTTGAGTCGTACAAGAAGCTTACAGTGCACTAGTTAAAAATACTTAGTATATTAAATGAATAGAATGAATAATAATATATATGACTCGCTTTGAGTTTATATATTTTATGTTCTGTTGAGTCAATAGTTTTTAGTTTACAATTCGTTACTTGGAAGTACTGCGTAATAGAAGTTGATTAATTTTTGTACATTTCAACAGTAACGATTTTGTGAACAGGTCATCTTCCTGGTTACCTGTGGAAATATATTTGAGGCAGATTATCTTGTTCTCTACTTGCTCACGAGAAAAATGATATTTAACATCAATATGTTTTGAGCGTTTGTGTCTTGTCGGATGAGTTGCTATTGCTATACAACTTTGATTATCCTCAAATAGAGAAATTTGATCTAAAATTTGGATTTTTATACTTTCTAATAACGCTTTCAACCACAGAGCTTCTTTTACCGCTTGAAATAAGCCCATATACTCTGCTTCGGTTGACGATGCTGCAACTGATTTCTGCCGTTTTGTGTTCCAAGTTACTGTACTATTTTTAAACATTTTAAATACATACCCTGTTGTGCTACGTCGGTCAGTTTCGTCAGCTGCCCAATCTGCATCAACGTATCCAATTAATTTTTCTACAAAGTCACATCTCTTATAAATCAATTTTATGTTTATTGTACCTTTTATATATCTTAAAACACGCTTCAAGGATTGCCATAATTCCTTGTTTGATTTATTTTGATATTTACTTAACATATTTAATGAGGTACATAAATCTGGTCGTGTGCAAAGCATTGCATAAAGTAAACAACCAATTAAATTTCGACAGGGTGCGCCGCTGTCTTCATCTGACTCTAAAGCTTTGTAATTTAACCTTGTTGGTAATGGTGTACTTACTGGATTACATTCGCTCATATTGTATTTTCTTAAAATCGATTTTAAGTATGTGCTTTGGTCTAACGAAATTTCATGTTCAGTTCTCTGTATTCTAATTCCTAGAAAGAATTTTAGTTCTTTTAAATCAATCATTTGAAACTTAGTCATTAAAAATTGTTTAAAAGCATTAACTGTATTTGTTTCTCGCGTTATAATTACGATGTCATCTACGTATAAAATAACATAGATATTTTTGTTTATATGACCCTGATCTTGGAAATACAAACAATGATCGATAGCAGAATTTATGAAACCATGCTGTTTTACTGTTCTGTCGAAACACTCATACCAGCACCGAGCAGATTGTTTTAAACCGTATAAAGATTTGCGGAGTTTGCATACTATGTTTTTATGTTTAATGTTTATCCCGTCGGGTACTTTCATAAATATATTTTCTTTTAAATCACCATTGAGGAATGCTGTCTTAACATCCATTTGGTGAATTAATAGTTGATATTTGATTTGCAAAAGCTAATAAACATCGAAAAGTACTAACTCTGGCTACTGGTGCGAAAGTTTCATCATAATCTAACTTGTATAATTGATTAAAACCCCGAGCTACCAGTCGTGCTTTATACTTTGTTAGATTTCCATTCTCATCATGTTTTATTGTAAATACCCATTTACTATCCGCAGTATTTACATTTTGCGGCTTTTGTACCAATGTACCAGTTTTATTTTGCATTAAAGAGTTAAGTTCTTCTTCAACTGCTTTTTCCCACTTTACCTTGTTTTTATTTGTAGCTATTTCTTGATAGCACGTGGGAATTACTTCATCAAGAACTAATATATTATAATTATTTATTTCTAAATCACGATCTTTATATGAAATTGGCGATTTTGTTTTGAATCTTTCGCTCCGTCTCACATCCTGTATTTTATCTCTCTTGCTTACCTTAGAAGGCGAAGGAGAAGACAGATCTTTACCATCTGGTTCAGGGACACCTCTTTCTTGAGGTGTTTGACCTTTCCTTTCTGACTCTAAAGTACTCATATTATTTGGAATACATTTATCAGTGACACCTTGATTATCTAGGGTTTGATTGTATTTTTTATTTATCTGATCTGTTATACCAGGAGGGATTTCTGTTACGGACTTTTCACCAGCCCCGCCGATTCTCTCTTTAATACTTGAATTTTGTACTAAAGTATCCGCTTCACCTAATAATCTGCCACTTTCGATCGTGTCAAGTTCCTTTCTTGATGTTTGAAAATTTAATTCATCACAAATTACGTCACGCGCTACAATAAATTTTCGCGTTTTTGCAATATAAATTTTGACATACCCTACAAGAATTCCTTTTATTGATTTATCATCAAATTTATATTTTCTTGTTTTATCATGTACAGTACAACCATTCAATCAATCAAAACAGATTTATTGAAAATTCCAATACAATAATACCGCCCCAGAACCCGTCCGGGGACCGGCCGTGCAACCACCGCACTGATCGCAGTGGTCGATTGCAAGGCCGGGCGGACCGGATCTGGCTTGGTTAAAAACAAATTTTAAGACTTAACTTAAACACCTTTTAACAAAGCAAATAAAAATAGGTAATACCATTAAAAACATCAAATATAAAAGATTTAAAAGAAACTTAAAATTACACATACTTTAAACAACTTATTCACTGTAACACTTTTTTTAAAATTCTTTCAACTGACGCAGATACCTCAATTTAAACGAGGTACCTTCTGCGAAACACATGAACGCCGGGCTGCGCAAGGCTGGCCTAAACTTTTAGCTTTAAGAATTTTGATTTCATAATGTTTTAATTTGCTAGAAATTCGTGGCAAGAAGTGAATTTAGAGACAAAAATGCACAAAAAGAAATAAGAATAATAAACGCGACAAAAAGGATACAAACAGAAAGGAAGAGGGGGATAGAAAAGATTTAAAGATAAGCAAAGATATGAAATATTCGTAAAGGTGGATAGGGTAAACGAAAGTTATAGTTGTTGAAGCTTGGCTACAGAGGTTGCCCGAAAATCGATAACGTCTGGTATGGTAAGGGGTGTTTAATCCGAAATGGGGCATTATGCTGTCTAATTTGTGTTATGTGTCTTGTTAGCGGACTATCGCCCAACTTGAAAGAATAGAAGTTTTGAGAGATATGTTGGACGTAGTCCGCTATCGGGGTTTTGTCGTTACAACGTGCGTATAAGTCTCTGAGGGAGGTGTACCTTCCAGAATTCGATATGAGGCGCATAAATTTGTGCTCAAACACTTGAAGTTTTTTCATTGTTGTGACCGGTATGCTGCACCACACCAGTGCCGCGTATGTGATGGATGGCCTGACCACCATTGTATACAATAATTTTTTATTTTGTCGGTTAAGTCTGCTACCCCTGACCATAAGCGGATACAGACTCCTGGACAGGGAGTAGACCGTCCGTATTGTCTCGTTTATATAAGATTATTATAAATGAATTATGCTATTATAATGGAGTGATTCTTCAAATTTGGCTGTTTTATGCTATGGGATTGATTGAAGCTTTCCATGCTCGTACTGTAAGTACTATCAAGAGTTTTATATTCCAGAAAATTTGCGCATATTAAACATTTTTATATGTTGCGTCCTTATTTACTTTAGATTCCTTTTTCTTTGAGATTTTGCATTTGCTCCCAATCCTTGTCTGTAATAGTCTCGTCAGTTTTGAGTCCCAATAGCCTACGTGGCGTTCACAGTCGCTGAGTTGTCTAATCACATACCATATGTTACCCCTACCATATACAGTTTTTAGTTATTTTTTATTTGAGTCGTATATTTAGGTAAGTGCAGATTTCTGATATTATCAGGTAGATTATTATAGATGAATTATGCTATTATAATGGAGCGATTGTAACTAAAAACACTCTAAGTGAGGGGATATGCTTAATACAAATAATAAATAAACACCACAGAAATTAGACCTAGTATACTCGCATTTATCAGTAAATATCTGCATTTGGGGTAGGTCAAGCATACTGGGGGTATGTTATTATTTATCATAAATAGAGAGGGAGAGTGGACTGTATTGCGTAAAAAGAAATTAAATGGATCCTACCTCTTAACCCTTCTGGATGATGTCTCCAACATCCAGCCTCCTTCCGGAGACCTCCAGATAGGCAATTCAATTCGTCAACGAACACCAAATACCATATATTATATGAATCATTGCACACACATATATTTATGCGGCAAGGTTCTTAAATTATTAATAAACAAAAACAGGTAAATAAAATGTATAACCTGCGGTGTTGGCCGCGCTATGGTCGAACGTATGTTGCGTTCTTATTTACTTTGGTTTTTTTCAAATTTTGCATTTTGTTGTAAGAGCCTTATACGCTTAGAGTTTCTATAGCTTACGTGTCGTTCACAGTTGCTGGAGTTGTCTAATCACATTTCCCAAGACCCAATAATGACTTATTGATGTTGATACCGTCTTGAAGACGTTTCCTCTAAGCCTTTGCTTGGGCAGTCCTCTCTGTTCCTGCCAGGTCCACCAGGTTAAGTTGTGATATTTGTACAGGACCATTCTCGATAGTGTTGTCCGTTGATTCTATGGTAAAACGGAAAATTGTATGAGATCGGCCCGATCTCTCGTTCACATTATTGTATGCAATTTTGCGTGTATTGTTCTCCAGATTCATTAACTCATGTTGGGAATGGTGCAGTTAAATTAAATAATTCACATCACAAAAAGAAGACACAGTTTTATTTTCAGTTGAGTCGTACAAGAAGCTTACAGTGCACTAGTTAAAAATACTTAGTATATTAAATGAATAGAATGAATAATAATATATATGACTCGCTTTGAGTTTATATATTTTATGTTCTGTTGAGTCAATAGTTTTTAGTTTACAATTCGTTACTTGGAAGTACTGCGTAATAGAAGTTGATTAATTTTTGTACATTTCAACAGTAACGATTTTGTGAACAGGTCATCTTCCTGGTTACCTGTGGAAATATATTTGAGGCAGATTATCTTGTTCTCTACTTGCTCACGAGAAAAATGATATTTAACATCAATATGTTTTGAGCGTTTGTGTCTTGTCGGATGAGTTGCTATTGCTATACAACTTTGATTATCCTCAAATAGAGAAATTTGATCTAAAATTTGGATTTTTATACTTTCTAATAACGCTTTCAACCACAGAGCTTCTTTTACCGCTTGAAATAAGCCCATATACTCTGCTTCGGTTGACGATGCTGCAACTGATTTCTGCCGTTTTGTGTTCCAAGTTACTGTACTATTTTTAAACATTTTAAATACATACCCTGTTGTGCTACGTCGGTCAGTTTCGTCAGCTGCCCAATCTGCATCAACGTATCCAATTAATTTTTCTACAAAGTCACATCTCTTATAAATCAATTTTATGTTTATTGTACCTTTTATATATCTTAAAACACGCTTCAAGGATTGCCATAATTCCTTGTTTGATTTATTTTGATATTTACTTAACATATTTAATGAGGTACATAAATCTGGTCGTGTGCAAAGCATTGCATAAAGTAAACAACCAATTAAATTTCGACAGGGTGCGCCGCTGTCTTCATCTGACTCTAAAGCTTTGTAATTTAACCTTGTTGGTAATGGTGTACTTACTGGATTACATTCGCTCATATTGTATTTTCTTAAAATCGATTTTAAGTATGTGCTTTGGTCTAACGAAATTTCATGTTCAGTTCTCTGTATTCTAATTCCTAGAAAGAATTTTAGTTCTTTTAAATCAATCATTTGAAACTTAGTCATTAAAAATTGTTTAAAAGCATTAACTGTATTTGTTTCTCGCGTTATAATTACGATGTCATCTACGTATAAAATAACATAGATATTTTTGTTTATATGACCCTGATCTTGGAAATACAAACAATGATCGATAGCAGAATTTATGAAACCATGCTGTTTTACTGTTCTGTCGAAACACTCATACCAGCACCGAGCAGATTGTTTTAAACCGTATAAAGATTTGCGGAGTTTGCATACTATGTTTTTATGTTTAATGTTTATCCCGTCGGGTACTTTCATAAATATATTTTCTTTTAAATCACCATTGAGGAATGCTGTCTTAACATCCATTTGGTGAATTAATAGTTGATATTTGATTTGCAAAAGCTAATAAACATCGAAAAGTACTAACTCTGGCTACTGGTGCGAAAGTTTCATCATAATCTAACTTGTATAATTGATTAAAACCCCGAGCTACCAGTCGTGCTTTATACTTTGTTAGATTTCCATTCTCATCATGTTTTATTGTAAATACCCATTTACTATCCGCAGTATTTACATTTTGCGGCTTTTGTACCAATGTACCAGTTTTATTTTGCATTAAAGAGTTAAGTTCTTCTTCAACTGCTTTTTCCCACTTTACCTTGTTTTTATTTGTAGCTATTTCTTGATAGCACGTGGGAATTACTTCATCAAGAACTAATATATTATAATTATTTATTTCTAAATCACGATCTTTATATGAAATTGGCGATTTTGTTTTGAATCTTTCGCTCCGTCTCACATCCTGTATTTTATCTCTCTTGCTTACCTTAGAAGGCGAAGGAGAAGACAGATCTTTACCATCTGGTTCAGGGACACCTCTTTCTTGAGGTGTTTGACCTTTCATTTCTGACTCTAAAGTACTCATATTATTTGGAATACATTTATCAGTGACACCTTGATTATCTAGGGTTTGATTGTATTTTTTATTTATCTGATCTGTTATACCAGGAGGGATTTCTGTTACGGACTTTTCACCAGCCCCGCCGATTCTCTCTTTAATACTTGAATTTTGTACTAAAGTATCCGCTTCACCTAATAATCTGCCACTTTCGATCGTGTCAAGTTCCTTTCTTGATGTTTGAAAATTTAATTCATCACAAATTACGTCACGCGCTACAATAAATTTTCGCGTTTTTGCAATATAAATTTTGACATACCCTACAAGAATTCCTTTTATTGATTTATCATCAAATTTATATTTTCTTGTTTTATCATGTACAGTACAACCATTCAATCAATCAAAACAGATTTATTGAAAATTCCAATACAATAATACCGCCCCAGAACCCGTCCGGGGACCGGCCGTGCAACCACCGCACTGATCGCAGTGGTCGATTGCAAGGCCGGGCGGACCGGATCTGGCTTGGTTAAAAACAAATTTTAAGACTTAACTTAAACACCTTTTAACAAAGCAAATAAAAATAGGTAATACCATTAAAAACATCAAATATAAAAGATTTAAAAGAAACTTAAAATTACACATACTTTAAACAACTTATTCACTGTAACACTTTTTTTAAAATTCTTTCAACTGACGCAGATACCTCAATTTAAACGAGGTACCTTCTGCGAAACACATGAACGCCGGGCTGCGCAAGGCTGGCCTAAACTTTTAGCTTTAAGAATTTTGATTTCATAATGTTTTAATTTGCTAGAAATTCGTGGCAAGAAGTGAATTTAGAGACAAAAATGCACAAAAAGAAATAAGAATAATAAACGCGACAAAAAGGATACAAACAGAAAGGAAGAGGGGGATAGAAAAGATTTAAAGATAAGCAAAGATATGAAATATTCGTAAAGGTGGATAGGGTAAGCGAAAGTTATAGTTGTTGAAGCTTGGCTACAGAGGTTGCCCGAAAATCGATAACGTCTGGTATGGTAAGGGGTGTTTAATCCGAAATGGGGCATTATGCTGTCTAATTTGTGTTATGTGTCTTATTAGCGGACTATCGCCCAACTTGAAAGAATAGAAGTTTTGAGAGATATGTTGGACGTAGTCCGCTATCGGGGTTTTGTCGTTACAACGTGCGTATAAGTCTCTGAGGGAGGTGTACCTTCCAGAATTCGATATGAGGCGCATAAATTTGTGCTCAAACACTTGAAGTTTTTTCATTGTCGTGACCGGTATGCTGCACCACACCAGTGCCGCGTATGTGATGGATGGCCTGACCACCATTGTATACAATAATTTTTTATTTTGTCGGTTAAGTCTGCTACCCCTGACCATAAGCGGATACAGACTCCTGGACAGGGAGTAGACCGTCCGTATTGTCTCGTTTATATAAGATTATTATAAATGAATTATGCTATTATAATGGAGTGATTCTTCAAATTTGGCTGTTTTATGCTATGGGATTGATTGAAGCTTTCCATGCTCGTACTGTAAGTACTATCAAGAGTTTTATATTCCAGAAAATTTGCGCATATTAAACATTTTTATATGTTGCGTCCTTATTTACTTTAGATTCCTTTTTCTTTGAGATTTTGCATTTGCTCCCAATCCTTGTCTGTAATAGTCTCGTCAGTTTTGAGTCCCAATAGCCTACGTGGCGTTCACAGTCGCTGAGTTGTCTAATCACATACCATATGTTACCCCTACCATATACAGTTTTTAGTTATTTTTTATTTGAGTCGTATATTTAGGTAAGTGCAGATTTCTGATATTATCAGGTAGATTATTATAGATGAATTATGCTATTATAATGGAGCGATTGTAACTAAAAACACTCTAAGTGAGGGGATATGCTTAATACAAATAATAAATAAACACCACAGAAATTAGACCTAGTATACTCGCATTTATCAGTAAATATCTGCATTTGGGGTAGGTCAAGCATACTGGGGGTATGTTATTATTTATTATAAATAGAGAGGGAGAGTGGACTGTATTGCGTAAAAAGAAATTAAATGGATCCTACCTCTTAACCCTTCTGGATGATGTCTCCAACATCCAGCCTCCTTCCGGAGACCTCCAGATAGGCAATTCAATTCGTCAACGAACACCAAATACCATATATTATATGAATCATTGCACACACATATATTTATGCGGCAAGGTTCTTAAATTATTAATAAACAAAAACAGGTAAATAAAATGTATAACCTGCGGTGTTGGCCGCGCTATGGTCGAACGTATGTTGCGTTCTTATTTACTTTGGTTTTTTTCAAATTTTGCATTTTGTTGTAAGAGCCTTATACGCTTAGAGTTTCTATAGCTTACGTGTCGTTCACAGTTGCTGGAGTTGTCTAATCACATTTCCCAAGACCCAATAATGACTTATTGATGTTGATACCGTCTTGAAGACGTTTCCCCTAAGCCTTTGCTTGGGCAGTCCTCTCTGTTCCTGCCAGGTCCACCAGGTTAAGTTGTGATATTTGTACAGAACCATTCTCGATAGTGTTGTCCGTTGATTCTATGGTAAAACGGAAAATTGTATGAGATCGGCCCGATCTCTCGTTCACATTATTGTATGCAATTTTGCGTGTATTGTTCTCCAGATTCATTAACTCATGTTGGGAATGGTGCAGTTAAATTAAATAATTCACATCACAAAAAGAAGACACAGTTTTATTTTCAGTTGAGTCGTACAAGAAGCTTACAGTGCACTAGTTAAAAATACTTAGTATATTAAATGAATAGAATGAATAATAATATATATGACTCGCTTTGAGTTTATATATTTTATGTTCTGTTGAGTCAATAGTTTTTAGTTTACAATTCGTTACTTGGAAGTACTGCGTAATAGAAGTTGATTAATTTTTGTACATTTCAACAGTAACGATTTTGTGAACAGGTCATCTTCCTGGTTACCTGTGGAAATATATTTGAGGCAGATTATCTTGTTCTCTACTTGCTCACGAGAAAAATGATATTTAACATCAATATGTTTTGAGCGTTTGTGTCTTGTCGGATGAGTTGCTATTGCTATACAACTTTGATTATCCTCAAATAGAGAAATTTGATCTAAAATTTGGATTTTTATACTTTCTAATAACGCTTTCAACCACAGAGCTTCTTTTACCGCTTGAAATAAGCCCATATACTCTGCTTCGGTTGACGATGCTGCAACTGATTTCTGCCGTTTTGTGTTCCAAGTTACTGTACTATTTTTAAACATTTTAAATACATACCCTGTTGTGCTACGTCGGTCAGTTTCGTCAGCTGCCCAATCTGCATCAACGTATCCAATTAATTTTTCTACAAAGTCACATCTCTTATAAATCAATTTTATGTTTATTGTACCTTTTATATATCTTAAAACACGCTTCAAGGATTGCCATAATTCCTTGTTTGATTTATTTTGATATTTACTTAACATATTTAATGAGGTACATAAATCTGGTCGTGTGCAAAGCATTGCATAAAGTAAACAACCAATTAAATTTCGACAGGGTGCGCCGCTGTCTTCATCTGACTCTAAAGCTTTGTAATTTAACCTTGTTGGTAATGGTGTACTTACTGGATTACATTCGCTCATATTGTATTTTCTTAAAATCGATTTTAAGTATGTGCTTTGGTCTAACGAAATTTCATGTTCAGTTCTCTGTATTCTAATTCCTAGAAAGAATTTTAGTTCTTTTAAATCAATCATTTGAAACTTAGTCATTAAAAATTGTTTAAAAGCATTAACTGTATTTGTTTCTCGCGTTATAATTACGATGTCATCTACGTATAAAATAACATAGATATTTTTGTTTATATGACCCTGATCTTGGAAATACAAACAATGATCGATAGCAGAATTTATGAAACCATGCTGTTTTACTGTTCTGTCGAAACACTCATACCAGCACCGAGCAGATTGTTTTAAACCGTATAAAGATTTGCGGAGTTTGCATACTATGTTTTTATGTTTAATGTTTATCCCGTCGGGTACTTTCATAAATATATTTTCTTTTAAATCACCATTGAGGAATGCTGTCTTAACATCCATTTGGTGAATTAATAGTTGATATTTGATTTGCAAAAGCTAATAAACATCGAAAAGTACTAACTCTGGCTACTGGTGCGAAAGTTTCATCATAATCTAACTTGTATAATTGATTAAAACCCCGAGCTACCAGTCGTGCTTTATACTTTGTTAGATTTCCATTCTCATCATGTTTTATTGTAAAT
This sequence comes from Leptura quadrifasciata, assembly GCA_963675555.1. NCBI lineage: Eukaryota > Metazoa > Arthropoda > Insecta > Coleoptera > Cerambycidae > Leptura > Leptura quadrifasciata. The sequence goes on from OY776673.1 coordinate 155,131,217, forward strand.
ACCCATTTACTATCCGCAGTATTTACATTTTGCGGCTTTTGTACCAATGTACCAGTTTTATTTTGCATTAAAGAGTTAAGTTCTTCTTCAACTGCTTTTTCCCACTTTACCTTGTTTTTATTTGTAGCTATTTCTTGATAGCACGTGGGAATTACTTCATCAAGAACTAATATATTATAATTATTTATTTCTAAATCACGATCTTTATATGAAATTGGCGATTTTGTTTTGAATCTTTCGCTCCGTCTCACATCCTGTATTTTATCTCTCTTGCTTACCTTAGAAGGCGAAGGAGAAGACAGATCTTTACCATCTGGTTCAGGGACACCTCTTTCTTGAGGTGTTTGACCTTTCATTTCTGACTCTAAAGTACTCATATTATTTGGAATACATTTATCAGTGACACCTTGATTATCTAGGGTTTGATTGTATTTTTTATTTATCTGATCTGTTATACCAGGAGGGATTTCTGTTACGGACTTTTCACCAGCCCCGCCGATTCTCTCTTTAATACTTGAATTTTGTACTAAAGTATCCGCTTCACCTAATAATCTGCCACTTTCGATCGTGTCAAGTTCCTTTCTTGATGTTTGAAAATTTAATTCATCACAAATTACGTCACGCGCTACAATAAATTTTCGCGTTTTTGCAATATAAATTTTGACATACCCTACAAGAATTCCTTTTATTGATTTATCATCAAATTTATATTTTCTTGTTTTATCATGTACAGTACAACCATTCAATCAATCAAAACAGATTTATTGAAAATTCCAATACAATAATACCGCCCCAGAACCCGTCCGGGGACCGGCCGTGCAACCACCGCACTGATCGCAGTGGTCGATTGCAAGGCCGGGCGGACCGGATCTGGCTTGGTTAAAAACAAATTTTAAGACTTAACTTAAACACCTTTTAACAAAGCAAATAAAAATAGGTAATACCATTAAAAACATCAAATATAAAAGATTTAAAAGAAACTTAAAATTACACATACTTTAAACAACTTATTCACTGTAACACTTTTTTTAAAATTCTTTCAACTGACGCAGATACCTCAATTTAAACGAGGTACCTTCTGCGAAACACATGAACGCCGGGCTGCGCAAGGCTGGCCTAAACTTTTAGCTTTAAGAATTTTGATTTCATAATGTTTTAATTTGCTAGAAATTCGTGGCAAGAAGTGAATTTAGAGACAAAAATGCACAAAAAGAAATAAGAATAATAAACGCGACAAAAAGGATACAAACAGAAAGGAAGAGGGGGATAGAAAAGATTTAAAGATAAGCAAAGATATGAAATATTCGTAAAGGTGGATAGGGTAAGCGAAAGTTATAGTTGTTGAAGCTTGGCTACAGAGGTTGCCCGAAAATCGATAACGTCTGGTATGGTAAGGGGTGTTTAATCCGAAATGGGGCATTATGCTGTCTAATTTGTGTTATGTGTCTTATTAGCGGACTATCGCCCAACTTGAAAGAATAGAAGTTTTGAGAGATATGTTGGACGTAGTCCGCTATCGGGGTTTTGTCGTTACAACGTGCGTATAAGTCTCTGAGGGAGGTGTACCTTCCAGAATTCGATATGAGGCGCATAAATTTGTGCTCAAACACTTGAAGTTTTTTCATTGTCGTGACCGGTATGCTGCACCACACCAGTGCCGCGTATGTGATGGATGGCCTGACCACCATTGTATACAATAATTTTTTATTTTGTCGGTTAAGTCTGCTACCCCTGACCATAAGCGGATACAGACTCCTGGACAGGGAGTAGACCGTCCGTATTGTCTCGTTTATATAAGATTATTATAAATGAATTATGCTATTATAATGGAGTGATTCTTCAAATTTGGCTGTTTTATGCTATGGGATTGATTGAAGCTTTCCATGCTCGTACTGTAAGTACTATCAAGAGTTTTATATTCCAGAAAATTTGCGCATATTAAACATTTTTATATGTTGCGTCCTTATTTACTTTAGATTCCTTTTTCTTTGAGATTTTGCATTTGCTCCCAATCCTTGTCTGTAATAGTCTCGTCAGTTTTGAGTCCCAATAGCCTACGTGGCGTTCACAGTCGCTGAGTTGTCTAATCACATACCATATGTTACCCCTACCATATACAGTTTTTAGTTATTTTTTATTTGAGTCGTATATTTAGGTAAGTGCAGATTTCTGATATTATCAGGTAGATTATTATAGATGAATTATGCTATTATAATGGAGCGATTGTAACTAAAAACACTCTAAGTGAGGGGATATGCTTAATACAAATAATAAATAAACACCACAGAAATTAGACCTAGTATACTCGCATTTATCAGTAAATATCTGCATTTGGGGTAGGTCAAGCATACTGGGGGTATGTTATTATTTATCATAAATAGAGAGGGAGAGTGGACTGTATTGCGTAAAAAGAAATTAAATGGATCCTACCTCTTAACCCTTCTGGATGATGTCTCCAACATCCAGCCTCCTTCCGGAGACCTCCAGATAGGCAATTCAATTCGTCAACGAACACCAAATACCATATATTATATGAATCATTGCACACACATATATTTATGCGGCAAGGTTCTTAAATTATTAATAAACAAAAACAGGTAAATAAAATGTATAACCTGCGGTGTTGGCCGCGCTATGGTCGAACGTATGTTGCGTTCTTATTTACTTTGGTTTTTTTCAAATTTTGCATTTTGTTGTAAGAGCCTTATACGCTTAGAGTTTCTATAGCTTACGTGTCGTTCACAGTTGCTGGAGTTGTCTAATCACATTTCCCAAGACCCAATAATGACTTATTGATGTTGATACCGTCTTGAAGACGTTTCCCCTAAGCCTTTGCTTGGGCAGTCCTCTCTGTTCCTGCCAGGTCCACCAGGTTAAGTTGTGATATTTGTACAGGACCATTCTCGATAGTGTTGTCCGTTGATTCTATGGTAAAACGGAAAATTGTATGAGATCGGCCCGATCTCTCGTTCACATTATTGTATGCAATTTTGCGTGTATTGTTCTCCAGATTCATTAACTCATGTTGGGAATGGTGCAGTTAAATTAAATAATTCACATCACAAAAAGAAGACACAGTTTTATTTTCAGTTGAGTCGTACAAGAAGCTTACAGTGCACTAGTTAAAAATACTTAGTATATTAAATGAATAGAATGAATAATAATATATATGACTCGCTTTGAGTTTATATATTTTATGTTCTGTTGAGTCAATAGTTTTTAGTTTACAATTCGTTACTTGGAAGTACTGCGTAATAGAAGTTGATTAATTTTTGTACATTTCAACAGTAACGATTTTGTGAACAGGTCATCTTCCTGGTTACCTGTGGAAATATATTTGAGGCAGATTATCTTGTTCTCTACTTGCTCACGAGAAAAATGATATTTAACATCAATATGTTTTGAGCGTTTGTGTCTTGTCGGATGAGTTGCTATTGCTATACAACTTTGATTATCCTCAAATAGAGAAATTTGATCTAAAATTTGGATTTTTATACTTTCTAATAACGCTTTCAACCACAGAGCTTCTTTTACCGCTTGAAACAAGCCCATATACTCTGCTTCGGTTGACGATGCTGCAACTGATTTCTGCCGTTTTGTGTTCCAAGTTACTGTACTATTTTTAAACATTTTAAATACATACCCTGTTGTGCTACGTCGGTCAGTTTCGTCAGCTGCCCAATCTGCATCAACGTATCCAATTAATTTTTCTACAAAGTCACATCTCTTATAAATCAATTTTATGTTTACTGTACCTTTTATATATCTTAAAACACGCTTCAAGGATTGCCATAATTCCTTGTTTGTTTTATTTTGATATTTACTTAACATATTTAATGAGGTACATAAATCTGGTCGTGTGCAAAGCATTGCATAAAGTAAACAACCAATTAAATTTCGACAGGGGCGCCGCTGTCTTCATCTGACTCTAAAGCTTTGTAATTTAACCTTGTTGGTAATGGTGTACTTACTGGATTACATTCGCTCATATTGTATTTTCTTAAAATCGATTTTAAGTATGTGCTTTGGTCTAACGAAATTTCATGTTCAGTTCTCTGTATTCTAATTCCTAGAAAGAATTTTAGTTCTTTTAAATCAATCATTTGAAACTTAGTCATTAAAAATTGTTTAAAAGCATTAACTGTATTTGTTTCTCGCGTTATAATTACGATGTCATCTACGTATAAAATAACATAGATATTTTTGTTTATATGACCCTGATCTTGGAAATACAAACAATGATCGATAGCAGAATTTATGAAACCATGCTGTTTTACTGTTATGTCGAAACACTCATACCAGCACCGAGCAGATTGTTTTAAACCGTATAAAGATTTGCGGAGTTTGCATACTATGTTTTTATGTTTAATGTTTATCCCGTCGGGTACTTTCATAAATATATTTTCTTTTAAATCACCATTGAGAAATGCTGTCTTAACATCCATTTGGTGAATTAATAGTTGATATTTGATTTGCAAAAGCTAATAAACATCGAAAAGTACTAACTCGGGCTACTGGTGCGAAAGTTTCATCATAATCTAACTTGTATAATTGATTAAAACCCCGAGCTACCAGTCGTGCTTTATACTTTGTTAGTTTTCCATTCTCATCATGTTTTATTGTAAATACCCATTTACTATCCGCAGTATTTACATTTTGCGGCTTTTGTACCAATGTACCAGTTTTATTTTGCATTAAAGAGTTAAGTTCTTCTTCAACTGCTTTTTCCCACTTTACCTTGTTTTTATTTGTAGCTATTTCTTGATAGCACGTGGGAATTACTTCATCAAGAACTAATATATTATAATTATTTATTTCTAAATCACGATCTTTATATGAAATTGGCGATTTTGTTTTGAATCTTTCGCTCCGTCTCACATCCTGTATTTTATCTCTCTTGCTTACCTTAGAAGGCGAAGGAGAAGACAGATCTTTACCATCTGGTTCAGGGACACCTCTTTCTTGAGGTGTTTGACCTTTCCTTTCTGACTCTAAAGTACTCATATTATTTGGAATACATTTATCAGTGACACCTTGATTATCTAGGGTTTGATTGTATTTTTTATTTATCTGATCTGTTATACCAGGAGGGATTTCTGTTACGGACTTTTCACCAGCCCCGCCGATTCTCTCTTTAATACTTGAATTTTGTACTAAAGTATCCGCTTCACCTAATAATCTGCCACTTTCGATCGTGTCAAGTTCCTTTCTTGATGTTTGAAAATTTAATTCATCACAAATTACGTCACGCGCTACAATAAATTTTCGCGTTTTTGCAATATAAATTTTGACATACCCTACAAGAATTCCTTTTATTGATTTATCATCAAATTTATATTTTCTTGTTTTATCATGTACAGTACAACCATTCAATCAATCAAAACAGATTTATTGAAAATTCCAATACAATAATACCGCCCCAGAACCCGTCCGGGGACCGGCCGTGCAACCACCGCACTCATCGCAGTGGTCGATTGCAAGGCCGGGCGGACCGGATCTGGCTTGGTTAAAAACAAATTTTAAGACTTAACTTAAACACCTTTTAACAAAGCAAATAAAAATAGGTAATACCATTAAAAACATCAAATATAAAAGATTTAAAAGAAACTTAAAATTACACATACTTTAAACAACTTATTCACTGTAACACTTTTTTTAAAATTCTTTCAACTGACGCAGATACCTCAATTTAAACGAGGTACCTTCTGCGAAACACATGAACGCCGGGCTGCGCAAGGCTGGCCTAAACTTTTAGCTTTAAGAATTTTGATTTCATAATGTTTTAATTTGCTAGAAATTCGTGGCAAGAAGTGAATTTAGAGACAAAAATGCACAAAAAGAAATAAGAATAATAAACGCGACAAAAAGGATACAAACAGAAAGGAAGAGGGGGATAGAAAAGATTTAAAGATAAGCAAAGATATGAAATATTCGTAAAGGTGGATAGGGTAAGCGAAAGTTATAGTTGTTGAAGCTTGGCTACAGAGGTTGCCCGAAAATCGATAACGTCTGGTATGGTAAGGGGTGTTTAATCCGAAATGGGGCATTATGCTGTCTAATTTGTGTTATGTGTCTTATTAGCGGACTATCGCCCAACTTGAAAGAATAGAAGTTTTGAGAGATATGTTGGACGTAGTCCGCTATCGGGGTTTTGTCGTTACAACGTGCGTATAAGTCTCTGAGGGAGGTGTACCTTCCAGAATTCGATATGAGGCGCATAAATTTGTGCTCAAACACTTGAAGTTTTTTCATTGTCGTGACCGGTATGCTGCACCACACCAGTGCCGCGTATGTGATGGATGGCCTGACCACCATTGTATACAATAATTTTTTATTTTGTCGGTTAAGTCTGCTACCCCTGACCATAAGCGGATACAGACTCCTGGACAGGGAGTAGACCGTCCGTATTGTCTCGTTTATATAAGATTATTATAAATGAATTATGCTATTATAATGGAGTGATTCTTCAAATTTGGCTGTTTTATGCTATGGGATTGATTGAAGCTTTCCATGCTCGTACTGTAAGTACTATCAAGAGTTTTATATTCCAGAAAATTTGCGCATATTAAACATTTATATATGTTGCGTCCTTATTTACTTTAGATTCCTTTTTCTTTGAGATTTTGCATTTGCTCCCAATCCTTGTCTGTAATAGTCTCGTCAGTTTTGAGTCCCAATAGCCTACGTGGCGTTCACAGTCGCTGAGTTGTCTAATCACATACCATATGTTACCCCTACCATATACAGTTTTTAGTTATTTTTTATTTGAGTCGTATATTTAGGTAAGTGCAGATTTCTGATATTATCAGGTAGATTATTATAGATGAATTATGCTATTATAATGGAGCGATTGTAACTAAAAACACTCTAAGTGAGGGGATATGCTTAATACAAATAATAAATAAACACCACAGAAATTAGACCTAGTATACTCGCATTTATCAGTAAATATCTGCATTTGGGGTAGGTCAAGCATACTGGGGGTATGTTATTATTTATCATAAATAGAGAGGGAGAGTGGACTGTATTGCGTAAAAAGAAATTAAATGGATCCTACCTCTTAACCCTTCTGGATGATGTCTCCAACATCCAGCCTCCTTCCGGAGACCTCCAGATAGGCACTTCAATTCGTCAACGAACACCAAATACCATATATTATATGAATCATTGCACACACATATATTTATGCGGCAAGGTTCTTAAATTATTAATAAACAAAAACAGGTAAATAAAATGTATAACCTGCGGTGTTGGCCGCGCTATGGTCGAACGTATGTTGCGTTCTTATTTACTTTGGTTTTTTTCAAATTTTGCATTTTGTTGTAAGAGCCTTATACGCTTAGAGTTTCTATAGCTTACGTGTCGTTCACAGTTGCTGGAGTTGTCTAATCACATTTCCCAAGACCCAATAATGACTTATTGATGTTGATACCGTCTTGAAGACGTTTCCCCTAAGCCTTTGCTTGGGCAGTCCTCTCTGTTCCTGCCAGGTCCACCAGGTTAAGTTGTGATATTTGTACAGGACCATTCTCGATAGTGTTGTCCGTTGATTCTATGGTAAAACGGAAAATTGTATGAGATCGGCCCGATCTCTCGTTCACATTATTGTATGCAATTTTGCGTGTATTGTTCTCCAGATTCATTAACTCATGTTGGGAATGGTGCAGTTAAATTAAATAATTCACATCACAAAAAGAAGACACAGTTTTATTTTCAGTTGAGTCGTACAAGAAGCTTACAGTGCACTAGTTAAAAATACTTAGTATATTAAATGAATAGAATGAATAATAATATATATGACTCGCTTTGAGTTTATATATTTTATGTTCTGTTGAGTCAATAGTTTTTAGTTTACAATTCGTTACTTGGAAGTACTGCGTAATAGAAGTTGATTAATTTTTGTACATTTCAACAGTAACGATTTTGTGAACAGGTCATCTTCCTGGTTACCTGTGGAAATATATTTGAGGCAGATTATCTTGTTCTCTACTTGCTCACGAGAAAAATGATATTTAACATCAATATGTTTTGAGCGTTTGTGTCTTGTCGGATGAGTTGCTATTGCTATACAACTTTGATTATCCTCAAATAGAGAAATTTGATCTAAAATTTGGATTTTTATACTTTCTAATAACGCTTTCAACCACAGAGCTTCTTTTACCGCTTGAAATAAGCCCATATACTCTGCTTCGGTTGACGATGCTGCAACTGATTTCTGCCGTTTTGTGTTCCAAGTTACTGTACTATTTTTAAACATTTTAAATACATACCCTGTTGTGCTACGTCGGTCAGTTTCGTCAGCTGCCCAATCTGCATCAACGTATCCAATTAATTTTTCTACAAAGTCACATCTCTTATAAATCAATTTTATGTTTACTGTACCTTTTATATATCTTAAAACACGCTTCAAGGATTGCCATAATTCCTTGTTTGTTTTATTTTGATATTTACTTAACATATTTAATGAGGTACATAAATCTGGTCGTGTGCAAAGCATTGCATAAAGTAAACAACCAATTAAATTTCGACAGGGTGCGCCGCTGTCTTCATCTGACTCTAAAGCTTTGTAATTTAACCTTGTTGGTAATGGTGTACTTACTGGATTACATTCGCTCATATTGTATTTTCTTAAAATCGATTTTAAGTATGTGCTTTGGTCTAACGAAATTTCATGTTCAGTTCTCTGTATTCTAATTCCTAGAAAGAATTTTAGTTCTTTTAAATCAATCATTTGAAACTTAGTCATTAAAAATTGTTTAAAAGCATTAACTGTATTTGTTTCTCGCGTTATAATTACGATGTCATCTACGTATAAAATAACATAGATATTTTTGTTTATATGACCCTGATCTTGGAAATACAAACAATGATCGATAGCAGAATTTATGAAACCATGCTGTTTTACTGTTATGTCGAAACACTCATACCAGCACCGAGCAGATTGTTTTAAACCGTATAAAGATTTGCGGAGTTTGCATACTATGTTTTTATGTTTAATGTTTATCCCGTCGGGTACTTTCATAAATATATTTTCTTTTAAATCACCATTGAGAAATGCTGTCTTAACATCCATTTGGTGAATTAATAGTTGATATTTGATTTGCAAAAGCTAATAAACATCGAAAAGTACTAACTCTGGCTACTGGTGCGAAAGTTTCATCATAATCTAACTTGTATAATTGATTAAAACCCCGAGCTACCAGTCGTGCTTTATACTTTGTTAGATTTCCATTCTCATCATGTTTTATTGTAAATACCCATTTACTATCCGCAGTATTTACATTTTGCGGCTTTTGTACCAATGTACCAGTTTTATTTTGCATTAAAGAGTTAAGTTCTTCTTCAACTGCTTTTTCCCACTTTACCTTGTTTATATTTGTAGCTATTTCTTGATAGCACGTGGGAATTACTTCATCAAGAACTAATATATTATAATTATTTATTTCTAAATCACGATCTTTATATGAAATTGGCGATTTTGTTTTGAGTCTTTCGCTCCGTCTCACATCCTGTATTTTATCTCTCTTGCTTACCTTAGAAGGCGAAGGAGAAGACAGATCTTTACCATCTGGTTCAGGGACACCTCTTTCTTGAGGTGTTTGACCTTCCCTTTCTGACTCTAAAGTACTCATATTATTTGGAATATATTTATCAGTGATACTTTGTTTATCTAGGGTTTGATTGAATTTTTTATTTATCTGATCTGTTATACCAGGAGGGATTTCTGTTACGGATTTTTCACCAGCCCCGCCGATTCTCTCTTTAATACTTGAATTTTGTACTAAAGTATCCGCTTCACCTAATAATCTGCCACTTTCGATCGTGTCATCAAGTTCCTTTCTTGATGTTTGAAAATTTAATTCATCACAAATTACGTCACGCGCTACAATAAATTTTCGCGTTTTTGCAATATAAATTTTGACATACCCTACAAGAATTCCTTTTATTGATTTATCATCAAATTTATATTTTCTTGTTTTATCATGTACAGTACAACCATTCAATCAATCAAAATAGATTTATTGAAAATTCCAATACAATAATACCGCCCCAGAACCCGTCCGTGCAACCACCGCACTGATCGCAGTGGTCGATTGCAAGGCGGGGCGGACCGGATCTGGCTTGGTTAAAAACAAATTTTAAGACTTAACTTAAACACCTTTTAACAAAGCAAATAAAAATAGGTAATACCATTAAAAACATCAAATATAAAAGATTTAAAAGAAACTTAAAATTACACATACTTTAAACAACTTATTCACTGTAACACTTTTTTTAAAATTCTTTCAATTGACGCAGATACCTCAATTTAAACGAGGTACCTTCTGCGAAACACATGAACGCCGGGCTGCGCAAGGCTGGCCTAAACTTTTAGCTTTAAGAATTTTGATTTCATAATGTTTTAATTTGCTAGAAATTCGTGGCAAGAAGTGAATTTAGAGACAAAAATGCACAAAAAGAAAAAAGAATAATAAACGCGACCAAAAGGATACAAACAGAAAGGAAGAGGGGGATAGAAAAGATTTAAAGATAAGCAAAGATATGAAATATTAGTAAATGTGGATAGGGTAAGCGAAAGTTATAGTTGTTGAAGCTTGGCTACAGAGGTTGCCCGAAAATCGATAACGTCTGGTATGGTAAGGGGTGTTTAATCCGAAATGGGGCATTATGCTGTCTAATTTGTGTTATGTGTCTTGTTAGCGGACTATCGCCCAACTTGAAAGAATAGAAGTTTTGAGAGATATGTTGGACGTAGTCCGCTATCGGGGTTTTGTCGTTACAACGTGCGTATAAGTCTCTGAGGGAGGTGTACCTTCCAGAATTCGATATGAGGCGCATAAATTTGTGCTCAAACACTTGAAGTTTTTTCATTGTCGTGACCGGTATGCTGCACCACACCAGTGCCGCGTATGTGATGGATAGTCTGATCACCATTGTATACAATAATTTTTTATTTTGTCGGTTAAGTCTGCTACCCCTGACCATAAGCGGATACAGACTCCTGGACAGGGAGTAGACCGTCCGTATTGTCTCGTTTATATGGGTATTGAACGTCAGTCTTTGGTCAAGTCTTACCCCCAAGTACTTCACGCATCTCTCGGTTGGGATTTTGTTTCCCCTGATCGAAATGGGTGTTATGATTTTGTTCTCAGTGAACCGACGCATGAAGACTATCGCTTCAGACTTCTCAGCATTCACCCGAATCTTCCACTGATCGTAATAAGCCATGGCAGAGTCAAATAGATACACCCCTATTTTACAATTACATACCGAAACTAATATTCCTTTTATGAAAGATTACATATGCGAGACGGCTGATAAGTTTTTTAAATATAAAGTTTCGAGTTCAACCCTAACCGCAAATTTAACGAGTATGAGGAGCTTCAATGAAGTTCCTCATACTCACAAGCTTCTACACGAGGGTTTACCCCTCTACCACGAACGGTAACACGTATGACAGTACATATAATTGGTTGAGTCATGTAATGAGAGGATGACCACAATCAGGAGACATTTATATAATGCACAACTTGTAAATATTAATTATTTTTAGGTTTGCAGAAACATATTTATTTTTAGTATCACATTTATTTTTATTTTCATTTTCAAGAATCGGTGTATTTTTAGAATGTATATTTATTTTTTGATAACAGGTTTTGGTTATTTTCCTGTATATTATCTATAATTTGTAAACAAAATTCATGGTAGAATTATATATATTATTTCTTTTCTTAACCGTTAGGATGCACCTTTAATTTGTCAAATCTTGATTAGGATGACAATTGCAATTGATCAATTTGGAAATTTTTGTGTTGTTTACTCTGGCATTAGGTCTGCCGCTCGGGACGATTCGTTTTGTCATAAAATTTGTATCGTATCGGGTTTCTATATTGTACACTGTGAATTGTAAATAATGAAATACAAAAATGCAATGCATATAGATAAACAAAATAATTTTTTTTTAATGGTAATGGTTAATGGCACGAGCCATGTGCGCCTTCAGCAGCATATTCGCTGCTTGTGCGTTATGAGAATGCGCGTACATGGCTGTGTCATCGGCGTACTTGGCCAGCTTCGTATTCGGGAACTCTGGGAAGTCCGAGACGTACAAGTTGTATAACTTCGGTGACAGGCATGATCCTTGCGGGACTCTCGCGCGAATGTCCCGCCGTGTTGAAAGTTTCTTATTCACCCGAACCTGTAGGGATCTGCCCGTCAGGAACGAATGAATGAGCTTAGTGAAGTAAGTCGGAAAGTTGTAGTGGTGTAGTTTGTAAAGTCACCCCGGGATCCAGACGGTGTCGAACGCCTTCTCAATATCGAGGAGCACCGTGGTGGTGTTCTTCCCGAGGTTGTATTGCACTTTGACGTCATTAACTATCCTAACGACCTGTTGCACCGTGCTCCTGCCCTTCCCGAAACCGAATTGGGACTCATCGTCGATGTGAAGCTCCTCCTGAACAGTGTTCAGTCTAATCAGGACGATCTTCTCCACAAACTTGGAGATCGCCGACAGCAACGAGATGGGCCTGTAGCTGCCGGCGTTCTTATTCGGCTTCAAGATGGGAATGACCACGGCGGACTTCTACTGGCTGGGCCAGTTATGCAGTACAACCGAATACTCTTAAAAATTTTAATTTCGGTTTTTTATTATGCCATAATTCATACGGTGTCTTTTCTATTTTAAGCGCTTTTGATGGGCTAATATTTACCAAATACGTAGCAGTTAACACTGCTTCACCCCAGAATCGCTTATTTAACCCTGCACTGTGCACCATCGCACGTGCTTTTTCTGTCAACGTTCTATTCATTCGTTCCGCCACAGCATTTTGTTGTGGGGTGTATAGCACCGTTAAATGATACGTGATCCCCTTTTGTTTACAAAACTCTTTCATCTCTCCAGATACAAATTCACCCCCGTTATCACAATATAAATAAACTACTTTTAAATTAAAGTGTGACTCACTTTTTTCTACGTAGTCTTTAAAATAGGTAATTAATTCTGATTTATGAGCCATCAGATATGTTACCGTATAATGAGTATATTCGTCAATAAAGGTAACAAAATATCTCTTTTCATCCACTGTTGATGGATTTATTGGACCACAAATATCCGAATGTACAATAAACAATGGTCTTCGAATATGATTTTTATTTTTACCTTTAGCAAAAGGAAGCCTTGTTTGTTTACTGTTTATACAAGATTCACACAATAAATCTAGGGGATTAATTTCATTAAGATAATTGCTATCTTCGGCTAGTACTTTTATTTTGATTTGAGTAAATTTATTTTTACTTATATGACCTAACCGTTCATGCCATAGCTTAGCTTTATTTTCGAGACTAATTTGTGCAGCCTGACCATTTATTGTCATTAATAACGCATTTTGAAGAGTAAAATATAAAATATATAACTCGTTCATGCGCTTACCGGTTGATATGGTCTTCTGGCCAAGTGTGACTTTTACTTCTCCATTACAATTGAAGATTACAGAAACCCCAGCTTCTTGCATTCTTCTTACTGACAGAAGATTCATCGGGACCTCTGGAGCATAGAGCACTCCTCGCAGGACTCCGACATAGCCTAAGTTAGTGACTATTTCAATGTTGCCTACATGTGTTGCCCAAATACACTCTTCCTTCTTCGCAACCGCAATTTTTATGGGTTCTTCCAATTGCTTAGAGTTCTGGTAGAACTTGAGGTCGTTTACGAGGTGTTCTGTTGCTCCAGAATCCAGCACAAATGTTAATGTCCCTGAGGCTGTTCACTTTGTCCTTCCGGAGTCATCATGAAAGCGAAACCATCCTCCTTTTCTTTAGAAGGTACCATAACAGTCATCATACCAGGAGTGCTTTCAGGTCTGCGGGATGGTTCATGCTTTCTTGGTTGGCGATGTTCTTGTCTCTTCAGTTCCTGCTTATAATAATAGCAGTCCTTCTTTAGGTGGTTTCTACGCCCACAGAAATAACACTTTTGTTCATTTTTAAAATTATGTTCTATATATGGTTTACGAACAGAATTTCCTGTATATTGCTTGCGTTTATTTCCATACTTAGTACCTGATTGAAAATGCTTAGTTACTGGTTGAAATTGCAGTGCTTTCATACTTGTATCGGTACTATCTTTCTTTAATTTTTGCTCGTGTTCTAGTAACAACTTTTTCACAAAAGCTAAAGTGAGACGATCATCTGATATTGTCTTTACGGCTGTCGCTACCCCATCGTATGAATGTGGTAATGTATTTAATATCTCGTTCACACTGTTTCCGCATGCAGTCAGGTCTCGTATCATTTCAGCCAACTCGACGAAATGTTTTTTTTAAAGCATCTGCGATCGTAATTTATAATTAAATAATTTATCCTGAACATTTAACTGCGTTGCAAGATTTTTACAAGCATAGGCGGCGTCAAATTTTTGTATAATTTGGCTTGCTGTCGCACCATCTGGTATTTCACCTAACGTCGAATCGTCAAGATTTTCTATTATTTGTCCTTTTGCAAAACGCTCCCAGTTCGCCCATTCCTCTGGGAGGATTTCTGGCGGTTCGGCATCTAACACAGCTAACGCCCCTTCCTGTTCAACGATAGCACGTAAGCGATATTTCCAAACTAAATAATTATCACCATTAAATGGCTTAATGTTTCGTTTGGTATGTTTGTCACTTGCCATTATTTATTTTAGTTTATCACACCGACACCAACACTAAGTAGTCACGCCAGGGACACACCTTGTTTTTATTTATTTAGTTTTTGGAGTTCACACCGAACTAATTAGGCACTCAAAAAAAACCATGAAGCACCTGGAAACACCTGGGCCCCATAACCTTTTGGGAATGGTGCAGTTAAATAAAATAATTCACATCACAAAAAGAAGACGCAGTTTTATTTTCAGTTGAGTCGTACAAGAAGCTTACAGTGCACTAGTTAAAAATACTTAGTATATTAAATGAATAGAATGAATAATAATATATATGACTCGCTTTGAGTTTATATATTTTATGTTCTGCTGAGTCAATAGTTTTTAGTTTACAATTCGTTACTTGGAAGTACTGCGTAATAGAAGGTGATTAATTTTTGTACATTCCAACATCATAAACTTGGTCGGGGGTTGCTTATCCGTGATAAACGTGTTGCCATCAATATCTTCACGTATTTTAAGATCATGTTTTCACGGAAGACAATACAAATTTGGACGTCCACAATACTATAATGGAAACCCTTATTAAATCCTGCTTGGAAGGATTTAATTCAACATTTTCTGCTTATGGCCAAACGTCTTCTGGAAAGACATGTACTATGTTCGGTGACAGGAATACTACCGGAATCATAAATATTGCAGTAAACGATATATGTAATCAAATTCATCAAACAAACGAAGACTATGTTTAATTTGGTGTTCGTATTTCGAAATTTATAATGAAAAATTTTCGTGACTGGGTAGTTCTGGCAGGATCAGAGAGGATTACCCAAACAAAAGCCGAGGGGGAGAGTCTTCTAAAACGCGTCAACATCAATGAGTCACTATTGGTCTTGGGAATGTGATTAGACCGGATTAAATAAAAACCTAAAGTTCAAATCTGTCGATCGCCCATTACGAACAGTCTACAAAATTTCTTAAGCGTATTCGCAAATCTTCAGTTTTTCCCCAAGTTTCTATATCCCATTTCTTAAGTTCACTTACTAATTCATTTCGGCTTAATTCGTCGACCCATCCAATGCGCGAATCTGATGATTCCGTCTCTACTTGTACTTCGTCGTCTGCCATTTTCGGTATATATACTTGTCGATTGAGTAAATTAACCCTGTGATGGAAACCTAACTAAGATACTGGAACAATATTATACTGGAACAATATGAACAGAAACCTAACTAAGTCACTGGAACAGTATTTTCTTAAAGAAAATTATTAATTAGTGATTAAATCAAATCGTAGACCATCACATCAATTCCGTTTGCTCGGGCGTCAAAAATCTAATCAAACACAAATGTTATGAAACATTTAAAACTCCCTGCTCGGGCGCCAAAAATTTATAACGTTTCCGCTACAGCTTAACGGTAATTGTAACTATCGCAAAACCTATAACGTTTCCGTCACAGCTCAGCGGTCACTAACACCTAACGTGCTCGGATAACTAACAGTGGAGTACATCCAGGATTCAAATAAAAGTCAAGGACGAAAATATCAATTCAACAATATTTATTAATGGATAAAACAAATGATAACATGAAATGGTGATGTCTATTTACAGAGATAAAATGCTACTATACGAAACTTAATGCCACGAAAGATTACAAAGAACCATTGGTAACGTAACTAGCACCCTTTACTAACATAAATGGATTTATAGACAGCCCTTGATTCGAAGATATCAAATTTCGATGAATATGACGTTCGTTAATAATATATTTGCAATTGTTTATCATCTGTGACATATGATAGTCTGACAACTATCCGTCACTTTGACAGTTACTATGACAACTTTTGAGACACCTGTCACTTTGACAACTAGCATGGCATCTGTCACTGTGACAACTAATATTTCTATCGTCAGCGTGGTCACACTCAATAGCCGGGATTCAACTTCACGTGCAATGCAAGCATACGATAAAGGACGATAACTGTAACTTCAGGCATGAGGTCGATCTACCATACCCGAAAGACCGGGCGTTTCTCGGCCATAGTCATAACTACAATTATCGCAACCTATTATCGGGCAAGCGTCGCTCACAAAATCTCTATACCACCTGTTGGGTTATTGACCCGACGTTGATGCACCCTACAAATTCAATTCATTCAAAAGAGCTTTATTAATATTTTAAAAAGTACAAGAATTGCCTCCCCAGAGTCTGAACCGGGACCGATCGTGCAACCACCGCTTTGACGCGGTGGCGGATTGCATGATCGGGCGGAACAGGTCCGGTTCAGCGAAAACGACAATTAAAACAATATAAAGACCTAGACTTCTTTTTTAAAAGTTAAAAATAAAATAGGTAGGATTTAGTATGCAAATAAAAAAGCTTAACACAACTGAACAATGAACACAATTTTTAGAGTAACTAACGCACTTCACTTTTTAAAATTTCGCATCGGACGCTGACACCACAACTTGAACAAAGCGCCTTCCGCGAAATGTTCCAACGAGGGTCTGCGCAGGGCTCAACTCTACAAGTAGTACAAGCTTAAAATGTGGACTGTCATACTCAGTGAGGGCGTTTCTCTCTACTGAATTTGCGAAAACATCCCATTCAGCAAGTATTAATCATAAACCTGCGTACCAATGTTGAGGTTAGGAGAAGCTGTTTCACGGTCAGGTCTCGGGACTCTTCTCACCAAACTGAGCTCGTGCACCGCTTTATATAGTAGAGTGTTGCTACGCCGTTATGTTTTATTAGATACAATATCGTGTTGGATACCTACAAATGATGTGTTCGTTACGACGATCCCAATTTATCTTCGCTCGTACGTACTCAACTTATTTTAAATTACTAGCCAATAAGTAAAATTAGGATTCATCGTTACAATTGCTCTTCTTTAAGGTGAAGTAGGAAATGAATTAGCATGTTACCTGATCGCATGATTTCTTTGTGCATATCCATGGTGTCCCATGGTTACTTCAGACTCCTCATCTTTGTGGCCTAGCTTGGCATTAAAATCGCCCATTAAAATTGTGTAGTATGTTGTGTCTTCCTCTATAGCTTTAGAGATATCATCATACATCATAGAAAATTTCCATTTTTTCGTCTGTATAATCGGTTGTTGGAGCATATATCTGGACAATTTTAATACTGTATCGGTCATTTAGTTTCAATGTCAAATATATGACTCTTGAACTAATGCTTTCGATTTTTAATATAGCGTTTTTATGTCTTTCGTATACTGAGATAGCTACGCCTCCATCTGCCACATCGTCTTCTCCCTTGTATTGAAACACGTGGCCTGACTTAAGGATTGCTTGATTTTCTCCTTTTCTCCATACTTCACTATTTTCCAAGACATCCCACCTTATGTGGCTCAGTTCTTCTTCCACTTCTTGTATTTTATCATCGGTAGAGAGAGTTCTTGCATTATATGTGGCAATTTGCATTTTTCGTCTTCCATAGTAGCCGGATCTATCCGGTGATTCTTAGCACCCTCTGCCTTTGGTCTTGTCTGACAGCTACTATAGCCAGGGACCGTAGGGCTGTCGGGGACTGAGGGCCGTTTACAATGCGATGCCATTTCTCATTTTCTACGGGGTTTTTGGCCAATACCCTATCATGCTGGCCTATGCGGGTTGGTAGGGGATATGAGAATTACATTTCCTTAATTCCCGTCGATACGGTTATTCCGCCCACCGATATTCGGTCGCCAGAGCCTCGTCTGTTTTCTAACAGGGTGCGCCGGATGGTTGAGTGACAACCACCACTCGTGCAGAACATTTAGACTGGCTTTTATCCACTTTGCCATCGCCCCTTGCATCCCATACTTCTTATAAAAAAAACTGATAGCCAATTCGTAAGGAGGAAAGGAAAGAAGTTTGCCTGACAAAGCTAATATCACTGTGAAATGGCTAAAACTTTTTTCTACCTATCAGTGTTCCCTCGCTTCTTCTTGGTATCAGTCTTTCTAAGAAAACTTTGAGAACCTCCGGAGCAAGGCTTTTATTTTCGTCCAAGAAAGAATCTGGAGGAGGATATCTCTTCAAGAATTACATCAGTCATTGTCTCAACTAAGACGTTCTTCCCGTTCCGATGAACGTTTTTCAATGTACCACGCATCTGTCAAAATCTTATGGCCAGTATGTTTGAAACATACGATTGTATTTTTTCTGTTTGATCTTTGATATGATAACACCTTCCCCATATATCTCCAATAAATGTTGTATTACAGTTATTCTTTGACGAATGTAGCTGCCCTCTATCTGAGTCATCAGTTGGTCTAAAACTGACATTCCTCGTTATTGCTTTCCATAAAGGTGAAAATGTCATTCTAAGTCCTATCACCTCTTCAGCATGAGGGCCAACCTTTTTTTTTTTTTTTTCATCATCCTGGGACCTACTAATATACAAATTTTTAAAATATTTACCATGGCACTGATAATCAGCAGCCACCAAGTCTGTTATCGACGGGATCCTGTTAGTTGAGCCTGTTTCATAACTATCTTTCATCTCTATTTCCGTCACCTGATGTACCAAATTACGTTTATGAGGAGGCAGTCGTTGTTGTGACCTTGCGTAATCTTCAGGAATACGTGTTCCACACACAAAACAATGTGTTTTGAAATAAAAATACTCAGAGGATGATCTTAATTTCCCTGAAGAGATGTACGCTAACAGATGTTTTGCCTGTCAAAACAGCTCCCTTTCTATCATTTATTTTTTTACTAGCATCACGTAACGTTTCTATTCCTGGTTCCTTGGCCATTTTCATCTGCACCCTCACTCAAATATTTTTCACAAATAAAACACTTATCACTGGACATTGCGACCGAGTTGTTGCATTGTATCTCATTGAAAACATTCAGAAACGAAAATAATTTCACGCCGTTACTGATAGAGAAATATGACACGACCGCGGCAGTGAACGAACAGGGGAACTGAGGACCGTTAGGTGTTTAAGCATGAAGACCCCCTTGTGATTTAGTAAAAGAGGAGTCCGGGGTCACAGAAAACACAAAGGAGGGCTTCTTCTATGGTTTGCTAGGTAAACACGTTGAAAGGAAAGCAACTGCAATTTAAATAATTCACTTGTAGGGAAAATTTTAGTTTTATTTTTTTGTTATTTTCCACAAATTACTGATTTCCCCGATATTTCAACACTGTCTTGTGTGGAACATACGACGTACAAAAAAAAATGTTAGAGACATAAATTGTAGGTAATTTTCTCCTCTTTATATTACTACAGGACCGCTTTTGCGTAAATATATTGATTTGCTAGTTGTAAGCTGAAAACCACTAAAAACATTATTTTTAGTGGTATTTGATGATTTCTCATATTTGCGAGAAAAATTTTTGTTGGGCGACTTCAGATTTGTGTTCAGCACCCGAAAAAACATAAAATAAATCACTAGAAACAATTACACCAGAACTTTCCACTTCGAGCCCTTGTTGTGCACCATTAGACTGGAGTATAAAATGAGCGGAAGCTTGCCTAACGAAATCTAAGTCTTGGCTCTTCTGGAAATCCCGTTTTTGACCATCCAGGATGAAGGCTGAAAAACTTTTCATTTGTACTCATTCTAATTTTGTTATGTATTATTTGATTGCAAATAAATATGAATGCGTTCTTTAATATGGCTTTATTTTAACTTATAATATAAAATAGTACATAAATAATGATAAATTTCTATATCTTTTTATACCACCGCAAAATTCTTAGGCACCTACATAAAAGGGAATCGTAACGTAATCACACATGCAGCAAGTTAAATAAGCCATATTTTGCAATATTGTAACTAAAACTCTGAGGTGGATATATTTAATACAAATAATAAATAAACACCACAGAAATTAGACCTACTAGTATACTTGCATTTATCACTAATTATCTGCATTTGGGGTAGGTCAAGCATACTGGGGGTATGTTATTATTTATCATAGATAGAGAGAGAGGGAGAGTGGACTGTAATGCGTAAAAAGAAATTAAATGGATCCTACCTTTTAACCCTTCTGGATGATGTCTCCAACATCCAGCCTCTTTCCGGAGACCTCCAGATAGGCAATCCAATTCGTCAACGAACACCAAATACCATATATTATATGAATCTTTGCACACACATATGTTTATGCGGTAAGGTTCTTAAATTATTAATAGACAAAAACGGGTAAATAAAATGTATAACCTGCGGTGTTGGCCGCGCTGTGGTCGAACGTATGTTGCGTTCTTATTGACTAGTTTTTTTTTCAAATTTTGCATTTCCACTCAATGTTTGTTGTAAGAGCCTTATACGCTTAGAGTTTCTATAGCTTACGTGTCGTTCATGGTTACCAAGTTGTCTAATCACATTTCCTAAGATCCGATAATGACTTATTGATGTTGATACCGTCTTGAAGACGTTCCCCCTCGGCCTTTGTTTGGGCAATCCTCTCCGATCCTGCCAGGTCCACCAGGTTAAGTTGTGATATATGTACAGGACCATTAGTGTTGTCTGTTGATTCTATGGTAAACCGGAAAATCGTATGAGATCGGCTCGATCTCTCGTTCACATTATTGCATGCAATTTTGCGTGTTTTGTTCTCCAGATTCATTAACTCATAATTTCTTCCATGATCGTTCCGGTTCCTTGTCGAAGACTCATCACTACCACGTCGTCCCAATTCCGTTGTGGAATTTCGTTTTACTCATTCTAATTGTACCTTTTCGTGATCTTCCATTAATTTTAAGACAGTTTTCAAGTCAGCGAAGTCATTTCTTCGTACGTAATATTCATAATTTGGGTTTAAGTTCTTAAATGACGTCTAATTCTCTCTCTTTGTCATAACTTCCATGTTTTTTTATCATGTTTTGCATTTCCAATACATAATCTTTTCCTCTTTCGCTATCTTTCTGCTTCCTTTGGAAAATTTCATCTTCCAAGTTTTCGATATAATTTTCAGGAAAATAGAATGCTTTAAATTCTTCTAAAAACACAGACCACACGTGCAACGTTATTTATTTACTCTAAACCATATACTTGCTTTATCCTTTAGTAACTCAGGCATTGATCGTAATAATACTTCCTCACTGATTCCGTATTCTCCCTTTTAATATGCGCTGTCGCCATTTTGAGGATAGTTTTTTTACAAACAGTAAAAATAAATCATTAACAAACTATTTACCTAATTACAGTCTTTAAATATCACTGTAAGAAACATTAAGAGCTTATAAAAAACAAAATGAAATATGCAATCAATACATTTGATATGTGTCCACTGTAGCTACTGAATTGACGAAGAACTGACAGAATGCTGAAGCTACGACTAGCGGTTGTATTACTCATTTGTAAAACGCATTGAACGCCCTTTGAACTTCTGTCGTAGCCTCAGCAGACGTGACTTTCTGTTTACATCTTAGGGCGCTTTGTATTTACAAAAATAGAAAACTCACGTGTCGTTGATAAGTGAATATATCGATTACGTGAATGGCCAACTTTCGTGATTTCAACTATAAGGAAATGCAAACAATTTTTACAAGAGGGCTTTTGAATAGTACGAATGTTTTGTTATTGCTAATTTGTTTAATTATAACAATGTGAAGCTTCAAACTGGCAGTGCATCTTTTTCACTGAATAGAAAATTAAGTCCATTTTCATAAACAGATTTGTCAGATTCGTTCAGCCCCATGATTATTTCCAACGTAAATGAAAACTTTGAAAAATATTCGTTGTTGGTTAATTCATTTTCTAATCTAAGCGTGAAAGTTTTTCAGGAACTTTTAAGTTAGTCGATTGATTACAGAGTACTGGGGTCGGTAACACAGTGGTTAGCGCGTCTGCCTTTCACTCTGAACATACCTAGCGAGGTTCGATCCCCACCTACTGCAAAATTTTCAATTGTGAATAACTCCCAAGAAGTGGTTCAGATCCCACTATAAATTATAGGGCCCCGCCTCCTTTCTCACACAAGTCTAGGCCTAAGAGGGTCAAAGTGACCTGGAAGGCGATTTAAACATTTATAACATTGATGATGAGTGGTTATAAGTGTGCCTTCCTACGGCCCGTGCTAGCACAGGTCAGACGACGCACCGCGGATGAGCACGGATCGGGCCTTATCGCGCCTAAGCTCTTCTCATGGCCTGTCTCCCCAAACTGGTTTCTGCAGCCAATAAATCATTTACAGCTTCAGTAAAAAATAACTGCAATGGTCCATATTATTCTAAAATTCTCGCAACAACCGAAGGCAGGGATAGCCAGCGCATCTCTGATTAATGTTATATTTTGTGTATTTTAACGCTGCAAAAAATTTCAAACTGTGCAAACTCAGCCACTCTTTTAAGACTAGAGCTAAAATAATTCTGAACATCGCGAGTTAAAGCTTCTACAAATCTTGGTAATTTTTGGTAGGCGTACGATGCACATAAATGAAGTGAATGGCATATTCATTTCATTGTATATAAATTACGAATATCCATTTTTAATAATGTCATTGAAGAATGATTCTCACCCATCATAACGTTTGCACCATCAGATGCACATCCTATTAAATTATCTTTATATGGGATACCATTAGTTTGAAAAAAATTAACACCTTCAACGTACAAGGTATTTGTGTCTGTTACAGGAATTTTTACTAACACAGGAAAGCCATCCGTAATATTATAGTCCTCCACATGTTGCACTACTAAGGCAAGCCGTTTTACACTACTCACATCTGTAGATTCGTCTACAATTGGTGAAAATTTATTGGTTCGAAGATGCGCGCAAAGTGAATCGAAGCTATGATAACCTAATACATTCTTTACGATCTCTGTAGATTTTGTCCTACCACACGTCAAATTTGGCTGTGTTGCAATAATTTGACATTTTTTTATATGGAATTTTCCAATACTATGTTTGACTAAGGAATCTTTTCCGCTAATTATGTTAATATCTTTATCACAGGGCTTGCATCTTGCATAATTTCTACCTTTATGCTTTTTCTCAACCATTCTTTGAATTCGGGAAAATGTTCCCATGTTTCTATAATGCTGTTCGTATTTTTTCATTTTTTTAATGTCTGAACTTGTACCTTCATAACTACTATTACTGCTTGTGTCTGATCCGTTCATAACATTTTTAAATTAGTACTTTTTAGCAGAATCACAGTTCACACGAACATTCCAATTTGTAAACAAGATACGACTGGACTACGCACGCCAGTTTAAAAATTGCGTATTGTGTGCTTGCCTGCTTGCGAGAGTTTGGGTTCGGGAATTATTACGGGAATGCGGGAACCTATAATGCAATCGAACTGTGAGCTGTCTGAACCTTAAATGACTGCAACCAATAAAACGCGAAACGTGCATCGTGGTCAGTAGTCATTTATTTTACCACAATCAGTGATTAATCAATCAGCACTAGGATACTCAATTTTAAATAGTATGTACCTATCTCGTTTAAACATTTATAAAAATGGTTACAACGTTTATAAGATTGATATGAAAATGTTCTTAAATGCCGTTCAAAAGTATGTAATTTCGTTCCACTGATTTTCGGTAAAATTCTATATCGGTATACTTCATCCAAATTCGGTAGATCTACTGAAAATTTGGTAGCTGTGGCATCACTGATTGCAAGAGTTTCAACTTCATTTCAACTATTTGTGCGAGATCAGGGTCAAACCAAATTCAAAAAATTAATTTCGACGATTTCATTCAATAACTTGAAAATGAATACAGATTCAAGCATCGTTTTATTATGAAAAAATCTCCGATTTAAATATCAAACCGTCATATCTTTTTCCGCTTAATTTTGATGTTTTCCCAAATTTGCAAAAAAACATGATGCAATATTGTGCAAGATTGCGCAATCGAAGCCCGCACTGAACGTCGGGTTTCAAATCCAGACCTTTCCAGACTTCTGTACACAAGTCGCCATCGACGGGTATATAAGGACGAACGCAACACGCTCAAGTCAAGTCAGTTCTTTGGTGAAATCGTGAGTTAGTTTCAGTGTGCCGCGAGTGAAATCTCTAAACTTCAAGCGTTTAATTCTCATCCGGTCATCTATAACTCTGTCCGAAATTTTAAGAGCGACCTCCCCGACTTCATTTCCAAATAAATTTTGTACACAAAGGCCTTAAGGGTCTCTACTAGCTCCGAAGCTCCATTCAACAATTTTTTATTTCAACGTTAAAGGCTTCTTCGTATTCAATACCTAGTACTAAAGGGAAGTGGCTGTAAATAGAAGCTAATAGATATCCAGCAAGTAAGCAGATGTAAACTGAAGGTGTAGTAAGAGATAATTTAGAAGAGGCTGTTCAGATAACCAAAGAAAGGGCATAAATAGCAAAGTTTTGGAAATAGTACATATAAACAGATAAGTAGCCATTCAGGAATAAAAGGATATAAGGTCTGGGTTTATATTCTCTGATCAGGAATACATTTTAATAACTCAAATATTTTTTCTAACCTAAAAAAAATTAATTTTTTATACTTTGTCGAAAATTTTCACAACCTTAAAAGAAAATATTCTGAAGTTTTAATTGGCAACATTTGGGGCCATTTTAGTTTGTAAAGTTATTTATTGTTCATTATTCGTTTGCTAGCCTAGTTGTCAATATACAAAATTTGTTGTAGCCTGATAAATAGTTTTCCTTTGTCTTTTCTGTTACCTTGTTCTATTATCACTTTTTTTAATAAAAGAGAAAGAGTAAAATAACTCGAATTAAGAATAATAGATTGATACAGTATGCATATATCGGTAAAATATATATATATTACACAATTGCACCCCTAAAGAACAAACAAAGTACCTAAACATTAAAAAAAGAACATTGGCCCTGAATAGGGTTGATCAAAAAGCCAACTACTAATGCATGAATTTAGAAGAAACACTGCGCATGGCATGGACAAATGAACATCGAATAAGTGCACTATAGAGAGCAAACTGTAGAAATTATCACCAGAGCACCGATATCTAATTACAAAGTAGCACATGACCATACAAATACCTCAACTACTCGCAAAACAAATAAGGCAAAATGAGCGAGAATAAATGTCAATATTAATAGGACTGAAGACAATTATGTAGTAATACAAACCTACACAATGAAGTCCTAAGGACAAGTCTGAAAATATAAGTAATGAAATCACAATAGTATATGTGCTACCGAATGAAATGAAGAAAACGGAAACCTCAAACAAAACTCTAGAAACAAAACACAAAAAGAGGAACATAACACTTCATATCACGAAGCGATGTGACAAAATCGGAATAAAACAGAATAATCAAATTTCTGTGGTTAACATGACCGTTGAAAAATTCTATGATTTAAAGTTTGTGACATTGAAAGACCCCAAAGTTAAAAATAATACTCTGTAAGTATGCCGTGCTGGTCTAACTCATTTTCTATTTTTTTTTGTGATGGCTATGTCTGATTCTGTTATGCTGATTATACTATAAATTCTTAGGTCTGTAAATTTTTCCATCAATTATTGACAACTGAAAATTATAGCACAAAAGCAATAATTATGATGTAGTTATAAAAGTAGCGGCAGGCCTGTAAGGTTAGTTTTCCAATTATTAAATTAAATATTTATAAATATGTATACGCCTATGCGCTTCCGATGCAACTACTTAATAATTTAAAATATCTATCTGGTTTTGTTCATGAAACATGTATTGTAAACAAATACCGATATCGAATTAATACACCAAGCCCACATCAGTATATATTTACTACCAATATAGTTACAAAATGTTAATTTTGAATGAAAATTTAGAACTTTATAGATTTTAATTCTTTATAAATAAACAAATTCATACTCTTTGACTCATTGACTAAAACGAAAAGCAGAACATAGCATAATAGTACTATAAGATAACCACAATTTAAAAATGTTAATTATTAATTTAAATACATTTATATTTTTTCTGCTCTATATATAGAAAAAGAGATTTTTGTAATATAATTTTTTTTAAACAAGCTAAAAACAATTTTAAAACAAAACTATGTTTTTTTATATTCATATTAATAAATGCACCGTTAAAAGTAAAATTTGATAACAGAATCGAAAATAGCAGAAAAATTAATATAATCAAAAAATAAATAATAATAATCATTTATTTATATTCATAGATAGACAAATGTATAAATAGAAATAATGGCAACATTAACTTATCTTAATTTAATAATAACAATAACAGTTTGCATATAATACATAATAATATAATATCAACATACATATAATAATGCACATAATAACAATATCAAATGTGCAAATGATGGCAATATCAAATATTTAAATGAAATCACATGAATATAAATATGAGAAAAGTCGCGTAAGATACTTGTTTGGGATATCACACATACCCACGACATGTGGAAACATGATGAACTATAGTAATAGATAAATTTAGCTTGTTAAAATTATGTATATTCCTATTTGTACTACTATATAATAATTACCTAATAATATAATCTTAGTATTTCAACGCCATTTATTATATCTAATATAAGTAAGCACGTCTGAACACACAAGTATTTATTTGGCTTAATTAAAAGTTGCTTAGAACAGGTAGTCGTATTTTTTTGTTCTCAACCAATCCTTTAGTTGCTTCTTAAAAAAGTTTATATGTAACGTATCTCTGATGTTCTTATCTAACTTATTGTATAATTTGGTTCCTATATATTCGAAATGTTTTTGTCCTATACTTTTATTTTTTTTGCAATTTAACATTTCCTTTTTCTTTACATCGCGTATTATATTCGTGGGTTATATGTTGACTTCATTTCTTTATAGTTTTATATTTATATAGTAAGGCGTTATAGCAATATAATTGTCATATACTTAAGAGTTTGCTATCATTAAATAGTAAGACAGTGGGGTAAAGTATATTTTTATTGAACATTATTTTGATTATTTTCTTTTGTACATTTTCTAGTGGTCTTATATACGTTACCCCAACTCACCCCAATCTATAATACCTTACGTCAAGATAAATTCAACAAGTGCTTTATAAATTATTACTAGTTGTTCGGTCTTTAAGATTCGCTGAAGCTGTTTAAATTTATACAACAAACCTCTTAGTTCTTGCGTGACACTCTCAACTTGGTAATTCCATCTTAAGTGGTTTTCTATGTATTATTCCCAGATATTTTATTTTTTCAGTTGATTTGATTTGTATTTTTTCATCCCCTTCGTGTACTTCTATTGTACTGAATGTTGGTAAGTTGTTTACGTATGAGGTTAATGGTAGGAAATAAGTTTTTTTTATAGTTTATTGTCAATTTTTTTACATCAAAAATTCTTTTTATTCGAACTAGGTCTTGCTGTACAACAGTTTTCAGGTTTTGCCATGTATCACTGTCATAAAAGATAGCGGTATCATCAGCAAATGATAGAATTGTACCAGGGGTTTTTAAGGAAAGTACATCATTTATATAAATCGTAAACAGAATAGGTCCTAGCACAGCTCCTTGCGGGACGCCATATCGTACTATTTCATGATCGCTAAATTGTTCTCCGATTTCTACAAACTGTTTTCGCCCCTCTAAATAGCTTTTGAAAAATTTTTTTACCACTCCTCTAAATCCAATGCATTCTAAGGTACTAAGAAGTTGAACATGACACACGGTGTCGAAAGCCTTTGCAAGGTCTAGAAAGACACATAGTTCAGGCTTCGACTGATTGACTGCATCCTACATTAAGGAAGTAAGTTTGGCTATGGCGTCATTTGTCGATTTTTTTTCCTGAAAACCAAACTGCATTTCAGATATTAAGTTGTATTTTTTTAAATAATTTGTTATTCTAGCTTTTAAAACTTTTTCTATGATTTTACTAAAATATGAAATTAAAGATATTGGCCGATAGTTTTCTACCAGAGTTTTGTCTCCACTTTTATATATGGGTGTGATTATGGCCTCTTTCAGTAAGGTTGGGAATATACCGGTTTCAATGATTTTGTTACATATATGACATAATGGCTGCAATATAAATTGTTCTATGTCTTTAATAACTTCAGATTTTATTACATCTTTTCCAGGAGCTTTGTAATTTCTTAGTTCTCTAATATACTTTTTTATTTTCGATTCATCTGTAGGACGTAGGAGAAGGGAATGTGCAATATATTTTTTTTGAGTTTTGTGGAGGAGTGTATTTAATTTTTTCCGCGAGATTTTGACCGATTCGTTATACGTTTTAGCTATTTTTTCTTGTCAGTTATGGTTCTATGTTCTTTTACATTAAATAAGAATGGAAAACATACTACAGTTAGATACATGTTAGGGATTTATTTGTATTGCGAGAATTATGTATTTTACTTAATTAAAACTGAATTTTATTCATCATCATGTTGTTTCTTAGATATTATGTACTTACTTTTCAGATTAGGATAACTTTTTGCAAATTTTCACTAAACTTTTTAATTGCATTATTTATCGGCCATTCTTTAATTTCACATCTTTGTGATCACTCTCTATTAATATAATATCAGTTTATCATGGAAGTTTTCCATTTGACTCATTAACTTAAGTACATATTAGTCCAAATTTTATTGAATATGCGTTATCTGATGAAACTTGGACTGATATTTATCTAGCTAATGGCTGTAATATAGAACTTTCAGGATACACTGAATGAACGAAACAGTTTTAATTCGTACTCCTATTATTAACGCAGTTGTATTAGTCACCTGCACAGCTGAAAAAGAATGAAGCATTATCATGCGCTGTTAACTTACCATTAGAAAATTGATTTGCATAAATTTGGTCCAGTAGTAGGTATACGCATGATTTTTTAAATGGTATTCTAGTTAATTTTTGATATTGACATTAGATTAATGTTTGGATTCACCTGTAACAGATATATCTGAATCAATTAATGCAGTTATAGTCCATTTAACGGGGCGACAAGGTAGCGTGAAAAATAACACCACCATCGTGATCCATGCCTTTGAAAACCCGTAACAAAACCTTGTCGAGTCCGTATTTTTTTTATTTTTTGGGGATATTGCTATTAGGGCGGGGCCCGGGTATCTTGGGTATTCTAGTATAAATTACCTGAATCTATTATTATCATACCTCCCCCCCCCCCCATTAAAAACCGATCCGATGAACCATCGCAAGTCCAAGACCGAGAAGCCGAAAATTGGGATGGTTTTTCATTAAAAGGTGTAGTTGCAAGGGTTTCAGAACTCAAAACCAACACCATCGTGTTTCTGATCCTCGAAAACGGGGGGAAGGGATGTATCGCTGAAGATCCTACAAACTTTGATGTTTTGGCCTTTTTGGAATCTCCCTAGATCGACTATTACTTAAAGGGCTTGACGACTTGAAGCGACAGGTCCGGCATAATGAAGTATTCATTTTTAAAGTAAATTCATATCATAATATAATGAGCTATAAATTCAAATCAAGTCGCCATGCTTTCAGGATAAATGGAAATTTAAAACAGCTGTCAGGGCGTTTGCGAGAAATGTCAGTTTAGTTGTGAATATGGAGCGTTGATCAAATATTCAACGTTCTTTTGAAGATGAAGCTTATTTAGGAAATAACTATTCTATTGTAATCACCCAGCGTTTATTTTGTCCTCACTTTCATTTGAATCTATGAGATCCAGTTCCTAATCGAATAACAATTAAAAAGTGAGTTTAGTAACCTGCGAATATGTTCTTTTTATGGGCCTACTTAAAGTGAAAAGTGTTTTTTAATCGAGCGCATATTTTGGAACAACTAAAATATAATATTCGGACAGAGATTAACGTAATCCCAATTGAAATATTGAAGCGAGTGATGAAAATCTTTCGTACTAGGCTTCAGGAGTATCAGCAGCGAGGAGGAGGTTATTTGGTTGATGTAATATTTTAAAAATAAAATTTCCGTGTTTCGTCAGGAACCTTGTGTTTAATTTTTGAATAAAAATTTAGCCATTAATAAAAACATATCAATTTAAATTTGATACTTCATTCTACCGGAGCCGTTATGGCAAACTGGTAGATATTCTCCTTCGATTTAGACTTTTTATCGAATAACCGTTTTCTTTTCGTAGACTGGCATACTTTATTTAATAAATAAACCTGAATATATTGACGAACAATGACAATATGATTTCGTCCAACCAACATGGATTTATGAGGAGTAGGATCCACAATAACCAGTCTCGTTTGCATCACTCAATACTAATGTCAAAAACTTGATATGTCCAGTCAGGTTGATGTGATTTACACAGACTTTCCAAGGCCTTCGACAGACTTGATCACGGTGTTTTACTTTGTCGGAATCCGGTGTACCCATGGATCGACACTGAGTCCAATTCTCTTTATCTTGTTTGTGAACGATATTACAACCTATTTTGAGACTAAAACGTTCTCTATTGCAGACGATTTAAAAACATTTCTCGAAATAACTTATATTGAAGATTGTGAGATATTCCAAAATGATCTAAATAACTTTAACCACTGGTGCGTCATCAATAAGCTGCCACTTAATGCACAAAAGTATAATGCTTTATCGTTTACTAGAAAGCACAACATATTTTTCTATGATTATAACTTACAGTATGTAGTATTGCATAAGCTAGAGTTTTCCAAAGATTTAGGAGTATATTTTGATGCAAAACTGAACTTCATAAAATCAAATCAGTAGAAGCTTGTGCTTTTAAATAATTAGATTTCTCATACGGTGGTGTAAGGGGGTTTGTGAACGTTCACATTCTCCGTACCTTATGCGTTACGTGGTTTGAAGTCTCATTTACAAAATTACGTGGAAACGACAATCTCTTTCCAGTGGTCGAAATGTACTGATTCTGAACTAATGAAATTTTGAAGCTACTGCTTAATGCATTTAAAAATGATCAATATTTGCCAAAATTGTGAGACATATTAGTCATGTAATAATAATATGGATATGCTATCGTACTTTTTTACAATTTCTAGTAAACGCCCTGTACGTAGGTTCAATTAATGGTAACAAGATATTTCACTAACCACTACTTTATTTAATACTTAATTAATTACGATAATGAATCATTATTATAACGCACTAAGTACAACTATAGACATTAATACAATTCACAACTTATCACTGTTATTATTTTGTCCGTTCACTTGTTCGTCTACTATAAAACTATTCTCTGTGCGCGGAATCCAATCCATATATACTGAGGCGCTTTTACTCTCTAACGTTGTAGTCTATCCTTCGCGGCGTTTCTAGCTCAGTGGCTCAATGCTTACATATTAGGCTTGCAACCGTGGAGTCTCGGGTTCGAATCCTGGCTAGGGTATGGATGTTTAGTAATGTTTTTCATATGTTACCGTGTTGATAGCAGTGGACTAGACGAGGCTGTGTGAGACAAAATGTCGCTTTACCACTCCTGAATTCGAGTCTCAGCTGCGATAGATGGCAATGTCATTAAGACACCTCTACATCAATTATCACGTGTGAATGTAAAATTGAGCGAATAAAAATTTTATTTTTTTGTTCTAACCATCTCTTTATTCTTGGCCCGCCAACCTACCCAAAGATCCCTGAATCACGAAACAGAGTGTAATAATCTACCTGCACTTAAAACCGCATGTTTTAAAAAGTACACGAGCAGCAAATAAGGTGAAGTGATAGTAAAGAATTTTATTATTGAAATCGTAAGTAAGCTGTTCCGTGTTCATGAACTTTAGCGCATAATCCGTTCTTGATTTACTAGAAGGTATATAGACTTACTTCTAGAGCCAAATTAAAAACATTCATATATTTTGTATATCCCCAAAATTCAATTATGCTTGAGATGATAATTTAAATAAATAAAAACATCCCTTTTTCTAGCTACCCATAATTCAGTGACGAAGCCCCGTAGAAAAAAAATATGTGATGTATTGTCAATATTTTGACACACTCTGCTCTATCTTGAATTACCCTGAAGCTCTAGTACACCCTGTATATTCATATGTATTTTACTGAAATTATGTTTTAACTTATTATGTACATGATTGTATCTAATTCTAGTCAATAAATTATTAGTGTTATCATAACTATATATAAAAAATTAGTTTGTGCGCAGGGCATCTATTAGAATCTTGAAAAATTAAATAAAAATTTCAATCATCCGTAGAAGAGAATATCTATTTCTATTAAAATTATTATCTATGATGAAAATTTATGCAGCGTGACTTCCACGTCAGATCGTGGACAACCTAGATACAGTGATATACATAATATGAATAAGTTATTAGTGGAAATACCTGCTGGTCTCCATAATTTTGCTAATTATATGATTATAATCACTCTAACAATTGCGCAGCTGTCTTGTTCGGTTATTACTCGAACGGCTTCACTGCTCATTTGTACTTATTCTGTACTTGTATTAATTTCAGCGAGCGGCTAGTTCATCCCAATTATTTGGTAAAAAATGGTTCCAAAATTATATATGACTCATGCTAGTCCTCCGGTAAGGGCAGTCTTACTAACTGCAAAGGCTCTTAATATAAAATTGGATTTGGTGGAAATAAACCTTTTGGAATTGGAACATCTGAAACCGGAATATATAAAGGTAATGGATATCAAAAGAATACTTTTTTGTAAAATTGATAACTATTATTTTTTGTTTATTTTCTTTATAAATGTTGACGATCTTGACATGATATAAAGAAATATATTGAAAAAGATCGAATGTTTGACCAAAACGGAATGTCAGTGTTGAAAATTGATTCGACCGTATCCTTCTCGTAATGAACACTAATAAAATTTAACCTTCTTCTTGTATGTCGTATAATTTTTCAAAACTCAGCTGGAGTCGTTTCAATACATGTTTGCCTAATTCTGTCCTTGGCTACGAAGTCTAATCTTGTTGAATTTATTTGTCGTACAATATTCCCAATAATAACGTACTTGACTGGAGCATTATCAAGTAATAATGTTGAAGCAGACTGTTAATAAACATTCTGTAATAAACGGTTTAGATATAGATTTATAGTACGGCTTATTGTTGAATTTGTAGGCACCTTTTTACCACCTTTTCCTTATTTTCTTCTGCTTTGAGGTGTCTGGTGCGAATATTGAAGTTTTGGAATGTTTCCCGTTAGTTGTGGAATAAATACTGATTTCCAAATATGAAGCCTCTTATAGCACAATTTTTATTTATTCTTAAACCTTCTCTCAGTTTTCACAAAATTACTACTAGGAGGAATGACATATATTCTCATTTAATTTCAATGAGTGAATTAATAAGTATACCGTAGAAATTAAATAACACTAGATTCAAAACATTAATTTTGTCAACAAACCAACGCTCCAAATAAAAAATATTCTGTCTGTAATAATTTATTTTAACAATAACATTTCGCAACATAACAGTTATACTTAAAAAAAACTTCGCGGATACGTTTGTGTAAAATTTCAAGCATTCATAAAATGCATATATCTGGTGAGCGAAATAAACTCGTTGCCAAACGGACTTTGTTTTTTAAAAGCAAAAACTGAACTTTTTTTTATACATTTATTTAACGTCGGCCTATTTCCGCTACTGAGGCCTAACACCGACGCCTGTAGACGAGCTACCCCCAACCAGGAATTTTGCCGAACCTCTTCCCGAAGAGTAGGGATCTTTTACTTGCCTAACATTTAATAGATAAGGGACCGACGGCTTTACATCCCCTCCGAAGGATGGTATATCCCCTATACAACCCTCGCCTAAGGTTGTATAGCTTCCGCGCATACACGAATATACAAGCCGCTGGAAGATGTGTGAGGCGAGGACGCGGTTTCCGTTGGAATGGTCACCCATCCAACTACTAACTGCGCCTGACGTTGCTTTACATCGCATATCGAAATATGTACATAGTAAAGACGCATCTACGCTCGCCCCTAAAACTGAACTTAATAACATTTATTTAAGAACGTAGTTCTTAAGAAGAAGTAGAAGTTACATGGATACGATGTAATGGAACAAGTAAATATGGTTCAACTAGCCTTTATATAACTTTTCGGACAGGCCATCTATTCGTTAAGCTAAAAGCATAATCTTAACATAATATAATACATACATTTTATTTGACTAATAACTCCTCCACCTTTAAGAGGAAAACAAAAGGGACTTGTTTTCTGAAATTATATCTTTTAATTCATTTGTATTGAGTCCGTCTTCTTTTTGCAAAGTTTTCTTTTTAAATACATTATACAAAATTATTTTGTTGGGTAAAACGTAAAACTTATAGATACATATTAAAATTATAATAATTACAATGCAGATAATTGCATAAATAAGAATTGAATGTTTGGTCGTTTGTGAGTTTATTTGTAAAAGATCGTCCATTTTTAAAAATTCACCTTTTTTTCTTATTGTCTTGTAATTCCTTTAAGGACACGTCATTAGGTAACTTAATTGTTCTTTTTTTTCGATGCACTAGTGTCCAACTGAACTACGGGAAATTCGTAAATTTGTTCCTTTTCAGAATGAGTAGCACAAAATGTCTCTTCTTTAATTACGATACAGGAACGGAACACGTAAACACGCCTCGATACTTGATGTTTGGCTTTGGATTGGGTGCTACGAACACGCACCCTAATAAGAGTTATGAGTTTAATAGATACCCTTGAGGCATTATATGCACTTAGTTTATGAAAGAGTGAAGTTCAGGGGTTGAACTTAAAAAGGTTGGAACAGGATAAATGGCGCACCCTGTATAAGCCCCTGCTGATTGTTTCTAATATATTCTGTTGATTTCTGAAGTTAAATTGACTTCAAACTGAATTTGATTCTTTTTGTCAGGTGATTTTCCAACACTTTGTATATAATTTCTAGGACAGATCACTTCTTTGTGCAAGAATTAAGCTGAAGAACTTTTGGTTAATTGAAAGATTTTAATTAGGATAACCAGATAATTTGCAACACCCTGTATACAACTGTGTAGATTAAAACATTTGATTTTAGAATAAATTATAATATTTTTATTTAAAACGAACACAGGTTTCAATAAAATTAAAGTACTATTCTTTTTACAGTTACTAGATGGTAACTTTTCATCAACGAATAAATTCCGGTTTGGGAGATTGATTCGGTGGAGTTTTATTAAAAAAATGTCAAAGTTCACGTAGGATTAGATGGGCGGTGGCAAATTAAATTATTTAAAAAATGACCTAAAAAAATCACTTAATATTAGGTGCACTGTGGCAGATTAAGTTAATTAGGAAAAGTCTTTTTTACTAGATTCCGACCTAGGAAGTAGCAGGAACACGAGTTACACTGGCGAGATGCGGAATTACTAACTTCGGGTACCGACACTGACTTGCCTAAATCGTGTTGAGCTCAGTCTTTTATATTTTGTTATCGTTTCGTTTGTAGTGCCCCGTGAGCCTCGCACGAACGTTTTTACATCCATTATATTCTAGAAAGTTGGATCCCGACATTCCGTGCGGGCGAGGATTGCGCAATATTGCAGCATCTTTGCAAAAAGTTAAAATTTGGAAATGAGAATTACACGGTTGTTTGGGCAATAAAAAGAAAAAATATTTGATAATTGAATGCAATTCGAATCAGTTTTAGTTTATGAGATATTACAAGAAAAAGAAGTTGAATATATTGAACTGTCCTCGTACAGTCATACTTTACGCACGTAATACGGTATTTGAGTTGTCTCGCGTGATGATGTTTTAAGGGTGGAGTTGAAAAGAAATGAAAGTGTCTAGTGCGTTGGAACGTGAATAATTTGTGATTAAATTTGGAAATGTGGACAGAAATGAAATAGATAAAATAGTTCGAGAGCAATTCGAGAAAAGGCTCAAATTGAATAGAAAATGAGTTATAAATTAATGGATATAGGATTTACACTGGAAGTACGAAAAATGCATTGGGTGTCGAATGCTATTATACGGCGGCCGTATTTTTTAGGCGAGTGATTTAGAAAAATTATGTTGTAGAATTGGTGAATGGAATAGTGTAACGTGCTTTTGGTTGTTTTAGGTTATTTTGGAATTATCGAAGTTTCGTGAATTTTTTCAGATTTTTTGTGATGTAATTGTGATTTTTGCTTGAAATGAAACTGAAGGTGACTTTTTATCGGGGTTTGTCCTTTTGGACCGAATGATTGAATTTTTTGGCTAATTTTAACATTTTGCGATTTGTATTTACTTATGGGAATGAAATGTACTATAACACTCCTCCCTTTTTGGAGACAGAATTTTTAGATATTGAGAAGTTTCATAAAAATTTTGATTAAGATAAAAAATCTGAAAATAAAAATTAAATTTCTCTGGAAAATAAAAGCGATGAGTAAAACTTAAAAGTAAAGAGTAACATATGCAAATGATAAAAAACATTGTTTGAAAAAGAGAGTTTACCGTGAATGGCATTTTGATTGTAAAGAAAAAAAATTGTGCCTTGTACGGTTATATAGATTGATAAAAAAATCTGTCGGCGAATGATTTTAATGTGTTTTTAGGGTAGCAAATACTTTTTTCTACGGCCAGTCACTTCTTACGAAGTTTCTGATGCAGTTAATTCACTGAGGAATTCTCCCTGCACTGATGTTTATGGCTTAAGTAATAAAATAGTTAAGGAGAGCATCGATATAATTCTTATTCCATTTACCATGTTAATAAATAAATGTTTTAGCGAAGGAATTTTTCCGGATTCATTTAAAATCACGAAAGTTATTCCGCTTTTCAAAAGTGAAACATTAGATAACTATCACCCTATTTCAATTATACCTGTTTCTGTTAAATTAAT
Organism: Leptura quadrifasciata; assembly: GCA_963675555.1. NCBI lineage: Eukaryota > Metazoa > Arthropoda > Insecta > Coleoptera > Cerambycidae > Leptura > Leptura quadrifasciata. Next base: position 155,168,529 of record OY776673.1, read on the forward strand.
AGAAATTTTATTAAAATGGTCGATGAACAATTCGATCTAAATTTTCAACCATACAAGCTGTTCAACAGGTAGTGGGTAATACAGTCGAGGATATGGAGAAGGGAAAACATACTGGCCTAGCTTTATGTGACCTCTCCAAAGTCTTCGACTGTGTTCCTCACAAACTGTTGTTGATAAAGTTATCTTATTATGGCTTTATTTCAGTCTTATTTAAATAATAGACAACAATGTGTTAGTATAAAATTAATTCCACTATTAATAATGTTAATGGCGTACCACAAGGATCTGTCTTAGGGCCGTTGTTGTTTATATTATTTATAAATGATATAAAATACTTTCTACATCCGTCTAAGTGTATTCTTTTTGCAGATGATAACAACTTTAATTGCTTCCAACCCTAATTACTCAAATTTGTTAAGTAGCCTAGATCAAATTGATGCCAATAGATGGTTCATCACTAATAAACCCAAACTAAACAGTAATAGGTCTCAGACACTTATATCATCCAACAACAGTATCAGTAAGGGTGAAAGCGTAAAACTGCTAGGAGTTTTATTGGATGGCCATGTTGATTTGCTGATGAAATCACTCCCGAGTACAATTTACTTATTACGTCAATTGAGGCAAATTTTCGGTGGAAACACTCTACTCTCAGCATATTTTGCCGTTTTCAATCCAAAATCTCATACGGTGTAATTTTATGGGGTAACGCATCACACGTCCAAAAAGTTTGTCGGCTTCAAAAGAGAGCTGTCAGAGTACTTGCTGGAGTTAGTGATAACAGAGGGCATTGTAAACCTCTTTTTATAAAGTTTGATATACTGATCATATATATATATATATATATAGTACTGTTCTATACTGTTCTACTTTTATTGAACTTAATAATTTGCAGTACTAATCAAACTTTAACTTGTTTATTTCCAATAGATAAAAAAAACTTTAAAACCAAAAGATCAAATTAAAATCTCTTACCTTTTGATCCGAAAGTATGTCAAAATATTTAATGGGCCGGCTAGCTTATCTTTTCCTTCAGGAGCAGGTTCAAATTCAGTTCCTGTTTTAAAATGAAATTTTATTAAAGTAAAATTTTTAATCTGATATAAGTAATTTACTTTTCTTGATATTTAGATAATTTAGCAGTTTTATAACAGGTTCGAAAGTCTAATACACTATTTAAATTTTAATATACAACCTTGTCCAAAATTAAACACACAAACACCTTCCTTCTTCGTAGCTACACTCTTCTCTTTCCAAATCCAACAATTCTCCTTTCACTAATTCTTCACCTTATCTCGTCCTTATCTCCTCTGCAATTTCTATCCACAATAATACCGCTTCTTTCTTATTTTACAGTCAATTCTTACTCTTCTTCGCTGATCTCCACAATTTCTTACTTTCAAATTCAATTTCAAATTATTAATCCTTGTTTATTATTTTTTCTTCACTCCCTAATTTTCAGTTGTTCTTTTTTTTCTTAAATTTGTTTTTTCAATTTTACAACCTCTTTTATCTGTTGTTTGTTGTTCTATATCACTAAATATCAAAGTACTCAAAATAAACAAAACAAAACACCATATGAATTTTGATTAATTTCATTCCAAACATAATCCAACCTAAACCTCCTTGTCTTTCTGCAGGAAAACATTTACCAACTATAAAAAAATTTCCTACTTAAAAGAAATGTCATAATAACTTAAATGTCAGAAATGATTTTAACAACAACTTAATAACTACTAACATAGATGTCAGTATCAAACTTACTGTTGAGATCAAATAAAAACTTAAAAACTATTAAAACAACTCTAAACAATTATTAACATTCTAAAACACATACCTTTCGGATCTTTAGCTAATTTAAATAAATTTTGAAAACCATCCAGAGGAAACAAACAAATTCAAACCCTGATTCAGCAAATAACACGAACATGCAGTCTTCGTAATCGTCCAATATGCGAATACATAGCAATATATATATATATATATAAAATTCCTTAATAGAAATACATAAAAATATCAGAACTTTCTCCACTCACTCTGATTTTCATAACTATGATACGAGATCGGTAAATTTACTAAGAACAACCCATTTTAGATTAAAGAAATCCGAAAATAACTCTTTAAATCTAAATTTGTATAATAGGTTGCCAAACAGTAAATATAAATCCATTTAAAAATGCCATCAAGTCAATTTTAATTAAACAATGTTATTCTGTGAACGACTTTATAGTAAATCCTACTCAATTAAATTAATTAATAATCAAGTATTATAATTTTGTTGACATTACTCGTTTAACTATTTTGTTTTGAATGTTGTTTTTTAATTATCATCTGTGCTTTTTTTATTGTGTTTTTGTCTTGACAAAACATGGTTATTGCCTTAAACACTTACATGCTTTTTGTAATTTATATTTATAGTTACCTCTATATAGTGATTTATTTACTATATGTTTTATATTTTAATTTTTTTTTAAAGTTTCTCTCATGACATGCTACAAATATACCTGTATATATAACGTGGTTAAATAAACGTCTATCTATTTATCATAGCGATTTTCTTTTTGAAATATTTTGTGTTTTGTTAAAAACTGTTCTTTATCATTTTATTTTTTTTATTATCATTTTTAAAAACTATAAAACATTTAAAATGAAATTAAAACATGTTCCTGAAAAAAGTAAAAAGGTTAAACATTAAAATAAATAAGTTACATAAAATAAAAAGTTCTTCCAAAAAAAATTCTCTTCTGTAGTCATAGTGGGGCTTCTGGCTTTATAAAACACAGGGGAAGGTTCTTTTTCCTAATGCTTTTGCTGCAAATCTATAACGGTGTTGAGGGAATTCAGGAACTCCATTCGCAATATCAGAGGATGTTTTACTGTGAATTGTTTACTGTGTTGGCTAGAAATTGGCCCTATTTGTATACGACTATTGTGGTACCGATTCCCCGTGCTTCATCCTCTACTGTCAAGGTGACACCTCAAACTCACCAGATCCAAACACATTTGGTTTCTCGCTGACCCGGTGCAATCATAGCCCACATTAGCTGCCGTTTAACCAGACGGCTGGTTGGGGCGAAGAGTTGTTTGAGGAACTCATGGTGTGTGAATGGTAAATGACAGAAGTATGGTTCGTTGCATTTGTATTTATATTCGACCGTGGGGGAAGATGAGCGCTCAGGCTATTCGTTACACAAGCACTTGTGTTTGGTTCTTTAATGTCCCCCGGATTATCTAGCATCTAGGTATTTCTTGTCGAATTTGTTAATTTTTTTTGTATGACTATTTGCAATATTTAATGTCCTATCACAATTATCGGATTAATTTCTTTTGTCGGAAATTTTGTAAATTTAGACTTTATTTTACTAGGATTGTCGGTGTCTAATTCCATTTCTTTGGTTGTTTCTTCGCCTTGTTCTAGTTCATTCACATTTTCTTCCGTGGTTAAATTAACATATCGGTCTGTCTCTCTGTCACGTATTAGATTTACATTTCTGAGATAGGGGTTATGTGGGCAATTTCATTCCCAGTGTAATTGATTACAAAAGTGGCATGGTCGCGCCGGCCGATTATCGGGCTGTGCATTACTTACATTTACTTGCCCTGTCGTTACTCGCACGCCGTGGTTTTGTATTTTAGGTAGCTGTGATGCGGCTATTATATATCACATAAATAATAAATAACACCACAGGTAATTACGACCCCCCTTTATCCCGGAGAGCTCTTGGAGAGCCTTGTGTGGGAGGGGGCTACACATTTAGAGACAAGGGACACACACACAGTATTTTCCACTGCCACGACCGGGAATCGAACCCGGAACTTTTGGGTGAGAGGCAAGTGCGCTTACCTCTCGACCATCAGTTATATGTTGCTGGATTAATTGCAGATTGCCTATAAGCGAGATTCAGGCATAGAAGTGCATAGAATTAGCTTCTGTTATTCCCCGTCTGGCAAAGTAATGTTCCATATTGACCAGGAACGCGTCAACATCGTCGTGTATTGATCCACTAAATATATGCCGTGGGGAGTTTGTAATATCCGGAACTATGTCAGGTTCTTGAACTAGTCTTTGTCTTGGAGGTAATGGAGGCAGCATTGTTATTTGCTGAAATGCTTCTTGGATAGCCTTTTTAATATTTCGAGTAATTTTATCCACTAACATCCTCCTCCTATTTGCGGGGTAATTGACGTTAATGTAGGATTTTTTTGTCTGGATGTCGACGGTTGGGGTGAAAATTCCCTCTTGGTTATTTCAAAGAGCTCACGTCGGCTTTCGAACGATTGTTGGTGTATCGGTAAACGATTATTTTTGATATGGTCTCATCGACTCCATTTCGGCTCATAAGCAACCGAAATCTCTAGGAGCTCCAAAATTTAGTCTTAAAGAAGTTTTTACTGGCCAATTATTTAATTCTAGTCTAGCATCAATTAATATTTGAGCTCTACCAGTTAATTTTGATTTTACTAATTGTAATATGTAACGTTTTAAAATAATATCATTAGATGAATATAAATTGATCTGCTGCACTAATCAAATATCCTAATAAATCGGTTCTTTCATCGTAAAGTGGAATTGTGTCTGCAAAAGCTTTAATTAACACAAAATTTACTTCTGGCATTTTGGATTCAGATTCTTCTGTATTATCTAGAGTTATTTGATTTAAATTATTACTTATTTCGTCTATAATGTCAAGTATAGACATACATTTATTTTGTTTACTGGAAAATTACTTTTATCAATATATTATTATTAGGAAATCAGTTATTTATAACACTTCGTATATCAGTTTAATAGCATTAAATTTATACTGAGCAGAAAATAACTTAAATATATGTATTCGTTAAAAATACTTCATATATCATTTTAATAATTTTTTTGGATTTATACTAGGTTCATTGATTTATAAATAACAGATAGAAACAGTGAGTTAGTAATCTCTAATTAAAATTCACAAAATAAAATAACGTAAAAATTTATATTAAGCACTTACATGCTTAATTTTTACTAAAATGCTTCACCTAATTCTTACGATTAAGACTTTAGAAAAAAGAAAAGACAGGAAAGTACTTGGCTTATCTTGATGGTCGAAGATTCCCTGGCTTCTTCAGCTCGATTCACACACACTGGAACGTTGATTCTTGATAAAGGCTTAGTTTGTTGAAACAAAATTCTTTTTTACAGTTAAAGGTACACCTTTATCCGACCAGACTGCGGCAAATAAGCTCGTTGCTAAACGGATTTTATTTTTGAAAATCAAAAACTGAACTTAACATTTATTTAAGAACGTAGATTTACATGGATACGATGCAATAGAACAAGTAAATATGGTTCAACTATCCTTTATATAACTTTTCGGATACGCCATTTATTAATTAAGCTAAAAGCGTAATTAAAATATATTTATCGACTGATATAAAAATGTATATAATAAATATCTCAACATTATTCAATTAAAAGGAGTAATTGGTTTAAGAAACAGGAAATAGTTGGTGGTCTTAACATATCGTCACCTTAGTACTACAATTAACTCGAAATTATACGATTTTGAGTTATCCAGACAAAATGAATCTACATGGAGTGTTCTATTGAATGCTATAATTGGATAACTCATAGCGCAACTCCATTGGACAAAGTTTTCATTTCACCAATTAGGTATGTGTCTCAGCAGCTTGATGTTTCATGCTACAACTGTCTAACTTGAGTTGCCTCGTTGTACACAATAAGGCCTCTTTAATAAGATGAGTTATCTACTTGGGCGTCCACTTCTTTATTGTAAACAAGTGATCTAATCAGTTGGGTTGTATGAATTTAAGTGATAATTATGGGAGACCGAGGAAAAAAAATAGTTGCAGCTGCTCTTCGAAATTTAGAACTTCAAGCTGGCATGTACAAAAAACTCTTCACGATTTTAAGTTTTAATAATAATAAAAACAGTTATTTCTAAATAATTTTAAGGTTATGTTTAAGATCAAATATATTTTCATTGCAGATTTTACCCGTGTTCTAAGGGAGAAGCCGTTTAAAAATGACATGGCGCCTTCTACATCTAATGTTTCTATTAGCAGTGAAAATTTTTATTCCGAATCAGAAACTGAGCCTTTTTCTCCTGATGTTTTGGAATATCACCCCTCATCAGATGAAAATTCAGAAGAATCTGGAAGGGAAAAGTAAATAATTTTGAAACGTTTAAAGCCATATGCAAGTTGCGAAGATCAGGCGCCTTCAGAAAGTGAAAGCGAAAATGAGATTGCCAATTTAGAGCCTGTAGTAGAAGAAAGAGAATTAGAAGGTATGAAAGAAACACCGACGAGAACAGAAAATCCCAGAAAACGATTAAGATATCCGGAAAAGTGGATAAGAAATATTTGGAAAACGAGGCCGCAACGTGGAGAAAGCTATGTTTCGTCTAGAGGAAAGCATGTACCCGGCTCATTCATGAAAGATCCATGCGGAAACCGATGCAGAAAAAAGTGTAATCAGAAGTTTTCTGTAGAAGAAAGCTTGGAAATTTTTCGAAGGTATTATAAATTAGAAACGTACGAAAGAAAACGGGACTTTATTCATAGTAATGTGGATAAAATTGTGAAAATAAGTTCTACAATAGCGGAATCAAAAAGAAACTTCACTGTGGTTTTTTATTTGCCATAAAACAGCGAAAGGCTCCAGGTTTGCAAGACCATGTTTTTAAATACGACTGGAATTCGCAAAGGTGTTGTGGATATAGCCATGAAAAAGAGAAAGATGGAAAATAAAAGTGAAAAAGACAAAAGGGATCGTCACGTGAAAAAAACTACTTCTATTGAACTTTCTAAAAGGACCAATGCCATATATATATGGTGTATAATACTCTCGGGATTAATAAAGATGAAAATAAGGAAAATTTTAACTCTCACTTTTCAGCAAAACACCGAGTCAGAGTAGAAAAATGGCAAGCAGAAAACTGAAACGGGGCCTTTGTGAGGTGCAATTTTGATCTCATGCAAGTTTTGTTGGCTCCAGTCGATCCTACCAACAATGCTATGTTTTATAATCAATTAAATCTTTTAATTTCACAATATACGACGTTAATATAAAACAAGGAGACTGATTTATGTGGACGGAGGTATAAGGAAAAAGAGGCAGTTTATATCAATACTTTAATTCTCTTCCTGCATCTGTGAATCATATTTCCTGTTTCAATGATAGATGTGGTGGGCAAAATCTGAACAAGTTTGTAGCTGCAATATGCTTGACCGCTGTTCAGGTACTACCTAATATAGAAACCATTGATCTGGAATTTCTAGTTGTGGGTCACAGTAAAATGGAATGTGATTCAATGCACTCAGCCATAACTACGGAACAAAAAAGAGTTGGAAAAGTGAACTGGCCTGCCGACTGGAAAATTATATTACCCGAAGTGCCAAAAGAAAGGGTGATACACCGTATATTATTCATGAGATAAGTTATAGAAAAATAACTAATTGGAAATCTCACCTGGAGCGCCACATAACTATCAGAAAAGAGGATGAAAATCGGACAGTCAATTGGCAGAAAATGTGCTGGTTGAATTTCGGGAAAACAGACCATTTATTATTCGCTTCAAGGAGAATTTCGATGAAGATTTTAGGACTTTTGACTGTAAGAAGAAAACGAAAGCCAGTTATTACTATATAAATATAAATTATAAATTTTTGTTATCAGACACGCTGAAACCTTTATGCGATTCCGTAATCCCTATTTCAAAAGAGAAATTCGACAATTTGATTTCTTTATTTACGTCAACCTCTCCAGCGCTCGCTTTAGAATACCGTCCATTTTATGAAAACTTGCCATACCAAGGAGACATGAGAGGTCATGAAGCCAGAACGCATTACTCTTCAGAAAGTGACACTGATTTTGAAAACCAGTGAAATATTTATGACAGTTTTCATTATTTTTGTAATTATAAATTTTTGTTGTGAGTAAAACCGCTTCAAGCTGCTCCTGGTGTTTTTCTTTTCAAAACCAAAAATTGATAACTCCTTTTACACAAATGTTAAGGTTACTGCAATAAGTAGATACCTGTTTTTTTTAAATAATCAGACGAAATTTCGACAGAAATGTATTAAAATATGCTTATTTTCTGATAAAGTTGGCTATACATACTGAAAATTATATGTTCCTAAGCTGAAAAGCATTGATTATTATGCAAATTTTCAAAGCCGTTTTCTCAACTAAGTGTTTTTTCCAGTTACCTAGTTGTAGTACTAAAGTGACGATATTAATACATACATTCTATTTGACTACATAACTAGCCATCAACATTTCAATATCATTTTGCAGGAATTCTAAATATTTCTTCCCTGTCAAAGAACCTTAAAAGAAAATAGGTCCAATAGTTCTTGTTCAAATCATTCCAGGCTTCAATTTACTACAAATCTTTTCTGAAAATTATCTTGCCTCATTAAACTTTGATTTTCCTGCGCTGGCGCTGCCACGTTTCTCAGGGTGGTTTATTTCAAATTCAACAATTTTCCAATAACTTAACAAATACGAGGTGGCATAAATTACCCAGGCAAGCTCTGTCGGTCTGTCTTATTATTGGTTGCTATTTGCTCAACCCTCCTATATATACAAGGACCTGTGCCCGTATCGCTGTATGGCAAAGTTGTTTTGATTTTAATTTATTTTGGACGCCACGTGATTTTATTCAGGTGCCCTGTATATAGTTAATAAAAATCTAAACAAGTACTCCAGAACCGCGGAAAGAACTACCTATAGAGGTTTAAAATAATGCTAAATTGCAAACCAAAAATATCTAAATTGCTTTGACAAGAGGTAATTGGTTTCCTGGTATAAATAATATGCTTACCTTTAAAATAAACCATATGCATGTGCACATTAATACAGTCAGTTTATTTCAAGGTGTTATATAAAATATTTCCCAAAAAAAGTATATTTTATAAAGACCTTACTGTACAATTAACAGTACGGCCCAAGGTTATAGACGTCTATAATTTGGTTGACAAAGGAATTTGTGTGGTTTAATAAATTTGTAGACAGAGTATTTTAAAATATACAAAACAGGAATAAATTTTCCTCAAAAGTCTTTAAAAAACAATTATTTACATTTGGTATAATACCAGCTGACCTATTTCTATCCAATGAATTAAAATAGAGCATGACTTATGAAAAATTAATTGTTTAAACATATTGGTGGTTGGCGTATATGATGAGATAAAAGGGACAAAACACAAAACTTATCTACAATATTCCGGTCTTCTTACGGTAACCGCAGGGTGAGATTAATGCCCAAATGATGGTCGCAGATTGAGGGTAGATTTGGGTGGATTTGCTGCGTTCCAACTGAATGGTTAAATATTTCTCCTTATAACCAGGTACCAGGGTGAAAGCTAGTCAATAGTCTTCGGGAAGATCAATTAAAACTCTCGAAAAGTTCCACAGGAAGGGTTCCAGAGAGGTACAAAAAAAAACTATAAATAATATTTTTTTTTATCACCAGCAATTTCCAAATTACGTAATAGAAAGAACTTCAATTTGTATACTGAAGGTACATAGCTCTAACACAGAGGGTTTTCTTTTCCAAATTTGCCGAATGCAACTACAGTGAGACCTTTTCGCGTGGCCAAGAAAACGTTCGTGGAGATGTGCTAATCCCAAAAAGGCACGACTTTACATAATACTTAGTTCCAACACTAAAAGGAACTCTAGAAAGGAAAGTCGAAATATATTTGCGTGAAAAGTGACTAAAATCCCAAAAAGGTAAGGAAAATTTCCCACAATAGTATTTTCACCAATATGTCTCCACAGCAGTCTCACGGATCTCTGTCCTCTTTTTTTACTACCTAGTTTTATTTAAAAAAAAGGACATATTGGAGGGAACAGACAGTCATACCATATCGTAATATGAGATTTAAAAAGTGATTTATGAACATAGATTGGTGGTGTCGAGATTTGGTAGCGAAATTGTCGGAACAGCGGGTTGAAAATAAGGGTATATAAAATTGAAACGTTATTTACAACTGATATGTTATTAAGAAACAAAAGAACGATCTATACCCAAAAAGGGGTAATCATAGATTTTATTCGGGAAGCCGTGATATCGTGTATAGATTAATTTAGAAATTGCAGTTTACTGCACGGCGCCTATGAGCGAGTTCTGTATCGCAGATCTTAGTGATATTTGCCGGTAGGACTCTGTAGCGTTTGAAGGATTGATATCGTCACCCATTGAATCCAACTAACTATGCAACCCACAAAATACCGAATAGTTAATTTTGGTAATCTAATTTAGAACCTAATTGTTACCTTTAAGTTCGAATAATTAATATCCTCATTGTGCGATGTGGAACCGTTACAGCGCCTAATGCATATTGTTTTGTTTTTTGAACATTCTATTGTTAGTGAATCTCGACTCACCAGAAAATAATATGAAAGAAAGAAAATTCTGGTTAGCCGTATCGTTCTGAAGTAACCAATTTACAATAATTACAATTTAAAATGCTTTATTCAATAGTATGTACATATCATTCTGCTTTATTCATTTTATTTATTCATATTGTATACATTATATATGTTTTCCCGTCGCGTTACAAAAAGCATAGAGCTTAGAAACGAGGCAGGCGGCCGATTTTATGCCAAATAAAGTTAAAAACAGAATTAAAATTAATCAAATAAAAACGTTCTCCAACAAAGATTGAACTAATTATCAATTTAAAATACAAAAGTTTAAGAAAAATAAAAATTAATGAGATTCTTCTATCTGAATAAAATTATCAAATAAACTCGCAGGAAACTCATTGCCGAGAAAAAACCTGCTTAAAAAAATTTATATTTACAATTAAAAATTCACCGATGGTTTCAGTGTTAAAAATAAATAAGAAAATAAAACAACAATTCATAATAAATTAAAATAATATTTTTATTAAAACAAGTATGTATAAAATGTTTCAGGGACACATCAAATCAGCATAGTTCCACTTGAACCTGTAAGAAAATTATAAGTTTTAACAATTATGTTATCTATCCGAATAAATCGGAAGATTTTCGTGTATGAGCTTATGGGTGTGCTCAAAATTTTGATGTTCCCGTATGTCTACCATATTAGTGGTAAGCGGGGAATTATGTATCTTTGTTTTAAAGAATTTCTGGGAAGTTTCTATTATATAATCCCTGATTAGAGGGATGTTATACTCTCTATGAAATATTTCTATAGGAGTATACCTATTTGTGCTTGTAAGTAATCTAAGGATTTTATTTTGTGTCCTTTGTAGTCTATTACATTGCGCATCTGAAATTGTGTTCCAAGACGCGCATGCATAGGTAAGGATCGGTTTTAACATAACTTTATAAAGGGTTAACTTGTTATCCTTAGTTAATGTGCTCCTTTTGTTGACTAATGGATATAGTCGACTTAAGGCAGCATACGTACTATTTATTACTCTGGTTATGTGAGGTCCGAAGCGTAGTCTCGTATCCAGGGTTACCCCTAGATACTTGACCGTGCTCCTTTCCTCAATAATCGTGTCATTAATTTTAATTTTATTGAGTTGAGTATTAAGTTTTAATATTTGTAAACTTCCTGTGCATCGTAATAATTTCAGTTTTTTCAGGATTTATTTTTATTTTCCACTTTTGGTGGTATTTTAGTAAAGTATTTAAATGGTACCTCACTTTTTGTAACGCCGTAACGGCATAGAAGGACCTGGCGTAGATTGCCGTGTCGTCGGCATAGAGGATTATATCTGTTGACTGGCTTGTCGGCGTATCCGCGAGGTATATATTATACAACAGGGGTGACAATATAGCCCCCTGCGGAACGCCGGCTGACATGCGTTTAAGAGCCGAGTGGGTACCATTTATGTTTACTATTATTTGCCTGCCAAACAAATAACTTTTTATTAGTGAAACGAGATGCACAGGAAATTTACAAACATTTTTGAGTTTATAAATTAAGCCGTTGAGCCAAACCGAATCGTAGGCTTTTTCAATGTCTATAAGCAACATCACGTTGCAATTTTTTTTGTTATAAGCTAACAAGGTGTCTTGCACCACCTTAGAAATTGCGAGAGTGGTACTATGACCCTCACGAAATCCAAATTGTATATTAGGTAAAATTTTGTGTCTTTTACAATATTTATTGAGTATTCTAAGAATTACTTTTTCCGTTACTTTGGACAAAGTATTCAAAAGGGAAATGGGGCGGTAACTGGATGGGAGGTGGGGAGGTTTTCGGGGTTTAAGAAGAGGGACTATAATTCCGGTTTTCCAAGCTCCCGGATAGTATTGGTATTTTAATATAGCATTTATTATGTACAAAAGTTGTACAATGCACTTATTAGTTAAGTTTTTCAATAGTAGGTTGTGTATACCATCTATTCCGGGAGCTTTATTATTCGGGAACCTTTTAATGATTGATTTTATCTCTGAAGGAGATGAAATCATTTTTTTGAGTATGTCTGTCGGTATGTCATATCTGTCTTGTAGCGTGTTGGCGTCGACTGTGATCTGGTCATGTTCTGGCGTACTGTTTGGTGACGTCGTGTTAGTCTGTTGTAAGTAAGTCGCGTATACCTCCGCCTTGTCTAGGTCGGAATAATAGGGTACTCCGTCCCGGACAAGGGTAGGCATCTGTATGTATGGTCTTTTTAACAGTTTGGTCATGCGCCACAGGGTATTGTCCTGGCGTGACAAGGCCGCTATCTTTTCATTCCAGGCCTCCTCCCTGTGACTTGTCAGTTTGTTTTTAATTTCGTTTTGTAAGTCGCGAAGTCTCAGTTTGTCAATATCCCTCCTGCATTTTTGCCACCTCCGTTTAATTTTATTTTTAAACTTGATCAGTTGCAAAATGTCAGGAGGAATAATTTCTGTCCTGGGTTTAATTGTCGTCTTTTTTGTGGTCTTGTCTCGTGCGTTTTGGATAATTTGTGTCAGCCGCGAGACCTCGTTGTCGATGTCTCGCGGTGATTCGATTCTAGAATTAATTGTCATCGTGTCGTTTAAAATTCGTTTATATTTTTTCCAGTCTGAAGTCTTGTAATTGTACGTCTGTCTATAATTCTGCGTATCGTCCGGGGAGGGTATAGTAAAGGAAATGGGGTTGTGGTCAGAGGAAAGGAATGGAAGGGAGTCTGGGATGATGGGGTGCAAAAAATTTTTGACAAGTACAATGTCTAAAATGGTGGGAGACATCTTGTTAGCTGGAAAATGTGTTGGTGTGTCCGGCGCTATGATAGCAACATTTTCAATATCTGAAAAGTTGGCTAACGTATTGCCGTTTGTATTATTGCGTGAGTTGAACCAAGACTTATGTCTTGTATTCAGATCTCCCGCAACAATTACAATATTATGTGTGAAAATTTTCTAAGTTCTTCGTGCAGTATTTTATGGCCGGGGGAGTTGTAAACCCCCCCAATTACCGTATCGTCCTGCAATTTAATGAATATATTGTCGATTAGACCGTCTATAGAGAGGAGAGGGAGGAATGGTATGTTCTTTTTAATGAACATAATCACTCCACCCCCTCGATTATACGTTCTATCTTTTCGAACAATATTATAATTGTACAATTTAATTTTATGTTTAGCCTTAAGTTTAGACTCAACGGCTATAAAAATATCAATGTTTTCAGTAATAATATGTTGGGAAACTTCCCTAAATTTATTGTAAAGCCCATTTGCGTTCCAGCATACAATTTTAAGCATGCTGGGGTACGATTTTGTAGGCTGATAATACGCTTCTTGAAAATTCTTGCAGGACTATGATGATTTGCATGGGATCTGAAACATTAGACAACATTTTGTTTAATTGTGAAATGGCGGCAATGGTTTCCTGTAAGTTAATTTTAGAATTTAAAATATTTAGTTCATTCATTAAAGAATTAAAATCAGAGTTAAAATTTTGATTATTTGGCATAAAATCGGCTTTGTGCGTGTCGGGGCCTCTTCTTTCTTGCGTCACTCTTGGTTGTGACATGGATGGAACGATTGGGGGCGGTCGAACTTCGTTTGACTGCGAAGCTTGGGCTTGTTGTCCTCTTTTCTCCCATATGTTCACGGCTGGCGGGGGCGCCGGTCTATATTCTATTTTTTCTTTTTCAGCCTCTTGGCCTTGTTCCAGCTGTTTGATTCTAAATAAGTAAACGGGACAAATCGTGTTGCACGCTGTGTGGTCCCCCCCTGCAGTTCGCACACTTCGGTGCTGTTTGTGGGCCTTTTTGGCAGTCGTGCGTCCAATGCGGCTCCGCACATTTTACGCACCTAGGCTGGCGTCTGCAGTTTGACACTGCGTGCCTCCAGACCTGGCATCTACGACATTGGGTAATGGGGCGGTCGTTTTTGCGCCGCTCCCACTCCACCTTTGTATATAGCAAGTATCTTACTTTTTGCTGTATAATTTTAAGCGTGACTTCCGTGCTAGTTGTTATTAAAAATAAGGGTTTGAACTTAGTTTTCATTTTAAAAATTTCAAATACATCAATCTTATATACCTCCTCCAGTTCTTCTCTAATTTCATCCGGATTGGGGTTCCCACACAACCCCCTGAGTACGAATGCCTGCTTTTTGCTGGCTTGGTCCGTATGTGTGTGATATTCAATGTTTTCTTTGGATAAATAGTTTTTATACTTGGTGTATTCATCTGGATTTTCTATATACAGCAGGATGCTCCTGGCGGCATATTTTATATAAAAACCACCCTCAACGTATTTTTTAATTTCCCTCGTCAGCTCGTTATGGTTGCTTGGGTGTCCTTGGATCACAATCGGTGGGTTTTTTTTGATTTTGGGGGTGGTTTTTTCTGGGGGCGGTTTGGGGGTGGATTTTCCTTTTATCAAATTTTTAGGTTTAGCACCTTGTTTTTCGTATTCTACAGTTTTTTCAACGATTTGTCTCTCTGCAGTCTCTTGTATTTCCAAATTCTCAAATTGATTTCTTGATGTAAAGTTGGGGGTGTCCATTTTATTTATTATTTTTGACAGTTTTGATGTCTTCCTCGGGACTTTAAAACTTTCTGGGGTCCGGTTTAGATCGACCTCCGTCCTATCTGGCGGTGTTATAGGTGAGAATGGGGGTGGGTTCGAGGGGTGGTCTTGAGGGTGGTCACTTTCAGGTGGAAAACTAAATTGCATTGTTTGATAAGTAAGTTTAA
The DNA here is from genome assembly GCA_963675555.1 of Leptura quadrifasciata. Classification (NCBI taxonomy): domain Eukaryota; kingdom Metazoa; phylum Arthropoda; class Insecta; order Coleoptera; family Cerambycidae; genus Leptura; species Leptura quadrifasciata. The sequence continues at coordinate 155,183,653 of OY776673.1, forward strand.
TTTTTGGGGGTGGTTTTACGGGGGTGTCTTTCACCCTGCTACTAGACTCACCCTGTGATTTATTTTTGTTAACTTCCTGGACTTCCATTACTTTGTTTAATTCAGAAATTGAAAGCGGCGATTTCGAGTGTGAAGATCTCTCTGACTCTGATTTACCTTCCTCGGACGTTTCATAAGACAGTGACGTGGGGTTGGAGGGTTGTTCCATTTCTTATGCGCTGACAAATTTTCTGTTTGACGACGAGGGGCATAAATTACTGCCACATTCTTCGAATTCCTTGTCTTTCAAAGTTGTTAAGTTTGGAGAACTACTGATAAGGTTTTGCTGTCTTTTTTGCATATGTATACTCTTTTTTGTGATTAGATCGTAATCATAAAGCCTCGCTTGAACGTTCTGGAACCGCTTCTTTTTTGGCACTTTAATGTCTGTATCGGATTGTCTTAATCTTTTTGTGCTGATCGCGTTATCACAAGTTTTTTCAGGCACTTTAAGTTTATTATCGTCCAGTGGGATATTGTTCGATATTTCACTAAAGTTTGTGTCACTTGAATTGGTTTCCACTATCAATATGGAATTTGGGCCACTGTCTATATTAGCATTTAATTCGAGTTTATACTTTTCTAAGTCTATCTCACTTATTAGGGTACGGTTGGCGATAGGCGTATCCCTGTCGCACTCATTGTCTGTGGATGTTTCGTCTTCTGAAGACTCAACTGCAGAATGCAGCTGAACGGGTGGTGGTTGGACTTTCACATCCAAGATTTTAATCTTATGTGACTTTTTCTTGAATGATGTCGTTTTTGGGGGTTTTAGCTTGGGTATTTCCCTGGCTTTTTCTGGTAGTTCCTCTCCGTTGCTAGCCAATATATGCACACTGAACACACACCGGTTTAGAACTTGACTTTGAAGTAACCAGTCATAATAAGCTAGTCTTTAACATCATCTTCGTACAACTTTTAGTGGAATTCATTTCAAACGAGCATTAACCATATTTTTTTACAAACACTATCGGTACTTCAATAATATTACCATTGCTTATTTAAATAACTAATTTGGGATCACCCCTTACAATCTAAAGGGTAATAAATCTCATGATATAAACAATTATTATTAAAAAAAAGTTCTACATTGCATAAATTTCATTTTTAGTTGAATCCTGTACATACAGTTCCAACATTAGATGATAATGGTTTTGTATTATCTGACAGTCATGCTATAATGATATATCTTGTCGATAAATATGGTAGAGATAAGTCAATATATCCAGAGGATGTAAAGCAACGTGCATTGATTAATCAAATACTTTTCTTCGACACAGGTGTCCTATTTGCTCGAAATTTAAGAGTGGCGGTAATCAAATAATTTAATAAAGGTATTGAATGTATTCACTAATGTATGTTTTTCAGCTTGCTGTACTATTTGGAGGGCTGAGGAAAGTTACAGATCAACAGATACAAGAACTCAACGAAGCTTATGGATTTATTGAAGCTTTTCTTCAAAATAACTCGTACATGGCGGGAAGTAAACTATCAATTGCAGATTTCAGTATATTTACCTCGATTACAAATGCGAATGTTTTGGTACCACTTGACGAAGCGAAATATCCCAATGTTGTTGCTTGGAAGAAAACTATGCAAGCTTTGCCTTTCTCTGATATAAATCAATTTGGAGGTGACATCTTTAGATCCGCGATTGAAGCGAAATTACAGAAATAATAAGTAGATTATTAATTATATTGCTTTTTTAATTCTTTCAAGCATGCATACAAAAAAATAGAAGTAAAAAAATCAATGAAAGCACCGATTAGAACGATTTTATAGAATAGTAAGATATATAAACACGTCAGTATCATAACACAGGATCACAAAACAATGTATCCTTCAGTAAATGGTCGAGAGGTTAGCGCATTTGCCTCTCACCCAACAGTTCGGGGTTCGATTCTCAGTCGTGGCAGTGTAAAATACTGTGAGGGATTTTTTCACTATACACGGATATTGGGTGTGTGTCCCTTGTCTCTAAATGTATATCCCCCTCCCACACAAGGCTCTTCTAGAGCCTTCCGGGATAAAGGGGGTCGTAATTGCCTATGGTGTTATTTATTTACTTTTTATTATTATTTATTTACTATTTATTATAGTAAAGACGAGCGTAGTCCCCTTATATTCTCAAGTTTTGATTATTCACTTTTTTGCGCAATTTAAATTCTCAGATAGGAATTATGCCTTCCAAATTAAAGCTATTTAATTAGAAAATTGACTTGGGCACGAATTGGACCCCAGATCAAAAGTATAATATCCGTGTTACCTGTAACCAAAGCACTATGTGACTTGAAGAATGGATAATTCCCAATCAGAATATTTTTTTATTTTTGTGCTATTTTTTTACTTTTAATGCACCAGAATTCACCAATCAAATCAATACATCCTCATACACGGGAATTTTAAACCATTTGTCCCGCCGTCCAGATCTGCCAGATCGTATCTGCCGACTCTCAGGGTACAGGTATTTTGGTCTCCGTATACGTAAAGATTGCATCATTTATTTTCGTCAAATGTCAAATCGTTGAAAGGACGGGAAGTTCAGTTAATGGTATATCCTTTTTAAATTCCGAAGCCTCTGAGGGGACTGAACGAGCGTTCAGATATTTTAGGCGTGCTTAAAATCCAGAAGGGATTTGTTGTGTCAGTAAAGATGAGAATAGGGTTCAAAGAAGAAGAAAAATTCCACTTATGAGTTTATGCATCTGTCAAATTTCTGAAAATAAAAAAAAGAAAAGTCGAAAAGTGAATGAAAACGTGGATCCAGGAGGAAAAAAATATAGACATATGCGTTTAATCCGGGAACTAAGGGCGAATGGGCAGGATGATTTACAAAAATTGTCTTTAAATTTCCACAAACATGTTTTTCCCTATATAAATCTATAAAATCGGTTAATAATTTTTTTATCCATTCCATGTTCCACTGACACCTTTACTATTCGAACGGAATTGATATCTCCATGTATTTGTACCAACAGGACAAAACCTCAATGATCTGCCCTGTCACACATCGGATGTTTTACCCATCAAATCCGTCGCACGTCACTAACGTAAACATCAATCGAAACATCTACAACAGATTTCGTCCGTGGCGGGACAAGTCGTTTAAAATCCCCTTCCGTGTATGGGGTCCTATTAAATTGTATATGAGCAAAAAAATAATTTCGAATTTTTTTTTTACTTGACAAGAAAAGTGGCATTTTTGACATTCAGAAACTCAGATCTGAACTATGACACCTTTACAGGCAAAAAGTACTCTCCACTTTGGAGGCTCCCAGCTCGTTAATTTTTGAAGCAGGAAATAAATTAAAAATAAACTGTTAGAGAATTTAATTCTCTACAAATTCGTTTGATCGCAGTTTTGTGGCCTATGGGCAACGGTTCTCGAAATATTCACGTTTAAGGGAAAAAGTGTCCAATTTTTGGCCGTACCTCGAGTCGGAAGAGTGTAAGAATAGTGTATTTTTTGACTTTACAAAATAACAGCTCAAACATGGTGATTGGTTCTTCAAAACTGTTGAATAATAAATAAATACTCGCGGGTGTGAGTAATGGCGCCATTACTTGTTCAAAAACCTGTCAGTAATGAGTGTTATTCAATAGTTGTAGAAAATAGTTATTTGTTTAACTAGGTAGCAAAATGGCAAAAAATCAGCCGCGGCAGTCAATCTATTTTGCTGCTGAGTTGAACATATAATTTTTTCGTCGATTGTTCAAATATATTCTAAAATAATGAAATTATTACAATTCTCAATCTTTCTATTTTTGTTGTAATAAATTCAATAAAAATGCATTAAAATCGCAGTTGTTACTAGTTGGTTACCATGGAAACTAAGTGTCACTTTCCCTGCCTAGGCACTAATTGCCTTGTTTTGGATAAAATTATAATATCTAGACTGTTAACACCTAGAGAAGTATATTAAGCTCATTGAATTTTTTATTTATGCTTCTTATTTTTAATAGTAATATGTTAATATCTGTTTTATCAGTTAGCCGTAGCCTTGATTTTTTTTTTACAAATTTTCTAACTCTAAAAAATTTACAATACAATTTACAATAGTGCGGTAAAGTCATTATGACACTAAAGTCAATTTCGTAAAGTTTGAATTTACACACTGAAAGCAGATTGAATATTGTGATAACGACTTTGCTATTACGAAAAGCGTATAAGTATGTGAAACTCTAATTTATTTTTTTATAAGGGAGTTTCATAACTTCTTATAAAATATATTTAAGGTGAAAGTGTATTTATGTTTTTTACTTTAGGTTTACTGTATTTTTTAACATTGTTATTGTCGAGAACAAGGGCATCGCAAATAAATAAAAATTGCAATTAGAATCGTTCGTAAACTAGATTTCTGATATAGAAACCCTTATTTTCCAAGGTGTAATTGTTATCTGAGGCGCGAAAATTCGATTTCTACTTTGGGTCCCATGATACTTGAACCTAGTAAGTAGCATAATATCTCAAAGTTTGATCAATTTTGGCTGTGCCACAAATTTTTTTTTATGACATGGGGGAAATCACACTTCATATTCAGTTTTAGAATACATAAATAGAATACATGACTACTCTCAAGCTTCTCGAAAAGAGATCTTTTTTTAATTCTGGGTCTCTATAAATGGCACTATGGGGTCGTAATGAAACCTTCAGGTACTAGTAAACCAAAGTTCAATTCGAGGTATCCACTAATGTTATAACAAACTGGCTTTCCAAGGAATTGTCTAAATTTTTAATGTGTTGTAGATTTTGGCTTTCTAGATAAAATCTTCAATAGGTATAATCTGCAATATCGGCGGTAACTAAATACCATTAAATCTAATGAACTCTTCTCTGGAATAATTTAATCCATTACTGACATACCCAAAATTGTCAAAGTTTTCCCAAGACGTACCACGAGGAGGTTGTCAGTCATTTTCACATATCATCATTTCTGCTTGCATTCATCTAGAAATCTGTACATACGTCCACACATACGCTGGTCCCTAAATTTTTTTAGGCTGAAGAGAAACTAAGAAGGATAATGGTTGGAATACTGTCTCGATCTGCTTGAAATAATCGACTAAAATAATTAACTACCATGTCATATGGACATATTTACTGAAAATTCCAATTTTTAATTTTGGCCCTCTGTAATTGGCATATCATGAAATCACTTTAGGATTAATTCATAATTGGCATACCATGACATCACTTTAGGATTAATTCATAATTACAAACTATTTCGGAGTAGGTGGGCCTCGAACCCACTTCACTAGGGATGCTTAGAAGAAAAGTTTGACACGTTAATTACTAAGCTACTGTCTCTCGAAAGACGAAGATAGGGGTGAAGATTAGTTTTTTAGCTTAAAAAGATCTGAGTGTCAGTGTATGTATAAACTCGCATTACATATAGTAGGCGACATCCAAAGCCAAAGACTGCCTGGAAGGGGACTACACAGTTGAAAAAAACGCAGACAACATCCATTACCCACTGGCATTGCCAACGTTGGTGCAGGGGATTGAACCCAGAATACAGAAGAGTCGCATCAAAGCGAATTTGCCATACAATGCGCTCTAGCCGGGTAAGCTACCGTGTCGGTAATTCTACGTATGGATGTGTATAGATCTGTGTATGAATAAAAGTGTATATGGTGATTATGTAGACCTGACTGACAAATTTTCGTGGTGTATCTTTGGAAAATTCTGATTGTTGATCGATAGCAGCAGTGAAGTAACTTTTTTAAGACAATGGTTAATTAGATTTAATAGTATTTATATACTATCTATCGGCTTGATCAAACTAGGATTATATAATATGATTATATAAGAGATTATTCGCATTATATTTGAGTAAGCTATTAGAAATAAAATATATTTGTGAATATAGTGTGTCCGAAAAGAGTAAATAGTAGAGCCAGGGACGTGCGGATTTACGAATTTCGTAAATTTTATAATATTTCGAAAAATTAAAGTTTTCAGTGTGCATGAGCTACCATCTCTGAAATTAAAACATTATAAATTTTATATAGTAAAAAAAATGTTGAATGATTAAATACGAACAATATTATTTTATGTACTTATATACTGAATGACGAGCTACACCAAATTTGACTTTTGTCTATAAGCCTCCGCCTATTTCACAGCAGTCAACAAATTATTAGGTATCAATGCGGCACGTTCACATATTCAACCCATTTGGTCGACTGTGGCAATTACACAGAATGTCCTACTCGTGGTTTTCATTTCAGATAGGAGGCAAACATGGATAAAATTTAATATATTTCTATGGTAGAACAAGGTGCCGTTTTAGTATTAAATAACAGCTAAATGCCGCAGATTTTTGCTCTAGTATGTGCTCTTTTTGGCTCCATTATAGTTTGATCTTCTGACCAGTCTTATATTAATATTAGAAAAAATGCATTATTTAGGAATTATTCAAGTGAAACTTCCACACTAATAAGAAACTACCTAGTTTCTTCATATATCAATGCTCTGCATCTGAATATTATTATGGAAGTTTCGCTTGAGTAATTCCCAAATAATGTATTTTTAAGATACTTGTAATACCATGTGTTATAGTGCTTACCTAGTCTTAGTTTTGAGCTAAGCTGACAGTTCATAGTAATAAAAGCTATCAACAACGCATGTGTGTTTCATTTAATGTTAATAATGACGTTACATGGTGTCTGAAGATTTTTTTAACATTTATAACGTGGGTCTATTTCCGCTACTGAGGCCTATCACCGACGCCTGTAAACGAGCTATCCCCAACTAGGAATTTTGCCGAACCTTTTCCATAAGAAGAGTAGGGATCTTTTACTTGCCTAACATTTAATAGACAAGGGACCAACGGCTTTACATCCCATTCGAAGAATAGTATATCATCTACACAACCCTCGCCTAAGGTTGCATAGCTTCCGCACATACAATGATATACAAGCAGCTGGAAGATATGTGAGGCGAGGACACGGTTTTCTTTGAAACGATCGCCAATCCAAGTGCTAACTGCACCTAACGTTGTTTACATCGTATATCGAAGTATGTACATAGTTCAATTCAATAAGATTTTATTGTAAGTAATGGTACATGTATACGCTGCCTCCCCGGTACCCACCCCTGGACCGACCCTGTGACCGCCGCGTTGACGCGGCGGTACATCGCAAAGCCGAGCCGGTCCCGGTTCGGCGTAAGCAAAAATTTTTTAAAAATAACGAACCTAAACTCCTTTTAATAAAAATAAATAAAATTAGGTAACACGATTAGAACATGCTTAAAAAGGAAAGCTTAACATTAACAACTGTAGAACTAAGCACTAGCTTTCACCGTTTGCGCACTACACTTGTTTTTAATTTGGATACGGACGCTGGCACCACAACTTGAACAAGGCGCTATCCGCGAATTACTCCAACGACGGGCTGCCCTAGGCTGGCCTAAACTGTGGCTTTAAAAATTTTAATTGATCTAAAATGAAGGTTTGATTCGGTTGCAAGATTGATGGAGGAAAATGAATTTACAGACAAAAATGTACAAACAGAAACGAAGGAATAACAAACGCGACACAAAAACAGGGACAGGAAAGGATTAAAGATGATGAAAGGTATGAAATATTAACGAAAGGTGGATAGTATTAGAGAATGTATAGTAGGTGAAAATTTGGCTAGAGTGGCTGCCGGAAGATTGGCAACGTCTGGTAAAGTAAGGGGTGTTTAATCCGAAATGGGGCATTATGCTGTCTAGTTTGTGTAATGTGTCTTGTTAGCGGACTATCGCCCAGCTTGAACGAATAGAAGTTTTGAGAGATGTGCTGGACGTAGTCGGCTATCGGGGTTATGTCGTTGCAGCGTTCGTAGAGGTCTCTGAGGGAGGTGTACCTTCCAGAATTTGATATGAGGCGCATATATTTGTGTTCAAGCACTTTTAGTTTTCTCATTGTCGTGGTCGGTATGCTGCACCACGCCGGCACCGCCTATGTGATAGACGGTCTGACCACCATCGTGTATAACAGTTTTTTATTCTGTCTGTTGAGTCTGCTACCCCTGACCATGAACGGATACAGACTCCTGGACAGGGAGTAGACCGTCTGTATGGTTTCGTTTATGTGTTTGTTGAACGTTAGTCTTCGGTCGAGTCTCACCCCCAAGTACTTCACGCATCCCTTGATAGGAATTTGGTTGCCCCTGGTCGAAATTGGTGCGATTAGACGATTCTCAGTGAATCGACGCGTGAAGCATATCGCCTCCGATTTCTCGGCGTTGACCCGAATCTTCCACTGGTCGTAGTAAGCCGTGGCACGAGCCATGTGCGCCTTCAGCAGCATGTTCGCCGCCTGCGCGTTATGCGTATGCGCGTACATGGCCGTGTCGTCGGCGTACTTGGCCAGCTTGGTATTCGGGAACCCCGGGAAGTCGGAGACGTACAAGTTATACAACTTCGGTGACAGGCACGATCCTTCTAGGACGCCCGCGCGAATGTCCCGCCGAGTTGACAGTTTATTATTCACCCGAACCTGCAGGGTTCTGCCCGTAAGGAACGAGTGAATGAGTTTGGTGATGTGCGTCGGAAAGTTATAGTTGTGAAGTTTGTAGAGTAAGCCCGCGATCCAGACGGTGTCGAAAGCCTTCTCGATATCAGGGGCACCATGGCGGGGTTCTTCCCGAGGTTGTATTGTACCTTCACATCGTTAACTACCCTAACGACCTGCTGGACTGTACTCCTGCCCTTCCTGAAGCCGAATTGGGACTCGTCGTCGATGTGAAGCTCATCCTGAACAGCATCGAGTCTGATCAGGATGATCTACTCCACCAACTTGGAGATCGCCGACAGCAACGAGATGGGCCTGTAGCTGCCGACGAACCGCGCGTTCTTCTTCGGCTTCAGGATGGGAACGACCGCGGCGCCTCCACTGTCTGGGCCAGTGCTGCAATCGCAGGATCCCATTAACGATGTAAGTTAATTGCCTTTTCTCGGGAGATATTTGAGCAGCTTGTATTCGATACAGTCCGCCCCGGGTGCCTTATTGTTTGGTAAGTCCTTGACAATGTCTGCCACTTCCGAGGGCTTGGTCATGACTTTCAGGAATTGTTGTCTGGTCAGTTGTACGTCATGACCGAGCAGTTCCTGTACGTCTTGTTCGATGCGGTCGTGTTCTAGATTGTTTGGGATGTTGTTATTATGTATGGTCTGAAAATGGTCAGCTAAATCGTTCGCTTTTTGTGCGTCCGTTAGCGATGTCTGTCCGTTCGTACCCTTCAATGCTGGTATGGACTCCCGCGTACTTTTCAGGGCCCTTGTCAGCTTCCATAGCGAGTTGTCTTGAGGATTGAGCGCTGCCAGCTTGTCCCCTCATTTCTGGTTTTTTACAGTGTTGATGGAGGTCCGAATCTGCCTCTGCAGCCTGATTATCTCGGCCTTAGCGTCGGCATCGCGATTTCGCTGCCAAAGCCGTCTCAGTTGGTTTTTCTCCCTGATGTCTCGTTTGACCGCCTCGCCGAGTTGGTCTCTGTTATGGTTCATACTGCACGATGACATTTCGGCTATTCACATAGTCGAACAGAGTATTGCCTTTCTCGTTGTTGCGATGGCAGTTCCAGTTGCGATGCCTAGCGTTAAGGTCGCCTATGAGCAGGCAGCGCGGACCGGCGTTCATCAGATTCTCGAAACAACCCGCCGTGAAGCCGTTCAAGAGTCGATTGTACGCGGCTACGATACTAGTGCCGCCCTCCAGCGTCTCACACACACATTCTCCACGGTGGTGTTCCGTACAGAATGGTGCGTGTGCGGATGTCGGACTTTACCAGTACGGCCACCCCGGACTTGCAATTTGTCACGTCTGGTAAGTTTTGTTTCGTTTAGCAGCATAATGTCAATTTTATGCCTCAACATGTAATTGATTAGAAAAGAAATTTTGTTACCTATACCATTGGCGTTCCAGGAAGAGATTTTTATTGTGATGATCTAAAATGCATCGTCCGGCATCGCTTCGAAGCGATGCATAACAAAGAATTTGTCTGCCGCGTTGGAGCAACTCTCCAGCTCGGTGTTCAAGCTGTGGTACAGCGCCAGTAGTTTGTCTAATCAATCAAGGTTGCCATGCGACGCTGCTTCTGACGTAGCTCCTCGATCTCCGCTCTTGTGGAAGCGCTGGTTCCTCCGCTTCTTAACGTCGTCGGGGTGGGCATCAGTGCCGCTGGTCTCCTTCGCATAATGTCATGGGGGCTGATTGCTGCGTGGGTCTGGGCGCGCTGATGCCGCCGCCTCCTCCTCCTCCGCAGTTTACGCACCTTGCAGGTGTCTCTCTTGTCTTAGTGCAAGTTCGGGTGAGGTGGGGTTCTGCGCACTTCAAGCAGTTCGGCGCTGCACGACAGTTAGAGGTGGCGTGCCTCCACTATTGGCATCTATGGCACTGAATAATGTTTTCATTGTTAACGTGCCGCTCCCAGCTGATGCTGGTGTAATTTTTTTTTTTTGCCGAGGGGAAAATCTTCAAAAGGACACCAACATCCAAAAGTTGGTAGTGTGGGATTTTTACCCACTAAAAACCCCCCTCTTCGCTCTCACACCCCGGAATTGCTTTGCAGCATACATCTGAGTGTGAAGATTCAGTCCTAGTTATTCTGTCTTCTCTGCATGTCTCTCTCCTCTTGTTCTTTAGACGTCATCACTTTCTTGATATATTTCTCTATCGAGTTCCATTTTTCCCTGCTTTCCATCATTTCCTCTATGATGTTAATCTCATTTAGAATAATTCCTGTCTCTACCGTTACCATTTGCCTTTCCCTTTCCCATCTAGTACATTCAAATATTGTGTGTGCTACTGTGTCCCTTCGTTCGCAGTATACGCAACTTTCGTCTACTGTTTTGCCTATCCTATGTGTATAGACTTTAAAAGATCCGTGTCCTGTCAACATTTGCGTAATAAAATAGTCAGTACGTCTATATCGGCACTTGACCCCATTTCTTTACGTTTGGTATTAGTACCTTTGTCCACTGGGTTACTGTTAGCGTTTCCGTCCACTGTGCCTGCCATCTGTCCAGGCTTACCTCTCTCTCCTCTTTTTTGGCGTGTATCGTACCCCCATCTTCTCTCTCGTACAATCTTCTCCTCTCGTTCATTAGTAGTAGAGTTGCGCTCGCAGATATCGTTCTGTATCCGCTTGTTACCCTTAGCAGGGCCTTTCTTTGAGTGCTTATTAACATTTGTTTCTACCTCTTGTTTCCTAACGCCGTATGCCATATCGGAGCGCCATACGTAAGAATAGATTGTGTGACATTGTACAGGACCTCCCTGTTTTTTGCTTCCGGGTCCTTTTATGTTGGGCATAATTCTCGCTAGGGACGCTACATTTTTGTCCACTTTTTTAATTGTATGTTCAATATGTTCCTTATAGTCGATTTTTAATCCTTGGTAGCTTACATACTTTTTGGTGCTATTTAGACCTCTCTCAATTTGAATCTAATGTGTCCCCTTTTTCTTTTCCCTTTAAAGATGACCGTCTCAGTTTTCTCTGGGGCGAGTTGTAAGTAGTGGCGATTCATCCACGCGTCTACAATCTCTAATGCGTCATCACTTTTGGACATTAGTCCTTCTGCGCTGTCTGCTACTACTACGACAGCAATATCAGCAAAACCTACGATCCATGTCCCCTCTGGTATTCTTTCTTTCAGCACCCCATCATAGAGAATGTTCCATAATGTACGGCCAAGTACCGAGCCCTGCGGGATTCCAGCTGTAACATTTATAACCTCACCTTTTTCAATTTTTAGCGATCTTTCCTCCAGATAGCTGCTCATAATGTTTACAAGGTAGCGGGGTATTTCTTTTCTCCTTAGCTCTCTGATGATTTTCCCCCATGATGCTGAATTAAATGCATTTCGGACGTCTAAGATTATCAGTGCTACCCACTTTCTCTCACTTTCCGCTGTTTTTAATAAGCGATCCTAGTTTTTCTACTGCATGTATTGTTGATTTGCTTTTGCGAAAGCCAAACTGGTGGTCTGATAGTCGTTCTGTATCTTCCATAGCTGCATCATCTTTTTATCAGTTTCTCGTATAGCTTGCTTATGGTAACAAGTAGACATATTGGTCTATATGCTACGGTGTCTATGCCATCCTTTTTTGGTTTGGTACTAGCCTAGCTTTTTTCCATATCTTTGGGAAGTTTTGCTCTCTTAGTAGTCTGTTTAAGACGCTCAGGAGCCAATTTGGTGCTATCTTGCCTATTACTTTGATGGCTTCTGCAGGATTACCGTCATGCTCTATGGCTTTTCCAACTTTTAGCTCTTGTAGCGCCTGATTGAGTTCATCTTGCGTGAATGGTTACACATTTGGTACTCTTTCCGTGTGTTCCCACCTGTCGTCCCTCATTGGGAAAAGCTCATTTACAATTTCTCTTTTCGTATTTATGTCCAAATCGCAGGTTGGGTATGCTTTTAAATTTTTAACCGCTATTTTGTACCCTTGTCCAAAGATATCTTCTTCCAATGTATCACACAGCTGCTCCCAATGTTTACATTGTGTGTTGTTTACATTTTGAGGCTTTATTTTTTTTTCAGCTCTCTTGTTATCTTATATGCTTCTTAAGCCTCCAGTTTATCTTCCTCTGCTATCCTATCGTCCCTTGCCATTCGCGTTTCCCTCCTTCTCTTTGTCTGACATTCTCGTCTTTTGGCCGCTATATCATCATCCCACCAGTATGGCATCCATTGTGCTGCACCCTGTGCGTGTTTCCTCTATATGCCTCTTTCAACGTGTCTTCAAGGAATTCTACTATATCATGTTCCCCGTCCCTATCTAGCTTCCGTTCTACAAGCTCCTTAAAGGCATTCCAGTCTACCATAAGTTCACTTCTTGGCTGTACTCTGCGTTGTTCCTTGTCTTCGATGTCATATAGTATGTCCCGATGGTCGCCCAGGTTCTCGGTCATTAATATTTCCCATCCTGTTATTCGCCTTGCTACTCCCTGCGTAGAGCATATGACATCTATGAAAGATTCCACATTTCCTCTAACGAAGGAGGGTGTCGTACCAGTATTGTGCACCACCATAGTTCTGAGATCCATTGGGTTAGGTACTCTCCTCTATTATCCGTAGTTGTAATCTAGGTACCTGATTTCTAGCTGCAGATCTTTGAGCGTAGTCTTCCCAATCTTCCCAATGTTTGTGTCTTTTGTAATTATTTTTGTGCAAAATAGTGGGTATTTTGTAATAATTTTATTGCTGAATTGTGAACTGTAATGAACTGTAAATTATGCCTACTTTTAGGATCCTAGTTTTCTCATCTACCTATTGCAGAGTGCAGCATGTCACGACTTGGGGAATATTTCTGTTTTTTCGATTATGGTCCCCAGACCCCAAAAATGCCCCCCGTTCAAAAGTATATATGTACATTTTATATATATATATACACATCTCGGTTAAGTTCGAAGATGAGCCAAATCGCCTTCTCCGTTCCAAACTGGCGGCGGTTCAAAATTAAAACAATTCTTAATATTTTATTTCGAAACAATATGTACATATGACGAAATCTACCTTTCCGACTGGTCCTTGCCATCGGGTTTTTTTATATCTTATTTCATTGGGACTTTTTAGTGTAGTGGTATTAGGTTAGGTTGAGTTTGTTTGTTGTTTTTTTAAATCATTTTTCTGCAAAATTGTGGATGTTAGGTAGTAATTTTAGTGCAAAATCGTGAATTGTGAAACGTAACTTTTTTAAATATTCGGATCTTTTATTAGTGTGGTGTTGGGAGGTTAGGTTAGTTTAGGGTTATTCGTGTAGTGTTAGCTCTTAATATAAAAATGCCGACATTATCAATAAATTGTAAAGATGACAAGTCACGTACAAACCTATTACATGTGCATGCCTATTCTTCTTGGTGAAATATTTTAATGATTACTGTTCAGTATTGTTTATTGTTAAAAATATTATTAAATCCAAGATCACATTATATTTATTTATTTTTTTCTACAACTATCCAACAGGATAATATCCCAGTTACAGGATAGGAAACAACAATATGAAATTAAGAATAATACAATTTTCAAAAAAATACAGTGAATGTGTAAATAGTAATACAGACATAGATATATAATAGTGAAATGCGAGAAAAAGACAAACATTACTGACAAATCAATAAGGTAAATAATAAAACAAGCACTAAACAAAATTAACAGAACTTAATATACAAAAACATTTTTTATATGTGCATTGCTAGAATTATATATATCAATGCTGTCTTGCACGGTTTAGTAATTGCGGCACATCATATACAGAGGAAAGTATTGCAATATATTAGTATTAGCCGTCTTTATATAAAAACATATACTAGGCGACGTTATGATCGCCTAGTATATGTTGGTACATGGAAATTGACTTTACTCAGTATTTCGATCGCATCATGAACAGAGTTTATTATGTTAAACAGAAAGATGACGGAGTGCATATTACGACGAACCAGTAAGGATTTATAGTTGTGTGCGTCAAGATTACTTCGCGGTATCAAGTAACAGATCGTGTGGAAAGCCAATAGGAGGTTACACTTTATTCTCTTTATAGGACAAATACTTTAAAAATCTCCGTTGCACTCTTTCTAATATCTCGATATATTTTACGTAATTTAGGCACCAAATGACAGAATTATGTTCTAGTTGAGATCTGACATATGAGTTGTATAACAGTTTAATTGTTGATGGTTTATGAAACTCACGGGAATTACGCATGGTAAATTCTAAACTTCGATTCGCAGCTGAAATTACTTCATCTATGTGATGGGTAAAATTTAATTTTGAATAAAAATACCCATAGATCTTTGATATATTCTGGTCTATCAAGTAAAATGCCGTCGATACTGTATGGAAACATTAACATATCTTTTTTACATGAGTATGTGATAACTTTACGTTTGTTTATATTAAGTGGCAACTTATTTTCCCTACACCACAAAATCAAGCCTATGGAGGTTTTCCTGAAGGATGATGCAATCTTGAGCGCAGTTTATCCTAACATAAATTTTCATATCATCTACGTATAGTAGATGAGGAACATTCAAAGAGCTAATAGCGTTATTAATGAAGATGTTGAAAAGTAACGGCCCCAGGATCGATCCTTGAGGAACACCAGATAGGAATTCAAATTTAGTTGAAGCAATGCCCCTGTAGTATACGTATTGTAATCGATCAGAGAGATAGGATTTGAAAAGTCTCAGTGCATTCTGTGACAGACCACATTTATCTAACTGAAGGACCAATATACTATGAGTGAGCCTATCGAAGGCCTTGGAGAAATCTGTATAAACTACGTCAACTTGACCTTGATCATCCAAAACCTCTGATATATATGTGTGATACATATTGAGTTTGTAGTTGTCGATCGACCCTTTATAAAACCATGCTGGTGTATACTAATACTGTTTTTCACGCGACTATAATATATCATGGATGTAAAATTCAAGTACTTTAATAAAATTACAGATAATTGTTATGGGACGATAATTCTCTATATCGTTTAAATTGCCCTTTTTAAAAACAGGACATATACGGGTATACAAATTTCGAGTATTGTATTTGAATGCACCGCAAGGTTAAAAATAATTTTTAGAGGTTCTACTAATAGGGGAGCGCAATCACGAATTAAGAAAGCTGGAATATTGTCCGGACCCGTGGTCATATTTGGCGTTAGTCTTCGTATGCATTTTAAAATATCATCTTCAGTGGGAGCGTTAATATTTACAGTAGTGTTTATATTTATATTTGATAATGTCTCATCAAGGACATCTATGTCATCAGCATCTGAAGTAGCGTTTTTAAAATATTTTGCAAAGCCCTCTACGACTGAGTAGCCATTATCTAACTCTTCATTATTCAATGTCATATTAGCTGGGATCGATTTATTTTTCCGTATATTAGACTTGTAAGACTAAAATATTTTAGGCTCGTTTTAAAATATTCTCTTCGGTAGATATTATAAAATTTTTGCGAGCGTTGAAAATATCAGCTTTTAATTTCGCTCTCAGTTCGCTAAAAGCTAAATGAATTGCAGGGTCATTAGATTTTTTATAAAGCTTCGATAGTTTCTGTTTTTGCCTAATGTCACTAATAATTTCTCTGTTAAACCATGGAGGATACTTGCGCTTTCTATTATTTGGTGATGTCGAAGGTACACATCGATCTAATACACTATATAAAATTTTATAAAAATACCTACAAGCCTTATTGACGTCATTATATTCATTCAGAGCCGACCAATCAATATGTAAAATTCCATCGTAAAGTAATACCAAATCAGCCTTTTTGAAGTTATAGCTCTTGACATCGTTATATGCAAGAACATTATGAGTATCATAATCCATTGACACGGATATGTCCAGTGGTGGATGTTGGACATCCTCATGAACTTAAGTACAGCGATGGTGTAGAAACGGAGCAGGTTATTGTGCTAAAAGCTAGGTCAAGCATACGATCTCTGTTATTATAAATATTATTGTATTGTATAAATGAAAAAAAAAATAGTCAACCTTCTCTTATTTATGTATTTATTCAGGATGTTAAATATTATTTTCTCTGTAATTTTAGAAAGGGAGTTTAATAGTGAGATAGGTCTGTAACTGACAGGATCCTTAAAATATCAGATTAATATTTTAAACTTAGTCATAGGCTATCCGAACACTAGTTTACATGATATCAGTCAAACCTTCTCTTTTGCTTAAGGGGTAATTTTAGGGGGGGACTGTCAGTATTTTCCTTATAACTTTTTAATTTTTTCACATTTTTAAAAATTATTATGGAACTAATTATCAGATCATTAGAAGATTCCTCTCTCCGCAGTAGGCAACTATGTCGCTTAGTATCTCCGATGGACAGGGAAGTGGGCGGAGCATATAACCCAGCTCTTCATACCCTCTTCCATCGATGCTGTTAGAGTGGCTGTATATAGTATACATTTAACTCTACTACTACAAACACGCTCTAGGTCTAATAGATCGTGTATTGTGCAACAACTTACCCTGTGCGGCTTTAGGCCTGCCGGCGTTTCCTTGGCTATCCAGGGTTCGTGCAGGAGGGCAATGTCGATGCCTTTTTCCTCGAATCTCCGACATGCGGTAGCCCGAAGCAGCCTTCCCCTATTCCCCCCTATAACTTCTCCCACCTCTATGGGTGTCCGCTTCTGGGCGCCAGGCCTCTTGAGCGGGTTCAACCCACTTTGACCGGAGAAATCTTAGTCCTCTTCGTCAGAGTGGAGCTCGTTCTCCTTCTTCCTCTCCCCCTTTTGACTCTTCCTCCGAGGCCAATTCCTTGCCTTCCGGAGATCGTGACTTGGTTGGAGGCTTCTGGACTTTGACGCCCTTTGTCGCCTCTTTACTAGGATATGTTCCCTGTTCCTTTGGGTGGAACTTAATCTTTCCCATTCTGAAATAGGGACACATATCTAACTGAGTTCTCTCTCTACTTGAGTTCTTCCATGGACTGCTTGTCCATGGAAAAACCCACACTTGCCCATTCTCGGACGGGGTCTTTGCGAACCCCGTCCAGAGGTTCGTATTTAGGCCTTTGTTACTCACCATTAGTCTGGTAAGTATTCTGTTGGCCTCCAGCCTTTGGCCTTCCTCGTCGGCGACGTACACGGTGCACGCGCAGAGTCCCGGAATCCCGTCCCCCTCCAGCGTTTTGAGGCTTGTGCCTTCCCGAGGCTGGAGCGTGGGGACAACACTCCGCAGCCATGCAGCGCTTGTCTCATTCGCGCACGCCACCAAGAGGTAGCCTGGTCTATATGTGCACTTGGCAAAGTGCACCTGAGGCCCCCTAACAGGAATACTCTCGTAGGCCTGCATAATGGAGCTTTGAACGGCCTTTAGCCTTTCCTGTTCCATCGGGAAACCGTCCTGCACCACTACGATCTTTACGGTGAAGAGGGCATCCTTGAAGGATAGCTGCTCCAATTTTGTCCTCTTTTTCCCCCGTTGACCGCTGCCTTTTTTTCGGCCTTCCTGGTCCGTCTTCTTTACCCCGCTGGGCCCTTGAATAGATTTCTTGGAGTATTTTGCCATTGCTTGGCCTTTTTGAACCCTGCCAAAGTTACTCTTGGTTATGGCCCTTTTAGCCTCGTAAAAATCTCGACCACCTTTGACAAGATTTTGGAGACTCCAGACAGACGAGCAGCTCGCACTTCCGCGTCTTTCATTAGGTCAACCTCCTCTTCGAAATTCACCCTAATGCTCCTTCCCTTGGACTTTTGGGATGTGCTTGGCCTTTCGGCCTGAGCGCCTCCCTGGCCCTTGGGTTCCTTTGGGTTTTTAGCCTGTGGCGCAACCTGGCCTTCTGGTTGTGTTTTCGGCATTTCTGCCTTCACAGCACCTGGGCCTGGTTCGCTTTCCGGCCTTTCAGCCTATTTGTTTTGTTTTTGTTTATTTCTCTCCATATAATTCCCACAAAGAGCCAGGGAAATAAAGGTCCATCGATCAGCGCCCAGCATGACCATGTAAGGCTACATACAAGGGGGTGTCGCCTGGTGCCCCCAGGGAACCGTTCGAGACCGCATCTTCTACCCTGCGGCCACTCAGCCCTCGGCACGGTGTCTCACATTTTGGCTTGGGTCAAAGTTCCGGGACGTTGAGAACGCTACCTTCCAACTGCATCACTGCAGCCCTGCGATGGAGCTTGTTGCGATCTGTTATACCCATCCACAGATGTGAATAGATGTCATACCCATCCACAAACGTACACAGACATCCCAGAGCGTCAGTATCGGTGCGTGAAACGTAAGCTCATGCCGAATTTACCTCTCTGGTGACTTGTGGCGAAGAGGAAGATAATTCCGGATTATTACCGAATGCCCACCATAGTACCATTTAATTATTTGTACTTCTTCTGTTAAATAAGTACCCATATTAACAGGTTAATATTATGAATGCAATAATACTTAAAGGACCCCGCACCTTTTATGTGTATTTTGGCTTTCACTCCCGGGACCTGGAACTTGGGTCAGAGCTAGTTCTTACCGTGCTGTTCAAAAGTCTATGGGCAAAAAAAATTCAACAATAGGATTTCGAGATATTGGCCATTGAAGGTGTTTATTCTTCCCGCTTGTCAATGCCATTTTTTTTTATTTGAAATAGCTTTTAAAACTATATGAGTGTATACGGACTATTGGATATATGTATATATCCTCTATAGATATAAAATATACACTGAGGTTCATAAGTAACGGATAAATTCATAATCTACGTAATTAACAATTTATGAGTAAAATCCTAAAACACGTTAATTTTTAATTCTAACATGACATTTCTTTGAGCATAATTTTATACCCCCTTCAACTCCCTTGGAGTGACAGATAAATAAATATAAATAAATGAACACCACAGAAATTAGACAACCCCCCAATTCCAGAAGCCAGGGCTTGCGCAGAAGGGAGTTACACATTGAAAAAACGCGGACATACAACCATTTCCTCCGACAGTGCCAGTGCCGTAGCCAGGATTCGAACCCGGTGGTGCAATGTCCGCGTGATTAATCACGATTGCCACCTCGTGCCTTAACCCACTCGGTTATCGACCAAATACCCATTTAAAATTTTTAAATGGAATGAGGGTGCGTATGATAGCTCATTTGAAAGGGTTTTTAATTATCTATCCTTTAATATATGTCCTCATCGTTTCACAAAAGGGATTGAGAAGGATTTCTGTTCTCCACAAATACATAAGAAGGTATGACAACGGACTTAGGTTCAAAGTGTCACCTTGTCCATGTCGTAGTCACATAGTGAAAAACGGCTTTTCAGGAGAAGCCTAGGCAGTTCATGTAATGCCGACAGATAAACACTTGTGACTAGGCCTTTCATGAAGTGCCTTAAAATTTTTGTATTTTGATGTACTGAGAAGTTTACAGGATCTGCCGTGACTTAGGACATATCGGCATTTCATGAAATGGCGTGATCTAGTCGTATTTAAAATAAGGTAATTATTAAAATACAAAAGTAAGAGTTTTTGGTTGTTTTTATTTATTTTATTTTAACAATATGCAAAAACTGGACTATTAACCTAAAATATATCTCTAAATAAATACCTAACACCTAACCTCTTTACCTACCTACCTAACCTCAATTTAATATTAAATGAATACTCTTGCCTCATTTAAATGTTTTTTGTTCCATGGACGTTTATTAGGCTTCTTCTCGTAATATCTTTTATAGTGTTCATAAAATAAAGATCTTTCTTCCACTATAATTTAGTTAAATTGGAAGAAAAGAATAGTAACTACAATTCCAAACTGTTTGTATGTTTATTTTTAACATTGCACAATGATCCTAGCGATGAAGCGTAAAACACGAATCATAACATTAAATGACGAAATAAACCAGGCTCTTCATGAACAGCCTAGGCAAATCGTGTAGCATATAGATTTTACACTATCTGCCGACATTACATGAACTGCCTAGGCTTTTCCTGAAAAGCCGTATTTCACTATGTGACTACGACATCCATACTTTTCTGCCAGATATTCAAGGATAGCATTACTGAAATATTCATTATCGTTTTGTATCTTTGATTGTTTCCATCACTGTCTCCTTTGTTTCTTTGTTGATTCTCGTTACCATATCTTCGATTGTTTCCATCATTTTGATTCCTGTAGTTCTAATTGATAGTTTCTTCGATTGTCTTGTGTGTGATTGATATTGTTCTTGTTATCATTTTAATCATCGTTACTATCATTTTTGTACTATCTGTTGCTGTTTTGATCATAGTTTTTCTTCTGGCTATCTACATCTTTGTATTCTGAATAAATTTTCCCTTTATATTGATAGTATACTCTAGCTCATCTAACCTACGCATATACTGTAATAATTTTTCTATGGTATCAATACCCTTAATAGTATGACATCCTCTATATAGCATTTATAAAATGACATGCAAAACACGTAACTAAATTTTTCCCCCCAAAAGTAGTTAATAAAGCTGTTCAAATCCATCAAAGTTTTCATATTTGTCCTCAATTACCGAGTACCAATTTTCTGCTTCCCATTTTAAACTATTTTTGGTGAAATTTTTAATGTTGTTCTGAACTGGTCTGCTTTCAATATTTTGTCTTAAATTTCTGATAAATAGTTTTGGATGAAATTTTTATCTCCATAAAAGTAAATTGCACTAGCTGACAAGATTTGCTACATATATGTGACATTTGTGTACTTTTTTGGATTATCTACCTACTTTTGTAACGTTTTTGTACATTTTATTTATTTAAAATACTTAAAGATTCCATATACCTTAATTTAATTTTATTCATTTGAGTATTAATATTATTTAGTGTTGATTCTACTTGTTGGACTTTGATTCTATTTCATTATTGCCTTTTTTAAATTCATTTTCTACATTTTGTACTTTACTATCTGTAATTTCAGTAACAGACTCGATTACATTGTCTATTCTACTATCAATTATATGACTCATTTCATTTTTCAAATCTAAATTTGTTTGTTTTATTTCATTACTTAAATCTAAATTTCGTTTATCCACTTATAAGTTATAATTTACATCAGTAACAGTTTACCACATACAATTAAAATAAACAAACTAAAGGAAATAAATATAATTAAGGCATTAATAAATCTAGATAACAAAACAATGGGTATTAGTTGCGCTTATCGGTCTCCATCATCAGACATAGACTCTTTTTTAGATCAGCTAGATATGAAATTACATAATAATAATAACATAGAAATCTTTACCGGGGATATGAATATAAATATACAAGATAAGCACAACATTCATAATAACATATATCTAAACATCATGGCTAAGTATAGCTATATATCTTATATAAATAAACCGACTAGAGCAACCATTGATATAAAAAGTTGTATAGATCATCTCTTTATTAAATCAAACCTAAATTACCCTGAAATTCTCTATCATCCTTATATCATCGAATCCGACATTACAGATCATTACCCAATTTTTATAAACATCCCTATTGAAACCATCAAACTAAGCTATGTCGACAGCAAAATAATCAAAACGGATTATGATAAAGTAAATCAACTCCTAAGCTTCGAAACTGGGAAAATGTATACAACTCCCATGATAGCAACATTTGTACTAGTAACTTCATTACTATTGTAAAAAATCATATAAATACGGCCACTACTACCATAACAAAAAATTTGAAAAGAAAAATAAAACCGTGGATAACCAACGGCATTATTCAATCTATAAAAAACAGGGATAAATTGAAAAGACAAGCAATGCAAAATATACAATTATACGATAACTATAAAGCCTACAGAAATAAATTAACTAAAATTATTAAAAACACTAAAAATAACTATTATACAAAAAAACTTGAATATTGTAACAAAAATTTAAGACAGACCTGGAAATTAATAAATGAAGCCACTAACACACAAAAAAATAAAATGAATAGTAATATAAATATAGTATAAATATAGTAGATGTCCTTCGGAGGGGATGTAAAGTCGTCGGTCCCTTGTCTATTAAATGTTAAGCCAGTAAAAGATCCCTACTCTTCTTAAGGGAAGAGGTTGGGCAAAATTCCTAGTTGAGGGTAGCTTGTCTACCGGCGTCGGTGTTAGGCCTCAGTAGCGGAAATAGGCTGGCGTTAAATAAATGTATAAAAAAAAAATAGTAGATCACCCCTAATGAACTAAAAGCAAATGAATTCAATTCTTTTTTTGCAACATTGGTAATGAAATCACCAGCTCAATACGGCCTCCTAATGTGGAATATATTGAGCCGCAAACAAGAGCCCCAATTAACAGTCTATTTCTGTGACCTATTAATGATAGAGAGATAATAACATATATTAACTCCTTACAAAACGATAGTACCACAGGTATGGATAAAATCTTAGTAAAACTAATAAAAAATGCCATATCTACATAATAAAACCATTGGCTCATATTATAAACACAATTTTTATCTCAGGAAGTGTTCCTGACCTCTTTAAAATATCAATTGTTACCTATATACAAAAATGGCTACAGATCTGAAAAAACGAATTATAGGCCTATTTCTGTCATTAACAATTTCGCAAAAATATTCAAAAAAACCGGGTTGAAGAATTTCTTGAAAAGAATAAAATTATCTCTTGTGCTCAATATGGCTTTCGGAATGCATCCTGCACAACAGATGCAATTTATAATCTAGTTAGCGCCATAAATACAAATATGCAAGAAAATAAGAAATGTATTGCTGTGTTTCTTGACCTGGCGAAGACTTTCGACACGGTGTCTCATAAAAAGTTATTGAAAAAGTTAGAAAACATTGGAATTAGAGGCACCACTCGGGAAGTCTTTGCCAGCTATCTAACAAACAGAAAGCAGTTTGTAAAAATTGGGGATAAAATTAGTGAGGAAAAAATTATAACGATAGGCGTACCACAGGGCACAGTTCTGGCACCAATTTTATTCTTAATTTATATAAATAATTTATGTAAGCTACCCTTAACAGGACAAATAATTTCATATGCTGATGATGCGGCAATCATTTGTAATGGGGCAAGCTGGGCCGACGTTAGGAGGCAAGTTTCACATGATATGAAAACAATTAAATGTTGGCTAGATCAGAACTTGTTATCTCTCAATGTATCAAAAACTAAATACATTGCCTTTTCGATATATAATGCCAACTTGCCTAATTTTAGTGAGATAACCATTCTAGATAGTTCTGAAAAAATTCACTCCACAAATACATTAAAATATTTAGGTGTAATGATAGATAAGAGCTTGGGATGGCTAGAGCACACGACTTATATAAATAGCAAAATTAGGAAACTATCGTATAAATTCTACCAGCTTAGAGATATTTTAAATAGAAAGACTATTCTGAACATCTACAATGCACTGGTAGAATCTATCTTAAGATACGGGCTAATTATTTGCGGAGGTGCCTATGATAATGCTCTAAACCAGGTGAAAATTATTCAAAAACAGATACTCAAGATAATCCTGAATAAAGAACCTACATATCCAAGTAACCAACTTTTTAGATAATGTAACTGTCTGAATATAAAACTATTATATATACTTGAATATTCAATCTTCATTAAGAAAAACTCAATAAAATTTAGTACATCTCTACTCATATACATAGCACAAGGTCAGTTTCAAATAAAAGTATAATGATTCCCAAATACAACAGAACTACGCAACAAAACTTTATAGATTACCTCGGTCCAATTTTACTATTACCACATACCATGTCATATAACAAATATAAATAAGCTAAATAAATTTAGGAAAATATTAAAGGATTATATTACAACCAATTACACAATTTTTAATTAACACCACTGAAAACTCCATCTCTATCAGCTTAATACCACAGTCCACTCAAAATATTTCTCTTCACTTATTTCTCTATGTCTGTTTGTTTCATAAAATTTGTTTGTTACTTTATCTTTATATTCTCTATTTTTTTCTTTTTATAAAATCTTGTTATTAAAATTAACAGCTTCAACTAGTTACAATACTTATCAGTAATTGTGTTACATATTTTGCGTATACAATCCCTCCCAGGGATTAGGCGCATTATTATACTAAACTTATATATAATTAACAATTATATGTATTTACTCTTAAGTTTACTCATTGTTAATTATCAAATATGTTTAATCGCTGTATTAATTTACCCAATAAACAAACTTCAAACTTTATTACCTTAATCTGAATTTTGCTGTTTTATTTCATTTCTTTTTTTAAATCTGTTTATCCATTTAATTGCTTATTGCCATTAACTTTTCCATTAGGTCAACCCTAGGTTGTGTTGGTTGAACTACACCATCAACAACCTGACTAACCTCATCTTAGTTGCCATTGTTACCTTTCCTGATCTCAGGTCCATTAAATTTTTATTTTAGAAATGGCCACACGTTGGGCGCTAAATAACGTGTGTGTGTGTCTCGTAGTAGTGTATAGAGGGCGCGGCCATCCTAACTGCTACAAGTTTAGAGTTTTTGAAATCAACTTTAAAGATATTTAAACGTGTGGAATTGACTTCAAGAGTTTTTAATTTGAAATGTTTATATTAAAAATATGAGATGTTCTCGAGTGTGAGTTCACTGAAGTGTCATTCTCACCTCAGGAGTAGGTTCACTTAAAAAGAATGACTAAAATGTAAGTACAAACAAATGGTTTTATTCAGATATTCTGGGGTAGTTTCTTTCAAGACAATTAACTTATATATTTAGTACTTAAAATGAGGTGACCAACCTTTGAAATCGATAAGCAAATGTTTTTATTAAAATATTGCGATGTGACATAGATAATAATATATTATTTAACGAGCGGTAATGTAAGTAATAACTCACTCAGATGAATTTTACTGTAATTCATTAAGTGAGCTATTACCATTATCGGAAGTTGAATACTATACTTTATCTACGATTATAACAATAAATATTAAATTACAAGTATACAGAAACCACACTTTATGTAGAAATCTCAACAGTTATAACAACGATATAGAAATAGTAAATTTTCTGGCAATTTTTGTTTTGGTATGCCGACCATAAAAAAATAGATCCACGATCTTCTAAATCTGTAATTCGCATAGAGTGCAATTCTGCAGCGCGACGGACACCCATAACGCCTATTATTAAAGCAACCTACAATAAATTAGATAATTGAGTGAACAATAATAACGTTCGAAATAATATAAAAGTAATTATCTTTGTTGCCAACACCAAAACTATACCATTTTTATCATGACTTTCTACAAACCGGGACGCGAAACGTCGAGACTTCATAACCTCAGACGCGGTTCAACCCGAAAACCAAGTATTTTTAATTCCAACAACCGCGGAGATCTCTCTTATTATTTTAGAATAGTATGATTCACATCTGCTCCTAGAGGTCTCAAAGCACTCTATTTATTTTTTTTGTTTCATTTTAACATAAAAATATTTCAAAAAATAGAAACAGTACAGTCTTAAACTATGCCTGATTAAACCAAACTAACTAATCTATCTTTTCTAATTATATACTTTTTTTATTGTAAACCTTTTTGGTTCTTATAATCATTTGAATATTAGTTGCCAAGAGACAAAGTGGACCCACTTTATCGGAGACCCGCTCGCTATCAGACCAGCTGACACTCTGACCGTGAAAAACAGCTGACCCTTAATCTGGAATCATGTTTCATAATTCGTTTGCTTGCACGATCGCGATAGGCTTTACGTGGCAAACACATGACGATCTCAATTACTTCTTCAAAAATAATGTCACGTTTAAATCTTATCTTTTTCGCATAGTGGGAGTATGAGCTGCCTTATCTGATGTTATATTGTTTGTTTTATTTATTTTAAGATATAGCCGACAGTCCTCACGACTTAGTGTTTAAGAATATTCCAGTTTGTGATAATTATAGTGGGCAGAGCATTTGTAAAATATGGCTCCGAAATTGTATATGACTGAAATTAGTCCTCCTTGTAGGGCCGTTCTGATGACTGCAAAAGCTATAAATTTAGAATTACATTTAGTGGAAATAGATCTTTTGAAAGCAGAACATCTAGTCCCAGAATTTATAAAGGTAAATATGTTTTATTTCGAAAATTGTAGGTAAGTACCTAATTACTTATCATAAAGTTCTATTTAAGGAACATAATGTGTAACATCTAAAAAGTTATTAGTAGCCCGCGTTCTGTCTGCCTTTGTCTCCTGTTCAGGACATGAAAGTAAGTTCACGGTGAAGTTCTGTAGAATAACATGGATCAGGATAATATTTTTTTAAATAATTTTTTCGAGGTATTTCGTAAATATCACTGTTTCTAGTCGTTGGATCGAATTTTTGCAAGAATTTAAAATTGTTTACTATAAAATATCAAAGCTCGAATTGTAAGCTATTTTGTAAATAAATAAAATATTCGAGACTGGACGATTTTAAAGAAATTACCGTACCTCCGGAAATACTCAATTTATTTTGATTAAATTTAGCATATATATGCTGTTAGTGAGCTATAACTACCACACTAATTTGAACCATTTGATTATAAATTGACTATTTACATTTAAAATTTCAATTCCCTGTGGAACTATACATATCATTTACTACAATATTAATACTTTTTTATATTGTAGGTTCTAAAAAGTAATTCACTATGTCTTTAACATTTTTTAAATCATTTTAGATCATATTTTCTTATGTCTTTTTAATATATGTACTATAAATAAAAGGACTTTTCAGCCAAAAACAATAATTTAAAATAAAAGATTTTCCTTATAAAAAATTGTACGTTACTTAAAAAACATATATATATAGATAGTTTAACATTTTTATTATTTGTTACGAAGTGATTAAACATTTTGACAAACATTACCTCTGCTTATTGCCGAAGCACCCTGTATATGAATGTCTTCTAATATAAAATATTTCCTTATTTTAAATTTACCTACCGACTGCGCCAACTTATGTTACCTCCTTTCCCTTATTGTTTATTTTTGGGAAACAAGTGAGGCAACATATGCGGACGACTAGCTGGTTTTAGCCGGAGCAAATAGTCGTGGATTCAGAACACTTGTAAGAGATGTGAAACTTACCCTCGTTGGATGTATGACATAAAAAACAAATTTTTGTTTTTGCCGAGAAAAGAGGATAATAAAACAATTGTGTGGGCGCCATCTATAACAGATAATTGGTTGAGTTGTCTCTTTTTCCCGTAAAACCAGTCTCCTATAAACGAGACCGAAATTATTGGTAAGGGAAATAAAAATATGAATAAAATGAATGATAAAATATATTACATAAATAAATAAATTTTATAATTTGATCTTACATATAAAATAGTAAAATTTGATTTCCACAGTAAATCCTTGAAAAATGTGTACGTTATTTGAAATGTAACTTTAGGTGAAATTTTGTTAATAAAATTATATCAATGTAAAAGGAATAATTTTAATAGAAAAAAAATAATGAGTTTGATACCAATCTCGTGGATTTCCAGTCGGTATAGATGAAACAGGAAAGCTCTGGTACTGCAGTTCAGGACCCCATTGGTAGAGCACCCAATCTAAACAATTTGACAACTTATCCTTGCAAGAAGGCGTTTGATTTCAAAGAAATTTGATGTGTGAAGATTGCTTAATAAGAGTCTGCTTAAAACGTAAAAGTAGTTATTATACGTAAAAATAAATGATGCATAACTGCGGTATAGAAGTACCGATATGCATGGAGGTAGATGCATAAAAATCAATTAATGTATAAAAATAAATTCTGCATAGAAATAAATTAATGCTTAAAGACAAATTAATTAATCAATCAATCAATCTGATTTGCAAACTATAAATTGCCAACAATGAAAGGGAAAAGAATATTTTATTACCATGTGGCAACAAGTTCAACTGAACATTCGTTGATCCACTTTTGTACAACTGAGCTTTATTGAATTAAAAAATGAATTTAAAAAAATTTAAATTGCAATAAGGACAAAATTGAATATTATTAAAATTCAAATTACTAATAAATAAAATTTACCTGATTGTGTTAAATACACAAAATGTGAATATGATTGCAATATAAATTACAGGGTATCTCACAGTGAACGTTCCAAATTGAAATCAGATCAAAATCGGCAGGCAAATGCTCTCTTGGTGATTTTAAGTAATAAGGTAAACTTTCTTATATTACAATCTACAATATATTAACAATATACTAACTTGAAAAATATAGTTTTACTAAACTGAAAGCTGCAAAATTGTATGGGTGTTGCGACTTCAGCGCACAAGCTAGTTTTCTAGTTAGGTTTCCTTATTCAAGCAAATTATTACAGAAACGATGAAAGGAATCTACAATTTCTACACCAAAGCTTGACAGAGAACAGGTATTTATTGCAAACGCAAACATAACCTAAAAGCGTACTGCCCTAATAAATAGTAAATTGTTTACAACTGTTTTGTCAGAATTCAATAAATATATTACATAACACAGCATACACTATACAACAGGTGACTTAAAAAATAAGGAAAATAATTACAGGTACATAGTAACAAGGTATAGAAATGAATGTAAATGTTTTTGTAGGCTTGGCATCGACAATGGGTTCTGAAGCTGTAACAGAGATACATAATTTAGTGTTAAAAAACATATTTGAGTTCCTAAGATACAAAAATAGGTACATAAAACTATGTGAAATAATTTAGCACTTATAGGTACAAAGAAAATTTCTGATAGGTGAAACAGTCTCACTTACAAAAACTGAATCAAAATGCTCGTGTCGAATATAAGTAAAATACCAGTTATTTTATACAATTATTAAATGGACATAAGCCATGTAACAGTAAATACTATTTTCTACAACAATTATTAATGAAACAGTAATTATTATTACATTCTATATGTAGTTAAATTCAATACAAAGTTACAGAAAAATTTTGAACTCATATGTTTTAAACTATCGATGCATTGTTTTAGATAAATACTCGATTTTAGATAAATTCTATTACTTGTTGCGTTTAAAAATCCCCTTCAGAACGTCATTGTAACTTGTCTATTTTTCCTTTCTTAATGATGTTAACGCAAATAAATAGAGCATCATGAGTTGTTTATATAATACATCTGCATAAATATGGGAATACGACAACGAGACGATAGTAATGCGTAAGGTATTTTTACTTTAAACCACGCTTCTAACAAAGAAAAGGGATAAACCCCCTCTCACGCATTAACCGTAAAAAGGATCTCGAAAAATTTATCTTCATATACTCTTCGTATAACCCGTCCATCTATTAGAGGCTCCTGTCTGGACAAATTACGTACTGTTTAAGTCATTACCAAATAGATCTCAATTTACTATAGTAAATCGATTGGAGATATTATTAAACCAACGGGCTATATAAGTTATTACCAACTGCCAGTACTTTACTCAACCTATTTAACTGATAGAAAAAATTACGGTTTTCTCACAAATATACAACGAAGAAAATTTCCGTGAAAAGTACAGCTACAAAACTACAGAATAATTAATCTTTACGTTTCTTGCGTAAATATCCATTCTTTAAGTATTTTATTAGCAAAATTTACGTTTGCTAATCTACAATTTTCTATCATAAAACTGTGTATATTCAGAGTTATGCAAATACAAGAGAATTTAACTTTAATTATACTTCAGTTAAATTAATACCAACGGCTGACCTTGTATCCATTGTCACAGGCAATATATCTGGTTTTCTATGATTGTTCAGTAGTTATCCGTGACTATAAATATTCTATTTCCTATAAAATAGTCAGGCTAACGGTCAGTTCAATAGAATCATCGGCCTTTACTTTGCTATGATTCTTAGGGGATACCTTCGATGTTCTAACCCTGGATGCTTTTCCTGTAAAATACTTCAACAATTCGCATTTTATGTTGTTGAGCTATCATACACAATCTTTAACTATCATTTTCAACTTAAATTCGAGATTTCTAGAACATGATTCTTGTCGTTTGTTTTACATCAAGTTTTATATTATATTGGCGATCGCATCAACTCTCATTTAAAATATACAGATAGCGGCAGCCAAGTACATACACTGACGAATTTATAGGTATCTAGTCATTTCATATTCACAGGTGCCAAGCAGATTGAATGCACAACGATGCAAAGGAATGTAAATAGTGGGGGTTCGATCGAGACGGCTGTGACTTATCGCTGCAAATCGATTGCCCATTTATTTCTCATGTACGCTGCCCGACTTGCTTGTCGCTTACTGTATAAAACTGATTATTTTGGCAATTGCCGCAACTATAACTTACACAAATATAACACGGAAATTCAATTACATAATACGGTTCTTGTTATTTGCGTAACTTACTCTGAAATATATACAGTTTGGTTATTACAACATAAACGTTCCTATATAATATTTACACAACTATCTTAAATATTTGGCTTGTTTAACTTCGTGTTTGTCTGTTTGCCGCAACAATTGTTAAAAAATAAAATTGTTTGTGTTGTTCAAACTTTACAAATATATATTAAAACGCTTTCTGTTTTTTCTACTAACTTTTACTTACTTTTTAGAAATACAAGCAATAAATTAAATAAAGGAAAATTTAACTGCAATTGATTAAAATATAAAACTAGCATGCGTAAATTAAAGTGACAGGTAAATAATATCAGATCTAAAACTATTGGCATCAAACTACAAAAAAACTTGGGTGCATATAAAAAGGTTACTCTGGGTTCTAGCTTTACAAAACAAGACGATCAGGTAAATGGCCAATTTGTATATTTATGCACATAAAATTGAGGTAAAACATTACAGGGTGGGATTAAGTGTTTTCTTCGTCGCTTAAAGATTAGAATTATAAAAATAATGGGTAGAGGAAGGGAGGCGTTTCATTGCTAATTCGCAGTTGGACAATTCAAGCTTAAGTCTGAATTTATGTTAAGCTAAAAATTCAAAATAATGATTGTCGCTCAATCGAAATTAACAGATTAATAGCCAGCCAAAAATCGACATGTCTGAACGTACTTTTGTCACTTGCTTTAACAATTTTAAGGAATTTATTCCAACCTTTACACGCTCACTGTGTGCATTTACTAATATTTAACTACCAAAAAAGATAACCAACCAGTATGAAACCGACTGTATTGGGATTAAGTATGCAGTTTTATAGGAAAGCTTTCAAATTTGATGGTTTAGTTGAAGTTTGAGTAAAGTGAGGTTAGAAGCACTAACTGTTTAAATAACGGAAAATTTTATAGATTTAACAGTTGATAGGATTTTCTGAATTAGCTACCATAGTTCAATATTAAAGGAGTTGAAAAACATACAGATCAATAGAGGAACATTTTAGAAAACAAAACCATGATGAAATTATTAAAGATTTCTGTTCTTAAAGGTGGCGTTCGGTTTGTAAACATGAAATTGACCATCTCATTGCATCTACTCTGGTGCCTAAGATTTATTTTGTTATTTTCTATATCTGTTATTACTATTTTTTATGTGGCCGCCGCTTGTAACTTGATCAACGCGAAAGAAAACAAAATGGTGTAAACTACTATTTTGTGTAAGTGTAAGAGATGCTTAGCTAAACTACTCATAAACCGATATTTGTACAACTGGGCCAGAGAGTAGTAAGTTGACTTTTAATATAATAATTATTTTTTAAGAGAAGTATAACGCATAGTTATTTAATATTAGCATAATCGGTACTCTTGCAACTGAGGATTTACTTCCTCCAATCTCAGCGTGGAATCGGCGCCGATATTTATATAGACCAAGAGCTACTGCAGACAGGCATTTTTCAAAAATTCCTTTTTTGGAATCAGTTAACCTGTAGATGTGAAAATTCACCAAAAACAGTTCAATTTGTTGCACGATCTAATGTATACTTCGTATATATGGGAAAGTATAAAATTGTATAAACTCAAAAACAGTTGAGAACCATGATAGTAGGGTGTATTATCAAATTTTTCTTTAATTTTCATGAAGACTTCAAAAATGTAAGGACGATGGGGGGAAGGGGAGTTCTATTTAAAATAACAAAGTTGATGTCAACTTTTGGTACAATTGGAAGTGATGAAAATTAAAAAATATTTTAGAATGGTATATCTTTAAAGTTTCAAAACGATTTTCCAATTTTATCTAGCGATATCTAAGTGGTGGATACAAAACAAACACCTAAACTTAACTATATTTTATTTTTAGATAAACCCTGTACACACCGTTCCAGTACTGGATGATGATGGCTTAGTACTAAACGATAGCCATGCCATAATAGGATATCTTATTGATAAGTATAGTAAAGATAAATCATTATATCCAGATGATGTGAAGAAACGTGCTCTTGTTAATCAAAGACTTTATTTTGATACAGGTGTTCTTTTTGCACGACATGGAGTAGTAGCGGTAATCTAATAATTTGAGAAAACTGTTGAATTACCCATTAATGTATGTTTTCCTTTAGAGTTCGGTACTATTTACGGGAAAGAAACCTGCAGTGGAAATAACCCAAGAAGTCACTAAAGCTTATGGATTTGTTGAATCTTTTCTTCAAGATTGCAAATACATTGCAGGAAACGATTTGTCAGTTGCTGATTTTAGTATAATTGCTACGATTACAAATGCAAGTGTACTAGTGCCGTTAGACGAAGAGAAGTTTCCCAAAATCAGTGCTTGGAAAAAAACTATGCAAGATTTACCAATCTATGAGATAAATAAAAAAGGAAATGATATGTTTCGGTCTATAATAGAATTTAAATTAAAAGGTCTATGAAATACAAGTATTTTGTTACATTTGCTTTTATTAAAACGATTTAATAATAATAATAATAATAAAGTATATTTACGATATTAGAGAAAATATTACATTATAGCGTAATTAATAGAAAGGTGTAAATAAACAGCAGAAACCCTCCAAGAGGAACAT
Organism: Leptura quadrifasciata; assembly: GCA_963675555.1. Taxonomy (NCBI): domain Eukaryota; kingdom Metazoa; phylum Arthropoda; class Insecta; order Coleoptera; family Cerambycidae; genus Leptura; species Leptura quadrifasciata. The sequence continues at coordinate 155,217,032 of OY776673.1, forward strand.
TGAGTAAGGGTATAGACCTCACTGTCGTCCGTATATAAACTTCCCTTGGAAACTATCTGGTCTAACTAGGCCAGTCACCACGGACTTCCTTAGTGAAAAGTTAGACAGAAATTGGGAAATTTCTTAGATTTTGATCAATATTGGAGGCGGTAGAAAATAACAAATCCGGACCCTTTTCTACCCCCCGGAACATAGTTAAATTAACAAAAAACGTAAAGTTGTAATAGCTTTTTGAAAAAATTCCGAAATTTATACAAACCTTGGAAGACATTTTAAAAATTATTAGGCATCTGTCAAGTTTGCACCCTGCGCTACATTTGCATTTTGCAATTTATTTTAAATAAAGTCTAGTATACTTTAACTTGGCATGTGTATGTATGAGTTAATATTTCCGTACGATTTCATTTTCTCTTGTACACAAAGATCCAGAAATATTGTCCACGTAGACAATGTTTCTGGACTATTGCTTTAACTTTGTGTGCAATATGGGAGAAAATGAAATCGTACGGAAATATTAACTCATACATACACACGCCAAGTTAAAATATACTAGACTATATCATTTGTACAAAAAGAATCCGGTAAAGGTTGCAAATTTATTATTGTTTTAATTACGTCGTTATATAGCTTCAGATCAACTTGTAATCCATTTATTAATACGGAACATGATTTAACTAAAAAATCTCCTCAATCATAGTCCTCGCTTGTTGTATACACATAAACATTAAAAGCAGAAGAGCGTACATGCTGATAAAATTTTGTCTGTATAGAGTATAGCTAGATCGACTTTTTCTGAGCGATTGGTCTATATCCTATATGGTCAATTTTTTTGCCCTTTTTCCTTTAAAATTTTTCTCGACTTCCGGTAAAAAAAAGAATAACTAGGTCGAATTAATCACAACTATATACAATAATTTTTTATTATAAATTGCAACTTATACCGCATACTTAAAATTTTCAATATCGCCACTTTTCGACTGAAATATTTACACACGCGCAATTCATAAAATCATATATTTATGTTTTTTATGGTAAATTATATCCTCTACATTCTTCAATGTGATGATTTATAGTCTAGAATGTATAATTTTTTTCATATAGATAATTTTAATTTGTAAATCATTCCTGTATCATTTTTCGGATTAAAAAATGCTTTAAAGTTGTTGATGTCGTTAAAATATAGTGGGGTCGATCTGGTAGCGGTTCCCGAGATATTGCGATTTGGAGGTACGAATTTGAATATAGATTTTTCGCAGCGGCGGGAACGCATCGAGAGCCGTTTTCGGCGTTTTTTTTTTCGGGGAAGAAAGTGACTTGACGACTTTTTCCCCAATAAACACTCAGGATCTAAGTACTGTATCCAAATTTTAAATCCCTAGGTTGATTGGGGGAGGGGGGGGAAATATAAACGTAAATAAAATTAAAACTGCTGTAACTTCTGCAATTTTGTCCGCACATCACGCAGCAAACGCGAGATTGTCTATTAATGTGCCTACTCCTCTCATGTATTTTCAATTTTCGCCATAAATAAACAAATGGTTGCAAAATAACCAATTTATTATTATTTTTAGAAAGTCATTTTTTTGCCATCGAATGTGGGATTTTTTGCTTTGATTAGGACGTGAGAGGGGGACCCTCCAAAAGTTTTTGCCCTGTAGAAGGGCAAGAGAAATCGTTAAGGACTTCAGGCCAGGCTCATTTTCAAGGGCAATCAATTCTCTTTCAAGATTTTTTACATCCGAAGTTCTAACTTCATTAGGGGCCTGCACGCGCGCGTGATACATTTATAAAAACGAGCACGGCAATCCAGCAGCCTTGCAGCGAGATGCCGGGAGAGGGCTTACCGCTCCTACTTCTCATCCTTCTCTCTCACAAATACACATCCCACTTCGCTCGTCCGTGTGTCCCGCTGAGCGGGAACTCCCGGTTCAAACGTACTTTCGGTCGGATCTCGTTCGATTCTTGACCGATTTGATTCGTTTTTTTTCTCCTGTATCTTTTCAACGGCTCGTCATTTTTCCATTTATTTTTCATGTCGTCGCCCCTTGGCCCTTCTTTGCGTGCCTGTTTGTAGGTGTGCGTGTTTGACGAGGCAAGCGCGGACTGGATCATTGAGGAAAATGCTACATCGCATCGATATTTCAAGCGTTATTTACCTGCGCGATGGCACGTCATCCTTTTCTCTTTTAGGCGGCGACACAAGAGACGCATGTTCACAGACAAGCCTCCAGGTATAATATCTGGATATCTGGAAGGGCCTGACTGCAGCTTACAGCTGGATCTCTCTAATTAAATAACATTGGAGTAAGATTTCAAGGACATCGGAGCTTCGTTCGTTGTATTGAAGAAAGCCATGAACACAAACAGAATATGAAGATAATAATTTATTATATTTACATATATGGGTCGCATGAATTATTATAACTAATATATTTATACTTATATTAGATTACAAAATAATTATAGTTTCGGATCTAATAAAAGTGTACAATGCACTCGTCGGTACAATTTCTGGGCCCATCCGAAAAAGTGGAAGAACTACATTCATCGTCATGTAATCCTGACGCTCTATTACTTATGTACCCGTAGTTTATCGGTCCAGTCTCAGTTGGTTCGTCATTACGACCGTCTATCAACTGTGGGCTTGTCTCAACTTCAACTCCAGCTCTCTCTTGGGAAATTTACAGAACTGGATCATCGGCCTCATAAATTAAGTTGGTACCAGTACAATTGTCGCAGTGGACACAACAAAAATTTCGGAAGAGACTTGAACATTTCGGTGTCAATTTAACGCATGAACAAAGATTATTTTTACAGCCTGTCTTATAAGCGCATGATATCAAAGAGGGCAATGATTCTGGATAAGGTTAGTATTCTGTATTAGCATAAGTCCACTAGGCGTTTTTTGCCATCCGAATTCTTCGGGTGTTGCCGATTGCTTTAATCACTTCGCCATTTGTAAGCAGACACGGAGTGAATGTAAATATACAACTTCAAGTGTCGGCGGTAAGAGCGATAAATTTGATCTCGTTTTTATGGTGCCCCTCTTCCAACATTGGTAACGTAATTTTTTTAAATCGAGCAGTTCTTTGGTCATATCACATACATGCAAACAAAGATTATGTCCTACTATTAAATAGAGGGTCGGAAACATCAGACATCTCGCTGCACGGCTGCTGGACTGCCGCGCTCGTTTTTATAAATATATCGCGCGCGTGCAGGGCCTAATGAAGTTAGAACTTCGGGATAAAAAAATATTGAAAGGGAATTGATTGCCCTTGAAAATGAGTCCAGCCCGAAGTCCTTAATCCTTTCCCTTGCCCTTCTACAGAGCAAAAAAAATTGCGGGCCCTCCTCTACCCTGCTAATTATTCGATCGCAATCTGGCCGGGCTCAAATCAAAGAGGGCAAAATTCCCCCTTCCCTCATGGCGAAAAATGACTTTCGAAAAATAATAATAAATTGGTTATTTCTCAACCATTTTTTTCTTTATAGCGAAAATTGAAAATGCATGAGCGAAACTCGAAAGTAGGCATATTAGTACACAATCTCACGTAGGTTGCGCGATGTGCGGAAAAAATTGTGGAAGTTGCAGCAGTTTTCATTTTATTTACGTTTACCCTTCCCCTCCCCCTTAATCAACCTAGCGACTTGAAATTTGGACACAGTACTGAGTGTATCGGAAAAAAGTCACTAAGTCACTTTCTTCCCGAAAAAAAAAACGCAAGAACGGCTCTCGGCTCGTTCCCGCCACATCGAAAAAACCGCTAGACCGATTTCGATGAGTCAAAATTCAGTTTACGCGTATTCGCGAGCCCTTCATTTTATCTCTATACAATTTTCCGATCCGAATCAAACTAGGCGAGATATGTCCGAAAAACTGATTTTTCCTATTTTTCATGTAAATTTCCGCTTCCTCGCGAAAAGTTCGACCGGAAAATTTTCCAGATGATAGAGGGGATCAGACTTTATAACATCACAAAAAGAAATCCGAAAAAACGGGAAAAATTCTAATATTTTGTTAAATCCACCTATGTCCTATCTGCCAATCACACGAATAAACGTGTAAAAGAATGAAGCCTTGTTTGGAATTGCATTTTTCACATCAAATTTTTTAAGAAGCAGTTTTATTCATATGAAATAATATTTTTTACATAAAGTATTATCTTATACTATAACAGTTGTTTTTGGGGATTCATCTGATTCTGAATTGTCAATTCTAGAAGGACTCGTAATGCTGTCGATTTCTTGATCAATTTGCGCTCAGAATCTTGCTGATCTGTCTCCTCTTCTGCTTCGACGATCTCCATTTCGAGAAGTTTCTCAAATTTCTGATTTCTCCATTTCATTGACGTTGAGGGAAATCAGATTTGGATCGAAGGGATTGCCAACAATATCGGATTGTATTAGAAACTTATCTAGTTCACTATCTTCCTCTTCAGTCATCTCCTGAACATTGTTGCAAGATTGTCCTTGGCAATTATAACAAATTGATGAACACATCTTTTTCATTTGTGTAGAGTTTGCTACATTTGCTGCACTTTGACTTCTTTCAGTTGTCGTAATAAGTCCACGTGTCCATCATATCTCCTCTCACTCGCACTGATAAAATGTTTAACACCTCTTCTTTAACTATATGTGTTTCATTGTCCGGTAAAAAGTTTACATTGCAAATAAGACGCCGAATAAAATGAATATCTTCATCCGATGATGATGACATTTTGCGTTGTCGCAAAGCGTGTATCTCTCGTGACACTAGGTTCTAGTCTAGAATAGTCTAGATTTGAGAAGGCCCATATGGTTTGTACTCTGGCGGTTAGATTTCTTTTGTTATGCCCAATCCAATCCAAAACTTCTTTATTAAAATTAGCTTTACAAAAGTTAATCGCAGTGAAGGATTGCAGGATTGGGCGGAGTAGGTCCGTCTCGGTTAAAACGACAATTGTTAAGTACTAAACCTAACCTTCTATTTGAAATAGATTTAAAAAAGGTATTAAAATTGACTATATCTAAAACTAACAGACTTAACAAAACTGAAAACCTCGCCCATTAACCATTTTTAAATTTCGTATCTGACGCTAGCACCTCAATTTGAATCTTCTTCCGCGAGATACGTCAATACTGAGCTGCGCATGGCGGACCTAAACTTTGGTTTTATAAATTTTGATTGTATATAATGTTTTGACTTTCTGAAGCGAAATTAATTTAGAGACAAACGCGACAAAAAGGTTACAAACAGAAAGGAGACAGAGGGGGGACAGGAAAGATTTAATTATGCTGTCTAATTTGTGTTATGTGTCTTGTTAGCGTATTATCGCCCAGTTTAAACGAGTAGAAGTTTGGAGAGATCTGCTGGACGTAATTCGCTATTGAGGTTATCTCGTTGCAACGTGCGTATAGGTCTCTGAGGGAAGCGCCCCTTCCAGATTTCGGTATGAGGCGCACAAATTTGTGTTCTAGCACGGTATGCTGTACCACACCGGAGCAGCGTATGTGATGGACGGCCTGATCACTATTGTGTACAACAGTTTTATTTTGTCTGTTAAGTCTACTATCCCTGACCATGAGCGGATAGAGACACCTGGACAGGGAGTAAACAATCTTAGAGAGTACAGTCTCATTTATTTGGGTGGGAAAAGTCAGTCGTTGGTCCAGTCTAACCCCTAAGTAAAATTTAACTATTACGTCCGTCTGTCGCTGTATAATGTCCGTCAGCACTTGTAGGTTTTTCGATGTTGCCAGTATTGCGGTGCCATCCGCATACAAACAAAGGGTTGTTCGATGGTCTGTCGAGATGTCGTCCGTTTATAGATTAAAAAGTATAGATCCGAGGGATGATCCCTGGGGGATTCCAGCTAGGATAGGGGGATAGGGGTGAGTAATGAGCATGCCTGATTGACTACAACTCGGATTTTCGGTTGGATGTTGCATAAAACTGTTATCATTTTATTTAATGATACGAGTTGACGAGTCGCAAGGCTGCTTTAGGTTCCTTTACAAGCTGTCAACGATTCGGTGCATCACAGAGATTTATATAATTTGGAGAACCGCTTACAACCCTAAGCGATTCATGATTATGACGCGGGTTCATACCATCTTAAAGTCAGATGGGAAACCTCTCTAGAATATTGCTTGCAGAAATAGTCTGGGACTGCCATACCACAATTAGATGTATGAGTGAAGGCTTCGACAAATGACTTTTGTCTTGTTCCTACTGAAGTAACTTTATTTGGATTATTCTTGATTTAATTAATTACTGTGCCATAATCGGGCGGATCACATATCACAATGACTCTGATATGACTCAGCAGCTGTTCTAATAACGTTACACTACCATAATCAGTTTTATCCATTTTCTTCATTTTATTTCTATAATTTCTGGAAGTGGTGCGAAGGTGAATGGGTATTCATAAGATTCGTCTTTCCATGTTGTAATATAATACAGTATATGTAAATTTCCGACAGAGTAACCAGCGGTTCTTGCCATGCAGTACCCACTTCTGCTGACACATTATACATATCAAATTCTGCCATCAGTTCCTGTTGTAGCTCCACCACACCAAGTCCACTTCCTCGGAAGCTAATCATAATTCCCCGACAATAACCTCTTCAAGTATCCATGTCTCACAGGTCTTCATGTTTAATAATTTTTTAAATAAAATTAATTTTGGGAATATGTTCTGTATATATCTACAATGTCATGCGATCATACTGACCAGATGTTACTTTTAATCCAGTAGCATGTTTCTGCAAATTGACAACTTTAGTAGATAGAGATTTATATAATTTGGAGCACTGCTACAACCCTAAGCGGGAATTTTTGCAAGCCTGTAAAAAAAGTTGGTCCTGTTTATGATGCGGGTTCATACCATATCTTAAAGTCAGATAGGAAAGCCAACTAGAATACTGCCTGCAGAAATAATCTGAGAAATCATGTCATAATTAGTTGTGTGAGTGAAGTTCGAGAGTTAACCTTTGTCTTGTTTCTGCTGCACTGGCTTTATTTGGGTTAGTCTTGATTTCGTTAATTACTGCACATAATCGGGCGGATCACATATCACAGTGACCCTAGTACAAATTTTAGCGACTGCTTTTAATAAAGTTACATTATTAATATCAATATTTTTTACTCCATCAACAATGTTCGCATCGAGTTTTGAATCCGTTCCAACATATATGTATAAATTATATTGTCCTAAAATTCTGATCATTTCAATATCCTGTTTTTTAAATCTGCTTGGTCTGATATCAGTCTAGACAATATTACATTTCAATGGAGCCATTAATAGCATCAACTAGAATTTCCGAAAGTGATGCGGAGGTGAATGGGTATTCAAAGAATTCAGTTTTTCATGTTGTTATATAATATAGTGTATGCAAATTTCCGACAGATTAACCAGCGGTTCTTTCCATGCAGTATCCACTTCTACTGACACATTGTATATATCAAACTCTGCCACCAGTTACTATTGTAGCTCCACTGAACGCAGTGACACTCGTGGAAATATTGTCTCGGCTGTGAATATTAAGTGAGATTCAGTACCCACTGAGTTCACTCAGTACACTGACAGATCCTTCTGTAATCAGTCTTAAGCTCGTCTCTATATAACCTATCTAATTGTCCTGCTATTTTCATTAATTAGTATCTTAGTAAATTTTTGACTTTCCATAATCATATCGATTAAAGATTCTTCATATTCCCAACCGTTAATAGCTATTTTTCTTTTGAAAAACCAATGTGAACTATGTTTACTATTTGACTGCGCCATATTGAAACATTCAACGTTGGGTTGCATTTCTTTTTAAATCGTTTTTGTTTCAATTTGTATAATACACCAAGTCTGCTTCGTTGAAAGGTAATCCTAACTCCCCGATAATATTCTTATCGCCTCATCAAATATCCATATCTCTCTCACAGATCTTTTTAATATTTTTTTAAATAAAACTCATTTTAGGAATATGTTCTGTGTATATCTACATTGTCATGCGACCATACTGGCTAGATGTTACTTCTAATCCAGTAACATGCAAATTGACAACATTAGTAGATAGAGATTTATATAATTTGAAACACTGCTTACAACCCTAAGAGGGAATGTTTGCAAGGCTGTAATAAGTTGGTCCTGTTTATGATGCGAGTTCATGCCATCTTAAACCACATTAGAATTACTTGCGGAAATAGTCTGAGATAGCCATGACATAATTAGTTGTGTGAGTGAGAGCAAACCTGTGGCTTGTTTCTACTGAACTAACTTTAACTATTTGAGTTAGTCTTTTGACTTAATTAATTACTGCACCATAACGGGCGGATCACGCATCACAGTAACCCTGGTATGAATTTTAGCGGCTGCTTTAATAAAGTTACACTACCATCATCAACAATGTTAACGTTGACTTTTGAATCAGTTTCAACATATGTGCATAAATAATGTTTTACTAGAATTATTTTAATATTCTGTTCTTTCAAATTTACTTTTCCTGATATCAATCTAGATAAAATTCTATCTCAATGGAGCCAATCTCAATAAAAGGTCCAGAAATTGTCAAGGAGATTATTCAGGACAAATATGTCATTACATTTATTGTATTTCTTTAGCTGTAACGCTTCCTGATTGTTTTAGGTAATTCGCCTATTTTTATTCTAATAGTGCTATAGAGTGGATACTTATAACGCAAGTTACAGGATCTCTACCTCTATTGAAAGAGATATCTGAATGTGTACTTACAGGTTTCCTGTATTTTAAATTTTATCTAAAAGGTTTGGTCATATTTTTTTATTCCTCATTTCTTCTCTTGATAAGCTTTCGTTTGTTCTTTAGGTATTTTAATCGTCCACTAAATAATACTTAATTAAACACAGCACTATTTGTTTTTACGTTTGTACTGGATGGATGCAAATATTAAAGTGAATAATGTACAGAAGAGAAGAGAGATGAATTAAAAATACAGGATCTGGATTACAAGAGTAAGCGCGCTTCAGATTTTATATATTTCTCACACATATGTTTGAAGGATGAAAATGCGAGGGGTTCGGCGATGTATTATCCTAAAAAAAAAATACTGCAATAGAATAGTGAGTAAGAGACGATGCTTCCACCATATGGAACGGAGTAACTGGAAATAAAAAGAAGTAATTCCAACTTACATCGATTGGAATGAGCCTCTGAAGCATCGGCGAATAGAAAACCCACCCGCTGTCTACTATGAATTACAACTTCACCTTCTGCAGTGACAGATATGCCAAACCATTGAGCATTAGCGTACTTTTTAACTTTATGTACTCTCGAGTAATATCCTGAAGACATATTCTTCTGAATCAATGAGGTTCTTCGCTTTCTTTATAGTAACATTTCCCGCAATAAATTACAAGTTTAGATAACGGCCCTTTAGAGAGGAATTTCCTCAAAACGAGTCTAAGACTAGAACATCTACACCTGCTTAAGCAGAAAACAGCTTATCTTGTTTTATATTCTTCCCTAGTTCGCAGTGTAGCTCCATTTGGACATATCTGTCTCAGTGACAGTATCGATAGGAGATAATGCGAGAGGTGCTTTCAAAGTATCTTGGTAATTTGACTCGATATATTAACTAGACCTGCAAATTGATATATCCTGGTAGGATTATGGAATCGTCATTAGTCCATTTCCTTTATATATTATTTCTTTCGTAGACAATCCATCCTCAATAACCTGATAATTCAATACATGATTTTGTAAAATTAAGGATTTTAATCTACATAGTAAAAATTGGTCGGTTTTGTTTTAGGTAAAAACAGAAACTCGTGTGGTGGGATACAAACCTGTCCAGTTTATACTCCAATAAATATGTAATTGCGCCGCAATAATTGATTGTTTAAATTAAACCATAGACATTAATCAGCTACTAATTAAAGTAAACAATTGATGAACTATTTAACTTAGTATTCTTTCCTATTATTTGGGTTTTCTACCACATGTACTATTATCCTCTTCAAAACAAATCACCGAATCTACAAAATAATAGAATTATTGGAAAAAAGAGCCTCTGCGCCCGTGACGTTTACGCCAAAGGAAAAGTCAGAGGTTATGTTTTGCAAATAATATAAATCGGAATAAACACAAAAATAATGTATTTTGCTGACGTTTCGGAAAGTAATCTCTTTCCGTTTTCAAAGCTATTTTTTGAAGAACTCTTATTTTGCTGTGTATGTCAAATACACAGCTTTAAGATTCTGTTTATGTTATTTCCATAGATACTTACTACTTACACAGAACATAGAACTGATGATATTTTTTAGATAATGTTGAGTTTGTTAAGTTCTTCTTTTAACATTGGTAGCCAGGTTGTACTTAGTAATACATAATGGGTAAGAAAACAAAATAGGTATATGGCAGAGCAAAGTAGCAAATTAGTGATGTGTCTCTTGTCTTCTCTGGCTCTGGGTTTCCAGTTTTTATTCTGGTCACGCCTACGCGCGAGCTGTAAAGGAAAAATTTTTTAAACAAATTAAAGCGAACGTAAATAATAACAATACTACCAGGCACTATCCTGGTATTCATTTACCTCACTGTTTAAGCTCCCAAGACAAATGATAACAAACGTTTTTCAAATTCAAGAAAATCCAGTTTACTGACACTGACCTTGTTTAACTTGCCAAATTGCTTATTTATAAAAGCGTACTTGAAGAGTATCGAATTAAAATAATAATTTCGTGGGTCGGTCCTAATCTGACGTACAGTAATTCGTCCTAGGTATTATTGATTTTTGGTTAGCAGGACTGATTTTTTACTGGCTCTGTCACATTTTCATATCAATCTGACTCTGTAATATTTCATTGACTGTCGCCCAAGTGCTCAAGTTTTGTCAGAACTATAGATGAGTGGCGTCGGTTTTAAGGGTATCCCTTGATAAAACGTTTTACTAGAAGTATAAATAAAGCAGAAAGGAATATAATTTCCTTCTTAGGCATGGACATGGAAAAGACACTGCCAGATATTTCTTCATTTGCAAAAAGGAAAGAGCATGGCTAAATGATAAAAAACCTTATTTTTGCCCTACATCAGAAGTAGTTTTGTAGAGATCAAAATGGTGTGGTATGAATAGGTTCTTCTAGGTGCCACTAGACTTCGGCAAGCCTCCTTTTGTTATTCAGCTGATACGTCTGCTGGCTTGGAGATGTTTAAGACATCCTTTTTTCCCTTAAAGAGTACCTTTGTAACCTTGCTCAACGTTGTTAGTTAGGTCGTACCAGTGGTGTACGGCATGTTCAAGTGAGTTTTGTATGTGCTTGGGGATATGGTATCTCGTTTGCGGGATATGAAACAAAAATTAGGAAGTTAGTTTAAAGTTTTTAAGTTAATGTATGTATGTAATATTTCGTAATTTTTATAAGCGGACTAAATTTTTAAGTTAATGTATGTAATATTTCGTAATTTTTATAAGCGAACTAAATTTATTTTTGATCGCAAATTTTTTTTATACCAGGTTTCTGAGTGAATTGCCTATTTACACATTCGCAAATTAGGTAATTTGAAAGTAAAAAAGTTTGAATAATGGTCTGGCACATACCAAATTTGCAGTGGAAAATCGGGAAGCACACAGGTGGGTCGCAATCCCTTTCGTAAGGTGTATAATCTCCAGTGGCACGAAGACTAACCACCGGGTATTAATGTAAAAAAAGGTAAGCATAAAGTAATAAATAAAAAATTGTGACTTCTAGAATAACTACATCTGCACTAGTCGCTAGCCTCTCCAGTTTCAGTAGGGACACATAAAAGGAAAAGGGGTGGGGAGAAATGGACAAAAAGAACAAGACCATAGTATAGCAAAAAATTTATAAATTTAAGAAATGAGATAACGTATTTGTATCAAATGGTACATTAATGTTATATATATATATCTATATATATATAAATACCGGGTGACCCAGAATGTATCTACCCCCACTTTTTTCTACAGTTTTAAAAATACAATTATGAAATTTGGAAAATCAAATATAAGTATCAATGGCCACATTTGGACCATTCGGTGGTAAAAAAATCACTTACCTTATGGCCGAAAATTGCCACAACTTTCTTATTTTAAATAGTACCTTGTATATTTAAGTCGCTTTTCTCATAAAGCTGTAATTTCTCTCTTCAACGCTTTTTTCAGATTTGAAGTCGGATGTAAAATAACCTTGCAAATGGCATTTATTTGCTATTTCTAGTTGGCTTTGGAATTCAGGAACAAATTTTAAAAAATTCGAAGTAGACTTTGCAGATAGGATATTATAATTCCTATATTTTATGTTTTTATAAAATTTCCTTCTTCTATAAAATTGCTTATTCAGTAATGATTATCAACTTTATTTTCGATTTGGATTGTTTCGAGACTACTGAGAGACTAGTTACGCACTATTGCGGTGGAACTTAACAGTGTCTATGAGATGCGAGCTCCGGGCATTGAAGGTATCACTTGCACTGAGCTGATGAGACCTAAGACTAGGTCGAAACCGGTCTGCAGTTAGTGACATCCTGAGATGAAGGAGGCCTTGCATCTTCCTCGTAGCATTCGAGCATTAGAAGTCATTATCTGCAGTCAGTGGCATCCTGAGATGAAGGAGGCCTCGCATCTTCCTCGTAGCATTCGAGCATTCCAAGTCATTGCATTTTAGTGCTAACTGTGTTTAAACAAAATACGCAAAATTTTACCATATAATTCAGCACTTATAAGGGGGAATATTTGGTTTAATTTGTTGAGCCCTTATAAGGCACTTGCAGATAGGTTGGAATATTATAATTCCTATATTTTATATTTTTAAGAAATATATCCCAATCGTCGTCAGCCATACCGGCAGTTTTTTAAAATTCTAGAACTATTCCGAAATACAGAAAATATTGAGGTGGCAGAGGACAGATTTATAGCAAGCAACGAAATTGAGATAAATGTATTGGCTTACACACATGCATATTCAAATATTTCTACAACAGAGTTAGCAAAAGAGATAGATATTGGTCGGGACAGTAAGACATATTAAAAAAACATGGCTATCTAGCCGATAGCCGCGTTGGTTAAGGCGCGAAGTGGCAATCGCAATTAATCTACCGTGATCGCACTACCGAGCTCGAATCCCGGCACTGGCACTGTCGATGTCGGAGGATATGGTTGTATGTCCTCCTCCCGCACAAACCTCTGGCTTCTGGAATTGAGGGTTGTCTAATTTCTGTGGTGTTACTTATATGTATGGTTTTAAATGCTACAATTACCAATTGCATCAAGAATTATATGAAAACGACGGAAACAGACGATTGACCTTTTGTAATTGGTTTACTCAACACGTGTACTTAAACAATTGAATTTTATTTAGTGATGAATCTCGTCTTATGAATAATGGCATATACAATAGACATAATCTAAATTATTGGTCTAAATAAAATTTACACGAAATGTTTGATCAGGATCAGGATGAACCAGGATAGATTTGAAGGGAATGTGTGGGCTGGAATATTTGGTACAAAAGTTATTGGTCCCATACTATTTCAAGGACCACTAACCGGCACGCGTTTCTTAAGTTTTTTGCAAAATTAAAGATTAAACGAACTGGATGAACTTTCCTTGGAAGATTTCAGAAATATGTACTTCCAACAAGATGGAGCACCGCCGCATAATGCTGGTTTTGTGGGTTAAAAGTTTGACAACCGGATAATATACTAATGGAACTATTAAGTGGCCTGCTAGGTCACCAGACCTAACTCCACTTGATTTTTTGGGGGTTATCTGAAGAACAAAGTATACTCAACTCCGTCTGCAACATAGAAGAACTCCAAAATATAAATGCTTTTAAATCCATAACTCCAGTCATGTTACAAAGTGTTATAACAGAAACGATTCGCAGAGTGAACAAGTGTTCTGAAATGGGTTATTTTGAGCACCTGTTATTGGTTTGCTATTTAGTTGTGTTGTATTGTTCTATTTATAATATTTAGAAATTTAGTAAGTTGCTGTCCAGATAGGCATCATAACCTATAAATTGGTTTTGTGTGAATAATTGTTTTTTTACTAATACTACTAATTTTTGAGATATTTATCAATATAATTTTTTTCTAATTACAAATCATCGGTTTTTCACAGCTTACTACAGGATATGGACACACAATTTGAAACGCTTCCACAAAAAACTTAATATTTATTTTAATTTATATTCAATTTTTAATCGGTAAGAACCAGTCTAAAGCAAATTTACCATTCTATCTGATAAAAAAATAAAACATACAGGGTACTATTTGAAAAATTGGAGTTATGACAAATTAAGTTTCCATGAAATTGCAAATGGGAAAACATTTCTAAATCCAAGCAAATGAACAAAATAGGCCAATTTTACATTTAATTTATTGAGAAAAACCCTTTTATTCGAATTCAAGGTCTACTTCGAATTTTTTAAAATTTGTTCCTGAATTCCAAGGCCAACTAGAAATAGCATGTGAATGCCATTTCCAAGGTTATTTTTCATTCGATTTTAAATATGAAAAAGCGTTGGAGAGAGAAATTACAGCTTTATGAGAAAAGTGACTTAAATATACAGGGGGCTATTTAAAATTAAAAAATTGTGGCAATTTCTGGCCATACCAGAAGTAATTTTTTTACCACCGAATGCTCAAAATTTGTCCATTGATCTATATTTGATTTCCCAAATTTCAGAATTTAAATTTTTAAACTGTAGAAAAAAGTGGGGGGGTAGATACTTTGTGGGCCACCCGGTATATATAGAAAAATAGTATTTGAAAAAAATTAACTTGTGTACAATTCCAAAATATAAAAAGAAAAAATGAGAATTGAACATTCCCACCCACATTTTTAGATTAACTATTTGTAGGAAGGCGCCATAATTTAACCAAAGTGCGTTAAAAATTCCTTTGGAGGTTGTGACAGTGGCGACCTGTACAATACCATTTGCACCAGGGTGGAATTCGATTATACGGCCTAAAAGCCAGTTTAATGGCAGGGAAAGATCTCGCGTACTATTCCAGTAGTAACTATGTCGTAACTATCCTGCTTTAACTTACTTATCTTCTAATGTAATACCATGGTAATAATTTTAAAAGTATGGTTTTAATAATCCCCTCAATTAGTTAAGTAGATAATTATCCAGCCCTTACTAAGATTCTACAAATTATACAGACACAAAAATACCTGTATATACTCATGCTAAATGTACCCATATTTGAACATAAGATATGATAGAGGAATCCCTTACGCCTAGGTATGTAAATATCTATTTATTTATTTATCTCGCCATTATTCTATTACCTACCTAATAATTTTCAAAGTTTCCTTGTTTTACCTCTTTCCTACTTATTCAAAAGTTTAAGCTTTACTAGCTTGGAATGTTTTGTATATTATTTTGTTTTTATCCAAGAATTTTACGATAACCTTAACTTCTTAAGAACCCAGAAATAAATTTATTCCAATAAAAATATATAATTTGACACAAAGCTATCTTCTCTAAATTTCCTTTGCGAGGAACTAAATAATTATGTGTGCGTACACATAATTTGCAGCAGTAACAAAGTAAACATAAATACCTCGAAGGTTCTATAAGTATATCTCTGTAGAATATTTTTTTTCAAAATTGGATATATTAATACACCTGATACTGTGCCTTGCTATAGAGTATGCATAATACCTTAATTAGTGCCTCTAACAAAACAAGTAATGTTAATCAATCAACAAAACTCTTAAGTGAACCAAACTAAAAAATACTAGATATGACAAAACCGTGTTATCAAACAGGTTTTTTGTTTCGCCAATTAGGAAGAACTGATAAAGCTACACCCTGTATAAGTCTTGGTGTTGGTTGATGCACTTGTTTTTCATTGAAATATATCATTTATCACTTTGAGTCGATTTACTGTCTATGGCAGAGTCCAAAATTTCACCCTGTATAATACTTTTCTTGGATTAAAACACTTTGTTTTAAACGAACAAGAATAATTTATTTAGTATAATTGAATAGGTTTAGTAAAACGATTTTAACTTAAATTTTTAATCACAAAGTTGTAAAACGATAACTTTTCGAACACTGAAATTTTGTTTTTGGAAATATAAGATTTAAAAATGTATTAACACGAGTTTAAGTAAGTCTGAAAAAATTCACTTTTATGTTAGATGCGCGATGGCAAAATAGAATTGAATTTTTTACTTGGTAAAGCCAAGGAAGCAGCTGCAGTAGCAGGGTTGTAGGTTCAACTTTCGCGCCGCATGTAACAAACTGGACTTGCTCGTGCTCGGCATTTTATATGGTTCGTTGGGGACTTGGCATACGGCGGTCTGGAAATGTCCTTGTCCATTTCATACGACCGTCTCGGCATTAAAACGGGAAATTTATTGATATATGAACAAATCTCGATTCGATTTGATTTCGGAAGTTATTAACGAAAATTAGTTGAAAAGATTCATTAATTTTGAAACGATCCCGTCGGTCCTGCACTTAGAGTTGAAATTATACCGATAGGTCCGCGGTGAATGAATGGAAGTAACTTTTGATAACAATGGGGGACTGGCAGGAAGTAAGTTTTGATAATGAATGAAATGAATGAATGAAAAATAAAAGTAGTTTTGATGTATTTTAAGCTCGTGTAGGGGCGGTATTTTTTAGGTTATTCTATCATAACACGAATCTGACTTAACCGCATTTCTAAGTTTCGGATCTTTGGTTAATTTTATGTATTCCTACTTCATTATGAAAATTACAGAAATGAGAAAGAAAAAAGAGCGATACCTAATATAAAGGCACATAAGGCAATTAATGACTTAAATAAATAATGAGAAAGTTGACATTTATGAGGTATGTCGTAAAAATGGAAAGCCTGTTCACGAAATTTATCGTGAAAGATTTCCGGAAAGAATACATCCATTCCGACATTTTTTAAGAAGCTTTATAGGAAAATGCGGCGGGAACAAAGGGTATGCAACCCATCGTTCGTAGTAAGTAAGGAAATGGAAATTAATGTGCTAGGCATAGCAAACTATGACTGAACTGCTTATACGGGACAAGCAGCAGAGAAATTAGGTTCAAATAAGGAAATTGCAAGACGCATATTTAAAAAACACAATTATCATTCTTTTAAATACAACTGACACCAGCATATTTATGAAGGTGATAATGATCGAAGGATACAATACTGTGAGTTGTTATTTAATAGATGTGAACAAGAGAATAGATTTTTGGAAAAAGTCTTATTCTCAGATGAATCTAGATTAACGAATTGGAATGCTTAAACGACAATTGGCCTCAAGAAAATCACCTATTAGTCAGAGCCAATAATTTTCAAGAACCTTTTGATATAAATGTATGGGCTGGAATTTATGGACAGTTGGGCCTATTTTGTTTGAAAAGTTAACGGGTGAAAGATACCTCGAATTTCTACAAAATGAGATGTAGGATGAAGTTGCGGAGTTACCATTAGCTCAATTTAGAAACTTATACTTTAAACAAGCACAATAGCAGAATTATTTTAAATTATCTCACAGACGTATGGTGAACAAGTGATAGTAGCTCATGGTCCCATAAGGTGGCCTGCCAGGTCCCCGGACTTAACCTGTTTTGATTTTTTTATTTATGGGAATATCTCAAGGATAAAGTTACAGGACGCCAGTTTTGACATTAGGAAATCCAGAAAATAGAATAAAAGCTGCATTCAATACTATAACACTTGAAATGTTGGAAAACGTCATTCGAAAGACAAAACATCGAGCTAGACAGTGTATAACCATCATCAAGTAGGATGAAAAATACTTCCCAGAAGTTAACTAAACGTGGGCTAGAAAATTCATTAAAATTATCACAGAGTATATTAACGAGTGTTAATAAAGATAACCATATTTTGGAAAACTTTTATAAAAAGAAAATGAAATGTTTAGAACAAAAAGCTATTATTAAGAGTTATTAGAAATACACAGAGAAAATCAAGAAATAAACAAAAATATATTACAAACCTTATAATTAATATGTAACCACCATATGCAAAACAGGTAAAATCATTTTGTTATCAAGGTTTAGAGTTCCTCTTTCTTTATTTTATTAAACTGAAAGGTTATTTGCACTTTTGGTGATAAGGTGGATTTCTGTTCTGTTTTAATGTTAAAATGTAATGAATACATATGTTGACTATGAATTAAGTGTTCCTTTTTGATTAATTATTTAAATATTGTCCCTAAGAAATCTATATCAGTTTTGATTCTACATAGAGCTTTTGTAGATTTTTAGCCGAAGTGATCGCTTTTTTAATCTCAAGAATACCACAAGGCGAACCACGCCCACAATTCTCTCGAAATGAACATTCCTTCGACTGGAGAATAGGGGTTCCGGTGCGTTTACGGTGTCTACATCTCACTTTGTGTTTGGATAAGTAAATTTACGTACACCTTAAGTTATGAAGTTGACTGTTGTTTTCAGTCAACAATATATGAAAAGGAAGACAATACACTTAGGGCGCATTTCTAATTACTTAAAATCTTAACAGATTCAGAAGGCGTAACCGGGCTATTGTGCCAGATAGTGTGCGTGAGCTTCATGACATGATTTTTGCCATACCTCCCCTATTTTCAGTTGTAAATTTGACTCACTCAGAAATATGTCAGAACGTTGGACTTCAAAATTAGAGATGACGCTTGAGCACTGGTAAATATTGATTGTTCTTGAAATAACTACATAATTAATTGACATTCAATTCCGCTCTAACATTGTCAATACTAAAATTGGTCCAAAATATTAATTTCGAATTATGAGTTTGATTGACGAAGCTGATTTGAGAGTTTCATCATCTGATTCTTCATCCAGTGAAGTTCAGTGTGAGGCAGCCAACGGGACTGCACAGGTATTGCTTTTCGTGACTTTCCATTCTTCAGATTTGAATTGTAGCAATGAAGAATTTTTTTTTAAGTTAATCTGTTCTAACACTGACCATGCAATCCTAAATAGTTATCTTAAAAGAACTTTCAATGAATTGTTTTGTACATCATCTGGATGGGTTGTGTGATTCAAAAGTGATGAGTTTTCTCGACTCATGTGAGAGTTATTTGATCCAAAAATAGCAGAGATTGCCTCCTTTGAAAAGAAGTTTTACCTAATTGACTAGGAATCGAAGCTAGTTTAAATTCGTGATTTTGTGATTCTGTTTGCTGATCCGAGGTTATATATCAGAAACATCTGGAAATTTTATTTATGTCTGTGTTTCCTCTATATTATACCGGAATTTCTGAGGCTGTTTGCCCAGAATGTTTGCAGCTGTGTTTTATAAGGTTGGGATAAAAAGACGTGTAAATAAAGAAAATGTGAATGTTACCACGTGGTCGCGAAAGTCAATAAAACTGTCATGTTCGGTTTGTGTGGATTTTCAATAGTTAGTGATGGATTTCAAGACACAAGTACAAAAATTGGAAGGTGCCAGTAATTGGAGCAAGTGGCGAAGTCAAATAGAATTGCTGTTGCGTCACCACGAGGCCCTGGAGATCGTCCGGGGTGACATAGCTGTGCCTACAAAATCAGGACAAGGGACAACAGAGGAGCAAAACAGAACGTTCGAGTCAGATTTAAAGAATTTCTATAAAACTGACGCTTTGACCTAACTTAAATGAAGTGGCTTAAATGATGTGAATGTTGATTTAACGGTATTATGTGATACAGCGAAAGCTGATTGGGACAAATTATTCTCGGTTTACGAGCAAAGTTCCGGCCAGCAACGAGTGGATCAGCTGACTGAAAGTTTTTTCAGCAGTGAAAAAGATCTTTCGGAAGAAATTTCCGCTCACGTGGCTCGCCTTGAGCGTAATTTTCCAAATCTTAATGACGAGCTGAAGAGACTGGCAGTGCAGAGCTGCCAGAGTTACTGCTAATGAGTAAAATCGTGTCGACGTTACCGAGTGAGTACGTTGAATTTAAAAGCGTGTGGAAGTTTGTGTCATTGGCGGACCGAACGGTTAATAAATTAATCGAAAAACTTCGCCTTATTGAAATGAAGTTACTTAAAAGGCGAAGTGAATCATAGGCCCTGGTAGCTACCAAGATAAAGCCGACCAATTCGACAGGAACAAGTGAAATTGCTTCAAATATCACAGAGAGGGGCATCTAGCGAGGAACTGCCCAACTAAGAAAATCGAAAGTACGTCAAGATCGGCAGGAAGTTCAAACAGGGAAGTGGCGCCATTGGATGAAGCGTTAATGAGTGTCGAAGGACATGATGGATACTGAACAATAATGGCTTGCTGACTCGGGTGCATTGTAACGAAGCATTTTTCGTTACGGAAATCTGCATAAAATTTATATTTCATTGTACCCTATATAATTATGTTCCTTGTTTTCTGTACCGCCTTAAGCGATTTACTGTATATTCGAAAATATTCACTATTTGAATACCTGAATATTTATCTAAAGCTGCAAATATTTGTAAACAGAATTATTGTTTATTATTTGACGTAATTAATCCAATAATTAGTTATCTGTGGCCGATTAAATCCGTTTCTTTTTCGTAGTTGTTTAAAATAATTATTTGAAACCGATTTCATACATTACAAGTCAGAATACTTTCTTTATACTAACCAACGCACGTAATAATAATTTACCAGTACGTTTAATAACTTAATATAGCCGTCCTCGCTGGCTTGTATTTAATACAATGGGCCATGCGCGATACTAAGGCACGTGGGATTCCTCTTGATACCCTGAGTGGGAATCTGGCTATAAAACTGATTGTAAAGACCTGTAAAATCAGAATTTGTTCCAATTCTCGAAGCAACCAGACGTCTACCATCTGCCCAGGGTCCAGCGCTGCGATTGTAAAGAGTAAGAAAACTTAGATATATATTTGGCTAGTGCATTTATTATTCCGTATTTACTGATTGATAATTTTCTACTTAGTTACCGAAATTTTACTGCCTTTATTCTGATTGAAATTTTTACCCTGTCTGAATATCCTTGGTATTTATTTCATATTTACTTATTGATAATTTTATACTTAGCCAAATTTTCGGTCTGTTTTATAAACTGTTTTTATTACTGTAAATAATTCTGTCTGCTTCGCATTTTCTGGTATCCTTACACTGCCTGCTTAACAACCGTTTTATCATGAACTCGCTAATTCCCTCGCTTGCACGCTTTCACCGCTCGATTAACCGCTTCTACGCTTTTGCCGCTAACGTTACCACATTGCTTGCTACTCTCCCTCTACTATTATTGCTAATATATATATCTGTACATAAATTTGTGTTAATTGTGATTTTTCTGTTTATTTAGGACTGTAACCATAGGATTACTGTAATATATTTAAATATTATCAAATTTCTGCATTTTACTCTTGTGTTTGTGAAAGTCTAAGTTCCCTTATTGACCCACTGGAATTGACTGTGTCTTCACTGAGCTGCTTAGTCTCGCTCATCGACTTTTGGGTAGTGTTGTTCAACCACCTAAGACTTGAACTGGCGCCAGAGTAACAGGTAAGAAAGCTCGAGTGTCAAAGTGACAGCCTTAGTTCTCGCATAGTACGAGAAAAAGAGCGTCACAGCGTCGACGCATATGACATACAACAAGAACTACTTTCTAACCTGTAAAACTTTTGAAATTCCGCGAGAGATGCAAATTGGGAACGGTGAAATGATTCACGCATATGAACAAGACACCATTAACGTGGAAATGAAAGTGAACGGTACGTGGCAAAAGAATCTTGTATAAAATTTCTGGTAAGTTAATCATGATAAGCTCTACATTTGTTAATAATGATATAGTGCGACTAGTGAGAAAAAGAACTCTGACAAATAATAGTTTACGAGTCCTTTCTGCAAGTGTATAAAAGCGACATGGCTTCATGTTTGAACGGGTTCTACGCTCTTAGTGAGAAAAAGCAGAAAATATTTAAACAAGCACAAGTGAAATTGCTACAAAATGATAAAATTCAGTGGTACTATGAATATTTATTGAAGCAAGCTGCCTTTCATCAACAGCGATTATAAGACCAATTTTCCATTGAGGAGTGAAAAACCTTGCTCGGTATCTTGTGGTACCACTTGCTGTGTTCAATCGTAAGCGTCCGGGAGAAACAGAGATTAGAATTGGACAATTTCTACAGATGCCATAGCCTCTAAAAACTTGGAAGAGCTGCAACATAATGTGTCAACCATAATCATGGAATTAAACTTTTGGTGTCAGAGAAACAGACTAATTCTCAATAATAACAAAACGGTGTTTAAATTTTAATATACATAAATCAATACCTCCCACTTTAAGCCTGAATTATCTCTGATTCGGCTAAATTTCTTGGTACTCACCTCGATCCACAACTGATATGGTCATTGCATACTGGACATGTCTGCAATAAGTTAAATTCTGCATATTTTGCAATTTTACAAATAAAAAGTTCACTGGATGTAAATGGTTTACTTAATATATATTACGCGTTGGCTTACAGCCATATGTCATTTAATATATTATCTTAGGGTAGTACCAGAGATATTGAAAGAATTTTTATTATTCAAAAAAGAATAATTAGACTAATGTTCAATATGAATTTTAGGGAAAGCTGTAGAGACATTTTTAAGAAAAAACAAATTTTAACACTTCCGTGTATATATATCATGAAATGTGTAACATATGTCAAACTAAACTTGAGCAGTTTTCAGAAGTGTAACGAGACTCATGTATCCCTAAGCATCGTACAACAACGTTTAAACTTTCTCCAATTTATAACTGCATAGTATTATATAATGCTCTGGCCTAATGAAATAAAGTCTGTTTCCACATATGTAAAGTATAAAAAAGCTGTGAAAAAATTATTATTGGAAAACACATTTTACACAGTCACTGAGTTTTTAAACAGAGGAGCATAAACCATAAACTAACAATTATAACTAGTTTTATACTTATTTATGTATTCATATCTTGATTATGACTGCTTGTCATTATTATATATATTTTTTAAAATGGTTTGTCGATTTGTTTTTTTTTTGTTATATACACATGCTGTAATTATTCTATTTTAGTTCTATAATAACCTGCCATATACACCATATGTATCTCAAATGGTGAATATATATTATTATTTAAAAATTCCTATCGGGGCGAGCGTAGGTGCGTCTTTACTATGTACATACTTCGGTATGCGATGTAAAGCAACGACAGGCGCAGTTAGTACTTGGATGGGTGACCATTCCAACTGAAACCGCGTTCTCGCCTCACACATCCTCCAGCGGCTTGTATATCAGTGTATGCGCGGAAGCTATACAACTTTAGGCGAGGGTTGTATAGGAGATATACCATCCTTCGGAGGGGATGTAAAGCGGTCGGTCCCTTGTCTATTAAATGTTAGGCAAGTAAAAGATCCCTACTCTTCTTAAGGGGAGAGGTTCGGCAAAATTCCGGGTTGGGGGTAGCTCGTCTACAGGCGTCGGTGTTAGGTCTCAGTAGCGGAAATAGGCCGACGTTAAATAAATGTATTAAAAAAAAATTCCTATTAAAATAACTAAGAATGCCCGGTTTGAGGCACTTCTTTCTGAGATAAATAAATTACGAGAAAAATATTGGCCAATTTCAGGCAAAAATATGTTAAAAAAATAATTTACCAATATATAAAATGTTTTCGTGCTAAATTAAAATGTAATAATCCTATTATGGGCAATTTACCAAAATCGCAATTAGAACTTGCTCCTCCTTTTTATAACTAAGGTGTAGATTACGCTGGTCCAGTGCTAATTATGAATAAAAAAGGCCGGGGTTGCAAGCCAATAAAGGCATATATTTGTATTTTTGTGTGCTTAGTTACGCAAGCTGTCCATCTCAATTTGGTCACTGAACTCAGCGCACAAGCATTTCTAGCGATTTTGCGGAGATTTATATCAAGACGTGGGCAACCTTTAAGCATGTATCCAGATAATGGCACTAATTTTGTAGTTTTGTTTTTTTTTTCAGTAATAATTTTTTTTATACAATAAAGAGAAATGATAAAATCACTAAGCGAAATTAACATAACTCGGCATTTTAAACCTCCTCGATCTCCCTATTTCGGCGGTTTATGAGAAAATTGGTGTAAAATCTGTCAAATTTGATTTAAAACAGGTTACTACCAATTTAGCTTTTGAGGAATTTTATACCTTGTCAACACAAATTGGGGCAGTTTTAAATTCCTTCTGTGTATATAATCTCTAATTGCACTTGATATTATCACAAAATTTAATAATTCGAATTAGAGTATTTTTTGAGTCGCCAGAAGCATGTCAATTTTGACTATATTCACTATCTGACGATCAAATCGAAACATTCTACGTTAGTAGGGTTTATTTTTAAAACATTTTTGAATAATTCTGTATAATATACCAAGTTTTCTTCGTCAAAAGCTAATCCTAACCCTTGTCAATATCCATTAAAACCCGAACACCCCTTCCTAAAATATCTATACATCACAGATCTTTTTTAACAAGTTTTTCATTAAAATTAGTTTCAGAAATATTTTGTATCTATTCTGTTAAGCGTTCATGTAATAAACTGGCCAGATAATTCTTCATGCGCTTTGTTACATTCTCCATACTATGGAATATAGTAAGTCCCACCGAAATGCATCCAATTGAGTAGCTTTTGATCACTCCAGATCCTAGTGAATTGAAACAGCATTAAAACTTAGAAATAGAAAAGTTAACTCGAGGTCCTACTTAATTAAATTCTATCTTTTATTTGAAACATTAATTCTTTTTCTAGTAGTCGCTGAGAGGAATGTGAATCTTGTAATATCCTTTTAAAGTTTCCATATCCTTTTCATTCAGTGATTTTTTACTTTCAATGGAGGCATATGTCGGACTATGTTGTTGCAATTTCTCAAGAATTTCACATTTCTCGCTGATGTAGCACTTTCATGCTATTAGATTTATAGTCTAACACCCACCGAGATTTAAATTGATAAAATAAGATTAAAGTAATATGGTGTTATTTCTTATAAATTATGAAATATATGAGATAACAAATTCCATATCTGCAATAAGATTATCACGTGTTTGTTAGGTTACCACATTTCAACTATTACTGGATCTTTTATGTTTCTAATAGCTGTAATGACTGCCGATTTTGTTGGGTCCCCATTACCTTTGGTTCTCGCTGTTTTGCCATTTTTTTTCGAATTTGGGGTGTAAGTATCCTCATGTTGGGTGCTAAATCTTTCGGCTCAAGCAAGCTTGTCAGGGTGTTTTGCACCACTGACAATTAATTCCACGTCGAGGTTTAATCATTGAATGTGTAGCGAGTAACCTGTATATGTTGCTGAACATTAGTGGATCAGGATTGCTGTTACATGCACAAGTTGCCCTAATATGACCAAAGAAGTGGTGAAAATTGAGAGAAGGCAAAATAAGGAAACTATTTTTCTATTGTTGGTGTAGTTCAACTCAAGTGTATCTTGTTTCCTTTTTCCCATCATCAGGCATAGGAGAATATAATTCCTAATACTGCCAAGTAAAATAACAATATTTTGGCCATTTAAATCTTTTGCTGTTTTTAAAGAGGTAACCATTTCAGCTCCTCTACTGGAACCAATCTTTTCTAATCGATTTCTTAGTCATAGATAGAAATTGCTTATTGTTTGTTTTTATCCATTCATCTACTATAGATCGATCCAAAACAGCTGGTATGAAGTCAAAACCAATAACTTCAACTTTATAGCATGCTACGTCGCTATCATTTAAATTACTTATCTCAGCTAAGGCCGAATGGTGTCGTAATAAGCCAGGGGGTTTACAGAGTTTGAATACTGATCTGAAGGGACGGTATTTGGAATTTTCTTGTTTAATTTATGTTATTTCAAACATTGCGTCGGTAGCATCGGAGCCAGCAGTAACTGCTATTCTTACAATTTCAGTTTCAAGTGACATTAGCACAGAGACATTATTCTGACAGTAGTATAACATGTCTGCTTATGTATTCTGAATTTACTAATATTTCTACTTTTCCGTGTTTTTCGCATCATTCACACATTTTTTAGGATTTAAATAATATATGTAGAGGCCCATCAGCATTAACTATAACGTCTGAATCACGGTCAAAGCCACTCGATTCAGTTTCAGCCGTTCGTGCTGTGTACTTGAAAAAATACGCGTCAAGCCTTACTGCATGGGGTACTGTAGTAGAAAATTACGATTTAAACGTTGTAAACGGCTCTGGTGAACTCGGTACTCAGGAGTGATAACGTCATTGGATGTTACACCACCGGCAGGAGTTCTGGTAATCTAAAATTGGTATACAGATTCAATGGTTGTCTATAATAGTTTGAATTTACTACAGAAAATGTCGTAGCTAGCAGTCCTTCTATGTTAAATGGATGATGAACATGGGGCTGTACAGGAGGCAAGGGCGGCCGTAAAACTGGTGGTGCGGTTGCAGCACCAGCACAGCGGTCAAAATTTCCGGATCCGGAGACAGTGCTGGACACAATTTGTTAGTACTTCATTTGTATCTCTAAGTTTTAAATCGTATGATTTAGTTTCAAGACCATTAGCAAATAATAAGGTTACGTTTTCTTTTACAGTTTTACAAATTTCAGAATAATAATGGTGATTTAAAGTCTTCTCGGCACGAACAGGAATATGCGCCATTAAAATTTTACATATGTGAGAGCTCTTGGCTGTCGACTGGTTATTGCTGGACACAAGAGCCAAGTGCCGATGACTGATGATTTTTAATCAGATTAGAATCCAAGTAGAATATTTTACTTTTATTCTGTAACGTTCTTATGAACATACTTAGATCTATAGATTTAATTGCTTCTGAGGACAGTTTTACCTTCTTACCTAGGCAAAATTTCGAAGTGACTTTTTTAACAACCAAGTGGCGCCCTCTCATAGTTCACACTCCGTATTCACAACTATCTGCTCTCACGCAAAAAAAAACTGTTGCCGTATGCAATAGGAACAGTTTTATGCAATTAAGTATAAAATTGGTTACAGTCCTTGTCTTCTATACCTTCACATAAAAAAATTATTATTATATATTTATGAGTTGTGACAAGGTTCTTTCGTACAAGAGTTCAGCTTCAATCTACAATTATTTCCGGCTTATGCTGTTGGGACATGATATTCATAATTGCTTGCCAAGTTCGCGTAGATTTATTCTGTGGAACAACTATTTCCCTCAAAGTCATATTAATTTCGCAAATTTCTGCACATTCATGTTTATTATGTAAAATAAAATTGCCATCATTGTGCTGTAGTACCACCGGTCCACCGATGAAGACGTCGACGGCTGAGGCGTGTATCATCCAATAGTTACACTTGCCTGGGATGAGGAACCTTCAAAATATACTTATTTTAATTAAGATTGTGTCTTATAGAACTGTGCCATCTTTATTTATTTTTCCTGTAGTACGGAAAATTGCACATAATATACTCATAAACTTAGTTGAAGGTCACACGCTTCTCTGGGCTGTCTCTGATATTCATTATAATAGAGCATTGTAACTATACGAAAGCTTCTGCTCACATGTGTTGTTTCCAATATAATCAAAGTAAGCCCACCTCGCTGTCGATTGTATTGCTAAATACAAAATTGCACCTCTACAATTAACTAGACAGACCAGACGTGGCCCAAGTGGTGTTGAGTTCATTATTAGCCGTGCCGGTGAACTCAAAGTGTAGGCCCAATGGGGAAGGTGTGGTTCTGATAAAATATCGATATACTGCTACCATCATTGAATTTCTTTCCCTTAGTGAAAGCTTAGGTTATTTATCCTGTACTTCTGAATCTTCATGTGTTGCTCTACTCTACAGTGAAATTTTCTACGAATATACCTGCCCCAGGAATGCAAAGTTGTGTCACATTATACCCAAGAATCGTTGGCGA
This sequence comes from Leptura quadrifasciata, assembly GCA_963675555.1. Lineage (NCBI taxonomy): Eukaryota > Metazoa > Arthropoda > Insecta > Coleoptera > Cerambycidae > Leptura > Leptura quadrifasciata. The sequence continues at coordinate 155,244,855 of OY776673.1, forward strand.
TACCGGTGCTGAACACTGCCTAGAATTGGAGCTGTAACGTGACCTCATTTGGAGGAATCGGAACTGAGACTCATCAGTTTACATAATATATAGTTCTATAGTCAGTGATTATACAAAACATTAACATGAACACCATGGATATATCAAAGACCAAATTTTGTCGTTGGAATGGTCAGATCCTGTTTTACCTTAATAAAAAAACATGAGACCTCGTCCTCCTAAAACTATCATGGGGACTGCTAAGGGCGCCAGCGGCAGCCCAGTTCCTTGAACCCTTCGTAACAAATCCAACCAAACACATGCCTGTTACATAATCTTCGTATATCTCGACTATCATCATGGTCATTATCGCAAATGTTAGAGGTAGATTCGAAGCCATCAGGTAAAAAAAATATGCACGTTTATCGTCTACTCGTTCATCAATTTTCCACGGGGCGTGTAATTAGCGCATATATCACGCATAACTAAAAATAACAAACCATACTGTTTTGGTATTCAAGGACTAGTAAACCATGATGAATACTTTCGCACAAGACAAGTTTTGACTTGCGCTGGGCTCGGTTTTCCTCAAGGTGCTATCATTTTTACACAGTGTATCCTCCCTGGCTTCTGTTCCTAGAAACAGGATCAACCCTCCTCCATATGACATGAAAAAATGTATATTAACAGTTTTTCAGTCCATTATAAAGGTAATCATTGTAAGCAGACTCATTACATTTCAATCCGCAGCCCTTTATATCTGGATACCGCCAGTCTGACTTCTATTTTCACCGGGATCCATACAAATGCCCGTGGTGTTGAACTTTATTTCATTTTGCGGTTTGACGAAAATAGCCTTTCTCTCGTTTAAGAACTATGGGAGCACCGAACTGAACTCTAGAATCTCTAGAAAGTAAGTCTACCTGTTGCATTTCTACCTCGACATATACATAGTCCACAAGAAAAGAATGGCTGGTTCACTGCCCAGTATTGGTAGAGTTGTAACTTTTCTTGCAGTTCCTCTTGGCTGCTCAGGTCTGTTCATTCTAAAATGATACTGTAACTTAGTCCTTATGCAAGTTGTATAATTTAAAATTAGTCATTTAGCAAATCTGTGACAGTAACGCTAATTTATTACAAATATTAAGTGTTAGTGCCCTTAGGTTCTCGATAACGTGGTCAGTGATCTCTGGTTCTGATATACTTGTTCGAGGTTAAAAGTAAAAATTGTGGGAAAAATTTTTTACAACCATTCCTGCTTCACTCAAACTCCATCGGCATTTTCTGATGTAGCCTAGTACGGATGCATATTTTCCGCAAGAGGTCTGGACTCCTCAGACATTTTCCCCCATTTCAACAATTGAAATGAAAAATAAAACACACAAATGAGCGCAAAGGTCTTTGTTACTTACTTTTGTTTCTTTTTAATTTCAAAAGTATTACTATCTAACTTGTAAACTGATGAGAGTCTTATTCTCTTTTCCTGACGGCAGAATTCAAAGTTGGAAGCTTAATAAAAAGATAATTTCATTACATTGCCTATTTACAAAAACTGTTCAATGTTATTGACTTTTTATTTGCTTTTAAATAACTAAATATTTCAGTGGTCAAAATCTATAATTCAGACCGTTTTGAAAACTTCATTAAAGTGTAACATAACCTCAAAGATATATGATTTTTAATTTCTGATTTAAAAAATTTCAAATATTTTGAATTCTGCAATACAAAGTATCCTCAGTAAAAATGTGTTCTTAAAAAATATGTATCCACTTGCACGATATATTTCGATGTATATTAAATACAAAAATTAATTAAATTCGACTTTGTATTATCATATTTTTAGATAAACTAAAATGAAAATCTCCGTATACATTCCAGTTGCTTCAGTTGTCTTCGATAGCTCTGATAGCTGTCACCATCCTGCCTGTCAGCCTCTAGCCTCTCACCCTTTAGTTCGCCACTTTCAAGAGCCACCAAAACGTGACACTCCAGTACCAGGTAATTAATAATAATAATAATAATAATAATGTTTATTCATCATTTGTAAGTACAGTAAAAGTACATATGATATGTCAATTATTTGTCTACTAGTAAAAGTGCATACACTGCAACTGCACTGCACTACATTGTCAAAAATTTATAGAAATATAAAAAATGCATAGAAACGTACTAAAAATGAATGAAAGTGTAAAAAATATATACATATACACATATATACAGATGCATAAAATGTGTAATGGTGTATAAAATGTATATAAGAGTGTGAAAATGTATAAACATATAAAAATGTATAGAACAAACAAACAATGTACAAAATGTATAAAAATGTATAAATATATAAATGTATACAAAAGTGTAAAATATGTAAAGGTACGTAAACAAAATGTATAAAATATATAAACATATAAAACAGAGTACAAAAATGTATAAAGCGATGTATAAGAATGTACAATGTACAAGTGTATATACAAATGTAAAAAAATGTATAACATATAGCACAGACTAAAACATGTAGTAAAAAAATGAGAACGTGAACCATGAATTAATTTACAAATTCATTAATGGTATAAAAAGTTTTTTCAATAAAAAATAATTTAACTTCCTTTTTAAATGCGTGATAAGTTGTAATTTCTTTCAGGTTTGCTGGTAATTTATTGTAAACATATATAAAACTACAAGCTGGTGAGTTCTTAACGGTAGCAGTTTTATGTTTTGGGATTTGAAACTCACCTCCATGTCTAGTACCATAGCAATGAGAGTCCCCGACACGTAAAAAGTGTAGTTTATTCTTAAAAGCATATAAAGCACATTTAAATAAAAAATACAGAAGGGACAGTTAAAATATTATTAGCTTTAAAAATAGGTTTGCAACTTTCCATGGGTTTTAACTTAAATATTAGTCTAATGATTCTTTTCTGGCCTACGAATACTCTATTTATGGATTTACCAACTCCCCAGGTGACTATATTATTTGAAATGTGGCTATATGCCAAACAATAATATATATTCAGCAGGCCTTCCGTATTTAGACATGATTTCATCTGAATTATCGCAAAGAAGGCAGAATTTAACTTGGAACAGACATGATCAATATGTTTGTCCCATCCCAGTTTACTATCGAAGTAAGTTCCTAAAAATTTAGTACATTGGGATAAACTTATGTTGTTCTCTATTTCAAAATTTGGCGGCAAGATTTTTTTGGTGTGAAAATTCAAATATACTGTTTTCTTGTCGTTTAATATTAACCTATTTCGATGACACCAAGCATCAAGTTCGTCGCACACATTGTTCATGTGAAATGATAGTTCCTCAGGAGTCCGTGCGGAGATAGTTACTGTTGTGTCATCGGCGAACATAGTAACTTTACCAGTTGAAATATGTTGTGGTAAGTCATTTACATACAACATGAAAAGCAGAGGTCCCAGCACAGAGCCCTGAGGAACTCCCACTTCTACGTTCTGTTTTTCAGAAAAATTGTCATCATACTTTACTAACATTTTTCTATTAGTCATGTATGATTTAATCCACAACAAGTTATCCCTAATACCCATAGAAAAGATCTTTTGACACAAGAATTCGACATCAACCGTGTCGAAAGCACGAGACAGGTCAAACATTAATGACATTACATATTTGCCATTATCTAGCTCTTGGTATACAAAGTCCAAAATATGATAAGAAGCTGTCTCTATAGACATGTTTTCTCTGAAACCATGCTGGCTTTTAGTTAAGATATTTGATTTATTTAAATATTTAGTTATTATGTTGTGTACAAGCCTTTCAACAAGTTTTGAGAAAACACTTAGAAGCGATATTTGACGATAGTTTGCGATATCTAAAGGATCTTCCTTTTTGTACAGAGGTATGCTACAAGCTGTTTTTAAGGTATCAGGAAAAATGCCCGTTTCGAGAGACTTGTTTATTAAGTATGTTAATGGTTCGCAAATTATGTCTCTCATTGTTTTTAATAGCATAACGTTCATTTCATCTAAACCAGTAGATTTTTTATTTTTTAAGTTGTTTATTGCTTCCTTTACATCACATATGTCAATGTAAGGTACAAATAATGAATTTACCTGACTTTCGGATGTTGTACAAGGCAAAGAAAGATTTTCACCAAAGTGTTGTATTAATTTCACTTTAGCTATATCAGAAAAATAGCGAGCAAATGTGTTAGCAAGTTTTCCAGACTCACTCACTAAATTATTTTCTACTTTAAGTATAATTTTATTGTTTTTAGATTTACTTTTTCCTAATCGTTTATTAACTATCGTCCAAGTTGCACGTGCCTTGTTTGAAGAATTACATATTTTATTTTTGTAGTACTTCGATTTAGCTAGTCTTATATTTTTTTTGTACGCTTGCATTTTTATTTTATAAGTTTCTTTACTTTTCCCACAATTTAAATTTTTAGTTATCCATTCTAGTTTATTTAACTCATTTTTCTCACTTCTTAGTTCTTTAGTATACCAAGAATTGATATTATTTTTACCTCGTATTTTCTTTTTTATAATAGGGCAACTAATTTCTAGACACCATGTTAGAGATTCTAATAAATAATTAAATATATATATAATAAATCTTAAAGCTGTGTATTTGACATACACAGCAAAATAAGAGTTCTTCAAAAAATAGCTTTGAAAACGGAAAGAGATTACTTTCCGAAACGTCAGCAAAATACATTATTTTTGTGTTTATTCCGATTTATATTATTTGCAAAACATAACCTCTGACTTTTCCTTTGGCGTAAACGTCACGGGCGCAGAGGCATTTTTTCCAATAATTCTATTATTTTGTAGATTCGGTGATTTGTTTTGAAGAGGATAATAGTACATGTGGTAGAAAACCCAAATAATAGGAAAGAATATTCGTAGAATGCCACAAATAACTTTCAGACAATATTTAAATCCCACATTTACATCTGTTGAAGAATATACAAATGAAAAATCTAGTTTTTTGACATTATACAAGAAGCAATTTATATTTTCAGCTGTCATATTTCTGAATGTAATTTCTTTATTAGGTTCTATAGATCTAAATTTTTCTTTAGTACAAATGTCAATAATTTGTGCATAATGGTCCGCTAAAAATGCATTTACAATTTTCGCATGATACATATCATTTGGCATATTTGTGGTTAAATAATCTAATGTGCTGATGCTTGTTTGGCCATGACAATTTGTAAAAATTCGAGTAGGATCGCAAGTTGTTGGGTTTAATTGAAATGACTGAAAAATGTCAACTAGGGCTTTTTTAAAAACTGTTTCTGTACTATAATCTATGTTAAAATCTCCACAGAAAATCACATATTTAAGTTTTTTTGTTGCAAGTTCAAGTGCACTGCTAATACAGTCAAAAAATATTTCATAATCTCCGCTTGGAGGCCGATAAGCGCAAATTATTGCAATGGTATTACACAATATACCACACATTTCAGCATGACATTCAACTGAAATGCGCTTAATTTTTTAAAGTTCCTTTACACTATTTAAGCTACTTCTGCCATATATTACAGATCCCCCATGCTTGTGTTTTTTTCTAGAAAAATGAGATAATAATTGAAAATCTTGCAAGTTAACGTTAACCGTATCTGAATTTTGCAACCAATGTTCTGTAATACAAAGAACATCAATATTTTCAAGTTGTATAAATAACTCAATGTCATCAATTTTATTTAGAACACTCTGTACATTTACATTACACACCTTCAAACTACCCTGTTTTATATCGTCAGATCTAATAAGGTCCCGATTTACTACTACGTCAGAACAAATATTTAGTGGCGCATTTATGTTATGAGAGATAGCTGGGACAGTCTCGGGTATAAAAAAACTTCTGTGTTATTTGAGGCGACGTTTTCTAATTGAGATGTGTACATCTCGGAAGATAACACTGTCCTCAGTATCCGCCGCCAGCGTAGAATCTATAGTTTTGTGTAAAGCAGTATTCACACTCGTCATATCACTATCACAGTTCAGGAGAGCTGGCTTGTCATGCACTACATCGGGGCACAGCCTAGCAACCGATTGGCCACAATCATTGGTAGCAACAAATATTAGAGTTTTGGAATTAAAGTTTTTGTTATTAATTAAATGTGCCAGGTTCTTGATGATAATCCGCTTATTTATACTGTGATCTAGGTTGTTAATTTCGTAGTACATCATGTTACCCTCTGTTACAGTATTTAGTTTAAAGGTGAAATCACAAAGTTTGCTGTTGTACTTATATGTTCGGTCATTTCGAGTCTTGTTATCAGTATAAGGCACAGACGAGAAAATGATGTTTGTATGACTACATTCTTTCAGATTTTTGCATATAAGCTTAAAGGAAGGAAATTTATTTTTACTTAAATCATTTTTACCCGCCATTATGACAATAGTATCATTTTTTGTTAATTGTTTAGACAAACTGCCAATATTTTCCATAACTGCTGATAATGGTGCATCTGGTTTAATAACTGAAGTTATTTGGTGGTTGGGTAGGCTGCTGCACAATTTGTAGTTTAAACCTCGACCCAAGTCGTCGGCAAGAAGTAGAATTCTGCTTTTATTGTTTTTTCTGTTTTTACTATCAGATGAGTTTAGGTTGTTTTTACTAATATTATTGGTATGTTCAACTCCTTTTTGCTCCGTATTTATAGTATTTTCTGACTCATTAGTTTGTGTACCTCTACACTTTGTATTAGAAGTTAATGTTTGTGTAGAGCAATGCTGCCTTAATTTATCAAATGAGTCCGTAGATGTTGCTTTATTTTAATGGATATTTAAAATAGTGGTCTGGGTACTTACACTTTTTGTTAAATGTACTTTTTCTGCATTTTCTTTCTGTAACTCACTTAGCTGGTTTTTTAGCACATGTATTAGTTTTTCTTGCTGTTTTATTAGTTCAGTCATATCTTCTTCTGTTTTTAGTGCTTCTTGCATAAATAGATCTCTCTCTCGTTTTAATTTTGAAATAAATTTGTCTTTAACGTCCCCGTCCTCAGTCAGTTCACTAATAGTTTTTTCTAGACTGATTTTTTCTTCATCAGAGTCGCTAGTGATTGACCAGTCGTCGTTAGATTTGCAACAAATTATTTTATTGTCACCTATAAAGCTTATCTGACTTCTATATCTTGGTAAATAGCTCTTATGGAACACATTTGAACACTTGACACATACAAAGTGTATAAATTGTTTTGTTTTACAACACTTATAACAAATTGTAACAGAACTTCGTTGATTCGCGTTCGCACTTCCCGACATCTTGTATACTCAGTGAGTCTTGCAAGTTTTGAGCGCTATTCTTTGGTTTTGATTTATTGATAGTCCAGCTACATCATCTGCGAAGGTTGCTATTGTAGTATTTTTGCTTCAAGTATGTCGGAGGTATAGATTAGAAAGAGCCGGGGTCGAAGAACGTTCCCCTGGGATATACCTGCTTCAATTGGATAGAAACTAGATAGGAATTCATTGTATTTTACTGAGAAGTGTCTATTATTTAGGTATGATTTTAGTAGAACGTAGTAGTTGCTAGATAGGGTGTTTTTTTAATTTGAAGAATAATCCTGTGTGCCACACTTTGTCAAATGCCTGGGAGATGTCAAGGAAAACTGCGCTGCAGCCGTATTTCTTTTCTTCGAGTCTTGAAATTTTATTGATAACACTGTGGACTTGTTGGGTGGTGAAGTGATGTTCTCGGAAGCCGAACTGGTGATTGGGCAGGAGAGTAAGACATTCATGGTCCTCATAATATATTCTTTTTTGGATTAATCTTTCAAGAACTTTACTCACTATACCCAGTAGGCTAATAAGACCGATGAGATTAGAGCTCGTGTTGTGATTTGCTTGGCTTATGGATCATAATGATTTCGGTGAATTTTCATATCGTGGGGAAATAAGCATGGCTTAATATTCGATTGTATATAGTTGTTAAGAGAATTATAGTCTTTCGAGGTAGTTGTTTCAGTATTTGCTCCGTTTCAGGTCACAACCTGGGGCCTTGCGGTTATTCAGTTGTCCTATTTCTTTCCTAACTTTTGCTGTGGTAAAGGTTTTTATGGGAGGAGACATTTCACAAGGGGTGTCAATGAATTCCTCAATTTCATGGTCCATAATTCCTTGATTAGTTTCGAATGCTTGGGTTAGATTTGTGGCGAATGTATCGACTTTCTCTTTATCAGAGCGAGTCCATCCGTCGTTTGGTTTGTGTATTGGGGGTATTGATGTCTGTGGCCGTTTTAGCCTTTTCGTTGCTTTCCATAGTGTATGATCATTAGAGGATAAGTGTATTACGTATTGTTCGAAGGTGGCGTTTTGGGCATATCTAAACACCGCTTTTAGTTCTCTGAATAACCTACTGTAACAAGTTGTCGGATGTGTAGTGGTGTGTCTACACGATTTGTTGACTTTGGGTTGCTTTGGAGAGTGGAATGCCAGGCAGCTTCTTGTACTGTGCGGCTTCGTCAAGGTCTTCCTGCGATTTTAGTCGTAACTTGAGGTTTATGTTTTCTTTAATATGATTTCGAAACTCGTTCTAGCCGGTGTTTTTGAAGTTAACTTAGGGTAAGGTGGCCTGTTGATGACTGTAGTGCTAATGCTGGTAATGACCGGAGTGTGATCCGACGAGAGGTCGAAATTTGATTCTTGATGCAATTGTTTCTAGAAATCCCGCGTGTTAGAAAGAAGTTGAAGTCAGGAAGCTTCCTGAAATCAGTAGGTCAGGATGTTGGGACGCCGTTTGAAAGGAAATCATAGTTATTCTCGTTTATAGATCTCAGGAGATTGCGGCCTTTTGTTGTGATGAGCCTGGATCCCCAGTGAGTATGCTTGGCATTCCAGTCCCTACTAATGATAACTATGTTGCCAAGTGTTTGTAACAGATGCTTGTATTCGTCCGTTGAGATGGTGCGGTGGGCTATATATTGCGGCGACTTTAAAGTGCAATGGTTGAGATTGTATTTATTGTATACTTGTTGCTTTTATTTTGTTGGTTTGGTATTTTGGTGGTTCATGATGTTCTATTGATTTACGAATAATTACTGCCGAGCCACCGTGATCAGTACCATCAGAATGAGGAGTATTGTAGGTAAGATATTGCGGTATGCTAAATGATGTCAGATCGGTGAAGTGAGGTTCGGAGATAAGTAGTGTCTATTTTGTTTATGTTTAGGAATGTAATTATTTCCTGCTTGTGGTTGAGTAAGTCAATTGGCATTCCATGTTGCAATTCTGAGAATGTTCATGAATTTAATTTTCCAATAACTGTCGATTTAGTATCATGCTGTTTTGGCTTATAAGTTGTGAAAACGTATTTTTAAATTTGTTTTGTAATGTAGTAGTTAGCTGCAATTCTATGTTTGTTGGTTGTTCAGTTCTTATATTCTTGGCATTTACTTATTGCCTGTGCATATGTTTGTTGAGCGTTGCAATAGTTAATGTTATGTTGCGTATTTGAATTTGGAGTGGGTTCATTTACGTCTAAGTTTTCAGTATGATTGATGATTTGTGCTTGAGGTTGTTGATTTGCTCTGCTTGTTCTGTTCCTTGCTGCTACCAAGTTTCTATAGACCGAACATCCTTTGTAGCTTGCAGGATGGCTGTCACTGCATAATGCGCATTTAGATAGGGTGTTTCTCAGTTTCTCGCATGTCCTGGAGTCATGTTGGCCGGCGCATTTAACACAATTAAATGGTTTAGTGCAATATGCTTTAGAGTGAACGTAGAACTGGCATCGCATTCATTGGACAATATTATGATTTTTCTTGGGGGCCTCTGCAGTTATACTAGTATTACATAGTGAACTGAGATTAAATACATCTTTGTTATTCTTTTGGGATTCCAGGTCGACAAAGAATAATGGTCTTTTGTTACTCTGTGTTTGACGTTCATGATGTTATGTACTTTGTGTTCTGCCTTTTCTAAGTCTGCTTGATGTCTTCGGTAGGCAAAGAGTGGTTTAAGGCAATGCCGTAATTTAGTTTAGAAAGAACTAACGTTTAAATTAGTTTCTTGCGTAACTTGAAAATTAAAAGGCTAATATTACAATAAAGTCTCTCTTTTATGAGAAGGGGAATATATTCTCCAAATCTTAGTTTACAATCGACGATAATACCAATGCTTTCTCCACGTTTAACAACGATTAAACGCAATACCTGAGAAATAATAGTCATTAACGCTACTTTGCACAATTAATTACATTACCATGTTTGACACATTACCAGCCCCCAGTATACTAAAATCCATTGGTTACGAATATTATCTATTTCGTAAGTTTGAAGAAGCTGTAACGACAAGTGATCCTTACTTACCGGGACCAGAAGATAACTCATGTAATTACTATATGTATTAATTGTTTAAATTTCTTCAAGTGTTTTGTTATTTTTACGGTTAAGAATTCTATGCCTATTGTACAGAACAAAGGAAAAGAAGAAAACTATAAAACATGATTAAAAATTCTCCTGATAGTGAAAAGCAGAAATAAGCTTTAAAAATGGCGTTGCAAATATAAACTAAAATAGTTAAAATGCCCTAATGTATAATAAATAAAAAAGCATACAGCAGTTCTTGTTTTTATTATGTACCTGACCTGAAGTAAAACATTACAAAATTTAAAAGTGCTTAAATTAAAAATAAAACTCGCCAATATAAGAATTCAGGAAAACTGATGTAAGCAAAATAATTGCACACAAGAAATTAATTTCAGGAGAAACCCTTAATAAATAATTTAAATAACAATCCGCAGCCTTCCTAAAATATGAGCAGATTTGGATACCTGTTACTTTCTCATCAACCCCTGTATACAACATCGGTAACCTTCTTAATTCTTAAAACATAGTTTCCGTTCGCTTCATTCAGCCTACCGGCACAGGCACGCAAATTGTATCCACTTTAATACTACTTGCATGGCTTTAACGCTGCATTACGGGGTAATTCGATATGTTCTCAGTTTCTCGATACAAAAAACCTTCAATAAATTTTTAATCAAAATCGATTCAGACATAAACCTTATATCAAAAAATTCGTCTTTTTAAGCACAACACGTTCATATAGGTTTCATTTAAAAATTTCAACTGTTTTACAGTATTGCGCAATATTTTGCAATCGATGTGTCATCCTCATCCGCACGGAGCGATATCCATCTTTTCCAGATTTTAAAACGGAACGCGAGACTTGCGGGGCACGAAAAACGCAACCGTCTCTAAACATATAAATACCGAAACACCACGAACCGAAAGGAAGTTCAGAAGTCGACAGTGACTTCTATGATAAGGTTTCGCGAGTGATATCTCAAGTAGTTATTTTAGAAGTGATTTTAAGTATAATAAGCTAAATATACTAGTGAATCCGGTTCGGTTCCTGTTTAACTTAAGTTGTAGATGTCCATCGTCTAGTTAGGCCTTTTTATTTCGGTTTCCGCACACTTTTCGGTCCCAATTAATTTTATGTAAATCAATTCGCCTTCGCGGCCGCAACAAAAAAGTGAACTTTTTTAGAACATTTTAAGAAGTTTTTAATAAATATAATTTTTTGCAAAATTCAACTAGACTGAATTTATGACGTCGAATAGTTACTTATTCTAAAACAAAACTTGTTAAATAAAATACAAAACGTTCTAAACTCTGTTATTAAAACTTGAACAAATAAATTTGTTCAAAGTGTTATCATTTCAAGAAAGACTATCTACAGGGTGTAGCTTTCGATCCTGACCTAACAAAAGAAATCAAAGGTGCTTTAAATTAAATTTTAGAACTAAGCGAATAAATAGTTCTAGACCATACTATACAGGGTGTATAAATTGATCCGAACCACAACTACAGAATTCGAACCCCAAGGCTTCTCTCAACAAAATTAAGTTCACGAACGCCCTCCAAGGTCTCTACTCAAGCTCTCCGACTGAAACATTTTCTATTTTCCCAAACTCGAAGGCTATTTTCGTGTTCAACAGCAGCTGTTTGAGTATATTTTCTTTAATTAATTTATATAAAGTGTAATTTTATAAACATTGCCCTATATATGAAATAATCTAACATTCTATATCTGTAAGTATTATGTATTGCAATTTATTTTATTGGGTATGATTAAGATCCTCAGATTGTTATCATACCTGATGTATTTACAATTGTTATTGTTATTCTGAAGGTTTTTAATTTAGGAAGTTCCATTAGACCTGTATTCCTAGAAACATTTTATTAGTAGAAAGTAAGATCATTTTGAAACCCTTATTAATTGCCAACTATTTTGCTAAATACAACTGGGAAAACCCTTTTACCTTCCATTACCTTTGTAGGTATAGCAGGTACCATGCATAATACAACGATATAAAAACTTGGACTTCTAGGGGTGTACTAACTGTTTCTTTTCCATGAAAGTTTAATGAAAAGTTTTATTGAATTTTCACATTATTGTTGAAGTGAATAGTAAATCTCGCAGACGGTAGATATAGACTATAAACCGGCATTTTTTAAGAATCACTTTTTTGGGTTCATGGGACTTGATAATGCGCAATTCCACCAAAACTTAGAGTTAACTTTTTGCATAACTACAATACTTTCATTACTTCATGCCGCGTGACCCGATTAAGAGGTTATAAACGATAAAAGTAGACGAAAGCGTATTCATATGAATATTCTAGGCGACTAAAACGAGAGAGAGATCCGATAAGAAAATATTTATTATTTTTGACAATAACATATATTGGTAAAAAAAAGTATAACTTTTCTACCTAAGTAGAACTATGACAGATGTAGTGATATGAATTTTCACTGAATAGTCGTCAGTCGTTTTCAAAATTAGTTAATTTAAATTTTAAAATAGTACGAATTTTCATATCTCGTAGTTTTAAATTGACTAATTTTGCAAACAACTGAAATTATTGAATGAAAATTCATATCACTACACCTGTCATAGTTCTAATTAGGTAAGTCTTATACTTTTTTTACCAATATATATGTATTTAAAAAAATAATAAATATTTGCTTATCGGATCTCTCTCGCTCTCTCTTGGTTATGCGCTCACCTTAATGTAAATTATGTTGGAAAATCTTGCGAAATATAGCAATTACAGAAATTGTCAGCAGTAACACATACCTTCCGCCGATGTAGGAGTGCAAACTATGACTAAAATCAATACAAAAGAAATGTATGAAATTAATCACCTCGTGGTAATAAAAGATGCCAATAAATACGTACAACTTTCCCAAGTGTAGGCTACATGTGGGTTACAGGGTATATTTATAATTAAGGTATTTTATTTTATGAGGTAAAATTTTGATAATGAAATTTAAAATTAAGTTAAATCACAAAAAACACATGGCAAATGACTGAAATGAAAACGAAACAAAGTTTATAATAGATGAAGGCTTATCTGCTTGCGTTCTCGGGGTTGTTAATTCCGTTTCGCACTACTTCAAAATCCCCCATCGAAGTAGTTTTATTAAAAATATTCCATCCGGAACCGGATCTTAAGTTCCGGTCCAAAACAAGAACCTTTTTGCCTAAGCACTGAACGATTACCGAGTGCCTAAAATCATAAAATCCCTCGAGAATACGTTTCTCTCCGTACATAAGCTCCAAAATTGACCAACAGCAACACACAATGGTGGAGAATTACTTGTAAAAGGCCATTTAACATAAATCCCCTGCGGATGAACAAAAACATCAAAAATTAAAATGGCCAAATGACTTCAGACCTCTTACGGTGGTCAGACGAAAAAAAAAAGAAAGAAAGGAGCAGCACCCAAGCAAAAGAAAACACTCTCAAAAAACGAATCGCTTCCGCCGACGCCATAGTCAAATCCAGATCGAATATTACAGAACACAACAGAACCACATGCTCTCATATCAGTGCAGTATATATTTTCTTGCAACTCAAAATCATAACTAAACCAGTGGTGGACAATCCAAAAGGTCTTTAACAATATCTCCAGTGTAAATAAAATAATTGTAGATATATAGTAAATTTGAAAGGATGAATGATGAAACAATTAAAGGGGAACACATAAATTCAGGCACGTCCCTGCACAGTGGCAGGTACTATAGAATTTCGCTCTGATTGCCTAGGTCTTAAGTTGATAAGGTGGACAGAAACTTAAAAGTGCATAAGTGGATTAGGCAAAATAACAAATTCAATGTACCTGTAACATATGTTTTCCCCATATAAATCTACAAGATCGGTGAATAATTCTTTTGTCTATTCCATGTTTCACTGGGAATTGATATCTATATGTATGTATACCGACAGGACTGAACCTGCAGCGATATGCCCTGTCACGCATTGGATGTTTTACCGATCAAATCCGTCGCACGTCACTAACGTAAACATCGATCGAAACAACAACAGATTTAGTCGTGACGGGACAAATAGTTTACAATTCCCTGTATGGGAACCTAAAGCTAGTGTTACGCCGTGGTACAAGTCGCTATGTAAAAAAATGTAACTTACCCCCTTTGTTGGAGAATGTTTTTGTACCTCGCCACTACCACTGGGATGACTATGTGGATGGCACACGATCGATGCAGCTCTTGAATAAACAATAACAACATGGTTCCGGTTGTCTGTGCTGAAATCCCGACACGTGGTTGATGTTTGAGTGATGAGATGCTGAGAAGTGCATAATGGTTTGATCAGTTGCTGAAGTATTATGAGAGTGAGTTGTAGTGGTGGGTTGTGAAATCGCAATCTATTACTTTGTCACTGCTATCGAACTGTCACAGCGAATCGCTGCTACAATTCTTGCTTTACCTTGTGACTTTTTGTCACTGTTACTTATGATAAGTGCATAATGAAAGTAGATATAGGCATCGCTAACCCCTGAGTAACGAGATGCCAAACAACAGCCGTGATTTGGATATTGTTGCTGTTGCATAGTAAAATAGCACACTGCACAAAGCCTACAAAACTGAAGTTCTTTCTCTTGTAGACAGATACTTTGTTATCACTTATCAGAGACTGGTTTCAAAATTAGCATTATGTTTTCTTATTAAAGTGATTAATGCCTATACAAATATATTGTGCTGTTCTACTTTTTATTGTACTTAATAATTTGCAGTACTAATCAAACCTTAACTTGCTTATTTCCAATAGATAAAAAAAAACTTTGAAACCAAAAGATCAAATTAAAATCTCTTACCTTTTGATCCGAAAGTATGTCAAAATATTTAATGAGCCGGCTAGCTTATCTTTCCCTTCAGGAGCAGGTTCAAATTCAGTTCCTATTTAAAATGAAATTTTTATTAAAGTAAAATTTTTAATCTGATATGAATAATTTATTTTCTTTGATATTTAGATAATTTAGCTTTATAACAGGTTCGAAAGTCTACTAAGTACACTATTTAAATTTTAATATACGACCTTGTCCAAAATTAAACACACAAAAACCTTCCTTCTTCGTAGCTACACACTTCTCTTTCCAAATCCAACAATTCTCCTTTCATTAATTCTTCCCCTTATCTCGTCCTTATCTCCTCTGCAACTCCAAACCACAATAACACCTCTACCTTCTTATTTACAGTCTATTTTTCTCTTCTTCGCTGATCTCCGCAATTTCTGACTTTCAATTCAATTTCAAAATTCTTAATCCTTGTTTATTATTTTTCTTCTTCACTCCCTAATTTTCACTTGTTCTTTTTTTCTTAAATTTGTTTTTCCAATTTTACAACCTCTCTTTTATCTGTTGTTTATTGTTCTATCTCACTAAATATCAAAGTATCCAAAATAAACAAAACAAAACACCATATGAATTTTGATTAATTTCATTCCAAACATAACCTAACTTAAACCTCCTTGTCTTTCTCCAGGAAAAGATTTACCAACTATAAAATAAAATTTACTGCTTAAAAGAAATGTCATAATGACTTAAATGTCAGAAATTATTTCAACAATAACTTAATAACTACTAACATAGATGTCAGTATCAAACTTACTGTTGACATCAAATGAAAACTTTAAAACTATTAAAACAACTCTAAATAAGTATTAACATTCTAAAACACATATCTTTCGGATCTTTAGCTAATTAAAATAAATTTTGAAAACCATCTAAAGGAAATAAACAAATTCAAACCTTGATTCAGCAAATAACACAAACATGCAATCTTCGTAATCGTCCAATATGCAAATA
The DNA here is from genome assembly GCA_963675555.1 of Leptura quadrifasciata. Lineage (NCBI taxonomy): Eukaryota > Metazoa > Arthropoda > Insecta > Coleoptera > Cerambycidae > Leptura > Leptura quadrifasciata. Next base: position 155,260,933 of record OY776673.1, read on the forward strand.
CATCGCAATATAAAAGAATTCTAATATAAAAAATAATAAATAAAAATAAATATTATTGTTGAATAAATAACTAAAAAAATCTCTAACTTGTGTGATATTATACTATCCCTAATAAACATAATTTGATGAACTTTTGTGAATTTTCAATCTTTAAATCTATACAAAGATATCCGAAATTCAAAAGCATATTTTGAAATATCAAATATATTTAGTCAGTTACCTTTAAAGTAAATATTAAAACACCGTCACTACAAGGACGCAGAAATAACGGAGGCTTCTATTAAATATTACTTTTTCTAGCGTAGCGACTGATTAAACTGTTTCTTAAAATATAGGTACTAAGTACCTTATAACATATAAAAAGATCATAACCATAGCAAAACTTATCAGTTCTTTCTTTTTCTTTCCTTAATTCAGTTTTAAATGAAACTTCTTAGTATGTAGATACAATAAGGCAATAAAATATAAACAAAAAAAAAGCAATAGAAATCCTTACTGGCCGCCGCGCCGGCGCCGGTCCGCGCTTATTTTAGTACAATCCTCGATTCGCCCTTTAATCATTGCGTAACAAACAATCAGCTGTCTTCTACAATGTGATGGGACTACCGGATATCCATATTAATCAATCGGCGTGAACATCCACCGTCACATATAGGCTGCGCTAGATCTCGTTGACAAATAGTAGCAGCTATTTTTAACTGTGATATAGTAGCAGTCGCAACTTGTCACAGTGACAGAAAAGTAGTAGATAGGCCCATCACCATCACCAGTGAGTTGTTCTGTTACCACTCCCATCGAATTATCAGTTTGTTGTAGTTCCAATTATTGCTTGCTCCAAAGATGGCGTGACGTGATTTGATGCTGAGTGGAGTTGAGAATTAGTGCTCGTGTTACTGAGATACGCACTGACAGCGTTACCAGATGAGTTTTTGTTTGATAAGTAATGGTGCGCTTAACAGTCAGTAGAAATCAGAGAAGCGAGTAAATAGAGCATCTCGTGACGTCATTCATGTGACATCTTTCTCTTACATCTGACACTGCGCGATTGACGTATTGTAAGTTTCTCATCAGCAGTCCGTGGTGTAGTGGGTAGGTTGCCCGATTTTTACACGCGAGGTCGAGGGTTCAAATTGACTTGTTACAGTTTTTTTTAACAACTAAAATTACAGTTTTTTTTTACTACATTTTATTAACTAAAATACGTAATATGAATACTTCTTTAGGTTAGTTCGTTAGGTTAAATATGTTAATATTATTTGATGTAATATAGTTGCTTATGATAGATAATTTCTCTTGCCCTTGATATTTTGTTAACAACTAAAATACGTAATACGAATATTTCTTTAGCTTAGTTCGTTAGGATATGTTAATATTATTTGATGTAATATAATAGTTGTATGATAGATAATTGATGTCACATGATGAATGACGTCACGGCACGAGATGCTCTATTTACCCGCTCCTAAAATTAGTAGGTTATTATCAAAGATGGTTCCTTTGGTTATTCTTAACATATACAACCGGTAAAATACTAAAGAACTTCAATAAAAATGTATCATTTCGACATTAAACAAAAATTTTACACTTAAAACAACAAAAATAACATTCAGAACAGAATTTGATTATCAGCCAATGAGCGAAGGAACTATTTGATATCATCTGGCAATTAAATGCAAGTTTAATGGCGCGTAATTTAAAGGAACAGTTTATTTATGTTGGTAGTAACGAAAAATGATATATATATTTTGGCAACGTTACATGCGTTGCCAAAAGTTTCAGGCATATATGTTCAATGTCATATTAACATGAATTGCAGTACACTATTGAACTATAGGTGTCATGAAATTTGGTTGCAATAGATTAAGGGATTTTTTCCGACGCTGTTGTAGATATTATGATTGGGACTTGTTCCATGACTTGGGGTTGAATGTGAAGTTATTGCATTTATTCTATTATTAGGGGGAATGGTAGCTCAGTGTGTTATAGCTAGCAAACTGAGTTGCCTAGCGAAGTGGGTTCGATTCCCACAAGGCGAAACAATTTTTCATAAAAATTGCGCCAAGAGTAGTTCGGAGTCCACATTAAACTGTAGGGCCTCGTCTCTCTTTGCCTAGCACAAGATCCTTGAGATCTTCCAGGGGGTTACTTCGGTAACTTGAGAGGCGGTTAAGAAAACAAGAAAACATTAGGAACGGTGACACTACTTTTAGTAGAACAGTACTTTACGCCTACTTACCTATGCAATCAAACTACATTGTTTCGAGAACGCAACAGATTTAAAAAATAATGATTATTTTCCGTTGAACCAAACTAAAATATACTGTTATTTATAGAAATATTTAGATTTTTCAGAAGATCAGGACATTTAATATAAAAATCACTAGGTCAGTAGATTAAAAGAGAAATCAGTAGATCTTTCTAATGACGATCGAATACTCAGAGGCAGGGCGTCCTGTTCTCTTTTACCTTAAATCGCCAGGAGGGAGCGCCTCAGTCGCCCAAATCACTAACTTCACAATATTTGTCTATTGGTTGGCTGCACTGAATATTATGAATGAAAATTATGGGACGTTTAAAATATTAAAATATAAGAAGAAAGAAAATAAGTTCCTAACTATATACAGTGTAATCCAATTGTTTTGGAGCCACCCTGTAAAATCTTTATTTAGTGTGCGATTTCCACCATTTTTTAATATTGTAGAGCTTGCTAACTGCATTCTTGGAGAAAAATGTGGCAGATTCCTAAAATATCCAAGGCCTACTATATCAGCTTTTAGAATAATTCATATTAGCGATTTTATTAGAAAAACTAAGGCACGCCACTGCATTCACCACCCCTCAAAACAGCCCTATACTAAATTTTGTCGAAAATTTTTAAGAAATAACGTTTTTTAGACATTAAAATGCACTATACATCATTTTCATAAATTTACTCTAAAAGTTGTTATCCATGAGAAAAAAATGAAATAAAATTAAACTCTAATAACATGGTATTATTATTATTCTTATGCCTAATTTCAATAAATCAAAAAAAAAAATAGAAACAAACTCATAACAAAACTGAAACAAAACAAACTGAGAATTCCGTTACAAAAACTACAAGATTATCGTCACTTCTACCAACCCATCATTTATGTCAGTACATTTGTCAATACTTTTATTTATATTCATAGTAACCCTTCGCATTTGTTCTGGAGTAATTTTGCCCATGCTTGCATTATCCTAGCCCGTAGTTCTTGTACAGTTTGTGGCTTCGATTTGTAAACTTTTTGCTTCATTAAACCCCAAAGAAAAAATCAAGTGGTGCCAAGCCTGGGGATTTCGGCGGCAACTTAATCAAAGATCTGTTTCGCCCCTAAATGTGCATTTAGCCATCTTCTTACCAAAACAGCATTATGAACAGAACTTCCATCTAACTGAAACTTTAATTTAAGGAAATTCTGTATTGATAAATCATCTAATATTTTCTAAAACCGATTTCTAGGAAAATTTAAAAACATATTCGCATTCACATTACCCTCAATGAAGAAAGGACCCATTATTTTGTCATTTAGTATTCCGCACCAAACGTTAATTTTTGAGAATACTGTCCCTTTGCATTTATGACGGATTCCGGATTCTCAGTTGACCAGTGACGGCAATTTTGACTTGAAAGCACCCCATTTGTGGTAAATGTGGCTTCGTCGCTAAATAAAATTTCATTTTAAAAATTAGGACTATTTAGATTAGTTGATGTCGCTTCATCACAAGACACAGCGACTTCAAACTGCATCCAACCAACAAAGCATATAATTTTAGAAAAGCTAATTTTCCAGAACTTTACTCGTCAATTCTAGACACTGATTGGTCATTCTTAGACTCATACTCTAATATTGATGATGCATGTGACACATTCTACAAAAAGCTATATGAATTGTTTGATATGTATGTGCCAGTCTATGGAAACAATTCAAGTAAATTTAAATATCCTATGTGGTACACTTTCGAAATTATCAATGATATTAAACTAAAGTATAAGTGGCTTAGTAAGTATAAGAAACATAAATTTCCCGCTGACCTAGTAAAATACAAAGACCTAAGAAAATCCATTAAAACTCGATTAAATTTGTCTTTCAAAAATTACATCTCAACGATTGAACAAAATATAACTTTCGATCCGAAAAATTTTTGATCATATGTTCAAAGCAAAAAAAATTCTACTAGAATCCCTGGTAAAGTAACGGGTAGCAATAATAAAACATTAGACACTCCTCAAGATATTGTCAACGGCTTCAGCGAGTATTTCAATAGCGTGTACTTACCGAAATCTCAAATCTCTCCTAATCACAGTTACAGCAACTTCCCCAGTATTGAAGTAAAACACATCAGTGGAAATGAAATTATTCAAGCAACTAAGAGACTTAAAAACAAGATGACGGCAGGCGATGATCAAATACCCAGTTTTTTAGTAAAGGATTGTGCGCATGCCCTAATTAAACCTTTATATATTCTATTTAACCTCTCCCTACAAAGCTGTTCCTTCCCAAGCAGATGGAAAATTGCAAGACTATGTCCTATCTTGAAAACTGGTGACCCTTCGATTGTAAGTAATTATAGAGCTATGGCCATTATCTCTAATTTATCAAAGGTCTTTGAGATCTCAATCTATTTCCAATTATACCCACAAGTCAAAAATTGTATATCTCCCTATCAACATGGTTTCATGGAAAATAGCTCAACTATAACAAACCTTGCATATTCCACTCAATTTGTTTCAGAATCACCAGACGAGCAAAGCCAAGCCGACGTGGTGTACACGGATTTTTCAAAGACTTTTGATAAATTAGATCTGCTAATGTAATTGCTACATCGGGGGTACCACAGGGATCAAACTTGGGACCTTTACTCTTCCTGCTATTCATCAACGATCTGTATAACAATATTTTCTGTGATAAGTTGCTGTATGCTGATGACTTAAAATTATTTGTCAAGATAGACTCGAATGCTGATTGTAGATTTCTCCAGGAGCAAATCTGTCATGTAGAAAATTGGTGCGTAAGTAACAAACTGCATCTTAATGTAGCTAAATGCAAGATAATAGTAGGAAAGTACAACCAACTATATTTGACTACAAACTGAATGACGTTATATTAACACGTGTCTATTCCACTAAAGATTTGGGTATTATTTTTGACACCAAAATAACATTCATAGAACACATTGCTACCACAACTAAATCAGCCTACTCTAGGTTAGAATTTATTATTCGAAACACCAGATCCTTTTCTTATATAAAAACTTTGAAGACTTTGTATTTTTCATTAGTCCGAAGCAAACTTGAATATGGGTCTCTAGTATGGTACCCCTTCTATCAAACACATATAGCTGCCCTCGAAAATATTCAAAGAAAATTTCTCAAGTTCATATCTTTTAAGTTAGATGGAATATATCCGCAACAGGGTGTAAATCATCACCAACTATTAAGTAGGTTTAATCTGCAGTCCCTGGAATCAAGACGTATTACGTTTAGTATAATATTTGTTTTAAGATCCTTCGCAATAAGATTGACTTACCAGATATGCTTGCCAAACTAAAACTTAATGTACCAAGATATCATAGCCGCAATCCATGTGTACTCTATTGTCCCACTGCAAAAAGTAATGTTATGCTGAAATCTCCTCTTTACACAATGTGTAGCAATTATAATAAAATTAGCCCACACTGTGACATCAACACTTGTTCTCTTAATGAATTGCTAGCACACTCATGTCTAACTATCAATTAACCTCTGTTTTTGTTTTTTTTTTCTTTTTTGTGTATTGTTATAAGCTTCTTATTGTTATTATTATTATTATTCATATAATTTGTCCTATAAGTGGATGTATATATCTGTTGGGCAATAAAGATTTTTTTTTTACCGCAACTTTGCGTTGGATTTCTTGAACAGTACTACAGGTGGCTAGGATTGTAGCTTTTTGAGCAAGTCCTATCACTCTTTGATGTTCAGATATACCCAGTTGTCCTAATGTCTTAGGCAGCTCTTTATCTACTAGCCCATTTGCCGATATTACTATGGGAGCGATGGAAACTTTATCTAGTAAGTATATAGCTTTCAGCTATATTATTATTATTATTATTATTATTATTAAACACTCATATTTCAACAGAGATCAGTCCTACTTCTTTATATCTAAACTGCACTTATTTGACATATAACCAATTTTTTTATGCGAAAATATTCAAAATACAAGTTAGAAATAAAACAAACGGTATTGCGGTTGAGTACAATCCACAACAGATGGCGCTCGATTACTCTTTAGAACGCCACCTATCATACGCTTTGTTAGTAGTGTTGGGCGATTCAAATCTTTTTACGAGTGCGTACTGTTCGAGTCCGTTTACAAAAAGGTTCGTATCAGAAATTCGAATCCAAGATTTCTGTATACTGTACGAGTACATACTGAAACATGAAGTATGTAGTATGAAGCGTTTAGGTATTGTAAATAATAAATCGTCCTTGCCTCACATGTGCAAGCGGCTTGTATATAGTCTAGTATACTTTAACTTGGCGTGTGTATGTATGAGTTAATATTTCCGTACGATTTCATTTTCTCTTGTACACAAAGATCCAGAAATATTGTCCACGTAGGCAATGTTTCTGGACTATTGCTTTAACTTTGTGTACAATATTGGAGAAAATGAAATCGTACGGAAATATTAACTCATACATACACACGCCAATTAAAGTATATCGCGTATACGCGAAAGCTTTGCAACCTTAGGCGAGGATTGTGTAGAGGATATACCGTCTCTCGGAGGGGATGCAAAATCGTCGGTCTTTTGTGTATTAAATGTTAGGCAAATAAAAGATCCCTACTTTTCGAAAGAGAAGGGGTTCAGAAAAATTTCTGGTTGGGAGCAGCTCGTCTACAGCCATCGGTGTTAGGCCTCAGTAAAGGAAATAGGCCGACATTAAATAAGTGTTAAAAAAATACTTATTACTAGTAGCATTGTGAGTATTTTGTGTCCTGTTATTAATATTGTATATTGTGAGAAATTATTTAAAGGGTTCATACCTTGTTTTGTTCGTAGATTCTTTTATAAAGTGTGTACGTATTTTTATATACCTAGGTACATAATATTCTTTCTGGGTGTGTCTTAGGAGTTGTCTTTTTCCTAGGCTTCTTTAGTTTGTAATAAAATGTATCCACGGCTATATTTACCTCACTACAATCTCCAAGAAAAGTCCAACCAAACTCGCTAAGTCATTATATAATTGTACAAAATTAAATGAATTTGATTGTAGTGGAAATTTTTTCTTGGGGACTTTACTGATGCCTAAGTCAGTATGTATTGCAGGATGATAAGGGTCTATCGGCACAATTATTTCAGGGGAGGCATTTACTACACATGCCCTGTTACTATACTAACTCTAATAATCTGTAATGTTGATTCGAAATAAAATTAAACTGACTCAATTCGAAGAAATTATATATTTTCGATTAAACTGTATATTGTTGTTAGATTACTGATATTATTCTTGCAGTCTAAGTACTCAGATATATTAAAGTCACCTAAAATATTCAGATCGTTATTGTAAATATAGTAAAGTGCTAATAAGGAATCTAATAGCATCTCATAGCTTTCGGTTTTACAAGAAGGATATTATTAAAATGAAAAAGGTGTTAAATATTAGCATAACCTGAATAACTAAAATATCTTCATGTTTTATCTCAGCTAGATTATGCAGATCAATGTAATATCTACCTAAATGGCTTAAACTTCATTATTTACAGCGATTAATATATACGTAAATTACATAAATAACCCGCCATTAGCCAGACACCAAACATTTTCACGTTTTCCAACAACCTAAAAATGTGTCCCTAAAATCGCATTTAGCCTCTCAATTTTTACAAAAATATTGTCAGCACACGAACTAATAGGCTTTTATATGTATTTCTTATAGTGCAAAATGATGCGGTGACCCTGACGCTAAATTTGTCTCGTTTTTATTTGTTATAAATTTTATTGAATACCGAATTTTACAATTCATATTTCTTATTTCCAACAATTGCATATTAAAAAATATTGAACATATGACACAAGCTTTCGGCTGAACCACTCACTATTATGTATTTAATTCAGTTGTGCAATACGAAGGTCTGATGGCCACCTCCCGCTTCGTGAACATATTATTTTGCAGTTCAATTAACCAATTACGTAAATGACACGCATTCTGGGCCTGAAATTTAATGATGTCCAGTTCCATTTTTATCTTATCAGTATTTAAAATTTTTTCCATTTGTTTATTACTTGGTATTTAAAGCAATCCCGGTTCTGTACTATTAACAGTGTTGCATTAAATACAGACTTAATTCGATTGAAGAACATGGCTCCAAAATTATATAAAACCCAACTTAGTCCCCCAGTAAGGGCAGTTCTTATAATTGCAAAATATTTAAACGTGGAGCTAGATTTAATAGAAGTGGATCTTTTAAAAGACGATCATCTGACACCTGAATATTTGAAGGTAATTACTTAAATATGTAATATGTATACATAACTAAGTTTTTTGTGCAGCTGATAATTGTTATTTGTTGTAACTGAACTTCTTTAATAAATGTATTTATTTGTAATCTATAACTGTTAAGCAAATGAAAACGACTACTTGTTTATTTATGTTATATAGAAAGTAAAAAAAATTTTTTTTTCTTTATATATTTAACTTACAAATTATGTAAAAATATCTAATAAGTGCAAGGTTTTCTCTGGCGAGTGCGATTTTTCAGCTAAAGAGGTACATTAAACAATCAGTTAAGGTGGCAATCCGAGTGTGAGAGAGATGCGATAGGGAAATATTTACTGTTTTTGACCATAACTTCTTATTCTAAAGCACATATTGCAAACAAACTATAAGAGTACCTAAGTAGAGCTACTATAACAAGAGAAGTGTTATAAATTTTCACTCAATAATTTTAAACATATATGCGAAATAGTTAGATTTAAATTTAGGAAATACGGAGATTGATTCAATTTTTAAAATTAAATCTAACTATTTTGCAAACAACTGAAATTATTGAGTGAAAATTCATATCACTACACCTGTCATAGTACTACTTGGTAATTCTATACTTTTTTACCAATATATGTATTAAAAAAGTTATGGCCATAAACAATAAATATTTCGTTATCGGATCTCTCTTTCTCTCTCTCTCCCTCTCTCTCTCACTTGGATATCTCTGTACGCCTCTTTCAACTACTGAAAAAATTGTTATTTCTTTCCCTCCAAAGGGTTGTCACCCTTTATGGTACAATCACCATATTTCATAAAATACGTGTCTATGCCTAAGCTATACTATATTAGATTTTAATCCATTTAACTGTGGTGGAACAGGGTACAGTAAATAGCGCAAGTACACAGGGTGTCTACTATTTCAATTGGATGGGATTGTATTAGTAATTTTTAAACCGTACGAGATAGAGGGTCGGTTATATTAGAGAAATGTAATTTTTTTTTTTTAACTCGTTAAAATGCCATGATCAGATTTTAAAAACTGCCAGTGGTTTCAGAAATAACCTAAAAATAGAAGAAAACAGCCATTTTTAATTTTTACTAGCAAAAAAAATATAAAACCGTTGAATAATATTTAAGACTGTTAAATTTACATTATCACTCCGACGCTAGAGATCGCGGCGCCCAAGTTTTGTTTTTCTTATGGATGCATATCCTTTCCTAAAAGGAATGGAATCGAATTAGCAGCATTTTATTTAATATAAAACGGTAAAAATTTAATTTTTAGTACATTGGCTGGGCGTATTTACGGTAAAACTTTAGTATTTACGACATATCATTTTTGTTCATGCATGTCAAATTTCAAAATTTTGACAATGAGCTAAAAATTGGTTTTTACCGCTTAAATAAGATATTTTTATTTATTTAAATTTATTAAATAGGAATCTCCTAATATACAAAGTATTCTATAAATTGCAATAAACAAGTATCAGGTATAGATAGATTTATAAAGTATTCATCAAATAAATATATATATATCTACATAAAACTAATATAAATACAAACAAAAATAAACATATATAAATACGAACATTTAAATTACTCTCAAGTCCCCAATCATTTTTAGCAGGTGTTTTTTAAAAACACATACACTACTACTATTTTTTACTAATGCTGGTAGTTTATTAAATTCATTTAAACCTTTTAAAAAAATGGAGTTCATTGCTTGCCTGTTCATAATTCTGTTTATGTGGAAATTATCATTATTTCTTGTATTATAATCGTGTATAATATCATTGTAAACAATAAATTCATCAAAATAGGATGGCAACATATTTGTTTTAATTTTAAATACAAAAATCATAGTTAATAAATACAATCTATTCTCTACGTATAAATAATTTAATGAATCGTGCATAGTTCTGATTGCTGTAAACCTATTACATTTTAATATAATTCTTAGCCCCCTATTTTGAAGTTTTTGAAGAGACTGCATTCTGTTTTTATCAAAAAGGTATAAGAGCGTAGCACAATAATCGAAGTGTGGTTGAATAATTGTTTGATAAATAGTTCTCCGTGCAAAAAATGAGATATCGGTAGAAATTCTTGTAAAGAAATACAGTTTAGTAGAAATTTTTTTGTAAATATATTCAAAATGTGCTTTTAGATCTAAACACTCATCAATAATTATGCCTAAATATTTTATTTCAGTTACCCATTCAATATTTTCATTATCAATCTTCAACTGAAAGTCTGTAACATTAATATTTTTTAATTTATATTTTGTCCCTAGAATCATACCTTTCGTTTTCGTTACATTTAACTTAAGTTTATTTACATTTAGGAACTTTTCTAATTTAACTAATACAGAGTTCATTCTATGTACTATCATATTTATATCTTTACCCCAACAAGCAACCAGTGTGTCGTCAGCAAATAAATTTATAAAGTCACAGCCATCAATGTGATTTATATCATTAAGGTACACTATGAATAATAAAGGACCCAGGATACTTCCTTGAGGTACACCTATGTTATTATATAATGAATTTGAAATTGAGTTACCAATCTTTGTGACTTGATGTCTATCTATAATATATTGTTGGAACCATTTCAAAACAGTACCATTGATACCATAGTGCTTCAACTTGTTTATAAGTATTTCCCTGTCGATGGTCTCGAATGCTCTTTTAAAATCAATAAAAACAGCTACAATAAAATTACCCTCATCTATAGTTTGCTTCCATTTAGATATTGTTAACTGAACTGCTGTTTCGCATGAATGTTTTTTACGAAATCCAGATTGGTTACCTACAAATAAATTATTCATCTGAAAATAGTCCACAACCTGATCATATACAGACAGTTCTAATAGTTTTTCAATATCAGGAAGTGTGTTAGGACGATAGGACGATAATCACTCATTTCAGTTGCATTTTGAATTTTGGGTATAGGGACTATAGTACTTACTTTTAATTCAGTTGGAAAATTTCCGTATTGAAGTGAAGTATTAATAAAATTAAGGAGTACAAAACCTAGTGTATCAATGGTATTTTTTATGAATTTAGATGTTTAAATATCATTTACATTATTTCTTATCTTGAGTAGGGAAACCTTTTGCCTCAAATCGCTCATGGTTAACAGTTTAAAGTCAGTCAAACTAGTGTTTATAATATCACATTGCGTAGGCGACCAACTAGATGTATGCTCAATACTATTGGAAATATCAACAATACTGCTGACAAAAAATTGATTAAATTTATTAGCTGCTTCAATTTCATTTGAGATATATGTAATATTGTTGTTATCATAAAATTTTATATTTCTAAAATTTAATGTGTTTTCATCTCCTTTAATAATAGTTTTAATAGTTTTCCACATTCCTTTTGGATCATTTTTATTCTTATCAATTTTATTCTCAAAATATTCCCGTTTTTTATTCTTGTGCAAATTTACCACCTCATTCCTTTTAGTTTTATATATATTCCACAAGATATCCTTCTCAGCAGCATTGTCACTTTTTTTATAATTCTTATAAGCAGTATCTCTCTCCAATGATTTATTTTTAATTTCAGCATTATACCAAGGGACTTGATTAGATTTATTATTTGCAACAATAACTGGGGCTAAGTTGTTTAATACTACGCTACATCTATCAACAATATCCCTATAAACTACATTGACATCAGTGCTATTCAAATTCCAGGCTTGCGAAATTAACTCCAAATTAATATTATGAAAAACATCATCATTTAACTTATGAATCATGAAATTGCTATTATCTTTAAGGCTAACTCTATTATTTAAATTAATACTTATGATTGCATGATCAGTAATTTTTGGTACATTATGTATAATCACGTATAAACCCTCATTATTTGTTAACACATAATCAATAAGTGTAGAACTTATATTAGTACACCTAGTATATTCATTAACTACTTGAGATATGCCATATCTCATAATTAATTCTTTTACTTTCCTAGTATAAAAATTATTTTCATCTAAATAATTAATATTAACATCACCTACAAAAATACATCTATTACTAAGTCCAAAATAATCATCACACCACTCTTCTAATTTCTCCAAACGCCTTAGACGAATGATACATGCCACCAATTAACCATCTGTTACCACCTAAAGTTACATTCACCACTACACACCAGTAATTCAGTTCATATACGTATCTCTTCATGTGTTTAAATTTAATATCTTCTCTTATGTAAATAAGTATACCTCCTGTATGACGACTAGTCGAGTCACATCTCAAACATGAATACCCCTTAACATCTACTTCCAACTGCTCAATGGCACTTGTACACCTTGCCTCACTCAATATAATTAAACCAGGTTTATAGCAAAAAATGTCTGTTATGATTTCATATTTATGGGCAAGGAAACTTTCAGAATTTAGATATATAATGTCAGAGTTATACAGTATATTAGGATGGTTTACTGGTTTTTTTCTTTATCACGACTTTGTTGTGCATCAACTATTGTTGGTAAATTATTAATATATTTAATTGTTTTATTTCCTCCATTTTCATTAATTGATTTTAATTTTTCCTTTAATAACAAAAAATAGTCCCTCTGCATTTTAGTTTGATCACTAAATATTTTCACTCCTTCAGCTTTTATTAATTTCTTATTTTTTAATATGTTTAGAGCATCACAGCAGTGTCAATTCTATTTGCTTAAAAAGGGGTATTCGCCCAAAAGGATATCAAAAGTTAAACATCGCGATGTCTAGCATCGAAATTATGAAAAAAGGAAATTTATAAATAGATTCTCTTCAATAAAATACACAGTCTTATTGTTAGCAGGAGCACTTTTCAGTTGCGTATTAAACTGTTTAATAATCTTTATTCAAGAACAGTCCCAATATAAATATATCACATAAATCAAATAAATAACATACACAATATACATATACATGTAAAATCAGAAAATAAAAATGGTTTTGAAGCGGACCGCCCCTGGGGCTATCCTATTTTAAAAATAAGTAATAAATTGGCTTATTTGTGGTGTCAAAGATATTAATTTTATGACAGGTTCGTTGCAACTAATTTCTCAATGTGAATACACTTTAATTGATTACTGGTTAGTTCAGGCTTTTAATAATATTTATGCAACAAGTTTTAAGCAATAACTAACATGCTGCATTGCTGCGGGCATTTGTTTGTCTACAGGACTCACTGAAATAGGTGCATTTCAAGGGAACCGGACCCAATACATTACTTTTACTTTTAAATCAGCTGTTACTGCATTACACTTGACTCGACGCTCCGTATAGTCGTCGGCTCCCCAGATGGTCGGGTGAGTTATCCGAGGCACAGCTGGGGCTCTGATTGACTCAAATGTTAAAAACACCGCAGTTGTAAAATCTTATAAGGCTGTTTGCTTTCAACTACGTAAATAGTACATCATCTCTTAATTTATTTTCATTGTTGTTATAACCACAAAGAGTTCCATGGCTCTAGTTCAAACACCGCGGTCGTGGGTTTGTTCTCATCTTCGATAAGTGGTTGTTGTGACAATTAAAATCAACCCGGAGATTTTCGTGTTAATAGTAACTTTAGGGAAATTTCCCTGCAGCTTATGAGCATTTACACTGAGTCTTGGCACGATGGCCACTTGCGACGGAGACGTCTGTCTTGTTTAGCCAAGTACGCACCTAGTTTGTTGAGTCTTTTACTCAAACTGAACCTGCAATGATGTCATCACTGGAAGTTTATTGACAGAAGTGCTTAACGCTCTGTTACCACAGTAATTGTCCAGCTAGTTTCATTCGATTATTTTTATAAAATATTAGCTTTGTTATTTAACAAGAAAATAGGATACAATTATATTACAAGCTACTCCGTTATTATTTCAATCCTAAGTTTAGGTGAAATTTCACATACTGAATATTTTGCTAGGAAGATTTACGTTTGCACAATAACCAGTTGGTATTCTAGAACTATATATTTTCAGAGTTTATGCAATGACAAGAAACTTTAGCTTCCATTCTACTTCAGTTGTGTACTATCAAAGGCTTGCCGTGTGCCTGGATTGACATGTAAAGTTTCACTAGGATATTCTCCAGTCAAACTATTGTGAGATATTTCTCACCTGCGAATGTCTAGTTTTCTATGATTGTTTAATAACGATCCATCAAATTAATAAAAAGTTCCCTGGCTCTAGTACAAACACCGCGGTTGTGGGTTTGCACTCAACTACTTTTCTACCTTGCAGACTACAAACTGTTCAGGCCAACGGTCAGTACTGGGGTCCCCGTATCTCGTATATACTTGCTTTTATTTTTAGGGGTATACTTTTCGTCGAGTACTGAACCGGGACAATGTCTGTTTGATTTACCTCGACTCACTCTGTTCACGTTGTTGAACAATCATATACAATTTGGATTCGCAGTTTGTTTATTCAATTAAGGGAGCTTTCCCCCAAAATTCTGTGATCTCTTACATGAGTGTCTCATTATTACTTCCATTCTCTAATGCACGAACAGGACATGGTTCTTGTCCTCTGTTTTGCAGTAAAATTAGTTTATCAGAGCGATTGCTAACACCAAAATTCCAATTACATTTTAATCGGCTATTTGCCGCATCTTTAATTACACCTACAAATAACACGGCCTACGATTGTTAGTACTTGTTATTGCATAACCAGCTTTGAAATATGTATACTATGTCATTACTATAGCGGCGTAACACTTCCTATATAATATTTAGGCAATTGTCTCAAATATTTGGGTTGTTTTTATTTCTTGTACGGCTATTTGCCGCATCAATTTATATAAAATAAAATGGGTTCTTTTGACTACTTTTTCCCATCGATTATTGTCTTTGCTTTCTCCTTTACCTTTTTCATCACACAAGTAATAAACTATATAAATGATTTCATTCCAATCAAATAAATTAGAAAACAAACTTCAACTATAAATATACAGTGCAATCTTGAGTAATAAAACACCACATAAATAACATAAAACATTAACTATGTTTCTCAAATAATAGCCAGTGTATCCAAACTTACAGTGTATTTAAAATAACAGTGATTAATTTTCTCAGGTATAGTATCAGCCAGATACCAAACTTTATATCAAAACTTTATATCAAAGAACTTGGGGTAGTTATAAAGGGTTACTACACACACACAACGTAATTAAGGTCCTAACCACCTAAAACTAGACGATCACGTAAATGGCCAATTTGTTTATTTACCTTGTCATAAAATTGAGATAATAATTTCTGGGTGGGAGTAAATAAGTTCTTGATTGCTTCACGATCAAGGATTTTTATTTATAATTAATTAGGGTGGGATGGGGGTGTTTCAGTTTAATTATTTCCTGTTTAAAAATATTAGTGACCTGCTGTTTTAAATTTTTTATTACTATAGTGGCGTTCATACAAAAGCATCATGCCCAACATTTTTACTGTTTTTTATTTTATATTACATTAACAATAGAATATATAAATAATGGTAAAATTAACAAAAAACATAAAACAATTAATTTATAGTGGCTACTGAATAAAATCAATCAAAGCAAATAATCTAACTGTACCATTCTACACGTAAATATAATTTTCATATTTTTTTTAAAATATTCACCCACGAATTTTGCACTTACATTTTAATAACATATTCGGTGAAATTTTTTCATTTTAGACGTAGCCCACAGTGGCACCAATTATTTGTTATCAAAAATCTATCCCCATTTCAATGTAGCTGAAAGCTCTATGATTAATTGACAGCATTCATTATTAGGGGTAGGTGTGTTGAGACTTAGTACACCATCTATGCGGAGTAACGAGGTTTTGTGTGTGTAGATTATCCTTGTCAGACTCGCCTGTCTGTCAAGTACATTCTTGATACAAAAAATGTCACCTTTACACCATATAAAACAGTTTACTATCTCCTATTCCATATTGATTGTTTTATTTAATAATTTACGATTATTGTCTGTCACTAAAAATAAACATTGCAACACTTTACATCTTCTGCTAAACCGACTCGCTTATAATTGAGGGTAGTGGGGTACTGAGGGGGTGGGTTGTAAAAAATAATTGTAAATTTTTAAATTATCTGGTAACAACAAGTTTAGGACCTCCACAACTTCCGGTGGCAAAATGCTATTCCCATATATTTTGTTTCAGGTATCGGTCTGTTTGGTTAGTGGCTGGTTATAAACTATTTAATTACCATTTAATATTAATACCATAGGTTCCTAAGTAATATTAATAAGTATTATTATATTATATATTTTCAGTTAAATCCTGTGCACACAGTTCCAACCCTGGATGACAACGGTTTTATATTAAATGATAGTCATGCCATAATGGCATACCTCATAGAAAAATCTGGCAACGAAACATCATTATATCCAAAAGATTTGAAGCAACGCGCGCTAATTGATCAAAAACTCTATTTTGATGCAGCTGTCTTCTTTCCACGGCATTTAAGAGCGGCGGTAATGATTTTTTTTCTTTAATTATTTAAAAAAATTTAAATGTCTTTCCCGTAGCTTCCTGTGTTATTTAATGTTGTGAAGAGCATTCCAGAGAATCTAAAAGACGACATCAAAGAAGCTTATGGGTTTATAGAAACTTTCTTAAAGGACAGCAAATATATTGCGGGAAACGAAGTATCAATTGCCGATATCAGTGTATTTACTTCGCTTACAAATGCGAATGTTATAGTGCCATTGGATGAAAAAAAATATCCTCATGTTGCTTCGTGGAGAAAAAATATGCGAGCATTGCCTTTCTCCGACATTGATAAACTTGGAGATGAAGTGTTTAGATCTATTATTTTGCCTAAATTGAATGGATAGACGCTATATTGGAATAATGTACTATTTTATGTTGATTATTGCAGTAAACATTTAACTGCCGTTATTTTTAGTAAATTGTGATTAGACCTGCTCAATATTGCATTATTTTACATTAAAGTATACACCAGACAAATCTCCAAGGTCAAAATTTAAGTAAATGAAAACCTCATTTACTTCAATGGAGATCCGCGCATTCTCAGTTTTTCGGGATTGAAGAAAGCTCTCGCTGCAGCCGCCCTTCGTGCTTTGACGAGAAAATTGCAAAAAGACATTTTATTACAATTACTTCTCTAGCTAATTTTATATTAACTTTGCCATGATTAACGAAAGCTTACTTTTGAGTCCTTCGTAGAGCTGGCCCTGGTTTGTTGGCGAGAATTTGACAAACAAACATTTTTTAAACAATTTTCTATCTTAAACAAAGCGAATTTTTTACACCATACTTTTTTGAGGTCTGTCAGGAGCCTTCCCCGATCCCCTAACTAGAATACAAAGGGCTATTTCTGTACAATTTTTATAATAAAGAATTATAATTAATTATAACACCACAAGTAATTACGACCCCCTTTATCCCGGAAGGCTCTAGAAGAGCCTTGTATGGGAGGGGGTTACACATTTAGAGACAAGGGACACATACCCAATATCCGTGTATAGTGAAAAAATCCCTCTCACAGTATTTTCCACTGCCACGACCGGGGATCGAACCCGGAACTTTTGGATGAGAGGCAAGTACGCTCACCTCTCGACCACCAGTCATATAATTATAATAAAGAATTGAAACCGTATAAAAACTAAAAGCCGGCAAAGATAGTCGGCATCTCTTGCGGAGGTGAGCAGAAATGCTTAAACAATAAAGAGATGCCGACTGTTTTTGCTGGCTTTTAGTTTTTATACGGTTTCAATTCTGGTCGTATACACTATAAACATTGTTTATATGTTTTTATTTACAATTCCTTGTTATCAGATTATCGTAATCAAATAAGCTCTTCACATATAAGCTAGACCGCATATAAAAACCATTCATAACTGATATAAGCACTGTTATAACTCGAAGTTGTGTTAGAGTGATCAGTACAAAAACAATGTTTTAAAACATGGCGCCAAAGTTGTATATGACTCGAATTAGTCCACCATCAAGGGCAGTTATGATGTGTGCAGAGGCTATTGATCTTCCATTAGAACTAGTTGAAGTAAACCTTTTGGAAAGGGACCATTTAAAACCAGAATATTTAAAGGTAAGTTTTGTTAAAATTTGTGTACATCAAATAGCATTTATACATTTATCAGGCGGACATGGCAAGATAAAAAACATATTTAGTTGACGTAATCTAATCTAATTTTGGACTGAATGAAATATGAGCAATTTTTTATATCAGTATATATTTCTGCTCAGAATTTTATCACAATATTATTTATAGAAGTATATTAAACAATCACAATAATCACTTTAAAAATATATATACAGTGAGGTCCATAAGTAACGAATAAATTTATTATCTATGTAATTAACAATTTGTAGGGGACAGCTACCATTTTAAAATGTTTAAGTGGAACGAGGGTGCGTGTGATAGCTCATTTGAAAGGGTTTTTAATTCTCTATCCAGCAATAAGATTTTTTGAATTTCTCTTTGAATTTTTTTGTTGAAAAATGTTACATTTTTAATGTTACTAAGTAAACAAAAGAACATGAAATAGTCTAAATCAAATGTTCCAACTGGGCGCCCACGGCTTCTTGACAATAATGGAGGCGTTACTGAAAAACTTCTGAAATATTTTGTATCGTTTCCGGGTGTGATTTGATTAATTTCTTGCCTTATATTGTCTTTGAAATCATCGACGTTATTTGGTCTGTTGAAATAGACTTTCGATTTTAAGTAACCCTATAAAAAATAATCAAGCGGGGTCAAATCGGGAGAGCGGGCAGGTCACTCAGTTTCACCGCGTTTACCGATCCATCTATTGGGACAAACTTGATTGAGATAGGCTCTTACGTCCAATGCAAAATATCGACATCCTGCTGATACCAAATATTTCTATCAATTTCATTAGGGTTGTCATCATCCGGAACTAAGAAATTTTGCAACAAATCCAAGTAACGCATGCCAGTTAATGTGCTACTTACCGTCGACTGAGAAATGCGAAGATCAGGATGCTTAGTATTGAAGATTTCGCATACCTGCGTCTACGTTCTTGTTTTTTCACCACATCCTAATTTATCCGTTATTTATGGACCTCACTGTATAAAATGAAAACCTTGGATAACTCAGGGAATTATAAATTCTATTAAAACTAGGTACCAATTAGAGTGGAGACTAAATTTTTGCAAAAATAACAGAGAGGATCTAATTAATAAGTACAAGAATATAGAAATAAATTAAATAAAATAATACGAAATGCAAACTGCAAAAAGTTAGAAGAAGATAGGTTGAATTGTAAAAAAAATATATGGGAAATAGATAAAGGCGCCACCAATATTAAAATCAAATATACTACTATGCTGACCATACTACACTAGTTAACACAATTCTCGTACTAGGGTAGAATAACACTGTTTCTAAAACTTTAAATATACCTTTAATAACAATGTTATACTGATAGTTTAATGGATTAACATAGGCAGCTACACCATAATTTTGATTTATGGTGCCTTCATTATAAAGTAATGGGTAATGGGTAATATTTTTTAAAATGTTTTCCTAATCGCCTATCAAGTTACCGAAGTAACACCCTGGAAGGTCTCAAGAGTCTTTCTTGTGCTGGTAATACTCCGTAACATTAAACATAGAGGTGTTGTGTATTTGCCATGTCTCTAATGGTACGATGTTAGATTATTTAATGCTACGTTAAGTTCACCAATATAATTATTTAGGCTTCTTATATTGCAATGAAATAACTTAAAATTTAATGATTCGTCATTCAAAAAAAATTTTTTACAGTTAGATATTTCATCTGCTAATAAAGTTTTTATTGTGCTAACTTGAAAGTTTCTTATATATTCGTTCATTTTTTTTCCTGTTTTGTTTTAACTTAACTTACTTAGCATTTTGTGTTCTTTTAAGTCAATCATTTCTTTCACTTTTGGCGCTGCCTGTACAGTTGGTTCGTGCAATTCTTCGTTCTTTCTTCGTTGTTGTTCCGACCTCACTTCGTTTACCGCCGCTTTTCTGTTATGTGTCCGACGAATTTTTACTTGTGTCTTGATTTTTTTATTCTATTTTCCTCTTCTGGTTCTTCACCTATTGCATCTAAATGGGCTTCTCTGAGTTACTTATTAACTTCTTTAAATCATATCTTAACAGTAGAACACAATATGTGGAATAACCCGGTCATAGGTCAGTTGAAATTAATGCTACCTCAGGAGTGCCGCAGGGCTCTATCTTGGGACCTCTGTCGTTCATAACATCGTAGTGGACCTGAATGTCGATCTTACTATATGCCGATGATGTCAAACTTTTTTCAGCTATAAATACTCCAGCTGACTGTAATAAATTTCAAGATATTCTTCTGAAGATTCAAACTTTGTGC
Organism: Leptura quadrifasciata; assembly: GCA_963675555.1. NCBI lineage: Eukaryota > Metazoa > Arthropoda > Insecta > Coleoptera > Cerambycidae > Leptura > Leptura quadrifasciata. The sequence continues at coordinate 155,281,785 of OY776673.1, forward strand.
GACCTTAATGATCTGCTTCTCAACATCGACAAATGCAACGTGACATATTTTTCCAGGAAAAAAAAAGTTAACTTTACATCACTAAAAAGAGTCGAAGTCTTCAAAAACCTGGGCGTTCTGTTTGACAACAAACTGACATTTAATAGACAAGTTAAAGACACAGTTTTGTCTGCAAACAAAAGTTTCGGTTTTACTATCAGAAACTTGTCGGGTTTTACGGACGCTGACTTGTTAACCTTATTATTTAACTTATTTGTTAATTCTAAATTAGAATATGAATCATTAATATGGCACCCGGGATATGTCACATATAGCAATATGCTCGAAAGTATCCAAAGACGCTTTTTGAAATGTCTGTCTTACAAGGTGTATATCCCCCTATTGGATATCCCCATGCCCATGATACACATTTAGGTAGATTCTCAGCTGACGGTCACACACAGAGGAAAAAGCAGGCAATCATATTTTCATATAAGTTAATAAATAATAAAATCAATTGCCCTGAAATAACTGTTATTCCATGTATCACGTGCCAATATACGCCATACAGAACGAATATACTGAATTTTTCTTCCTTACATTTCATGTATAACGCCTGCAACCACCTGCAAGCTCGATATTTTCCATAGTTCTCTTTCGTCCATTAAACGCTTGAATTTGTAATTAGTTTCGTATACACTGTAGTTTTTACCTGTATTGTACTATTGTCATTATTATCTTACATTTTCTTTCTTTTTCTTCATTCTATTGTAAATATGTATTATTCTCATCCTGTAATTGGTCTTACGACTGTTGGATGATAATAATAATAATAATTTATTTATCCTGTAAGACCATACAGTTTGGTATAGGACAAGTCAAGTTACATGAATTTATATAATTTACAAAAAAGAAAAATTACATTACATTTATAATACAAACAACATACAAATCACAGTTAAAGTCAAGCAACGATTATAGTAGCATTAGGAATTTAAATATTCAGCCACACTTTAAAAACTTTCTTGTATTAAGAAATCTGTTACATTCTTTTTAAAATTCTAATATTCTCTATTTGTTTGAGATGTTCTGGTAACTTATTGTAAATACGTACACCCATATACACAGGATTTCTTTCAAAGACAGACAAGTTATGGGCTGGTGTACATAAATGTTCTGCACCTCTATTGTTATATGTGTGGTAATTATTATTTTTAATGAACAGTTCACTATTTCCTCGTACAAAAAGTATTATTTCTAATATATAGATAGCATGTCGCAACTTTCATGGAGCCACTCTTATATCTCAGAAACTGCTCGTGCAATTTTTTTGAAATTTGGGTGATTGATCACTGCCCGCAATTAGAACTTAATGACGTAGGAAAATTTGATAATCATCATTGGCCTACCTATACAGAGGCTTACGTAAGGGGCGATTTTTCGATAACTTATATTAGCAATTTTTTAAGATAAAATCTAGTTGGATATTCTTAATCAGCACCTTAAAAAACCCCTTTTTACCAAATTTCGTTATGATAGGTTCAAAGGTGGTTGAGATATAGGCCGCAAAAAAAAAACTTTTTCAACGAAAAATTTTTTTTATTTGCATAACGGTTACCCAAATGTGAAAAAAATATTCTTATTTTTTTTTTTCAGAACAATGCATTTTACTAATGTGATTTGGATTTGAGTGACAAGTCCTATTTTTTTAATAATACAAAAATTCGAATATAAATATTACATCTAAAAATAAAGTAAGATCGAGAACAAGAATACAAGAAAATTATATTAATAATAGGGAAATAAATAAACTTAAACAATTCTCTCAATTTCTATAAAACCACCGTCATTTCGAATACATTGTTCAATTCTTTTTCTTGTATGTCGTATTATCGTATAACTTTCCGAATTTCACCAGGAGTGATTTCTATGACCTATCCATCTGCCCGGAAAATTTGTTTCTAAAAATACTCTTCCAACGTTATGAGCTGGAGCACCATCAAGTTGATAGTATACGTTTTCTCTAGCATCTTGTGGCAGATGGTTTAGAAATGGGGCAATTTCATCCCGCAACAAATTTAAAAAGGCCTCCCCATTTAATCTTGGGATGAAGAATGGCCCAATGATCCGGTCATTCCATATGCCACACCAAACATTGACTTTGGAAATATATTGCCGTTTGGTATTGATAACCCATTTGGGATTTTCGCTAGCCCAATAGCGACAATTCTGGGAGGATACTACCTCATTTTTTGTGGTAAAGGTAGCCTCATCAGTAAAAATTATATTTTTCAAAAAATTCGTGTTATTTAAAAATTCGCCCTGTGCCCAAAAACATAAATCTAATCTCTGTGTATCCCCATCCTCTAAAATATGTAATATTTTTGGCTTGAAAGCTCTTTGCCTATTTTTTTATAAACAACGCCAAACTCGGTCTTTACTTACATTAAGATCTACTGCTGCTTGTTTTACACTAGATTCTGGGTCTTCTCTAAAATATTGTAAATTACGTTCTTCGTCTAGATATTGTCTATTTTCTAAATTATATTTCTTTTGTCTTAATTTGCGTACATTTCCTGTGTTTTTTTAAATTATTCATGATGTTTGCCACCAATTTTTGCAGAACAGGAAAGGACTGCTCAGGATGCCGTGCGTTAAATTCAGCAGCAGCTTCTCTATAGGATCTGGCATTATCTCCAACCAATAGAAGCAACTCGATTTTTTCCTCAATCGTTAAACGGCGCACCATTTTTTTGATAATACAAAAATTTACTCAATTTAAGCACTTATTTGAAATACACTCACGTACAAATATAGATTTACAAATTGATGTACTTTCAATAATAAATTGACACGTCATAACTTTTATTTTCATTGCCTACTTGGGTTTGTATTTGTTAATAATAGAATTTTTGCATTATTAAAAAATTAGGAATTATCGTTCAAATCCAAATCAATCACACTAGTAAAATACATTGTTTTGAACAAAAAATGATGAATATTTTTTTCACATTTGAGTAACCGTTATGCAAATAAAAAAAAAATTTCGTTGAAAAACTTTTTTTTTGCGGCCTATATCTCAACCACCTTTGAACCTATCATAACGAAATTTGGTACAAAGGGGTTTTTTAAGGTGCTGATTAAGAATATCCAACTAGATTTTATCTCTGTATAGGTACGCCAATGAAGATTATCAAATTTTCCTACGTCATTAAGTTCTAATTGCGGGCAGTGATCAATCACCCAAATTTCAAAAAAATTGCACGAGCAGTTTCTGAGATATAAGAGTGGCTCCATGAAAGTTGCGACACTCTGTATATATACATGCTAATGTAAGTAGCTTTAATTCTTTAAATAGTTGTTTACAAGACAAAAGACGTGGCACTCCTGATATAAATCTAATTACCCTTTTTTGTAACCGAAAAACTCTAATGCTGTGGTGGGAACAGCCCCAAAATATTATGACGTACTTAATTCTTGAGTAGAATTGCGCGTAATAGTAAGATAACATAATGTTTTTATTACTTAACTCCTTTAACCTATACAATGCGTAACATACTGAAGATAGTTTTTTACATATGATATCAATATGTGTTTCACATTCTAAGTTGTTCTCTAAATATACTGCCAAAAATTTCACTTCGCTTACCTGCTCTATTGATTTTCCATTATTCTTTATTAAAAATGATTCATTTATTGTTTTGGATCGAGGAGTAAAACTTACAAAATGTGTTTTATCTATGTTTAGAAACAGCTTATACGTGTCAAACCATAATGTAAATTTATTGAGCAGCATTTGTGTGTTTTTATAACATCAGATAGGCTGTCGCTAGAACATAAGAGACTATTGTCATCAGCAAACATCACCAAGTTTCCATCAGACACATTTGGCAGATCATTTACAAACAAAAGGAATAGCAAAGGACCAAGGACAGATCCTTGCGATATTCCATACTTAATATTTAGTTGATCAGATCTTATTTTATCAATTTCTACTAACTGTGATCGACCTGTCAAATATGTCCTTAGTAACTCTTAGTTGATTTTGCCTCTCATGCCGTATACATCTAGTTTTGCTACAAGTATCTCATGGTCAACCAAATCGAATGCTTTACTCAAATCCATAAACAGTCCCACATTTTTTTATTTTTGTCAAGGTTTTCATGTAGTTTAGATAAGAAAATAAATATTGCAGTTTGAGTAGATCTTTTCTCTTTTCTGCCTAAATCCATATTGGGCATAATGTAGAATATCGTATTTAGTAATAAAACTTATTATCCTAGAAGATATTACTCGCTCAATAATTTTGGATAGTGTAGACAATAATGATATAGGTCGATAATTTTCTACTTTACATGTATCTCCTTTTTTATGAATTGTTACAACCTTTGCTACTTTTAGAATTTCTGGGAATGTATCTTCCAACAACATCATATTAGCTAGATAAATTAAAGGAGCTAAAATATAATTTATGCAGTATTTTAAGATGTTACGCTAATACCATCCACACCTACAGTATTTGAATGTTTCAAACTAGTTATTATATTAAACACTTCCGCTTCACTGACCGGATGAACAAACATAGTTGGTACATACATTTTATTGTTAGACTCAATGGATTCAACATTATCACGTATTTTGTCATGTAGTTTTTTTGGCATGTCAGTAAAATATAGGTTAAAGTGAGACGCAATTTCTTTGGTGTGAATTATATTTCTTTCTTCCGTTTTAATTTTATTAATGTTATAATAGTTTTTGTTTTTATTTTGAATTGTATTATTGATTATATTCCATGCTGCTTTAGCCTTATTTTCTGCTTTTAAGTAAAGGCTATCGTTATACATGTTCTTTGCTGCTTTGAGTACAATTCTGTATATATGTTTATACTTTCTATAAAAGTTTATATCAACGTGGTTCCCAGTAAATAACATTTTATTGTACAATTCTTTTAATTTTTGACTGGAAATTCCCCTTGTAATCCACAGTTTATTGTTTTTATTTCTAGTGCAGAGATTCTTAAGCGGGAAAGCAATATCTATATAATGTTTTAATATGTTGACAAATATTTCAAAACCCTCATTGACATATTTACTGCTATATACTTCGTGCCATGATTCCTTAGATATATAGGACATAAACGTATCATAATTATATTTACTAAGTGATCTTGTAATCAAATAACTCTTTTCAATATTGCTTTCAACATCAACAGTAAATTCTAATATTTGAGCCGAATGGTCAGATAATGCATTATGGACTACATCACATTTTAAATCAATAGAATTTAAACTGGTACACATATAGTTTATGCTAGTTACAGAATTTTTATAAATTCTTGTTGGTTGATCTACCATTATAGTAATATTGTAACAACTTAGTAAGTCTTGCAGTTCTTTAGATGCATTTATCTTCGATACATTATCTAAATTCAGTTGGTCAATATTTAGATCACCACATAGTATTATTTCAGATTTACTATTAATACACAAAAATTCAAAATTTTATTTAATTCTTTGAAAAATTGTTTCAAATTGTTGTCAAGTGGAGATCTATATATCGATATTATTTTATTAATTGATTGGGATAAAGTTATTTCTATTCCGCACACTTCTATAATTTCTCTATACAATAATTTTTTAGATGTTCAATTTCCCTCGTTTTATTTATTAAACTGTTTTGACAAAATATGGCAGTACCTCCATTTTTAAAAGAAGATCTACAAAATATGCTACATAGACTGTAACCATTAATATTAAAACTACTTATTTCATAATAATTTAACCAATGCTCAGAAGTGCACAAAATATTAACATTATTTGATTTTAACAAGGCTTCCAAGTGTTCAATTTTGTTTCTAATGCATTGTACATTTTCATGCATAACTCTGAATTTATTGTTTTTAAAAATTGTTTTGTTTAATTGCTACTTGGCACAGTCTGTAGTAAATTTTATCTTCCTTTTTAACGCGTCTATTTTCCTCAAATATACCGGGCAATTGATGTCAAAAACCGTGTGATCAATTTTTAGGTTTAACTTTAACTTATCATTAGCTGCTATACAGTTACTACATTTGTAGAAATCACTTACACAATTTTCAGTTTTGTGTTCCTTGCTAGCACATTTAAGACACTGTTCATCCTTTTGACAGTCACCCGCTTTATGATCATAGTTACCACATTTAAAACACCTAAACACGGGAACATACTCAAAAGCGCGACATATAGACCAACCTATGCTGAGCTTTCCTTGATCTAAAATTTTGTAAGATGTAAGTGGATCATATTCTAAAATCGCCATATATCTTGATTTAATTTTTTTTGACCACCTTGACATCAAGCAAAATACCCTCATGATTCAGGATCGAATTTTGTTTTATAATTATATCTTCCAGTACTTCTTTGTCTAAGGCCTTCTCCAAATCCACAATTTTAATTTTTGGGTTTTTTTGTTCAGGTGTTTTTATTTCATAGGTTTTCTTTAAATTTTTTTCAGCGGCATTTTTTATTTTATCAACTTCCTCCTTACTTTTGCATTTTATCAATATCCTTCCATCTCTGGTATCTCTAATTTGTGTCATTCCAACTTCAAGCTTCGCAGGATTTAAAGTTTTGCGTATCACTTCTTGTGTGGTTTTACTTTCTTGTTTAGTCTTTGGTTTTATAACAACCACTTCGCCCGCTGCATCAGCATAACTCTTTTTTTGCAATGTTGTTGAATTTTCCTTTCGCTCAGAGTTTATTAACATGTTACCATAATTTTCTAACTTATCTTTTACTGTGTTTCTCAGATCATCCATTTCTTTTTTCATATTAATTGTTGAGTCATGATAAAAAATACAAGAATCGCAGAGCCACTTAATATTAACGTTTTTGCTAATAATATGAAGTTCATCAGTATTTAAGTTTACACACTCTGGGTGAAACTACCTTTTGCAGTGACCATCGCATTGTATTGAATTTTGCTTATTTTTCCCATTACATTTTCCACATTCATCAGCCATTATTCATACATGTATAATTTTAATAAGAATTTGGTACAATGTGAATATTAATTTCTGGTGCTTGGGCTACCGCCCGCCACTGATCAAAGGTCCAGCTATTTTATCTTATCACTAAGTTTTTGTTAATTTACACTTATAGATTTTAATATACTAGTTCGGTTGTAGTTTAATATGATAATTATTGATAACTACTAGACAAAGTTTATTGAATTATTTTCCACTATATCATTGCTTCTTTTTTATTTTAATAACTGAATATGCACAAAACACAATAATTTTAAATAGTTCGTATCTTACAAAACACAAAATATACCGAGAGCACATACGTAGCGTAGCGTTCGCTTCAACACATACACATGTATCTAAATAAATAAGTAAATAACAAATCCTCGTCGCATGTATTTTCCTTTAACTTCATGTCTTCTCTCTAGTTGGCTTAGATCTTCCACAATGCATGGTTTATTGATAAAAAGTTTATCTCCTTTTATGTAAGCTAGATTTGCTTGTCTAGCTATTTTCAGATGTTTATATAAAATTTGATGTTTCTCTCTTTCTTCTGGGTCCGGGTTTTCTGCAATTTCCTGTTTTTTTTTTATTAGGGAACAGAATTTTATTAAAATTTGTTTATTGGTTCTTGATTTCCGAAACTAAATATATCATTCACTGCAGTAGGATTTATTTGCATTTGCATAACTATTGTTAAATCTAGCAAATTGATTTTATTACCATTTTTAGTTTTACGTCAAAAAATTATGCTATTTGAATGACCCGTAAGTAAAATATTTAAGTAGTTGAACCGCAACAATGTTTAAAAGTACCTATATTCTAATTATTATGCCCTTCAATAATATTATGTAATCCCAAAATTATTTTTTAAATTCTTAGGATTAATTATAAATCGGAAGATAATAATGTTGTCGTTTATTGATAAGAAATGTAAAACAGAGATACTTTTGTTTTTTAGATTCCTCGAAAAACACGCCCACCCACCGGGTAGCGTATTGGCATTCTCCCGTACAGTACAGAGCGTGCCATGTTATGGAGCGCTCTGGGCTTTGCCTGCAGTGAAACAGCACTTCCATACGACAAACCCCAGTGCAACACAGATCCACTCTTACTAGGGCGCGTATTGGCATCCACCCAGGGTCGGACTGGTCCGGTCGGTAGGTCGGCAATTGCCGACGGGGCCAAACCGCAAACGAAAACAATGTAAATAATGCTTGGTTACATTTTATTTTTATAGAACATTGAATATCCTAGAAGCAAAAAATGAACTGTTAGATTGTGCATAATTATTTCTTCTCAAGATACCATGCATATGTATATCTGAAAATGCATATTTGGACTCATAACACTATATCTTTAAGGTAAAGGGGAATATATCAGGCGATACAGGACCATGTAACGCCTAGTAACTTTTTTATTTTTCAAAACATGTTTTTCTAGATTTGGATATGTTTATTAAAAAATAAATCCTCTACTTTTGTTATGCTAAACGGTTTTTATTTTTACTTCCGATTAATCCATTACAGGCAACCTTTTTATTTTTTGAGAGGGAATTGTAACTTTTTTCACGATTTCAATATGAAATTATTTTTTTAAAAAAGTCCTTTTCGTCCTTTAGATTATTCATTAAGAAAAATCTGAATTGCAGTCCAATTTTTTTGGTAAGAAAAAGGCCACGGAAGAAATATCTAAATAATAAAATTTTAACAGGCTGACCATATGTTTGTAAAGCAATGCAAAAGAAATGTTGGACAATAATACCCCGTTTTCTATAACTTAATAGGCCGTAAAGAAAATTTTACTTTAATAAAATTATTGAAAAAAATTCTCGTTTTTTTAAGCAACTGTCACAAAAATTGACGTTTATCGAATCTGACAGCATTCCTAAAGTGTCATCTCTTTGTACTCATTTGTCAATCTAATTTTTTTGGCCGCTTTTACTTCACGGCCTCATGTATTAGTTGGTCATCATTAATATTTGAAATATGTCACGGCTGCGGCTTGTCAATAAACTATCTAGTGACGTTTTCATTTGTTTTCGTTATTAACTTTAAAACGAATTAAAATTGCCAGCCTAGTAGGCTTCTTGCAAAATGCTGTCCATGTTTCCAGTAATTTGTACGAAACAATTTTTAAAATATTTTATTTTACTTTTTGAGACAAGTTGCCTAAAAAATGTTGTTTATACCTCGGCTAAATGATCTATCTCGGCCTTATCCGAAGTTTGCTTGGCCTCGGCTTTTACGGCCTTGATACACAAATAACTATTAAATGAAAGCCTGTCTTATTCCCGTTGTTTGAATCATATTGAATATCACATTTTACTTCCATGTCCAGTGGAAGTATAACGCAAAAAAAATATTTTTTTTGTTGAAATAGGTTTAAAATGTCATGAAACGACGAGATTTTAAATTTGACCGAAAAAAAATTTATCTGTCGATCTATAACTTTTTTGTGCGCACGTTTACTATGGAAACGTTTATGATATTGACTTGAAATTACACTTATGTATTATAACGAGATCTGGAACTAGATTATATTTTGATATAATTTCGTTGAAGGGTTCGGGGGTGAATGGGGTAAATAAGCAAAGCAAGCAGGTAAAAGTCCATAAAATTGCAATTTGCAATAATCCCCAATACCACCCCCACACTATTATAAAAGGAAATAAAAAAATTAAATGTAATTTAGTGTGTATAAAAGAACGAAACGTGTCAAAAAAATGTTTGGCGTTAGCTGATGCCTCTACTACCCCCATTGCCATCCCCGCCCTATTATTAAAAGGAGTAAAATATTACATTGGGATTTAGTGTGGATACAAAATCTGGATGTGGAAGTAGCGATTCCTTGGGCAGCAGTTTTTTAAAAATAGGTTCAGATTATGCAAACTGTAACTAACTTCACTAATATTACATTTCAAATCAAGCAGTTGTCTCCATAATATTTTATTTTCGACGATGAAAGATGTGCCCATCCATAAAGTTTTACAATAATTTTAAGACATCCCGCACTATATACCTCTGCAATCGAGCACGGAGCATTGTTCTCCGATATAAAATAGCTTAAATGTCTATTTCTATTACCAGAATATTTATATTGTAAGAATTCTTTCACCTAAATTAAATTTGAACTTTCTACTACAATATTGCTCGTACGTCATGGATCATATTTCTATAAATACAAAAAGTAGCTCGATGCAATGTTTTTCTCTACAAAATTTTAAAACCTTTACGTTCTTTATTGTTTCTTGGGAGACAGCAAAAAAAAATAAGGTGTATTTATGTTCGATTTTATCTTTAAGAGATAAATATAAATACACTAGATATAACCGACAACCCCGCAAGTCTAAAAGTAAGACTGTCTCGGAGGGTTTTCTCAATACACTTATTTAACGTCAGTCTTTTTCGGCGACTAAAACTCTGTCTTGGAAGGGTGGGTAAGTCGTAGGGGCCAAATTACATTTGATGCCGACGGGGCCAAATGAGGTCAGTCCGACACTGCATTCACCGGTACAGTACAGAACGGATCATTTTCTACAGCGCTCTGGGGTTTGGCTGTAGTGAAGCCGCAATTTTATGCGACAAACCCCAGAGCAATACAGAGCAACCTTTTCTAGAGCAACGCCAGGATGCACTGGCTTTTGTTTGATAAGTGGACACCATTATAACGGCCATTCACTTATCGACTACAGAGCTATCGCAAAAAAACAAATATTGTTTAGGTACGGCGCCGCGAGTCACCACCCAGCAATTTATTACTATTTTTATATTGTGTATTTAAAGCCAAATACTATTAAGTACTACAAGTTGTTAAGATATATGTATAATGTTACTACTAATTTAAGTGGGTATAGGTAAGAGCAAATATTGTTATAGTTGTAAAAATCAGTGAAAAAGAAAACAAAACTTTAATGTAATTTGGCATTTGGACGATTTTCCCAAATGTTTTTAGAAAGGCTATGTGGCCGCTTTACCCTTTCCTTGTTTGAAGGCCTTCCCGCTTGAATCCTGCCAGATTGAGGCAAACCACGCTTTTTACGTCGAGAAATTGAAGTTGGTTGTACTTTTATTTTTTTCGATGCTTTTCCGCAAATATGATTTTTTGTTTCCATAAAATTAATAATTTGGCAAGGCGTTTTCAAATTCTGTAATACTGCATTAAACTTTATAAGAGATAATGTAGTTTGCGGACTTTGGTTCTCTTCGAGGGTAGTTGCTAATCGATCGAATGCGGAACGAAACTTGGCAACTTCTTCGTTAAAGCGACTACAGCCATCGCCGTTTTCTTCAAGATTAACAATGGATTCAACATTTTGTGAAATCGTTTGAACATGTGAAACAGTAGCAGTAGTACGAGACGGACATTCAACATTCACAATTTCCTCGTCCATATTTTGGTAAAATTCGTCGGGCGCTGAGTGGCCAACAGCTAATTTTACCAATTGTACTCTATCGGTGGTATTTAACATCAGCGACGTCTTAAAGAGCACACCAACTTTTGCTCGATTGCACATAAATCTTTGCAGAATTTTCCACTTGCACCAGAAGGACAGTCACAAAATGCAATATCTCCATTGATGGTGTAAAATAGCTTAGAGTCTTTTTCAGAAGCAACATGAAATACTGTATCATCCACTTTGTAGATAACATTTATCTCCTTAGCCCTGCGACACATGTTTTCATAATCAATTTGTGGTTTAGACCGTCTTGAATTTGCGAACTCCAACAATTTTCATTTGTAATAATTTTCAAACACATTGGCAATAAAATTGATTAAAGCGCAAGAATTAAAAACTTTGCACCTTTGTAGTACAATATCTTTGAAAATTCTGATAGACGCTCCTGTGTAGTTGTTGGTGTTATTTCCTCTAGTGATAACATTTTTTCTATAGGAAATGCACCACTCTTCTCTTCGAGTTCATAAGTTCTCGATATGTTTGAGCAATAATTGGTTTCCTAGTACCACATCATCCTTCATTAAATTTTTCATATACTCTTCCGAATCAATTTCAGTGGGTGCGTACAGAACATCGCGAAATAACTCCATAACTTTTTTTCTATCTTCTTTTTTGACGTTATGGACAGTTTCCCAAAGATATCTCCATAGTGCCTGACAAAAATGAAATATACACAATAATAATACAGAATTGGGAAATACTGTTGCTAGGGCATTCCATTCAGCTTCACTATCATCTACCATAAATACTCTCGGAGAAAATTTTTTATTGTGAACTTCGATGGCTTCTATGACGGCGGCAAACGATAACGTATAATTTGCTTCAATTTGTGCTGTATGAAGAACACATGCCACAGGGATAGCACCTGTTTTATTTGAAGTGAAAGAAAGGTAACACAAGTACTAGTTTGGTCACAAGATCCACTGGAATTTACATAAACCAATTCGTCTGCCATATTTTGAATAAACGCGCGGCGCATAATCGGTGTAATGATAACTGCAATGAAGGGATTTTCTTTTATTACTAGGCCAACTCCAGATTTCTTCATAACTGGCATCTTATTCTTAAGAAATTCTATCATGTTATTTTCTTCACGACTGTCGTATTGAGATAGCCGCCATTTATCATATAAATATTTGATTTGCCTCTCTGTGGGATTTTCTTGGGCATTAGCGAGAAGGTGGACAGTTTTTCCGTTTGAAAGTTCAGTGTCTTCAGATTCAATTATCTTCATTCCATGGTATATTCTCACAGCAGACTAAGAAATCCCAAATGTAAAATAAGCTTCAAAGATTTCTTGTGTTTTTGTACCTACGCGTAAATATCCAGGAGCTTCTGCTACATTCACTTTGTGGGAATGGTCGAAATTGATTTTGACTATTGCGTTAATCCAATTTTTCAATAGGCCATCGTTTTTAATAGTGTTTCTTTTTTTTTTTTAAATTTCTAAAAAACTCTATTACGGCTCCACAATTTTTGTTTCTTATTCTTCAATCCTGTCTCTTCCTCACTGCCACTTTATTGACTTTAGAAATTCATATCGGCAAACATTTGGAAATCGCCGTAAAAATATCCAATTTGTATTCATTAAATGGGAAAATTGTTGTACCCAGTTATTACATTTTAGATCAAAATCACCATCTCCTAATATCTTGCATTGCAGTCGAATTTCAAAATTTTCGTGACCGCTTATTTTTAGTTCCAGCACATATAAATCCTCACACAAAGTTGACAATATATTTAATAATTGTTCTTCATTTATTGTGTTTTCCATAGTATCTCAAGTGTACGAAACCAAACTAAAATATGAAATTAAATAAGTATATAGGTATTGTAAAAAAATAATAATATGAAGTGTCTACCTTCATGCAATGCAAAATGCAATAGAGAAATCACCAAAAAAATCTTATAACATAACCAATAATAAACGACACCACTAAGAATTGCATCAGAATAGAACGTAATGTAATATTTTGCAATAAGATGGGCGTTATTGGGCGGGAGTCTATTGCCGCTTTTTGTGAGATTTTGTGGTGACGCGTGCAATGTTTTGTTTTTCGCGATAGCTCTGTAGTCGACGGCCGATTGGCAGTAATAATACTCTGCACCTGTTAAACAAACGCCAGTGCATACTGGAGCTGCAAAATGAATGATACAGTATTTCATGTTGCTTCAGAAAAAGAATCTAAGCTATTTTACACCATCAATGCAGATATTGCATTTTGTGACTGTCCTTCTGGTGCAAGTGGAAAATTCTGCAAACATTTATGTGCAATCGAGCAAAAGATTGGTGTGCTCTTTAAGACCTCGCCGATGTTAAATACCGCCGATAGAGTACAATTGGCAAAATTAGCTGTTGGCCACTCAGCGCCCGACGAATTTTACAAAAATATGGACGAGGAAATTGTGAATGTTGAATGTCCATCTGGTACTACTGCTACTGTTTCACATGTTCAAACGATTTCACAAAATGTTGAATCCATTGTTAATCTTGAAGAAAACGGCGATGGCTGTAGTCGCTTTAACGAAGAAGTTGCCAAGTTTCGTTTCGCATTCGATCGATTAGCAACTACACTCGAAGGGAACCAAAGTCCGCAAACTACATTATCCCTTATAAAGTTTAATGCAGTATTACAGAATTTGAAAACGCCTTGCCTAATTATTAATTTTATCTAAACAAAGAATCATATTTGCGGAAGAGCATCGAAAAAAATAAAAGTACAACCAACTTCAATTTCTCGACGTAAAAAACGTGGTTTGCCCCAATCTGGCAGGATTCAAGCGGGAAGACCTTCAAACAAGGAAAGAGTAAAGCGGCCACATAACCTTTCTAAAAACATTTGGGAAAGTCGTCCAAATGCCAAATTGCATTAGAGTTTTGTTTTCTTTTTCACTAATTTTTAGAACTATAACAATATTTGCTCTTACCTATACCCACTTAAATTAGTAGTAACATTATACATATATCTTAACAACTTGTAGTACTTAATAGTATTTGGCTTTAAATACACAATATAAAAATAGTAATAAATATAATTCCTAAACATCTCCATCTTTCATACTAATTCACTTTGCAGTGGTCGGTAGTTTATTGTTTTGTCCAATTGCTGGGTGGTGACTCGCGGCGCCGTACCTAAACAATATTTGTTTTTTTGCGATAGCTCTGTAGTCAATAAGCGAATGGCCGTTATAATGGTGTCCACTTATCAAATAAAAGCCAGTGCATCCTGGCGTTGCTCTGTATTGCTCTGGGGTTTGTCGCATAAGATTGCGGCTTCACTACAGCCAAACCCCAGAGCGCTGTAGAAAATGATCCGCTCTGTACTGTACGGGTGAATGCCAATACGCCACCGGGTATTTTATTTTTAAATGTGATTTGTTTTTTGCTGTACACATTAACGATACATACATATCTATACAGAATGAAATATCTCCGTAAATATTTGATTAAGTAATTATTTTTTATATTTATTGATTTGCCAGTATAAGCACCATAATAACTGATAAATATTATCTTGCTGTCACCGACCTTTGATACCATTTATGTAATTGCTTTATCCATCTTCTTGTTTATTTACCTAAAAACAAAAAGGAAGCTAGTTATAATTATCTATGTTAAATTTAATTAGAAACGTGACTACCTCGTTATGCTATTCAGTGTAACATTCATTGGAAACGGGAATTTTACGTTAATTTGTAGGTTATAATATAAAATAAGAGCAAGTATTTTCACTTATTGAAAACAAAATGAGTGACAAAAACAAAGTTAGAGGCATATTTGTGCAAATATTGGCTTAAATTTAAATTCAAATAAAGGTACCAATTTGTTTAGTAAAACTGGGTTGGCAAGCATGATCTGATTATAAAAAATTAAGTTCCACGCTCTACACGTTACCCTTTATGATATGATACCTTTACGCTACCTCCAGTTCATTTTCTTTTCATGTTACTGATGTGTTGCCTGTACCTGTTTTATAAGTCATCTGTGAATGACCGATGCCCTACGACCAGCTAATTAAAACAAAAGAATTTTGAAAGTTGTCACAGGGTCGAGTTGGATTTTTATCTTAAAAAGCTTGAAAATTATTAGAGATTTAACTTGCAGATTATTTGGCTTCACTCAGTTTCCCTATTATCAGTCCCAGGAGCTTAGTTGCTCATGAATATTTGTACGATGCAATATCGAGGCGTGAATGTGAGATACTCCGGAGAATATCTTTAAGTACGCTTAAACCTTTTAAATACCATATTCGCTACATATCACCAGTAGCAGTAATTTCTACAAAAATAAAGAAAATAGGTTGTATCTTGAAGAAGAGACAGCTGCACGATAACTGGTAGTTCATTTTTATAAGTATTTTTATGATACATCTTACCTGATTTACGTTATGTAAACTCAAAAGGGCAGCTGTCTGTTGAGTCTTTAGTACTAATAATATATTCATTACTGAAAATAATAAGGGTTATTAAGATCTTATTTAAATATATTAAAACTACATTATTACTTACATTTACTGATCAAATAACCAGATTATACGTCTACATGCTGTTCTTGTTGTATGTTAATTCTTTTTTAATGTAACTACACTCATTTTACCAGATACATATTCCCCTTTTAGTATTAATTAAGGTTTATCATTGCTGTTACGCAACGTTTAAGGTTATGTGTTATATCACCGTTATGTATAGAATAGTACTACTCTATAGTCGCGGGCATCTTGCCGAATGTTCATTTTACATAACCATCAGTTTATATGAAGATGTATGTGGTTTTACGTAATATTAAGAAATATTAACACTTGTACTAACCATTTTGATACCTACTTTAATTTAATATAAGGTGTATTGATATTAGTTTTGCGTTTCATTATTTGTTTATTCTGCCTACTGTTATTGTTTGTTAGTTTAATGAAAGAAAACTGACTGGCGCCCTCTGATCTGCTTAAGCGTCTACCGAATTTACTGAGGACAAACCATTTTTTAAAACTTAAACATTTGAACCTATACGCGCTCCTTGCTTCGTATAACTCTCTTTTCCAGAGAAAGGGCGTCGCAATGTTCTGGTATAATTTGGTGTTGTGCCGTCATGTATAAAAAATATATTTCTTCTCCTTCGCAATGAAATATTACTTAATATTTCATACAAGGTGTTTCTCAAAAAATCATAATACATATCTCCATTTAAATTTCCAGAAAATATATGTTATCGAACTGATTCCCTAAAGTTGCAGCCCATACATTTATTTTCAAGGTATGTTGAAAATGGGTTTGTATTGTTACATTAGGATTTTCCTCAGCTCGAAAATGCATATTCTAAGAATTAAACATGTCTTGTCGTATGAATGTAGGTTCGTCAGTAAAAGTATATTACTTAAAGAAAATTTCGTTTGTTCAAGCAACAATTCACAAAAATCAACTCTAATTGGCATATTCTCATTTCATAATTCTTGAGTTTTTCGGTAATGGAACGGGTGCAATGGTTGTTCATGTAGTACTCTTAAAGCGCTTTGGTGAAATAATCTTCTAGTACTTATCGTAGGATCTTCCATTACAATATTTCTTCTAATATTTTTTTCTTAAAGTCAACAGTTCTTGCGTTTCTTGAGCGACCAGCATCTCTGTTTTTCAATTGAAGACTTCCTGTTTCCCTAAGTCGGCGTTCTGTACTTAAAAAAGTTTTGGCATCAGGAATATTTCTGTTCGGGAATTTAACTGTATAACTAACATTTCACAGTTGCAGCAACATTACCAAAACAATGAAGTAGTTTCTTCCGGGTCTTACCGTGGTCGTCGAACTTGACTTGACGTTTCGCTGATCATCCTGTCAGTTTCTTCAGAAGGATTCTAAAGACTTCTGAAGAAGCTGACAGGATGATCAGCAAAACGTCAAGTCAAGTTCGACGACCACGGCAAGACCCAAAAGAAACTACTTCATTAGATAACGGCCGTGAAAACCTGCATTCTACTATTACCAAAACAGTCTACCCAAGACAAAACTTCGTCTGTTAATAATTCAGAGGACGTGTAATCAGCCATGTTTAAATAATATTAACTATTAAACTGGAATTGTTTAAAAAAAAAGTCATAGTCTAATAAATAACAGAAAAGTCAAAGTAATATTTTAAAGCGTTCTGTATGTGTAAAAGAATTTATTAATAAAACTTTGTAAATGCACGTTGTTTTTTATATAAATTACTCGAGAGGAATGATTTTTAGAAATATGAAAAACTTTTTTAAAAATACTGACAATCATCCCCTAAAACTACCCTTCAGGCAGAAGGGAGAATTAATGTAGGTTGCATATATTTAAGGAATGAATTTGATAAAAATGGGAGAACGTTAATTTAAACTAACTTACCTACAAAATACTACTAAGTTGATGATATATTCGGTTCAAATATTTTTAATTATATCAAAATTTTGATTAACATTAATTTATAAATATATATTTTGCGAATATTCCAAATGACGATGTATTTGTTTAATGCACCCTTATAAACTAAAAACTGCCGTTATTTGGATTTAGATATTTTATAATAAGCTAGACGCGAGTAAGTAGAGAAAACGTTAACAAAACTTTTGTTGCAGTTAAATCCAGTGCACACCGTTCCAACCCTAGATGATGATGGCTTTGTGTTATATGACAGTCATGCTATAATGGCTTATCTTGTTAGTAAATATGGCAAAGATAAATCGTTATACCCAGAAGACGTAGAGAAACGAGCACTTATCGACCAAAGACTTCATTTTGATTCTGCAAAATATGTAGTATTGTCGGTAAGCTCTGTTTGGTTAATGCCCTTTTTTATTTATTGACTTTAGCTTTTCTTTAGATTCCATTCTTACTGCATGGTCTAAAAGAAGTGACAGAAGCACAGAAAGCAGCCATCCACGACGCCTATGGATTTCTAGAAACTTTTCTTCAAAATAGCGCATTTGTTGCAGGAGAAAAATTATCTATCGCTGATTTTAGTTTAATTACTACGCTTACAAATTCAGATGTTTTTGTACGAGTAGATGAGAAAAAGTATCCCAATATTAGTGCCTGGAAAAAGCGTATCCAATCGCTGCCCTATCATAAGATTAACGAAATTGGAGGAGGAATATTTAGATCGGAGATTGTAAAGCGCATAGAAATATAAATATTAAAAATGTAATATCAATATTCTGAATAGTTTTGTAAATTTAGTATTAATAAAATAAAGTTTTCCTAATGGTGATTTGAAAATATATAATACGACACATAAAAAACAAGAAACAGGTCCGATACAACTCGGATTAACTCTCCCATTTAAGAATAGATCGGATTAAAAATGGGGAAGAATTTTTCAGTGGCTTACATGTTTTCTGAATACGAATCTGAACTTTGCCACCTTGAATTCTTCCGGGGAAAAATGTTATAAGCAAAAACAGTTAACAAGAGTTTTTTTGTTTTTTTGTAATAGACTAGAAACATTTTTTAGTAAAAGCGTTTTTAAACTTGCGAGAAGCATTTTATATAACAATTTGGCAAGCGGTGCCTTTAGAGGTATTTGACGCCGCTGAATCCGAAAATATCTGTTGCCAACAAACCGAAAAATGAACCAGAAGTTGGCGGCTATTTTTGAAATATTCCTAATATGAACTTAAAACATAATATTTTTAGTCGCAAACTCCTCTATAAAATCCTTATTTTACTATAAGAAACGTAACCAGACGCAATCGAAGCATTAGCGTTTTTAATATCTGAACTTAGTTTCTGGTTGGTTCCTTGTGAAATATCTTGAAAATAATTGTTTTTAAGTAAACACTGCTTTTAGATGTATCAAATTTTAAACAAAATAATTTGATATATCTAAAAGCAGTGTTTAGCAATTATTAGCGTTTTGTTGGTAATATGCAATTATTACACTTAACGCGCCTGTAACTTGTAATTCAGCGCTCGGCGGGGCATATAGCTGTTGGTTGCAGTCTGCTTACGTTACTTATAATAAAATAATGATTTTATAGAGGAGTTTCCGATTAAAAATTTTGTTTTAATATTCTGCCCTCTAAAAGGACCTTTGAACTGTAATATGAACTTGTAGAAATAATACAGAGGGCGTATCAGGGGGTTGTCTATACTGCTAAAAACAAATTTAATAATCCTAGTCACGCTTCCAACCGGAAGTCCTTAATTAACGATGGCGACTAATATGGCGGACATGTTTGTAATATAGCGAATATTAAAGCTAAATTTAATAATGTCCTACTCGTATAGCCAACCGGAAATTCGTAATTTAAGATGGCGGCTATTCTTAGAGGATTGTTATGCATACTACTGGCATTGTCTGCGCCCAGGAGAAAAAGTCAACACATTCAGGAAAAATTATCGGATATATTACTTATCTAGAAAGAAAGACAGTAAAAAATGTATTAGTTTAAACTGTTAAAAACTAAATAACAGGTGAGATTGTCATGTTTGTGGCACGCAGGGCCGGCCCAATGAAATTTTGCGCCCCATGCCAATATTAATATTTGCGCCCCTTCTTCCACCCTCACCACTCCCCAATTTATTTGTCAGAAAATTGTGATAAATTTTGTAATATGTCAAATAAAAATAATTTACAAAGCAGAGGTATTATAGCAATTTCCCTCGTCGGTCTTTTTGTAATGTAAAGTGCTTAATGGCTTCGCTAATGTCCATTGAATGTAAAAGTTCATTTTCTCTAGCAGTAATTGCTAGAGATATTAACCGATCTTGAGCCATTGAAGATCTGTGGTAAGTTTTGATCAATTTTAACTTACTGAAACTGTATTCGCCACTTGCCAAACTGTCACTGGAATTGACAGCAGGATGTGCAAACTTACCCATACATTAGGCATAGCTTTATAGAAGTTGTTTTTATGTAAATGGTTTAAAATTTGCAATGGAGATTTACAATTTGAGTTTATTAATAAAGATTTTAAATGGGAGCAATTCATCACAAAGCTGTTTGCCGTCTATATCATTTTCATCTCCCACTTTCAAAATTTTACTTAGGTTATTACAATGTTCTTGTAAAGTAGCACGATTATTAGAAATGTTTTGCATATGACCATTTATCACTATGAATCTGAAGCTGCGTAAATCGTTCGGTAATACAATTGATAGTTGTATCCAGCAAAGGATAAAACACTGTTGTTTTATAGCGATGTTCAGGATCTAGAGGTATTTCATCTTCGCATTCAAAAAATGTTCCTTTACTTGTATGCTCTCCCCGCTGATATCAACAAATCGTAATGAAATGACATTTGTTCAATACGACTTTTATCTGGGGTACAGTCCAAAATAATTAAAATAATATAAATAATAATTAAAAAGTACTTACTATTTTTACATTTTAAAATTATGTTTGATTTAATATTATTGCCCAGAATGTTTATTAATTCATTTTGAATGGTTTTTCCCAGGTAATGATTATGAATTTCTTTTGTCTCAGTTTTCCTTAAATGTACTTTCATAACAGGATCATATTTGCCCAATAGCTTAACTAATCCTAGAAAATGTCCATTATGGGGAAAGCATACAAACGATCTACTAAAAGCCAAAATATTTTTCCAATAATCCGCCTGTTTTTCTGTTTGTTCAATCATATCCTTGTCGATACCAGTCTTATTTGTTAAATTTCTTTCAGCCTCCCGCCATTTATTATATGAAGAAAAGTGATTTCCAGATGTTTCATGAAATTTTAAGTAATCACCAATATTGTGCCAATTATTTAGACCTTCTTCAGTAGCAAGTTTTGAGGCCGACTTATTATCGGTTATATTCTCGGTTCTGTTTATAGTATCAGTTTCTATTCCATAATTTGTAGCACATGCAACGTTCTTATTTTCGTTTTTACACACTATTATAAGGTTATTACATTCCTCGGACACTTCACTTTTTGTAAAATTTACGTGTTTTTCTGTTGATGAAGTTTTTACAAATTTTGACATAAATGCCGACCTTTTTGCAACCTCTTTCATTTTCCTTTTACGATTTTGAGCACCCGACGGCTTCGATGACATTTTTCTTGGCACCATGTACTATTCAACTCTGGAATTAAGTCACGTTATGCCAGTACTAAATATTGTTTACAATAATATAAAGAATATAAAACAAATGAGGAGCAATGACACGCACTATTGTGCTAACGAAAAACTACTCACCACACCACAATATTTTAGTATCGTGATCTGATTTCAAACTATTGTGCAGTTTATTGTTATTCTATTTCATATATGCACGATCATATTTATGGTATTATATTTAGACAAAGTAATCATAAAATTTAGGTATTACAAGGAACCCTCAATAATCACAGTAGAGTGACATCAGTCGGCACGTTTTACTTGTCAGTAAATCATATCTGGACCTCGGCGGATGTGACAATTGACAATGTACTGAGTGGTATTACTTTGCCTTTATTTTGTAATGCCGCTCGCCAGCTTATTTGATATCATAATTAATCATAAAGACACGGGTGTGGTCCGAGTTACTTTGATATTGATAATAATAATAGGTTTTAATAATTAAACAATACTCGTTAAATAAAAGTGCGTAGTTTTCAATTTTTCGGAAACACATGTACGTTTGTTGGTTTTTGGCGCCCCTCAAGATAGCGCCTCAGGTCGCTGCCTGGCTGGCCTGTCCTTTGGGCCGGCCTTGGTGGCACGTTAGAAATAACACTGAGGCGTTAAAAACTCTAAGACTAATTGCACGTCTTTAACCATGTGGCACTTAAGATACAGTACAAATCATGTTCTAAAATATTTGAGACTAGCAATCACTCAATCCTGTTTACGCATGAGAACCGGAACAAAATTCCCATCTACAGCTTTCCATCCCATTTCCCGAAGGTCCGGTAAGGGAAGGTCTGGTAAGTGGGCGTTTTTCCAAACGCAGCACTGTAAGTGAAAAATGTAATTTTTGGTGTGTATTAAGTGCCAGATATGCGTGGTCTTTAAAAGAATACTTACTTGATAATGACTTCTCAGTATGTGTACTCTTAAAGCATCACTTTTGGGCGGAAGTCCCTCAGGCTTAACTGTCCGTAATAGAATGTGTCGCGCTTCATAAGCCGTGGAAGTTTGCAGTGACACCTGTGATATGGTTTTAGAAAGTTTCAATAGTGGGAAGTGGTAGCGAAATTTTAGTTTGATGTTAATATGTGCTGACCTTGTAGAGTTGGATGACGAATTTCTTCACATAAGAAATAGTTGTCTCCTCCAGAGATTGATTTCCTAGTCTGGAAATCAAGTCAGTACCACGCCGCCCATGTTAGCGATTGCATGGACTAGAATGTATTTTCTGTTCTATTCTTTTCGCAAGCATTAGCCAAACTTCTGAGCATTTCATTGTGTGAAAATGGTGCACAGCTAAAAGACAAATATCAGCGTCTCTAGCCATTATCATTTTGACATTGATGTCACTGTGGATACCATGCAAAATCACTCGTGTATCACCTTTCTCGTATGTTGCCGCTAGGTGATGGACGTCAATATTTGGATTTGTACTCTCCACTCGTCGTTCGTCTTTAAACCCACCAGAAACTATTACATCAAGATTGGTGAAAGGGTATTTTAGCAGCTCATTACAAAGAAAATTGGCAAGATCTGCCTTGTTTTCAGACAGAGATAAAAAACTTTTCCAATAGTTTGGCAGTGGCACATCCACATTTTCAATTTTTCTGCGTACTTAAACTTTTCCTTTCGCTCGTTTCGTGCGTGAAATGACTTGCGCTGAACGTGTTATACCACATCTGTTTCGCAAATCAAACTGCGGCACAATATACAGTATATTAGTTTGTACTCAGATCTACAAACATTTAGTAACGTAATGCTTTTCCTAGGCTTACTAAATAAAGAAGGATAACTATAAAGCACTCACGTCGGATGTGAAAAATTACTTTCATTTTATGGCATTTAAATTTCTGATACTGACCATAATCATGAAATATTGACTCGCAGTGGGTTTTTTGACTGTGTTATTGTCATATTTAGCTACAGCGGTGTCGAAAACCCTCGATACCCCCTGGAATCCCTCTATAAATACATATTTGCAAAATTTTAAACATAGCCGCCATATTGACCACCATCTTTAATTACGCACCTCCGGTGAGCCATATGACTATGGTATTATCAAATTTAGATTTAGCAATACGCACTGGATTCCTTTTATAAGTTCATATTAGCAATATTTCAAATATTGCCGCCATCTTGAATGGGCGAATTTGGATTTCTGTGCCTAATCTATAATAACACCTAAGCTATGCGTTTTTTGACAATAACGTTTGTGTACAAAATAAAAAAACTCATAAAATTCCCTAAATTTTATGTTCCGATAATATTTTTGCTCAAGCGAACGGTTATGCATTAGAGCACGTCAGAAATAATCGAATTTTCCAGCCTTGGCAGGTGATATTCGAATTATTAATGGGCCCAGCCGACCACCTCCCACCCGGTTCGTTCCACTTTGGCTCGGTAGTGAAGGGAACCGATTTTTACATTTCAGTTTGAAAGTCGCGGCCGTGAAGTGAATGCGCACGGTGTAGGTAGAAATGTGAGTGGGTCTATACCAGACCCTCCACTTGGACCATTCGGTACTGAGCAGGGTACATTAACGATCGCATACCTTTGTTTTAATTTAAAAAAGATGTACGTCATGGGTATATGTTTTATTTCTTAAAAAAATGTTTTCTTAACCGAAGTAACCCCTGGAAGATCTCAAGGATCTTGTGCTAGGTAAAGAGAGACGAGGCCCTACAGTTTAATGTGGACTCCGAACCACTCTTGGGGCAATTTTTTTAATGAAAAATTGTTACGCCTTGCTGCAATCGAACCCATTTCGCTAGGCAACTCAGTTTGCTAGCCAGACGCTTTAACACACTGAGCTACCGTCCCCGTAGTGGTACTTTTTAGGACGGAAGTTTAGTGGGTACAGTGAAACAGAGAGGTATAGAATCATTTCGGGCGGACAGTTTGAAAAGGATAGAGGGAAGGGAGTGGCTTTGAAGGGGAAGACGTGTAGAGTTCATGGTAACTGTCGTAAACAATACACAAATGAGAAGTTGATCGAAGATTATATGAAGAGAAGTCTCAGTTATGGTGTTTCAAATCAGCAATTACGATCATCTGAGCCTAAAGGACCCCGCACAAAAAGGTAAGATTTTAGACATCACTGAAAGTCTCTGAAATTGAGTTGAGTGGATTGTTTTTGGCCTCCCGATCATAAGTGTCCATGTGTGCAAATCGAAATAATGAAGTAATTCGAAGATAGAAGCGGAACGAAGTCCACTGTCCCAAAATCGCAGTTTGCTCCGTTTGAGAGTGAAGGATAGTATTGTTATCCCCCGATATTCCGAAATATCGATCTAGGTAGTTAACTCTCGCGATTCCAGCATCATGTGGAATACCCGAGCAGTCAACTGCCAAATATCAACTTGCTTAGATTGTTCTCGCGTTTTCTCTGACTCGCGATGAAGTGTATATGTGTCTGTGTGAGATCAAAAACAATCTCAACTCAAATCCAGAGAATTTCATTGAGGTCCAAAGTCCTATTATCTTTTTGAGGTCCTTTCATGTCAAGAAGCAATGTTGTTTTTATGGATGAATGCCGTGTGACACATTAGATATGTAACACTACGTAACATATTTGTTTAAAAATATATCATTTTGAAATTTAGTAGACTTATATACTGCGTGATTGTCCTTTTTTCAACATAAACATGATTTTTTTCCACTTTCGATTTCACCGAAAGTGACATACATTTTGTTATTTTAAATGGTACCCCTGTATATTTTTCCTATTTGATTGTCCTTAAATTTCTCTTTTCAACTATGCATAGCAACATATCATTCTTTTTTAAAGCGGCTGCTGAAATTCATTTTATTGCATTAATTTAAGATGGCTATGGTATGAAATATGGCGGAAATTAATGCTTAGTGTCAAAAGAATCTTGGTGCACAATTTTGTGGTTCATATTTGCTTTGTTCTGACCAGTAGCGGAAGAGACTTTGTAGAATTTTTATATTAAAGAACAATCTCTAAACTCAATCCCTGAAATCATAAAAACTAAGACAGAAACACCAATTTTAAATTTGACCCATTTGTAAAATAGGTATTTATTTATCTTTCACTTTTATCCAATACAATTCATTGTTATATCAGATTTTGCTTTTGAATAAAATTGCTATCGAAGATTATCAAAAAAGTTGGCCATTATTTTCCAGAATTCTTGTAACAGTACCTCTAAACACATTTTCTAAGTCAAATACAGTAATTTCATTTATTACTAACCTAACTCTCATATCCAAATCTTCCCTATTTTGTAGTGAAGTTTTATAAACTATTTTCTTGAGGTGACTCCATATGAAAAAATCAGGTGACGTAAGATCCGGTGACTTCGGACGCCATCTAATTGGCTAATTTGTCCCTATCCAATTTTCTCCAAATGTTTCTCTTAAGTAATTCACAGCAATTCTACTGTGGTGGAGCTCCATCTTGTTGAAAAATTGGTCAAAAAAATCTTCAACGTGGGTTTGCAAAAATCGTAGATTTTGAGTCGAATCAGACCATTACTGACAAGATTCATCAGCCATCTTGGATCCTCCATCTTGAATATTTGCTTTGAAAAAAATTCGTAATCTGCGACTCCGAGAACTCCAAGATTTTAAGTTGAATCGGACCATAAATGACAATTACGTCCACGACCTTGGAGTCACCATCTTGAATATTTATTTTGACAAGAAATCCATGATCTGTCCTAGAAACAAATCTAAAAACAGCATATAACATTTCAAATATATAAATAATATTGAAGATTTAACAAATAAAAATTGAATTAAGACCGGCATAGTAGAGAGAGAAAGATACAGTATAAGGAAATACTTATTATTTTTTACCATAGCTTTTTTGTAAATATATATATTTCAAGTAAACTATGAGATACGCTAAGTAGAATAAGGCATCTTTTATTATCATTCAACACGTTTACAATGTATTTCATGACTACAATGACTGCGTCTTCTGATGATAGCTTTTCTCAGAAACCAAACTAGTTTATTGTCAAAATATTGTGTTTCTCTAAGAAAGTTACCAGTCTCTTTTTCATACATTTTTCGAAGATTTTCGAGAAATTATTTATCACAGTTATTGGTCTATAATTGGTTACCATGTTCTTGTCGCCTGATTCATATGCAGGGATAGTAATGGACTCATTTATAAAACATAAATTTATATATATAGTCCAATCCCTGAGGGTTGGAGATTAGAAAAAAATCGCCTACGGCTAGGAATTTAATGGCATTATGTGCACGGTCCATAGAGTCTAAATCTCAGTTATCGTCAAAAAGTTCCAATAAGAAGGGTGCGAATCCCAGCGCTAAAAGAGTGAGTTATAGGGATCGCCCTTTTCTTTTAAGTTTCGATTTTCGCATGTTTTCTGAACAGTGTAAAGTGCTATTTCATAGCAAATTTTATGGGCCTTCCGAAAATCCAAACTGACAGAGGTTTTCAACCCCCAATTCTTTGGATCATGCAAATATCCGTTGCCGAGCCAAGTTTGCATCTGAAAATATTTACGAAAACTACGTTGCTTAGCAACAATAGCAGTAAGCAAGTAACAATAAAGGATCTTGACCCGCAAAAATTGTTATAAATGTTAATTGCAACAGAGGGAGGTCGTTTTTTGTTGCACGATGCAAATAGTAGTTTGTGCAACAAGAGTGGATAAGCAAAAGAAAGAAGTTTGAGCACGACGCCGCAGGCGGAGTGCGATATGGACAATCTACTCGAGTTGTGCAGTAAGTATACTTTTTCTACGACCGGCTTAAGAAAAAACTACAAAATTTAAAAAATAGTATTAAATATTAATATACTGAGTATAAACTAATTTAAAATTTAATTATCTCAATCTTAATTTGCCAATGTACGTTTTCCTTATTCAGTGTTACTATTTTTTACAACAAACGTATATTTAATAAGTGTACAATGTTTATAAGTATGCTTTCTTTTTTTCTAATCCTCCATAATTATTTTCCTTATAAGATGTTGATGATAATATGTTCGGCTGGATATTCACTTTTGTTATTGATGGAATTAATACTGGTTCAATAATATCAATTGACCGTACAATGGTAGTATCGATCTCTTTATTTTTACTTCAGGAATATTCAATGTAGGTTTATTTCCAGCCCCGACATTTTTTACTCTAAGGCGTTGCATTCTACATCTGCAAGGATATTGGCTCCCGAACGACGGAAATAATGTTCCGTATATAAATCTCCGTTGGATAATTTAAAGAAATAAGGCAATTACTTTTAATTTGCCCTCTGGGTAGTTTACAAAAAATTGTTCTACATCTGGTGATCTAAGCAGAATATATTTTTTTGATATCTCGTAAAGCATACCAACGATTACAAACGATCGCATCGATTGGTTTTTGTTTGTGTGTCCACTAATTTTAAAATTTTTAATTTTTAAAATTTATTTCCTAAATCTCCAACATGGTTTATTTTTATGGTTTTTAATTCTTAGCGACGGCATCCGCCAGAAATTCCAAAAATTAACACCATCTAAAATTTGAGTATAGTGTAAAATTATTATATACTGACAAAATTTTATATGTCAGAAAGAAGTAACTATGTGAGGGTTTGGACTTTCTTTTACATTCACCGGTTAAGCTACCGCCGCCTTTGCAAAACAGAGATTAAGCAGACGCTGTGATTGTATTCTTATGTGCTGCCCTC
The DNA here is from genome assembly GCA_963675555.1 of Leptura quadrifasciata. NCBI lineage: Eukaryota > Metazoa > Arthropoda > Insecta > Coleoptera > Cerambycidae > Leptura > Leptura quadrifasciata. The sequence goes on from OY776673.1 coordinate 155,309,957, forward strand.
TAATGGAGAGATATGTAATTAGTCCCTGGTCAAAATGAAAGGAGACCTGTTATTTTGTTGCCGGCTGGTAGGGTGGCGCCATCTCTGGGCCAAATCACAAACCGCCATTTAGCGCCTAGAAAACTGTAGAAAATTCCACAATATTCCAGAAGGTTCTAAGGAGTTTCCAGTACGTTCCACTTGTGTATATAAGAAGTGAAGTCGAGCAGGCAGGGGAGAGTTAGATATGAGATGACAAGTGATCAGATGAATTAAAGAACGGTAAAATGTTGTGATTTTAAAGTAGTGAATTTATGTTAGATTAAAGCTATTTTAAAGGATTAATTATTGAAATTTAAGTGATTGATATATCAGTGGTTTGTGAAAACTGTTGTTGCAATTTATCGAATCTACAGGGTGTTTATTGGACGGTGTAAACACGTAACAGTGTATTAAAATTTCATTGAAACTCTTTGTGAATAAATAATATTAATCATTAATTACTATATTTGTCAGAAAATGGGATTTTGCAAATAGCAAATCTAATGGAAAATAATATTAATCATTGTTTTTAACATTGAATATGTTGTCCAGAGGGTTGATGGTTTTATTTCACATGGGCAGTAAAAAAATTTCAGATATATTTTATTCCATTTACCAGTGTCCAATCCATAAATTTTTACAGCCAAATTCATATTTACTTTTAGATTTTTGTGATAATAATGTCATAAGTTTTATATGAATTTAGCCGTATATCTAGTGGAGTACCATTTATCGATTCTTCACTTCTTCTTCTTACGCAGTAACTTGAATTTTTTTAAAACGAATAGTTACCTATATCCGGCCGGTTACCGCGTTGGTTAAGGCGCGACGTGGCAATCGCGTTTAATCGTACGGGTATCGCGCCATCGGGTTCGAATGCCGGCACTGGCACTGTCGGAGGAAATGGTTGTATGTCCGCGTTCTTTCAACGTGTAACCACCTTCCGCATAAGCCTCTGGCTTCTGGAATTTGGGGTTGTCTAATTTCTGTGGTGTTTCTATACTAATACACGAACTGTGATTGGTCGATTTCATGTCCATCCTAGATAGTATAAGAAATTTGTACGTCCAAATAGACAAGTAAGTCGTAGTAATGTACAATGCATTAATAAAGTCTTCAATGAGACGGGTTGTGTTTCAAGAAACTTGCTTAGAATGGACATTTTGAGAAATAATGACCAAATTTTAGAATATTTTAACAACAACCCCCGGGCTAGTTTAATCCTTGATGTCTCCAAAGAAAGTATTAGAAGATGCCTGAAAAAGGAAGCAAAATAAAGACTTACAGGCCAAAAATTATGCATACGCTCCACTTCCAGTGGATGATGAGGAAAGATGATTAGAGGTTTGCTATTATCTACAGGGGAATATCTAACCATCCTTAATCTTTTTAATGAAATTAGATTTAGCGATGAAGCCACATTTACTACAAATGGGGTGGTTTTGTGCATGGGCCATGATTTTCCCTGACTTAAAGCAGGATGTTTGGTGCACTTAAGTAAGTTCTTTGACAGTTTGAAGTCAAAATTGCCGTCATTGGTCAGCTGAGAATCAGGAATTTGTCACAAATGCAAAGAGACAGTATTCGCAAAAAAATAACGTTTGATGCGGAGACAAAATATTTGGTCCTTTCTTCTTTGAGGATAATGTGAATACGAATGTGTTTGTAATTTTCTTGGGAAGGAGTTTTGGAACGCATTAGACGATTTATCACTACAGAATCTCCTTAATATAAGGTTTCAGTTAGATGGAAGTTCTGTTCATAACGCTATTTTGGCAAGAAGATGGCTAAATGAACATTTTGAAAATTGTTGGATACGGCGAAACAGCTCTTTGATTGAGTGGCTGCTGAGATCCCCAGACTTGACGCCACTCGATTTTTTCTTTGGGCTTTAATGAAACAAAAAATGTATAAATCAAGGCCACAAACTGTACACAAGTACGGGCTAGGATAATGCAAGCATGCGCAAAATTACTCCAGAACAAATGCGAAGGGTTACTGTGAATGTGCGTAAAAAGATTGACAAGTGTATTGAAATAAATGGTTGATTGGTGGAAGGAATTCTCTATTTTTTTGTTTCAGTTCTGTTATAAGTTTCTATTTTTTTTTTATTTTCTAAAACTAGTTATAAGAATAATACCATGTTACTGGAGTTTAATTTTATTTCTTTTTTTCTCATGGATAACATAACTTTTAGAATAAATTTATGATTATGATGTAATGTGCATTGTTAATAATGCCTATAAAAACATTTTCGACAAAATTTTTTATAGGCCCGTTTTGATTGGTGGTGAATTCAGTGACGTGCATAGATTTTTTTCTAAAAATTTGCTAGTTTGATTTATTAAAATTTTACTCCTAGAAACTGACGTAGTAGGCTTTTTGCTTCAACAATGTAGTTCAACAACTCTACAAATAAAAATAATAGGTGAAAATTGCACACTAAATAAAGATTTTACAGTGTGGCTCCTAAACATATGGTCACACTGTATGTTTATACCTTATCTGGTATAAGTTTTTGTAAAAGCTAAAATGATCGCTAGTATTTTAATACATTTTGCGTCCCACACAGCATGATAATACTAATATCCGCATTTTGGTCGTTCCTTAAATTTACATAATTACTACAAACTAAAATTGTTTCTTTCTGACAATCTATGGTTTTTACTGCATCGGGGACACACAGAGCTATCTTTAGTGCTTTTGTTTGAAGTGTGATGGAACTCGTTGTAATTGAAACATCTACGAATTTCTATAGCATCATATACTGTACAGTAATCATAACCTACTAATACATACCCTGATTTCATAATTTTACCGTATGAACTCTTATCCACTTCTAAAACTGCATTATAAATTCGATTATTTTTCTTTGTTGGACCGAATTTGAGTAGTTTTACTTCCGAGTCAGGGGAGAAAATATTCTTATTCATTTTCATTACATACTCTAAAAGTGTATCTTCAGACATTTCTTCAGAAATTTCCGCAACTCTCACTCTAAGATTAAGACCTTTGACCTCCTTCACCTCATAAGTGTCTGATAACTTTCCTTCAACAAGTTTTTTGAGCTTCTTCCATACTATCACACCCAACTACAATTCCTCCATTTTTTATACTCTGAACTTTTTTAATTTGAATATTTGCATCAAGTGGATTAACATTTTTCAGTATATTTGTTTTCATCTGAGATATTTGCTGGTTGCTATTCTTTGGTTTCACAAAGATTGCAGGTTTAGTTTCATTTTTCAAGGAATATGAGGGTATGCTTTGGCCGGCTGGGTTTAGTTCTGAGAATTTCTCGAATGCTAGCTTAAATAAATCATTCCTCATTGCCTGAAAGGTAGAGTTAATAGTATTTAAAAATTTATCCAACTTCTGTTAACTAAACAGAGTATATTGGGTAGTACAATCCTTACAAATCCATTTCAGACCAGGGGTCTCATTTATGATTTTAATTAAGTCAGCGGAAACGCCCACACAAGATACATGGTATTGTAAAAGCTTCATATTCCTTTATGTATCATTCCCTAGTTTTCTTGGGCAATATTTCACAACTTGCTGCAGCCGATGCGTCGCAAGTATTTTGAGAAATTTCCACAAATGTTCCATTTGCGTCCATCGTGTCAAAATGATTAAAATAATTTTACTGTCTAAACAACCATTCCTACGGTAACGGCACAGATTAGTAGTAGTAAATTTAATTATTTGAATTGAAGAAAAATACAAGGCTTACAAATCATCGTTAAATATTAAAGTATTATGGTATAATGAAAAATATTGAACGACACACGGCCGATACGCAAATAACAGACGCGATTGATACTAAAATCTTGTCTGTTATTAGCTACATGTCGACCTGATGACGTTAATAACTATATTATAACCCGTTATTTTTTATTAACTTGAAATAACACATCAGTGACATAAATGAATACAGGCCTTGATAATACTGTCATGTGTAACTATTTTTTGTAAAAGAAACACTTTATATTTAAGATCAACTTTCTTGAAGACGTTGTGAACTAAGGGCTTTCAAAATTATTTTTACCCAAAATAAACGCATGTCTTAATTTATCAGAACCAGAACATTTAGAATGTTCTGGAAATTTTCTCGAAACATCACAACTAGGTCTTATTTACTGCCTATATCACTTACCAGCTGACAGACCAATTTCTAAATAGAAGGTTCTGAAAATTTTATCAACATATCACAAATAGGTCTTATTTGATCTCTATATCACTTTCCAGTTGACAGAATTTAGCTGATTGCACTAGTTTCCAAATAGAATGTTCTGGAAATTGCCTCGCACTAGCTCAAATAAGTCTTGTCTAATGTCTATATCACTTTCCAGTTCAAAGAACTTCAATATCTCTAGTGGTTTCCAAATAGAACATTCTCGAACTTCCCCGAATTCTTCAGAAACGCTCTTGCAATTCCGCTTCTGGCACCAATTGTTACGTGTTTACAATCTCCAGTAAAAACCCCGTACGTAGGTTCAAAAAATTTCAACAAGACTTTTCACTAACCACTACGTATTTAATACTTAATTACAATGATTAATCGTTATTATAACACACTAAGTACAACTATAGACATTAATACAATTCACAACTTATTACTGTTCTTCCATCTGTTCATTAGTTCGTCTAATATAAAACTGTCCTGCGTGCGCGGCATCCACACCTTATAAACTTATGCGCTTTATTCTCGAACGTTTCAGTGTATCCTTCGCGGCGTTTCTGGCCCTTCTCGTATATTGTATGAGGCAGTAGCGTAGACGTGCACATAACAATATTAAAAGTGGCTCGTGGTTGCGAGTTAACAGACCACCAATTTACGTTACAAGAACGAACAAGAAACTACGAGCAACAACTGAATTATCTTACGGAGGAAATTCAAAGGTTGCATGATCAAACTGCTGAGGTTGAGCCTCTGCAGCAGAAATTGAACAAGTCATAGATGAAAATTGCCTTCTTACCGATGATGTAAATGGGAAAATTCTAAAATTTCAGCAGCTTGCAGATCAAATGTCAAAAAAGGAAGAATCCATTGAAGAGGGAGCGACCAAGGATATTCTGAGTATTTCTACCCAAACAGAAAACAGAACTTGAAGCCAAAAAGGACAAAGTTAGAAGAATAGAAGAAGAAGCTGCAAGATTGCAAAAAGAATCCAAAGTGAGATCGTTGGAAGAAAATATGAGAAAGTTAGAACTATGCAATGAAGATTATAAAAAACAAGAGGCTGAAAATGAATAAATACTGCAGACACAATTCAACGAAGCTCATGATGTAATTAAAGATTTAAATGAGGAAATCGTGATTGAAACGGAGCTTAGTGCTTCTTTGAACGAAGAAATAGACGTCATTTTACAAGAAGTGAATATTTTAACTAAGCGACTGTCTCTTGGTAACGAATAAAATACGTGAGGATGTTGACGGCAATACTTTTATCACCACAAAAGAAGTAGCCATGACCCCTGAACGAGTTTATGAATTAATGAACCTGGGAATAAGACACGACTTCCTCATTTGACTTTTTAATCACTTCATGAGCCACGGATTCAACAGGTTGCATGCCGAGTCTGCCTCTCAAAATGTTTCCTTCAGCACGTCTCAACCTTGCCAGATTTTACAACCAGAGCATCATGGCTAGTAAATCGTACTGAACGTCTGAGTCCTTCATCTTAGCGGGTTGATTATTTTCCAATTTCTCCTTTAATGTGCGATTTTCATATCGTACTTTTCTCTCTACTTCTTCGCGCTTCCTTTCCGCCATCTCAGCAATATTTTGAAGATCATAGATCTGGGTTTGTAAGTCACTTTCTCGAACATACGACATTTATGCCAGTCTTTTTTTATAACTTTCCATGGAATCATATTTATCGCAGCTGCCTTCCTTCTTCTTTGCTTCTAATTTGCCTAAAGAATCTAGGATATAACAGGACTCCATAGGTAATGATTGAGATGGTTGAAAGATACCTTGTTCAAGGTTGAAAAAATCTATCGAAGGCACTAAAGTTGAACTTGAAATGGAGAAGGCAAAAAATTAAGAGTTGAACAGCAAACTTGAAAATGTGCATCCAGAGAATGTTTTCTTTGACCATTAAAAATTGCGATTTGAAAAATCAACTGAAGGATGTGAAATCTCAGGGAGGTTATGGACTGTGGAAATTTTCTACAGCAATTTTTACTGATGAATGCGTGATAGACCCCACTGAAGAAGATGCGACTTTGCAAACGGAACTTGACGAGATGAGAGGCACTATAGTTGATTTATGTACTGAACGTGACCATTTAACTGTTGAAATAACTAGTTTAAGAAATCCAAAATGAATCCACTTCAGAGATTGGTTTGAAAAAAGATAAAAATAAGGACTTGAACAAGGAATTAAAACAGCATTATTTGGAAAACATGTTTTTAACAACTCGAATGGACGATTTAGAGAATACGGCGAAGGTTACGAGATCGACGGAAGGCTTGGAATCGCGAAGGTTATCTTCTTTAACCAAGTAGTCCCAGAAAGAAATTAGACGAAGGAAACGATAGTCCCTCCAGGAATAGAGGCAGGGGATCGACATTGAACGATGTGGCGACGGATTTCCGGAAGATGGACAGGATGTGGAAAAAGAATTTAAAAATAAGATCGATAAGCTTACCGAGAAAGTAACAAAGCTCACTAATGACAATAAGTTCTTTGAGTATGAAATTCAAGGATTCATTGTGGAATTGCCGACGCCAGGCGATACAGCAAATGAGGGTCGCTGAGATTGAAAAGTTGAGGGAGCTACTTGAAAAAGGTATCTATCAATCGTCTCAGTCATTACCTACGGTGTCCTGTTCTCTCCTAGATTCTTTAGGCAAACTAGAAGCAAAGAAGAAGGAAGGCAGCTGAGATAAATATGATTCCATGGAGAGAAAGCGGACTTACAAACCCAAATCTATGATATTCAAAATATTGCAGAGATGGAGAAAAGTAAGCGTGAAGAATTAGAGAGAAAAGTACGATATGAATATCACAAATTGTAGGAAAAATTTGGAATTAATCAACCCGCTGAGATGAAGGACTCAGAAGTTCAGTGCGATTTACTAGTTGCGTCTAATTCCCAGGTTCATTAACTCATAAACTTGTTCAGGAGTTGTGACTACTTCTTCTTTTGAGGTGATAAAAGTCTCAAAGTCTCAAAAGATCAACATCCTCACATATTTTATTCGTTACCAAGAGACAGTAGCTCAGTTAAAATACCCACTTCTTGTAAAAAGGTGTTTCTTTCTTCGTTCAAAGAAGCACTACGCTCCGTTTCAATCACGACTTCCTCATTTAATTCTTTAATCACATCATGAGCTTCGTTTAATTATGCCTGCAGTTTTTGTTCCTTTTCAGCTTTTTGTTTTTTATAATCTTTATTGCCCAGTTCTAATGTTCTGATCTTTTCTTTCAACAATTTCACATCGGTTTCTTTCTGCAATCTTGCAGTTTCTTCTTCCATTTTTCTAACTTTGTCCTTATTAGCTTCAATTTCTGTTTGAGTAGAAATACTCAGCATATCTTCGGTCGCTCCCTCTTCAATGCATTCTTCCTTTTTTGACATTTGATCTGCAAGCTGCTGAATTTTTAGAATTTTCCCATTTACATCATCGGTAAGACGGCGATTTTCATCTATGACTTGTTCAATTTCTGCTGCAGAGGCTCAACCTCAGCAGTTTGATCATGCAACCTTTGAATTTCCTCCCTAAGATAATTTAGTTGTTGCTCGTAGTTTCCTGTTCGTTCTTGTAATGTAAATTGGTGGTCTGTTAACTCGCAGCCACGAGCCACTTTTAATATTGTTATGTGCACCTCTACGCCACTGCCTCATACAATATACGAGAATTGCCAGAAACGCCGCAAAGGATACACTGGAACGTTCGAGAATAATGCTCTTCGGTACATAAGGTGTGGATGCCGCGCACGGAGGACAGTTTGATATTAGAGGAACAAGTGAACAGATGGAAGAACAGTAATAAGTTGTGAATTGTATTAATGTCTATAGTTGTACTTAGTGTGTTATAATAACGATTAATTATTGTAATTAATTATTAAATAAAGTAGTGGTTAGTGAAATGTCTTGTTGCAATTTTTTTAACCTACGTACAGGGTGTTTACTGGAGATTGTAAACAAGTAACGATTGGTGTCAGAAGCGGAATTGCAAGAGGGTTTCTGAAGAATTCGAGGAAGTTCGAGAATGTTCTATTTGGAAATCACTAGAGATATTGAAGTTCTTTGATCTGGAAAGTGATATAGACATTATACAAGACTTATTTGCGCTAGTGTGGGGCAATTTCGAGAACATTCTATTTGGAAACTAGTGCAGTCAGCTAAATTCTGTCAATTGGAAAATGATATAGACATCAAATAAGACCTATTTGTGACATGTTAAGAATATTTCCAGAACCTCCTATTTAGAAATTGGTGCAGGTAGATTAGATTAGATTAACGAAGGAGCTGGTTGTTTAGCCTTTACCACCGCGACCTTTTCAGGTCTATTGTGATGCTCCCAGAATATCTTCCTTATAGTACCTCATCCAGCTTTGTCCTTTGTACTAGACTCCACAGCTTTGATAGAGGCCCTTTTGTATAGCTGTCCGCCCTTGGTTTTTCTTCTCCGAGTACTTGGAATCTCAGCCCACCAGGCCTTCACAGTGGCACAATACGTGAACTGAGGTTTCATCTTCCTCTTGGCAGAATCTGCATGTCGCGTCCTCTGCCAGGCCCATTAGACTCATGTGTCTATTGAGCCGGCAGTGGCCAGTTAGAAGGCCTACCATTACTCTGATGGCCTTCCTATTCTGGCTTAGTAGATCTTCCGTAAATTTGGCCGAACGTTCTTTAATGAACTCCTTGGCCTGTCTCTGTCTTGGGAGATTCCTCCACCATTCCAGAGATTTATTTTGCACCCATTCCTTAATGGCTGCTCGTATGCATGGCTTTGCCACGCCACAAAAGGGCTCGGGTCCTATTGGGACTTCAATTGCGCCTTCCTTGGCCAGTTGGTCAGCCTTTTCGTTTCCTCTGTGTCCCTCGTGTCCTGGTACCCATGCTAGGGTCACTCTGTTCTGACTTCCCAGCTCTGTAAGGGCTGTCAAGCAGTCCCACACCAATCTTGAGTTGATTTGCATGGAACTGATTGCTTTTATTGCCGCTTGGCTATCAGAGAAAATGGCAATCGACTGGTTAACAGTGCCTTGTCCTATTATCTCCCTTGCGCAACAGTGTATAGCGATCACTTCAGTCTGAAACACCGTTGCGTATTTCCCTAGACTTATCGGGATATTGGCTTTTGACCTTGTCCCGTAAATCCCGGCTCCGACTCCTTGTTCTGTCTTGGAGCCGTCAGTGTACCAGACTGTTTGTGCTGTTATGGGAGGACCGTTTTTCCAATCCTCCCTGTCTGGTATAACAGTCTGAATGTTCTTGTTGAAGTTATACCTTGGGACCATTACATCCGTGGGCATGCCTAGAATGCGATCTGCCCTCATCTCCGCGTATAACTTCTGGTACTCCGTCCCGTGTTGCTGACTAATTGGCGTTTGGCCTTGCATTAACCTGTGCACCACTGACCGAGCTTCACCTTGTATGAATACGTGTAAGGGTGGCAGGTCCAAGAGGACCTCAAGTGCAGCCGTAGGAGCTGTTCTTATAGCCCCCGTGGCGCACAGGCAAGCAAGCCTTTGTACGCCACTTAACAGCCTTATTGCTCCCGACTGCACCGTCTTAGTCCACCATACCACTGAACCATAGGTTATCATGGGTCTCACTACCCTGGTGTATAACCACAGGTTCATTTTGGGATTTAACCCCCAGTTTTTTCCACAAATTTGCCTACACCTTCCCAGGGCGATTGTGGCTTTCTGTGTGACTTTTTGGATGTGAGAATTCCATGTTAATTTTTGGTCAAAAATGACTAATGTCCTAAATATTTTGCCTCACAGGCAAATGGAATTTCCACTCCGTTGAGCCTTAGGGGCTTTAGGCCTTGCAATGCTCTTCTCCGTGTAAAATTGACGACTGTGGTTTTGTGGGGATTTATAGAAAGTCCTTCCTTGCAACACCATTTGTCGACAACATTTAGGGCTCTTTGCGAACGCTCCGTTATTGTATTCGCAAATCGCCCCTTAACGACTATTGCTAGATCATCAGCATATCCTAAGCAATAGAAGCCCTCTGTGGAAAGTTTCCGGAGGAGTTCGTCAACCAGGGTTGCCCATAGTAGTGGAGATAATACCCCTCCCTGGGGACAGCCTGTACTCACTTTCGCTTCAATGGAAATCTCACCTAGATTGGATATTATAATCCTATTATCTAGGCTGACTTTAATCCACCGGCAGATCGTTGTTGGGACTCCTCTGTTTGATAATGCACTCGTTAGTGAGTGCGTTGTCGCGTTATTAAACGCTCCCTCTATGTCTAGGAATGTAACTACTGCCATTTCCTTGTCTTCTAGGAACTTTGCTAGTAGTCTGTTTAATTCATCCAGCGCAAGGTCTGTCGACCTCCCTGGCTGGTATGCATATTGACGTTCACTCAGGGGATTTTCCCTAAGTAGTTCGTCTCTAATGTACCTATCTATCAGTCTTTCCATTGTTTTAAGTAGGAAAGAGGATAGACTTATAGGCCTATATGACTTGGGCGTTTGGTCCGATAATCTACCTATTTTTGGTAGGTAGATGACTCACCTTCCGCCATATTTTTGGTATGTATTTCCAAGCCAAGCAGGCTCTGAATATTTTACATAAGTAAGGTATTAATACCTCTAGCCCCTTTTGGAGCAAAATTGGAGATATTCCGTCCATCCCAGGAGATTTGAGCGGTTGGAACTTACTAATTGCCCATCTGATTTTATCAGGTTTTATAACCTCAGTGGCCAACCTCCAGTCCGCAAGTTTGGGCCTTTCTGGCCTTTGGTCTGGATAATGCCTATCCTCTAGGTCTGTTATTATCAGTGAGCCCGGAAAGTGTGCCTCCATGAGCAATTTGATACTTTCCGTCATTGTTTCTGTGTAGGTTTTATCATCCTTTCTGATAAAACCTACTTCGTTTGCAGTACAACCATCCTTGGCCAGGACTCTATGGATTCTGGAAGCTGCGGGGCCATCACTGACCTCTTCGCAGAATGAGTCTCTCTTTGCTGTTTTACCCCTGGTTTTCCTTGTTTTCTCCGGACAGTTTTCCTGGTAGGCAGCTACTATCGCCTCGCTTAACTGTTCCACTGCCACTTCAAGGCTCTCTATGTTTCTTCCAGACGCTATTCCTCCCTCTAGATACCCTCTGAGGGACTCTAAATATCCTTCCCAGTTGGTATCTCGGGGATTTCTCAATTTTGTCTCCGTTAGAGATGGGGTCTTGATGTTGAATCTGATGTGCCTATGATCGGAGCCTGATGGCTCTTCTGACACGTGCCAGTTCTTGATAGTATCACTTACATTACCTGTACATAAGGTTAAATCCAAGACTTCCCTACGTACTGAAGTGACAAAAGTAGGTTTCCTGCCTATATTAGCTATTAGTAACCTTTCCCCTAGGATGAAATGTAATAATGACTCACCCCTATTGTTGATGTTAGTGCTTCCCCATACCGTGTGGTGTGCGTTGGCATCACATTCAATTAGTAGTGGAAGGTTCCTCTCTCCGCAGTATGCAACTATGTCGCTTAATAATATCTCCGGTGGACAGGATCTTTCCTCACCTGGGAAGTAGGCGGAGCAAATGACCCAGCTCTTCGTACCCTCTTCCGTCGATGCTGTTAGAGTGGCTGTAACAAAATCGTCGGTGCAGAGCACCGGAATTAGTATAAATTTAACCCTACTACTGTATACAATACACGCTCTACGTCTAATAGATCGTGTGTTGTACAGCAACTTACCCTGTGGCGGCTTTAGGCCTGCCGGCCTTTCCTTGACTATCCAGGGTTCCTGCAGGAGGGCAATGTCGATGCCTTCTTCCTCGAATCTCCGACATGCAATAGCCGAAGCAGCCTTTGCATGATGGAGATTCGCCTGCAGGACCCTGATTTCTTCTTTTATTGGGGTGAAGGTCCCAAAGGTGCCAGGTCCCCCCCCCAATTACTTCTCCCACCTCCATGGGCGTCCGCTTCTGGGCGCCAGGCCTCTTGAGCGGGCTTAACCCAGTTTGGCCGGAGAAGTCTTTGTTCTCTTCATCAGAGTGGAGTTCGTTCTCTCCTTCTTCCTCTCCCTCTTTTGACTAGTGCAGGTAACTAAGTTCTATCAGCTGGGAAGTGATATAAGTAGTAAATAAGACCTAGTTGTGATGTTCCAAGAAAACTTCCTGAACATTCTATTTGGAAACTAGTGCAGTTAGCTGATTCTGTCAATTGGAAAGTGCAGACATTCAATAGGACCCATTTGTGACATTTCGAGAAAACTTCTAGATTTCGGAATTTGTGAAAATACTTGAATTATACCTAATATAGACCTTAAAGAAGACTTGTTATTGCTATCCCGAGAACTCTTTAATGGAAACAAGAAGTATGGCTGCCGAAAAAACAAATGCAGGACTTACTTGCAGAACAAAGAAAAATGATGATAGACCAGGAAAAGAGACACCAACAAGAAAAAGATGAACAAGAAAAAGAAAGAAAACGTCAAGAGGAAAAAGAAGAACAAGAAAGACGACGTCAAGAAGGAAAAAAAGGGCATGAAAATAAACGTCTAGAAGAGAAAGAAGAACAAGGAAGAGTACATCTAGAAGAAAAAGAAGAGAGCCATGGAACAGAAAAAGAAAGGAAACGCCAAGAAGAAAAAGAAGAGTAAGAGCAACGGCGCTAGGAGGAATTGAGGAAAATTATACAGGTTCAACAAGGCACTATCCTATCTTTTAATTTAACCGTCTTGGTCTTAATAATCTCATTAAACTTCGAAAATGTCATCTTAACACCAGCTATGTGTGTAGCGGCGTTGCTTTACGTGAGCCGGATTCAGATGGTGTAAATATTAAAATGTCATATGACTATAATAATATTGAAATAAAATATGAAACATTTGCAGGGAGGCAGAAGTATATAATGAATACAATTACTTTATAATAACGTATATTATATATAATATCGAGTCAACTCATACAGAGGGTGTTGCAATTTCATTTGACAAAAATTCAAAATTTAAACTAAAGTGATTTTTGACTTTCTAATTGAACATTAGCGAATCTAAAATACGAAACGCTTAATGTACAGGGTGTTGGTTTCAACCCGGACACTTTTAAAAATACAGTGATCAATCAAAACTTGCAAAATTAAAATCAGTGCAAATCAAGGGGACAGGAAAATATACAGAGCGTAGCTTTTGGCCCTGTCCAACATTTTTAATTGCAACCCCCCAACCTTCTCAAATCTACAAATAAAGTGCGTCAACGCCCTCTAGGGTCTCAACCGAAGCTCTTTGCACCAAACAATTCTTATTTCCCAATCGAGGAGGGTTCGTTGGTGTTCAACTGCCAGAATGACCTTGCCATATTGCCCATTACCAATACTTCATGCTATTTTGTTGCTACGGGTTTGACGTACATAAACAAATAGATACGCTGGATCTTAATGATTATCAGATATTACGTAACGAAATCACTTGGGCTACTGTGGCGTAGCAGATATCGTAGGCAAACTTGACCCGGAAAGTGATGTACGTGCTTACGATAAAATTTCTCTAGCTCAGACTATCTCAGGCCGTTAAGCCCAAGCTTACACAAACTATGATAAATTATTAGTTTACTTACTTAACAAATCACTGAGTTTTTCCATATGTAGTGGTCGCAGACGAAATAATGACACTTTCTTTAAAAATGAAATGCACTATATTAAGCAATTTACAAAATTGGTTCTCTAGAATATAACCTGGCGATGTTCACAGTTGTGGCCAATATTTCACGATTAATAAGTTATAACATTCATAAAATGCCTCGTGTAGCTACACATCGGTTTACAATATGTGCATAAAATTGTCATAGATTCTGCCACAAAGGTTTGATTTAAAGAACCTCCTTAAGTATATGTAAATATATCCATAAAATCTCTAAATATGTACAGGTTAAAATGCCAAAAGTATGAATTGATGTCCAGCGGAACCACTGAAGGTGGTCCCCGGTAAGTAAAAAAAATACAACACACAACACACTTGTTTAGGGTGGTACGATACCGAGTCCGGACGTGGAGGAACTGTAGCCCTACAGAGATGCCTTCGGGACACAAGAAATGGACCCAAGGATGGGGTTGATGGTAGCCTCACCAGCCCTGGCACTTTCCACTGTGTGTGGATGCCCCGTCCGTGGAACTCTCACTGACGTGTGTAGAAGCCCCGTCCGTAGAACCCTAAAGATATCACGATTTAATTCACAGTCAGAAATGCACGTGAAGCGTGCTTAATGTGAGAAATTCTGACATAACCTACAAATGAAACATAATTTACCTCACTGATGAGGGAACAACCCACCAATACTCCGGGAAGCCACAGTCGAATAAATGGGGTAGAGTCCGCCTTTTAAGTTGACACTGTATTTCCCAAAGGAGAGCCTGCAAATTTGCGAAACACGTGGGTAGAGAACGGGCAAGATGGCGTGAAGAGGTTAGCTTACCTTGTGTAATTTAATATCCTGCTTCCGCAGATAAAATTTCCTCACAAACACAAAATATTCCGCTAAACGGAACAACAACAGATTGAGGAAATTTTCTTGAGTTGATTATTCTAAAATCCACTAGGATGCCTTGGATAAAACCGAGGTTGGAAGAATAACCAACTAATTACCACCAACCATGCCAAAAACAATCCCACCAAAAACAATGGTTGCTTCCGTTTCCACTGCTGATCACGTGTCGCCCTCCCGTGGAGAATAGCGAAATGTGTTTCGGACGTGTAGCAGTTGTTATAATGCGGCCCACAAAACGCTAAAGCGTATGGTGGGTCGCATACGCTAGAGGTCCGTAACAACTACCCCTTTACTCACAGGAAAAAAAAAATCGAAGATTTTTTTTTCTTACTAGCTTCTCACCAGAGGATGGATAATTGGTGGGGAGACTTAATATGCACGGGGATGGCTAACCCGCCTCCCAAGTTACCATCAGGCATAACAATGAAAATAATGAGACTTAAATGCACGAGGATGACTAACTCGTCTCCCAAGTTATCATCAGGCATAACAACAAAAGAATGTCAAAAATAAGGAGACTTAAATGCACGGGGATGGCTAACTCGTCTCCCAAGTTACCATCAGACATAACAACACAAATAAAAAAAAATACATAGAGAAAAAAATAGAAGAGAAAAAAAAGAACAAAAAAACGCATAAGGACTTAACAGCTAGGAAGTAGCTCGCCCCAAGGCTACTCCACTAGCAAAACAATGAAGTACGGGAGTGTTCCCCGTCACACCACGACGACCACCCTTGCTAGACAACGAGGTTAGTCTGAAGCCCAGTAGTGCCTACCCGGGTAATGGTAACCAGGCCAAAACCAGGCTATCTCCAAGCAGTACCTCCCAAGCTCGAGCCCCTCCAGATGGATACCGTTAACGGCAGCTGCCAGCAATGTGAGCGCCCCCAACGAGACGGAGTCCCTCAAGACGCAAGCGCCACACAAGACCATTTTTTGGGGACTCTTACCCCTCGCAGGTATAACCACGGTGATGGTATTCGTGCATCCCCCATCACAGAGATCCAACAAAGACACTTCCTCCCGTGAGGCGGAAAGAGGTGAAAATTTACTCAGTGGGTTTCAGCCACCTGAGCAAGACCAATGAACCAGAAAAGCAAATGTTACTACCAAATTAACGGAAGAAGTGACCTAAAACATGTTACTAAGACCAACACAAAAAAAGAACGAATTCGTCATTGCCTATTCGGATGCCTAAGTACGTCAACGGAATTAACAGACCTCAACTAGTTGTCATCGGGAGGGTGTGCTTTCAGATCTTTTATGTGCCACACAGAACCTTTACCATCAGAAACTTCGAGCTCATAAGTCCATGGTGAGAGAATTTTTCTAATCGTGAACGGACCCACAAATTTCGGTGCTAACTTTGCCGTGAAATATTTAGAGGCATCAGACTGGGCGTGAGAACGTCTCCAGACCTTTTGCTTCAAAACAAACTTATCGGGTCGGCGTCTTAAGTTATACTGTTTCTTACTGGATTTATGGGCCTTTAATATTCTACTCTGAACATCCTTATAGATCTTAGCGAAGGCAAGCTTACGGTTTTCAGGGTTAACAACTGGATACTCAGACTCAGAAGGTACGTACTTATCACTATTGCCATCTAACGAAATTTCACGTCCAAAATTGACAAAATTAGGAGTTAGGCCTGTAACCTCATGTTTCGACGATCTAATGGCGAAACCTATTTTCGGCAAAAATTGATCCCAGGCCCTGTGATTATCCTTTACATATGCAGATAACATTGTCTTAACAACACGATTTACCCTTTCAGTCAAGTTGCATTGAGGGTGGTAATTTGCAGTGTACGCTATTTCAATGTTGTAGGTTTTCGCAAGATTTTGGAAACGGTTACTCTGAAACTGACGACCATTGTCTACCACTATAGTCTTCGGAGCGCCAAATAAGAGAATTACATTATCCTCGATGACCTGCGATATGCTATTAGCGGTAGCTGACCTCAACGGAAACACCATGGCAAACTTACTAAAATTGTCACACACGACAAGAATAAACTGATAACCCTTAGCCGTCCTGGGTAATGGACCCATCAGATCGGCACTAACTAGTTGCCAAGGTTTTCCAATGGTAGGTGACTCAATAAATTTCCCATAAGTGACTTCTGTTCGGGTTTAGTACTTATGCAAATCTCACATTGCCTAATGAACTTAGCCACATCTGCCTTTAATTTCGGCCAATAATACCTATTTCCCACTCGAGCCACAGTCTTATGAACCCCTGCGTGTCCACAACTTGCATCACAATGCAACGACCTAATTGTTTCTAGGCGTTTCTCTTTAGGTATAACTAGTCTCCAAGTGTCGGCAGGATCTGCTAACTCGGGATAACGCAAACGTACATACTTGTACAACTGGCCATTCTGTATAGGCCATAAGGGATAACACATAGGAGACCGTTCGACTCGATCCAACATCCTTAAATACCATTTATCGGTGGGAGAATCGGCATGGTCCGTGACCGAGAATACCTCAACGGATTCCACCGTTACTGGTACTGAACGAGACAGAAAATCAGGGACGGTATGTTCAGAGCCCTTGCGATGAATCAGTTCAAAGTCATAAGGTTGCAGACGAAGTGCCCATCTGGCCAATCGACCTTGGGGATCTTTTAGCTGCTGCAACCATAGCAAAGAATGACAATCCGTTATGATTTTGAAGTGGAAGCCTTCCAGATAGTGACGTAGCTTCTCCGCTGCCCAAATTACGGCGATGCATTCTCTTTCGACCGAGCTATATTTGCGCTCCTGGCTAGTCAAAGAACGGGACAAATAGCAAATTACCTTTTCACCATCATCAAATTGCTGCGTGAGCACGGCACCGACACCGAATGCCGACGAATCTGTCTGCACATAAAAGGTACGCTCAAAATCAGGGCAGGTCAAAATAGGTGCAGTAACCAAACACTCCTTAAGAAGTTTAAAAGATTTCTCGCACTCAGGCGACCAACACCAACTAACATTCTTCTTAGTGAGGTTCGACAAAGGAGCCACTATTGTAGAAAACTGCGGTACAAACCTTCGATACCAAGATGCCGTGCCTATAAATCTACGAATTTCCCTAACATTTTTCGGAGAAGGTACACTCAAAATCGACTCTACTTTCGCTGGGTCAGGACGTAAACCGTACTTATCTACAACATATCCCAAGTACTTAAGCTCAGGACGGCAAAATTGACACTTGTCAAAACTAACTATCAGCCCAGCAGAATGCAAGCGATCAAAAACCTTCTGCAACGTTTCTAGATGAGATTCGAAATCCTTCGACACTACCACGATGTCATCCAAATAAACCAAAACCGAAGGCTGCAAATCAGCTCCAAGCATGGTATCAATAAGACGCTGCCAAGTCGCAGGCGCATTTGACAACCCAAAAGGCATAACTCGAAACCGATACAAGCCATTAGGGACAGTGAAAGCGGTATAGTCTTTGGAAGATTCAGCAATCGGAACTTGCCAATATGCACTCTTAATATCTAATGAACTTAGATATTTGGCATCCCTCAACTGATCTAATATGGAGGAAATCAGCGGCAGAGGGTAGGCATCCTTTTTAGTAACAGCGTTAAGGCGCCGGTAATCTACACAAAAACGCAGAGTTTGATCCTTTATCTGCACTAAGCATATTGGGGAAGACCAAGGACTTTTACACGGTTCGATGATATTTAACTCCAGCATTTTCTTAATTTCATCATCAATCAAATTTTGTCTGGCAGGCGAAACAGGATAGTATCTCTGTTTGATAGGTTTGGTATCTGGGAGTAACTCGATCTCATGAGAAACGAGATGTGTACGACCAAGGGAAGTACCCATCAGTTTCCGGTTTTCATCCACCAAACTATCCAGAGCTAGTTTCTGTGATACACTTAAAGAAGTTTCGTCAAGAACACTGTTAACCTCAACGAGTGGTTCCTGCTCAGAAAAATGCCAAACATCTTGTCGTAAATCTGGTATAATATTCATCGCCACCCAAAAATCTATCCCTAGAATTAACTTATGCGGTATTTCCGGAACTACTAGGACATCTATTACATGAACTTTGTCACCCATGCAGAAAGGAACAGATACATAACCTATAACTGAACAGACTTGCCCATTAGCCACTCTGCACTCATTGACAGAAGGCTTCAAACTTAAACCAATCTGCTGGAAGACCTCAAAACCAGATGATCCTACCATTGTCCTGGTAGCACCTGAATCCAACAAACCCATCATAGGAAAACCTAACACTGAAAGTTGTAAGTAAGGACGCTGATCACCTACCACATGAGAAATGACATAATCGAGAAAAATTTGTTGTTTTAAGTCAACAACATTACTGGTCGACTCACTTACACCGGGAGAAACTGTTCGGCCAATTAGCGTCTCCCTGGACAGTTTTCCGAACGCGAACACTTAGGACAGGACCTAATAGTGACCTCTGCTTTACCACATTTATAGCAGAACTTCTTCCTAGGAGCCTGACAATCCCGATGCCCATGACCTACTTGACCACAATTAAAACATTTGATTCCAGAATGTTGGACTTCATCCACGACGAGACTAGAACGAGAGGTTGAACGAGAAGTAGTAGAACTAGTGGATGCATAAGCCAACTCTGATATAAGAGATTTACTCTAAGGTGGAGGAGGAACATACGACTTAGCCAATTGTTCTTTAGAGTCGAGCATTCGACAACATTGCGTGACGGAAGTTATATTTTCAAAAGCAAGAAAAGGATGATAGTATGGATCTATGCGCTCCAAAATGATTTCGAGCTGAGTCCCCATAGGTATTGGAGTGTGCATCTTCTTGAACAACCCAATCATACTAGCGATGTACAATCCTATACTTTCCTGACTACCTTGAGTACGTCGCTTAATCTCCTCAAACAAGTCGCGGTCAAAAGACTCTGGCATAAACTGTTCCCTCATTGCCTCCACTAAGGATGGCCAATCGGTGGCCCAGTCTTTCGCCAGATTATACCAATTGTAGGCATCTCCCTCGAATAAATCTACTGCATCTTTAAACAATCGTGCCCGTGAAATACCACAAGACCTCCGTTTCTCCTCGACGCGTTCTAAAAAAGTTGAAAAAGACATTTCGGCCAGTAAATTTCAAGCCCCAGTCTCTAACCGGTACGGGTTTAGGTTTCGCAGCCTCCTCCTCATCTGAACTAAAATCAGCAGCTATTGCAGAGCTATGCGCATCAGGCTGAACCTGAGCCATGGCATTATGCAACACCGACATATCGAGGATGGCTGACTCTTTACACTTACGATCCCCGCGGGCCTTATCCTTAAGTTTATCAAAAGCTAACAATAATTTAAGCCGAATACTGGACTTCACACCTTTTTGCTCGTCATTAGTTGGCATGGATCTGTTAACACGACCCAATGCATGAGCTATCTTGGAAACAATCCCCTTATATTTACTATCGTGCTCACTATCTACAAATTCATCAATAAGTTTTTGAATAGCAGCTAGGGATGCCGTTAGAGCTTCAGAATCGACAGTGAATTGGTACGGGTAAGGAGGACTTTTAATAGCCAAAGTAGTCTTCTTTAAGTGTATGGCTTCTCTTAAAACAGTGCGCAACTCTGCCACAGTAAGATCACTACCATCTCCCAAGCCAAGTACTTGTAGCTCATAAACAAGCTCCTCCCTAACTAATCTATTGATATCTAACTTAATTTGTGAACTGGCCATACTGAATTTTCAATCAAACACACGAAAAAACGACAAAATCAGGTAAATTAACAAAACGACGCTGGGCGTCGGTACGTATATAGACGCAAAAAAGCTTACCAACACTAATAAGTACTTAGCAATGTGTAATAACGACAAAATCAAGTAAATTGGCAAAACGACGCTGGGCGTCGGTACGTATATAGACACAAAAAAACTTACCAACACTAACAAGTACCTAGTAATGAGTAAAAACGACAAAAGCAGGTGAATTAACAAAACGACGCTGGGCGTCGGTACGCAAAAAAGTTTACAAACAATAAGTACTCAATAATGTATAAAAACGACAAAATCTAGTAAATTAGCAAAACGACGCTGGGCGTCGGTACCTGTATGGACGCAGAAAAGTTTACCAACACTAGTAAGTACTTAGTAATGTGTAAAAATGACAATATCGGGTAAATTAGCAAAACGACGCTGGGCGTCGGTACGTATCAACAACAAAAAAAAAACTGTTGGCTGCACTTAGGAATCTTTCCAATGGTTTATACGCAACAACTATTGTTTACTAATCCACTCATGAAATAGTAAGACAGAAAAAACAAAGTCACCCCCCTACCAAAAAAAAGCGAAGCGATTACACTAAGGCAAAGTAACCCCCTTTTGATGTGTGTCAAGTAACTTTACTATGTGTCTGGCTATTATTTCATATGCAAACCACCAACAAATGGAACACTCAATTTATCACCAAAAAAAACTTAATTAGGGGCGATACTACTATCCCCTTGAGATAACTTCACTATTTAAGTTGGGCGCCACTGCTACGGGTTTGACGTACATAAACAAATAGATACGCTGGATCTTAATGATTATCAGATATTACGTAACGAAATCACTTGGGCTACTGTGGCGTAGCAGATATCGTAGGCAAACTTGACCCGGAAAGTGATGTACGTGCCTACGATAAAATTTCTCTAGCTCAGACTATCTCAGGGCGTTAAGCCCAAGCTTACACAAACTATGATAAATTATTAGTTTACTTACTTAACAAATCACTGAGTTTTTCCATATGTAGTGGTCGCAGACGAAATAATGACACTTTCTTTAAAAATGAAATGCACTATATTAAGCAATTTACAAAATTGGTTCTCTAGAATATAACCTGGCGATGTTCACAGTTGTGGCCAATATTTCACGATTAATAAGTTATAACATTCATAAAATGCCTCGTATAGCTACACATCGGTTTACAATATATGCATAAAATTGTCATAGATTCTGCCACAAAGGTTTGATTTAAAGAACCTCCTTAAGTATATGTAAATATATGCATAAAATCTCTAAATATGTACAGGTTAAAATGCCAAAAGTATGAATTGATGTCCAGCGGAACCACTGAAGGTGGTCCCCGGTAAGTAAAAAAAATACAACACACAACACACTTGTTTAGGGTGGTACGATACCGAGTCCGGACGTGGACGAACTGTAGCCCTACAGAGATGCCTTCGGGACACAAGAAATGGACCCAAGGATGGGGTTGATGGTAGCCTCACCAGCCCTGGCACTTTCCACTGTGTGTGGATGCCCCGTCCGTGGAACTCTCACTAACGTGTGTAGAAGCCCCGTCCGTAGAACCCTAAAGATATCACGATTTAATTCACAGTCAGAAATGCACGTGAAGCGTGCTTAATGTGAGAAATTCCTACAAATAACCTACAAATGAAACATAATTTACCTCACTGATGAGGGAACAATCCACCAATACTCCGGGAAGCCACAGTCGGATAAATGGGGTCGAGTCCGCCTTTTAAGTTGACACTGTATTTCCCAAAGGAGAGCCTGCAAATTTGCGAAACACGTGGTGTAATTTAATATCCTGCTTCCGCAAATAAAATTTCCTCACAAACACAAAGTATTCCGCTAAACGGAACAACAACAGATTGAGGAAATTTTCTTGAGTTGATTATTCTAAAATCCACGAGGATGCCTTGGATAAAACCGAGGTTGGAAGAATAACCAACTAATTACCACCAACCATGCCAAAAACAATCCCACCAAAAACAATGGTTGCTTCCGTTTCCACTGCTGATCACGTGTCGCCCTCCTGTGGAGAATAGCGAAATGTGTTTCTGACGTGTAGCAGTTGTTATAATGCGGCCCACAAAACGCTAAAGCGTATGGTGGGTCATACGCTAGAGGTCCGTAACATTGTATTGACCCACTTTAGCGTCGTCCAAAATTCTCGGTCGCTTTCTTCTTGGGAATTCTATTGAACCATTACTGTTTGAAGTACTTGTAGAGGAATTACTACTACTCACTATGGCACCGTTAAGTTTACACTAAATATATGGTGACCCTGGTCACTTTACTATTGTTCAAAATTAATTCACACTTGACCTTGAATTTCAAAGACTTAGTCTATGAAATCCTTATGGGAGTGTGAAACTATAAAATATATTAATATCATACAATGGAATTCGAGGTTACTTACTTGCCAATAAATGCCCAGTTGAAAATTTCTTAATAAAAACAATATAGCAGCCATAAGTGAAACCTAGCTCAAACCTGGCCAATAAATTAAGTTTAAGGGATATAATGATTGTGGTAAGAAGAAACAAGATGCCTGGTTATCAGGGAGCAGAAATACTTTATAAAAACGATATGCCTGTTCTACATTAAATAATCTAGTTAATGTAGATGATATTATGTACATATCTATCAGACTTAACATTTAACACATTAGTGTCATAAATGAACACAGGGTTTGATAATACTGTCATGGATAACTATTTTTCGCAAAATTTATATAAATAAAATAGACCTCATTTAAGAATAACTTTCTTGGTACCCATGTTGTGAACTAAGAGCATTCAAAATTAATTTATTTTTACCCAAAATATCTTTCCAGTTGACAGAATTCAGCTAACTAGTTTCCAAATAGACAGTTCTGGAAGTTTTCTCGAAACGTCACAACTAGGTCTTATTTACTGCCTATATCACTTTCCAGTTGACAGAACTTGGCTAACCACACCAATTTCTAAATAGAGGGTTCTGGAAATTTTCTCAAAATGTCACAAATGGGTCATATTAGATGTCTATATCACTTTCCAGTTGACAGAATTTAGCTAACTGCACTAGTTTCCAAATAGAATGTTCTGGAAATTTCCTCACACTAGCTCAAATACGTCTTGTCTAATGGTCTATATCACTTTCCAGTTCAAAGAACTTCAATATCTCTAGTGATAATTTCGAACCAAATTCTTCTTGTAAATCATGATTTGCCAGCCAAACTTGGATCTGGCGGTACACCCGACAATTGTAGTGCATATTATTTACAAATTTTCATTCATGAACAAACCTTCCGACCCCTATATGTATTGGTTTAGAGCATCTCTTGTAGGCCGAAAGATAGCCGATCTTTCCAATGTCTGTTTGACAATATTAATATTATATAGTCTAAAATTTTCTTCATTTATATCACGGGTGCCTTGTAATCCGTACAGAAGCACATATTCGTGTTTCACTTCACTTTAAATAGGCATTCTTTATCAGAATCAAAGTCGATAAATAATAGCAATTTGTCCTGCATCGATTGGTGATTTTCTTATAAAGATATGAGCTGGTATCACATCCGCCAATGGTATGTACAATATCCGCCAAAAAGTCTGATAATAACAATAACAACTACCTTAATTTTAAATTTAACCCAAAATTATAAAACACGGTATAAAAGTCTCATTGAGTTTAAACTTTCATTCATTTCATTGTGCTGCTTTTGATTCCCACAGGGCCTTTGTGAAAAAAACAAATGTGTAACTTTATCATTTACCTATTATATTTAAGAAAAAATACTTTTTACTTAAAACCAGCATGGCTTTACATTCTAAAATAGTTAGGTTATATAGATTTCAACACATTTCTAGCTTATGTTCGTAACGTAAAATTTCGTTTATCAACATTATGATATGGAAATCCTAAATTTACGTAGGTGAGTTCTAATTTCAATTGAAAATACTTAAGTTTTGACAAGTAAATAGGATATATTGAACAACAAGACACTCAGGTATTACCATTGAGTGATAAATTCATCACTCGACAGTACTACTGAGAAGGTCTCAGTTTTGAAATAATCTTTGGGAATTTGTGAACAGTAAATCTAGAATTGGCTGGTGCATGCAAATGTCTCAATCATTAAATTATCTACAATAAAAACCCGACGATAATGAAGCACCACTCGAAGATGTTTGTTTATATGTAAATAATATAGCTCACGATAACGCGACAGATTCAGAATATATAGAAAGTTAGTATTTAATGCTCAAGTTTTCAATTTAAATTTTTTAATTTTGTTATTTTGTTATATATTTTTTATAACATATTGCTATTTTTACATATTTATAATTGTGTAAACTTATCTAAAAGTAACTTTTAGAATATTTCTTATTTTATTTTAATTTGGTGACTCTTACGTGAAAATTAATTAACGTTGTCACTAAAAATGTCTCATAACATCTTGAGCTGTCCGACTCACTTGCACGCTGTTCTTCCTCATTATTTAGCTTCATGAGAATTAATCAAGTTTTCATATAAGAGAGAATAATTAGCCTTTTAAAATTATAAATTTCAGTTCAATTATGTTAGTTCAGACGCTGAAGTTGGATTCCGCTGGCCTTACGAGGTCCGAAAGATTTTATAATCGATTTCGATGTATTTTTTCCGTAAAATGTATTGTGTTTTTTCACATTTTCTTTTGAGAAATACAGAAATAATATGTTATTGTCCAGTTCCAATATTATGTACTTTGTTACGCTAGATCAATTGGCGTACGTTCCGGATTCCAGACGTGGTCCTTTCTCGAATTATTTACATGAAACCGCCAAAAATGTTATTTTCTTGTGTTTTTTTTAGGTATACAAAAATATTAATGTGTAAGTATCCACATTTACATTTTTGATGCGCTGAATTGATTGGCGTAGGTCCCAGATCTCAGAAGTGGTTCTATCTAAAATTATTGACGAGAAACTGTCGAACACGGTGTTTTCTCGCATTTAATTTTGAAATATGCTGGGATGATTGGCGGTGGTTTCATATCCTAGAAGTTATCCAATTTTGGGTTATTCACGAAAATCTGTTAAGACGGTCCATATAGGGTCAGCAGTTTTCAAATTATTTTCTTTATTATCAAAATTCAATTACTCTTATTTAATTTATCAATAATCATTTTTTACGACATAATCACCAGGAATTAAATTTTAGAAAGTCATTATCAATTTTAAATACGCATTTGCATAATATTTCAGTTTTTAAGTCAAATAATTTTATTTTGTACAGAAATGAATAAGTTTAAAAAGTCGTAAAAGCAACGGTAGGCTATGCTAACTAGCAACGAACTGTTGCATTTCTAAACAGATGTTACAGAGGTTAAGAGCCATAATGAACCTTATTAGTCATTGCAGCCCATAACTAAAATTTAACAAATGCCATTCTCAAGTAGGTCTGACTCTACATCTCCAAACGCCACTCTTTCTCTCGTTCGCGCCATACGCTTTTGCATAGGGAGCGCAGACTAGGGACATTTTCCTTGACCAGCCCGGAGCTACCACCTAGGAAAAACCAAAGCTCAGCCACCAGAGATTCTACCAGAACGCATAAGAGGATAAAATTCGATCTAATTATTACCGATACTTTCCGTGTCGAGGCCTTATACTTGAAGAAGAACTGCAGACTCCCAGCCCCCAGAGATTCTACCAGGACGTACAAGAGAATTAAATCCAATCTAATTATTACCGATACTTCCCGCATCGAGGTCTTGTAACGGGCTACAAGAGAATTAGATCCGATTTACTTATAACCGACATTTTCCGTGTCGAGGCCTTGTACTTTGAAGAAGGACACTCCCAGCCATGAAGTGTAGTTTAATTCCCAGCGAGGTGCGAGACGCTGACGAAGCTCCTCAAGACGACAACTTGGCTAACGAGAGAGAGATTGCAATTTGTCCAGGTGAGGCTCATATGCCCGTCCCGCGGCCTTATCAATTTTTCTAATCAGTTAACTAAATTTCATCATTATTACTGGCCTTTCTAAATTTATCTGGCAACGATATAAGGAATCCGGGGGAGAATCTGTAGACTTATACATACTGAGCCTAACGTTCACTGGCCGTTCGGCCGCGGTGGTATCTAAAGTTTCTAATTAAATTTTTTTATTTAGGGGACAAACAATCAGAGATAGGGAAATTTAGGAAATGATTTTACGTTTTATTTACTAGTTGAGAACAACGTTTTGTTTCAAGATTCATTTAAGTTGCATCATAGTTTATTTGATCTTATTAGCTTACAAATAGTTTCAAAAGTGATGTTCATTTCATTTTTACTTTATTCAACAAACAGACAAATAGTTTCTTTTCAAATTAGAGTCAGGTCGCATTGTTTTGCTACAGTTAACCGATAATATGGTTCCGCTTTCTCAGTGATGTGGAATTTTACTCTACCGTTAGCATGCTGAATTATGTTATTTGGGTCAACGGGACAACGACCTTTCATCCTACCTATTTAATAATATTCTAAAAGTTTATGGCCATCACGTTCAACAAGGGCCTTTATGCCAGGGTGTCTTTACTGTATTTATTTGCGGTCAACGCAATGTTAAGTACTGTTGAGGCATGCTACGGAGGGTTTTTGTACGGAGATTGTTTATTTCATCTGGCGTTAAGACTACAACTATGGGTCAGTTTATTCCATTTATGTGAATTACGGCACGACATCAGATTTGCCGTGGCGGCCGTTATAATGACTTTTATTGCGCCCTAGGGTTAAATGCATTTCCCTACAGTTAGTTATGTATTTCATACACTCTAAGATATCTCTTCGACAGTGATTGTAGTTGCTGCCACCTTAAATTTGGCCATTGTGTTTCTCAAATCAGGAGAATTATCCTCGCATCAGTTGTAAGGTTTTACGCTGGTTCATACCGCCACGTGGCATGTAATTACGAACGTCATGAAGCCATAAATAGATTTTTATGAGCATCCTCCGAGGAGCATTGAACATACCTTGGGAGTACTATTTTATTCCCTCTGCGTTTGACGGTTTGTCACCAACATCTGAATATATGTATAAAAACGATTTCTCTCTTTTCTTTCACTTACCTTCCTGGTAATACGAGTAATAAACTAATTATATGATAATGGGTTAATTTCAATCAACAAAACAGCAAAACAAACCTTACACATAAATCCAGAGTTTAATCTGGAGTAATGAAATAACTAAATCCCATAAATAATTAACGAGGTTTCTTAATTCATAAACAGGGTGTTCAAACCTACAAGGTACTTAACTTAAAAAGTGATTAATTTTCTAAGGTAAAAAGCATAAGATAGAAACAAGTAATATCAAATTTTGCATAAAAAAACTTGAGGTAAATATAAAAGTTACTACAAACACAACATAATTTGGGTCCAAACTTTGTAAAACTAAACAATCACGTAAATGGCCAATTTATTTATTTATCTTAACATAAAATAGAGATAAATAATTAGTAGGTGGGATTTAATATGTTCTTAATTGCTTCACGATTAGGATTTTTATTCATAATTAATATACTGGGGTAGGGGGTGTTTCACTGTGAAAAATATTTTTTCGCATTTTTTTTTTAAGGGATGTAGAAATATTAGGGTCCGTTACTACACATTTTGATGTTCCGGATCGATTCGTGTGGATTCCCAATATCGCCGAAGCAGTCAAATTTCTATTCGCGAGAAAGGGTCAAATATGGTGTTTTTTCGATTTTTTTTTTATAGATATACAGAAATATTAATATGTTAATGTTCATATATTTAGGCCAGTCGTCAGATAGAATGACATCGTTTTAAATCGGACAAGAGATTTTACTGTTGCAACCAATTAATTATAGGCCTCTTTTAGACTCTAAGTTTTTCTCCTCGCCCGTCCCCCGGAACACCCCCAATTTTGGGGCAATATCGCTTAAAAATAATTTTTTTTCAAATATCTCGATTATGAATGGTCCTACGTAAAAAATGTAGTTATCAAAGTTAAAGATATGTAAATTCTCTAAATAGTTCAGACGCATTTTTACGTAGTATTAATATTCTTGGAGTTATAGGTGCGGGAGGTAAAGAACCGTATCGCATTCGCTTTGTATATCGATACTTTGCTACGCACTTTTCTAAAAAAAACTTAACTAGTGATGGATTGTAGCGTCGAGCGTAACAAAATGCACGCTAGCTCTAGCCAGGGAGGGGAGGGGTTATTTATAATAGGGGCGCCACTGGTTTCTCCTTGCTGGTCTAAACCAGAAGACCACCAGAAACAAGTAAAATAAACAGTTACGATTGAAGTTACGACAATTTATTATGATTAAAATTTTACACACAAAAAAAAGACCGAGCGTGACGTCAGGCTTAGCTAAAAATTTGTTTGTTCTTATAAATTTTAAAAACTTCTGGTTTCCCCCAATAAATTTTGTGGCCTAACAATTAGCATTCCAATGAATTTAGTTATTACAAAATATTAAAACAAACAAAAAGAAATAAATAAAATCGGCGTCTTTAATGAAAGGTGTTGATCGTGCACTTTTCTGTTTCGCTGTCGAGGTAATTTACCATTTACCATTTAAAAAACATTTATTGATTTATATGTTTACATATCATTTTTCCTTAAGATATAGTATTATTTCATTCATTTCATTTTGTGTACAATATATAAAATGCCCGGCGCGTTACAATAAACTTTACGTCTAGAAACGAGTCCGGAGGCCGCTGTTATGCCAATGAAATCTTACTTAAGGAATTTAAATTAATAAGGTTGAAGTTGTTTTCCTTTGTCGAGGTAATCAGACAAATCCAAATGTCTATCAAGTCCTACCAAACCAAGGACTCGTGCTGAAGGCTAGTGTGAAAACTGATAAACCTTGCCGGAATACACGAACAGAGGCCTGGGTGGAAGACCTGGCCGGAAGTCCCTTAAAAGAAACCAGATTGTGGTATATATTACTCGAGCAACAGTTACTCACCTCTCCTTGACGGCTGCTCTTCTATAAACAAACAAAACAAACCAAACCACCATCCAAAATAGTGTTACATAGGGAGTATTCATATTTGAGGAGAAAACTATAAAACAGCTTTAGTAGGTTACATATTGATACAAATTATTTTTCAAAGTTATAAATAATTGATATACTTTGCAATAATATTAAACAAATATTGAGAACGAGACCTGACATTAAATTATTAAACACAAACAATAAATACGAACTTGTACTCAATAGGTAAGCTGCTAAATAAGCATATAGTAAAATTATAAATACGAATTTTATTAACGCGGGCGTCAGTCGAATTCTTAAGACAGTCCTATTCTTAAGTGTTAAGAAGTGCGACTCCTTATCCCGACGCATTTCCCCACATCAGTGATGTTGGTAAGAGCCCCATTTGTTACTATTGTTGTTGTGCCTGTTTGTACTGTGACACTGTTTGTTGTTATTTTGTTAATAAAGTATATTTGTTTTAAACTCGTCTTCTACTTTGACTACCCAATCTCCCTCTCTCACAAGCCAAGTGGCCGTCAGTCGCGGCTCCCCCAAAGGGGGGTCGTGACATTTGTTGGAGGCACCGGCTTCGGCTTTGTACAAGGGATGATTTGGCTCTCATAGTAGACCCGAATTTACAACATAAAGTTTTCTAAGTCAATAATCGCGTTTTGTGTTTATTTCGTTTATTGGGCGTAAAATACGAGGTCCTGTTGTCAGCAAATCAATTTAATTTTCCAATTTTTTTTTGTATGGGATATACTTTTTGGAGTACTAAGATCGAGTTGTTTGCCTTTCCAGAGGATAATTAATCGAATAATTTCTTGTTTTGACCTTCAGATTGTATATTAGTTATTTTTTACTAAAATATCTAGAGTTCCTTTTAAAACTATTTTATTTCATTGCTGACAAACAAAAAATAAATTAGATACCTCATTAGCCTTGCAGACGCTGCATAAAATAGTAGTGAAACTAGGCCATGACCAGGATATGTTTATATTTGATGAAATATATTGAGTTATTATGAATGGTATGTCGTTTATTAAATATTGTAATTGTTTAACATGCATACATGTGTTACATTATATGGGTAAAATAAATATTATGCGTTGATTGATTATTGAATATTTTTATTGTAGTTCATGAAGTATACATGTATTAAACTGTTTTGAAATATATATACTAGGATATATAAATAAATATATAATAACGTAACAATATACTGGATCATGGTAGGTAAAAAACAAATAGAGTAATTGTGAAGTGTCATATGTACAACAGGTAGAAACAATGAATTTGTATGGGAGTGATCTTGCTGATATCACATGATGTCGGGGAATGTTGGGATAAGTGCTAGTTTAAGTCATTTTTTTCTTTTTCAATAGTAACGTCATAAATTATTTTTCATTCTTCAATATACACATTTAAATTTAAAATATTTTAAAAGCCATATTTGATTAGTCTCTTTCAATATTTAGTCTTAAATAATAGAAAAGCATGAACGTAAAATATATTGCGGGAAGTAATCGAAAAACCATTATTTTCCAATATTTTCATTATTTTTACTAATTTTCCAGGGGGAAAGAATTCTCTAGTTTCCAATATAAAATTAAATAATTTTTTGAACCTATGAGTAATTTACACCAACAGTAAGATAGTGGCCAACGTCGCATACGTTGTTTGTTGAATTGCTCTGTGGATAAAAATATTATGGGAAGGACATTAGATAATAGTAAAATTAAAAAGTTAGGAAGGCAGAATTAACTCTTTGAAAAAAGACACAGAGAAGAGCCACAGTACCAAACTAGGTGTTAAAGAATTTGTTTTTTGTATGTGCATAGGGAATAACTAACGTCTCAAGAATTATGTATAAAAGTGTACAATGTTGATTATTATGAGGTTTTTGCATGAAGAAATGCAAGTATATTTATGAGGTTTTTGCGTATAGAAACGCAAGTGTTTTATGGAGTTTATGATGATGAATAATATGAGGTTTATTATGGTGAATATTATGAGGTATATTGATTTTGTGAGGTTTGTTACACAAAGGGATGCAACGTGACAGATGAGGAAGACGTGGAAGATGGTTTCACGGTGAAACTGAACGTCAGCCCCATCAATTAAAGTTGTTTGTACAAAGGCACATAAGTGAGACGGATTTTGTTAATTTTCTTTATATGCAGTAGGTTCAATTTTAACACGAAGGGTACAAATTTAAGTAGGAAGTTGTTTATACAAGAAATAGTCCTAGAAAAGTCAAATTTCATGCCAAAAGATAAAACTAACTTTAAATATATTCGGAAGCAGGAAAACATTTTGCATAATTTGTTAACTTAAACTCAAGAAGAAAAATATTTTGATGAATTTAGTAGAACTTCCCCCATTTTTCATTTATATTTACTTGTCTCTGGTGAAATAATAAAAAAAAACTTAGATGTACATACATTTTTTCTTTGGGAAATAAACAATATTTCTGAAATAATAATGCTTTTATAAAAATATTTCTATAATAATGTTTTAAAGAAATTTTTTCCTTAGTAATAATGCTTTTGTAAGAATATTTATATTGTAATATTTTCTGTATTTTATTTCATGTAATAAAACGCACGAGGGCGGGGCACTCTTAGCACTGAAAACCAGATGATGACAGTTGGCATTGCGAAACCAGTAGGGTTGGATCCTGAGCAGAGCAAGGAATAAACACTTGGACAATCCATAGTATATAGGTCATTGTTAATGTCCAGAGAAGCAACATGGGACCTAAACATTAATCTTCCCCAACCACTACATGGTGGTGACAATGGATTTCCAGTAAGGGCCGTAGGGATAATCCATTCATCTATAGCCAGCCAAGGGCTAAAATTTCTGCTGCAGTTCCCGAAGCTAGCCACCTAGCTATAATGCAGTAGTTCCCATCATAGCTGCACTAACTTCTTTCGGATAAATGTTTTGTTTATGGTTTACAAGTGTCAGCAACCCAGGCGTCTGCTACAGCTAACTCAGCGACTACACCTCCAATCCACTAAACAAGTAATGACTCAGTGTAAGTGCAAAAGTACTAGACAAGGTGTGCCCGCAAAAAACTATATTTCCTCATAATGAACAATTGTTAATTTGCAGAAATTTTTTATTGATGAAGCGTATTTTACCAATTTGTATAATTTTGTTATCTTGAATGAAAGTTTTTAAATGGATGAATGAATTTCTTTTTTTTTAGTGTTAGGTTGAAAACTTAGTTTTTTCTATGTTGAGTAATGTGTTTTTTAGAGCTAGGGGCTAGCTCTATCTAAAAGGGGGAAATGTGTTACATAGGGAGTATTCATATTTGAGGAGAAAACTATAAAACAGTTTTAGTAGGTTACATATTGATACAAATTATTTTTCAAAGTTATAAATAATTGATATACTTTGCAATAATATTAAACAAATATTGAGAACGAGACCTGACATTAAATTATTAAACACAAACAATAAATACGAACTTGTACTCAATAGGTAACCTGCTAAATAAGCATATAGTAAAATTATAAATACGAATTTTATTAACGCGAGCGTCAGTCGAACTCTTAAGACAGTCCTATTCTTAAGTGTTAAGAAGTGCGACTCCTTATCCCGACGCATTTTCCCACATCAGTGATGTTGGTAAGAGCCCCATTTGTTACTATTGTTGTTGTGCCTGTTTGTACTGTGACATTGTTTGTTATTATTTTGTCAATAAATTATATATGTTTTAAACTCGTCTTCTACTTTGACTACCCAATCTCCCTCTCTCACAAGCCAAGTGAACGTCAGTCGCGGCTACCCCAAAGGGGGGTCGTAGTTTTTTAAAATGATTTATGTGAAATTTAAAATGTCAATTTGAGAAACGTCAGGTACTTACAAATTTGAAGAGATCCCAAATCCCTTTAAAATGTATAGATTCAACAACAACACAAGGTTGAACGTGAGCACCAAAGGAATAAATCCGAATTATAAACGAGAAACATACAACTTCCTTTTCTGCTTTTCTCACCAAAATTATTTGTACCCTTAGTTACTCATAATAAACATTTTATTTTAGGTCTGCTTTCAAAATATATTTATATTAAATTTCCATACAATAGACTACATACAACAGAAATGCGTTGCAATTGCGAGTCACTATATAAATTTCAAAAACGAAACCTTACAACTTTCCTATACACTTCCAGACTTTCTACCTGCTATTACTTTTAATTGTCTCTTTTGAAGTTTAAATAAATATATTTATCATCATTAATTCTGAAATTACAAATTTCTTAACTGTCGGTGGTGATTACCAGTATGCTCTTATTTCCACACCACCTTGCGGTAGAGCACTTGGCGCGTTTTTTTTTTATATGATGTCCCCAATAGGCTTAATCGACTTTTTGTTAGCTTGATTAACTTTCTTCTAACTCTTACTCTCTACTGCCAGTATATTACATTAATTTGAATTTTTTTGAAATTGAAGGTCCAAAACGTTCCCTTGCTTAAATAAAACTGCGAGTGTCGATTTCATTATCGTCTGCATCGTCTTTATCAAATTCAGCCTCTTCGTATTTATCCTGTTCCAAAAAACTAATACCTTATCTTCGGTTTCCTCGGCTTGATCTAAATCGTCTAGATATGTTTCGACATTTGTACACGTATGTCCTTGACATCCAGAACAAATAACGGAATGTTTTAGTCCAGTTTTTCTACAAGTGCATGCGGCTTTGCAGCCTTCTGTATACTTGCAGCTTATTGTTTTCAAAAATTCTTGTGGAGCAGCTTCGTTTTTGGTAGTAATAAGAAACAGACCATTTTTTTTTTCATCCAAGCCCAATTTTGATGACTTTTGGTATTGCCGTACCACTGCTGAATTTAACAGTATGTTCTAAAAGAGTGTTGGCGTGCAGCAGACTGAGTTGGAGGTAACGATGCAAGGTTACATGTATATTTTGCCACTAACTTAACAAAGCGTTTGTACCTGAATTCATTCAAAGAATGCTGTTCGGGTTCTGCTCCGTAAAGGGCTAATATAACTTTTCGGCCTGCTATATCTATAACACCAAGGTGAGAATTGGCGTCTTTAAAACATTCCACGTATTTTTGTAATCTTGCAGATTTTTGTTATAATTTAACAAGTTTTGCTTTACTTTGCCTAAAAAGTGCAGAAGTTGTCACATCCACTGAATGCGTGGAGAAATAATATGTTATCCGCAACTTTTTTTGGGTATTTAAAAGAGTCGAAGAATAAATTCGTTTGTCCGTTTTCCCCTTGCTTGGCTTCATGAAATACATGTTTGAACAACGTGAGGATAATCATGTCATAAGGATTAAAAGGTCAACGTCTTTACCAACTATAATTACCGAATCGTAATGAGGCAATATATCTATCGCTGAGTTAGTAAAAAGAGAACCAGAATCTTGGGCATCCTGCTCAACAACAAAACCTGCAATGGTAAGCTTTTTACGTAACAGTGAGATAAGCCGATTTTTATTTTGATCATTTGATAGAAACTTCTGTTGCATTGTTGCAATCCCTCGGTCTCTCATTTAAGCCCAGCTGACCTTAAAAGGGCGAACGTCAGCTTGGTCGATAAACCCAATGTTTTTATGTTCTTGTAGAATACACCGAGCATGGATTTATCGATGTTCCATCTAAACAGATTTTTCTATTCTGCGGCTTTAATCTGGGCTTTCAGATGGTTTGGTGGAAGCTCAGTGACCGACTCTGGGTCCGCACTTCGCGGGTCTCTTCGTCTGATGTCGAATACGAGACCGAGTTCATCTGCGACTCTCTTTGCTGCCTTGAATAATTCTGCGCCCACTCCTCCATTCTCATGATTTCTCACTAATTGCAGGATAAGGTCTGAGCTCCTAAGGACTTTACGTGCTACTACCCAGCCATGCGTGCACTCCAAATTCAAGAATCCTCGCATAACAAATCCGGTTTTGCGCTTTGCAACCTCCCCCCCCCCCCCCCCGGAATATTGTTAAATTAACAAAAAACGTCAATTTGTAATAACTTTTTTAAAAAATCCGAAATTATTAGACATCTTCTACCAAGTTTGATCGTAGCAGGGTGCAAACTTAATAATTATGAAATTGTAATTTTAATATTGACTCCATTTCCAATCACCTAAGCGATCTGCACTGATAAGATCTTTAATAACTAGAATCATGGCTATAATGTTACTGTAATATTTAAATAAAAGTGATTCGTTTGGTCTTCTGTTAGTAAAATCTTCTAAGGGACACATTATTTTTTTAAATCGAATTGTACAAAACTCCTTTTAAAAAATGTATCTTGAAAAGCTTCAATTATTGATATCGCCGAGATGTTTCATCCGTAAATGCTCTTAATAATTGTAAGCTTTCGAGGGCTTTTCCGAGGAATAACGCGTTCTTAACCGATCTAGCATCGAACCAAAATGAACTTGATCGACGATGCCAACTCCAAATATTCCATTTTCAACCAAAATATCTTTGGCACCACTATCCCCTACGTATTTAGCTAAATATGGAAGAACTGTTTTTATTGTGTGAAAATTTCCAACCATTGCAACAAGGCTTTTAAATTCAGCTTAACTTTATATTTCGACTTATTTGGTAAACATCTTCATCACAAAAGCCCGGTAAATATTGTTGATTTAATTGTCCAGCAATTTTTTTGAAATTGCTCATCTTGGTATATGCTGTTGAGAATTCAGTTAATGGTGTACTAATATTTGACTGCACAATGGAATTAAAAGCAGTCCACGAGGGACTAATTTTGACATCTTTGTAATGAAGGAAGGCGATAAGAATATGGTAATTAATATGATTAATACAATATGTCCAAATAATGAGACGGAATGCATAGAATTTACCCGTTTAGGCAAATATCAGAGCACAAAAATACGTCCCATTAAGGTGACACTTAGCAACGACAAGCAAGTACTTTCCGTTATACGAAATGCTAAGAATTTACGTAACAACAGAGAATATCGTCATATCTCAATTTCGTACGATCGCACCAAGCGCCAAATTGAATATTATAAAACCCTTAAAACTGAACTGGATGAACGTCGTAGCCAAGGAGAACATGATTGTAAAATTAAATATTATAACGGAGTTCCCAAAATAGTATCAAATTTAAACTAATATCGTCCGACAGTGCTAGTGATTTATTAATTAGTTACCAAAATGTAAGAGGACTAAGAAGCAAAATACAAAAATTCTACACTACAGTTTCGGAAACTGAATTTGATATTGTTGCGCTGAGTGAGACCTGGCTGCAAGATGATGTAGGCAACAGCGAACTTTTCCCTCCGATCTATAACGTGTACAGATGTGACCGTAAGTTGGATCGTACAAATCTTACTACAGGTGGGGGCGTACTCTTAGCTTGCAAAAACGTTTTAAAAAGTGAAAAATTAGATCTATCTCATCTTGAGACCAATTTTCCTTTTCTAGACATTATAGGATGTAAGTGCACAATGAATGGTAAAGTGATTTTTATAGTAGTTATATATATACCTCCTACCACCACATTACAATGCTATGAGCAATTTTTTGAGACTTTTGAGTTGTTGAATTTATTATATAATCAAAATATTTCAATCATAGGGGATTTTAATAACCCAAATTATTGCAACAATGACAGCAGTAAGAAAACAATATGTATAAATAATTTCTCCAGCTTTTTCAACTTATGCCAGTTTAATAACATAACCAATGTCAATGGTAGAATACTCGACCTAGTTTTCTCGAATTTGAAATGTGAGACTATGCGCAATAATACTCCTTTTGTAAAAGAAGATGCATACCATCCTGCACTATTTATCTCAATTGAGAAAGTGTCAAAACCTAATAACTTTCATTCCAACCTAACACAGAAAGCATATAACTTTAGGAAGGCCAATTTCGCAACTTTATATGATGCGTTTTTTAATGTCGATTGGTCTTTTGTAAATAACTTCTCGGATGTAAATATTGCACTTGACGCGTTGTACAGCAAATTGTATGAAATATTGGACGCCCATGTCCCTCTTTATAAAAAGATAAACAAAAAATATCCCAAGTGGTATACGTTGGAGATAATTTCTAATATAAAAGAAAGTACAAATATTACAAAAAATATAAAGAAACAAAGGATAATTTTTATTTGGAACAATTTAAACATTTAAGATCTGTAATAAAGAATCAAATCAAAGCTGCATACGATATCTATCTGTCGGACGTTCAATCGTCTCTAATTGTAGATCCGCAAAACTTTTGGTCGTACATACAGTCAAAAAAAAAAGTAAATCTAGAATTCCTGGTAAAATGTTTTTTGAGAATGAAGCGTATGATAACCAGCAAAACATTGTCAACGTATTCGCTGAATTTTTTAGCAATATATTTGCGCCAGCTGATAATCAAATAAATATAAATTTTAGAAATGAAACAACTTCCTTATACAATAATAATGTACATGTTGATATGATAAATGTAGACGAAATATACGATGCGATCAAAAAGCTCAAAAACAAATTAACCTCTGGTCCCGATTTAATTCCATCGTTCATGGTCAAAGATTGCGGTTATATTTTAGCTGAGCCGTTATGTCATTTGTTTAACATGTCTCTACGATTAGCTACTTTTCCCAGTAAGTGGAAGCTTGCTAAACTCTGCCCTATATTTAAAAGTGGTGATGTCACAAAAATTAATAATTACCGCGGAATATCCATCCTATCTAACTTTGCAAAGGTTTTTGAAATAGTCTTATATAATCGTATCTACCTTTCAACTAATTACATTTTATCTCCCTTTCAACATGGATTTGTTAGTAATAGATCTACCGTTAGTAATCTCGCCACATTCTCTCATTTTGTGAGCAAAGAACTCGATAATAAAAGTCAGGTGGATGTGATATATACGCACTTTTCAAAAGCCTTCGATAAGGTCGACCATAACTTATTGTGTGACAAACTTTTAAATATTGGTTTCAGCAATCAACTAGTTTTGTTCTTTCAATCCTATTTCTATAGACGTGAACAGTTTGTTACATACAATGGTTTTAACTCTCAGATGATTATTGCTACCTCCGGGGTCCCTCAGGGCGCCAATCTTGGTCCATTGTTCTTTCTGTTATTTATTAACGATATATTTAACAATATTAGTTGTAATAAATTGTGTTTTGCCGACGACTTAAAAATCTTCACGAATGTCCATACCATCGAGGACTGTATACGCCTACAGAACGACTTGAATAGTATTAAGGTTTGGTGTGATGTCAATAAACTGCATTTAAATGTTTCGAAATGTAAAGTAATGACATATTCTAGGAAACAATTAAATATAACTTATGAATATACTATTGATGGTAACACTTTAGTCAGAGAAAACACAATAAAAGACTTAGGGGTGATTTTTGATTCACAAATGACTTTCATCCAGCATATAAATACAAAAACGTCTGAAGCAGTTAAAATGCTTGGATTTATTATACGCAATTGTTTATCGTTTACTAATACCGCTGCTTTAAAAACACTATATGCCTCATACGTAAGATCTAAACTGGAATATGGTGCTTTAATTTGTAATCCTTACTATTATTGCCACAAATATGCCTTAGAAAACGTGCAAAGAAGATTTTTAAAATTTTTGTACTTTAAGACTACAGATAATTATCCTGAGCGGGGAATAGATAATAATTATTTACTCCAATGTTTTAACCTCTAATCCTTAGAAACTCGTCGCAAATACAACTCCCTATCTTTCCTTCACAAACTGTTACACAATAAAATCGATTGTTCTGACCTTCTGGCTGCATTAAATTTTTTAGTTCCAAGGCAAGAGTCGAGGCAGAATCTCACATTTCATATTGATACAGTTAGGACAAATGTGTTTTTTAATTCACCAATACACATAATGTGCATTAATTTCAACAGCATTAGTCATTTATGCGACATTAACCAATGCAATTTAATCAAACTAAAAAGTATATGTTACAATCAGGTTTAACTACACACTAATATTTTTAGATGCCATTATGTATGTATCCTTACAATTAATTAAAACTGAGATATTTTAGCTCTTAAAATATTTAGATGTAGGTAATTATAATTTTTATGTTAACTGTTTTTATACTCACACTTGTCATATATACGCTATACTTCTTTACATTTGTGGTCTCTATTGTGTTTTTTCTTATTGTATTTGTTTCTTTTTTTCTACTCATACTTTTAGCTATTACATTAGTTTGTAGTACTATATTTTGTACACTTCAAAGTGTCCTGTAATTGGGCGTGAGCCTGTTGGACAATAAACGATTATTATTATTATTATTATTATTATTATCCCAATATTCGATAATTTGACAAATTAATCCTAGACAAAGTCCATGCTAGATCATCAATTCCAATTGTTTCGTATATAGTTTCCCAAGTTAATGGAAGAGTCTCCGACTTCCATCGGATATAAGAATATTTTCAGTAGATTTTTTTTAAAGAAAAAATTTTGACAAGATGCAGTCAGACTCCAAGTTCTTGGAGAATTATCTATGTTAATGTCAGGAAGAGTAAATTTTTTAATAGTGATACTCATATGAATTCTATTCTATTCTCGAAATTTGGCCGTGGTCGAAAAAACCATTAGCACAGTGCCTAGTAGTTTATGATTGTCCAAATCACCCTGAATCAAAAGTTTTTTTTCCTTTTTTTTTTTAAATTAATTAACAACAATCATTTACAGGTAGGTTTTTATAATTGCTATCGAATTTTATATTCTTTATTATCTAATTACTTACAAAATGCTTTTTTTCTTTCTTTTTTCTTTTTGTTTTTATTTTCTTTTTTTCTTTTTTTATGTTTTTATTTACCTTATTTTATTATATATTTCTTCATATATATATAGTTTTTTTTTTGGTTTTTTTTTTCATCCACATTTTTAGGATTCACAGGGACACGTACATTGCCAAGGGGTCTGTCATGGCAAAACACACAGAATGACCACGGATAGTTTTTTTTGGTTAACAATGGTTAAAAACAAAGGAACTTAATTCTATACATAATATATACATACATCTTTTTTATTAAACTTATTATAATGTTATATTTTAATCTTTTGTTCAATAACATATTTATATAATAGCCTATAAACATTTTTATTTTTGAGCGTCAATAAATATTTCAAATTAAATGGTTTTGCAATTTTTTCCTTGTACAAATTGTCAATGAATATTTTTATTGAATTTTGTTTTCCCCTACATTCTAATATCATGTGTTGCAAATCTCCAAATTCTCCACATTCACAATTCTGGGAGTTACTCAATTTAATCTTAAAGATATGTGCCGGAAAGAGTCCATGATTGAAGCGCATTCTACATATTACTTTAACGAAATTTTTATTTCTAATTTTCGTATTTGAATACCATGGTATTTCCAAAGGATTAGTTTGCAAACTTTTGTAATATTTTCCTTTTTCGGATTGGTTATATTCTAATCTCCAACTTTCTGTGTTCTTTTGTTTGAAATATTTACATAAGTCCGAGGCTATGTATTTATACATAGTACTTTGTTCTGATGATATCGCTGCCTTTGCTATACTGTCTACTCGTTCATTTTCCTTTATACCACTATGCGCCTTCACCCACACTAAAGTAATATTTAGATTATTTCTTCTACATTCTTTTATTTCTTGAATGATATTCATAATTAGATAGTTAATTTTAGAATTGCATTTTAAATTGCTCAATTTGTCCACTGAGCTTTTACTATCTGTGATGATTAGGATGTTTTTATTTTTAAGATTTTTTACATATTTAATTGCTTCTAATATAACTACTAGCTCGGTGGAATATATACTAAAGTATGGAAATAGTTTTATTTGTTTACTTTTATTTAATTGTGGATCAAGATATGCACATGCTGTACCATCTAATGATTTGGGCCCATCTGTAAATATTTTATACCCTCTAGGAGAAAGTTCATGTATATCGTAGTTAAACATGTCATTTCTAATCTGAGGAGGAAATTTGTTATAGTTTCTCAGATAATATGTATTAAAATTCTGCATATGTTCATTCATATCTAACTGATATATACAATCTATTTCTCCTATATAAAGATTTTCTTTTTCACTTAAGATTTTTTCATATCCTTGAATTAGTGGAATGGACTTTTTCTTTTTCCAGTATACTGCTGTTAGGTCCAATATATAAAGTTGATGTAAATTATTAGATATGTCACTGTTTTTTTCTATTATATTAATTAAAAAATTTGTACATAACGTTTGTCTTCTATAATTTAGTGGATTTTCGTTGCATTCTGCTAATAAGTTATTAATAGGGGTACTATTTAATGCTCCTATGCATACTCTGAGACACTTGTTCTGAATCGTATTTAATTTATTTAAATGACAATTTGCAGCTTGTGCATAAAATATGGATCCATAGTCTAGGCTTGAACGTATATATGATTTATAAATTATTAGGGATATATTACTATCTGCACCCCATGTTGTGTGACTAACCATCCTTAAAATATTCACTGCCCTTTCTGTTCTCTGTATTAATTTTGTGATATGTTCCTTAAATAATAATTTTTTATCCAAGATTAATCCTAGAAAACATACTGATTCGCTAATATTATATTTGTTATTATCTAGTAAAAAGTACTTAGGTATTTTTTCACGTTTCCTTGTATATACACATATTTGTGTTTTCGTTTGATATTTTAAGACCATTACAAAAAGTCCATTTGTTTATCCTTTCCATATTTTTATTTAGCTTCTGTAAACCCGCATTTATTTCGGAGTTTGTTACATAAATGCAGATATCATCTGCAAATTGTATTACATTTATTTCTTTTTCTATAAACTCCTCAAAATCAGAAACATACATTATATATAAAATGGGGCTTAATATTCCACCCTGGGGCAATCCTATGTTAGTTGTCCTAGGTTCCATTAATTTATTATTGACCTTGATAAAAAGTCTACGATTTTCGTATAATGAAATGACGTTATTAGCGATTTTTTTGGGTAATCCTATGTCTAATATTTTTTTCTTTAATGTTTGCAAATTCACATTGTCATATGCACTCTCAATATCCAGAAATAGGGCTGTTACTGATTTTCTGTTAGTGTATGATATGTTAATATCTGTTATTAGCTTTGCTAGACCATCGTATGTGGAGCACCTATTTCTAAAACCATATTGACTTTTAGGGAGTTTTTTATTATTTTCTAGCCACTTCATTAATCTATTTTTTATTAATCTCTCATAAGTTTTAAGGATACATGACGCCAGAGATATAGCCCTATATGAATATGCGTCAGTTGGATCTTTAGACTGTTTCAAAATTGGAATTATATAATCTTTCCATTGTTCAGGTATGTTATTTGTTGTCCATATCATATTATAGATTTCTAGCAGTAATTTCCTACCATTTTCAGACAAATTGTACAGCATTATATAATGTATGTTATCCATTCCGGGAGCAGTATTTTTATTTGATTTTAAACTATTTTTCAATTCAGCCATTGAAAATTTATTGGTAAGCTCTGTTTGACTATTGTCTTCCTCAATCTGTTCATAGTTAGTTATTTGTACAGCCATAGGTAGTGCAAGTTTTGATATGAATTTTTCTATCCAATCGCCTTCAACCAAGGGGACTCTGTTGTTTTTATGTACGTTATTTATTTTTCTGATTTGTTCCCAAATATCTTTAATTGGTATATTGGTAAGTTTATTACAAAATTCTTTCCAAGATTTCTTTTTACTAGAAAGTATTACTCTTTTGGCTATTGCAATGCACTTCTTTATAGTTTTCAGTGTTAGAGTTTATTTTGAATTTTTTAACAGCTTCCCTTTGATTGACAATGGCGATTTTACAATCGTTATTCCACCAAATCTTTTGAATAGATTGTTCGCAACATTCTGTTAATTTGTTTAAAAAGTTTTCATAGTTTAGTTGTTCTTTGTCTATATATTCATCTACGAAATTTTCCACCAAACAAGAAAAAAGTGTCCAATCAGCTTTACTAAAATTCCATTTTTTAAACGGATTGTTTAATGTTACATCATCATTGTTTACTATTTCCATAATAATTGCATAATGATCAGAACCTATTGTATCTGGAAAGATTTTCCATTGAAACTGCAATGCAATGCAATTTCAGGGTTACATATTGATAAATCTATTGCTGACTTATTTTGATGATTGTTGCTTTTAATTATTGTTTCTTCACCTGTATTTAAATAAACTAAATTACACGATTCTAGTGTATCTAATAAAATTTGACCAGAATAATCCGTCCAATCACATCCCCAAGCAGTGGCGTAACTAGAAATTTTAGTCCCTTAAGCAAAATTGTATTTGGGCCCCCTTCCCGCGAGCGAAACGAGCGCAAAAAAATTCGCCGCAGGCAAAATTTTCTTAAATTATCAAGGTCATGCGTTTTACAAGCCCAGAAAACCCCAGAAAAATTGTAACTTGCCCCTAACATAACGCACACATGGGTCCAAAACAAAAAGCATTAAATTTTTTTAAATTTATTTAATGCATTTTAAAAAGTCAACATTATTATATAAAAGTTCTAAAAATAAAAAATAATCCTCAAAATTAACAAAAAATTTAAAAAGTAACAAAATAAACATATTGTTTATAATAAAAAATATAAAAACAGTAACATATATTTTCCATACATTATATTCTACAATATTTACTTTCAAATCTACATGAAATTTACTTTTCTACTTTTCATAGCTGCAAAATTTTTAATTAATTCTGTTGTGTCCAAATTATCAGCTTCATCTCCTTCAATGGAAATTAAAGATAAATAATTTAACCGTTCCTGATGCATTGCATTTCTTAAATAATTTTTTATAATCTTTAATTTACTAAAAGATCTTTCTGTTGTTGCCGACGTTACGGGCAAAGTTAAATACAAAATTAGTGCTGTAGTAACATCTTTGAAATTACATGTTAAATTATAATATTTTATTATTAATAATTCAGCAAATTCTCTTACAGTTGTAATTTTATTTAGATGCTCTTTGAAAAAGCTGCTTGAAACAATTTGTACAAGTTGAATCGGAAAATTTGTACTTAAGTCATTGCTATAAATTTTTTGTAAATTTTCTGCAAAAGTTACAATATTTTCTTCGGTTAGCGTTAATAACTTTACAGGATTTAGAAAATAAAAATTATCAACAATTTTTTGCATTGCATTGAATCT
This sequence comes from Leptura quadrifasciata, assembly GCA_963675555.1. Classification (NCBI taxonomy): domain Eukaryota; kingdom Metazoa; phylum Arthropoda; class Insecta; order Coleoptera; family Cerambycidae; genus Leptura; species Leptura quadrifasciata. The sequence continues at coordinate 155,354,585 of OY776673.1, forward strand.
ACTTTTAATTTGGACTATACTAACGTCTAAAATTTTGAAAAATACTTTTATTCTAAAATTATCTTCGGCTTTATTAAACGTGACATAATGTTCCTGTTCTTGTTCCTGTTCGTCAAAAAAATTTTTTTGTACGGATATTCTTTTTTCTATAAAATTATCCGGAACTCCCCATTTATCAGTAGTTTTTTTAGCTTCATTTTTACATTCATTAAAAGATTCTCTCAGTTTAATTAATGCTTCAGTAGTTGTCTTTAATGCAATTGATGCTTTTTCCAAATCTATTTCTTTAGATTGTAATAATTTTGAGGTAATATTAACTTCATTTAATAATTTAAATAAAAATGTGCAAAGAAACACAAACTGGAAATTGGTCATCATGTTTTTAATTCTTTTTGCTTCATTGCGTTCTTCTTTCTTGGTGCTTTTTAATGCTATTTCTGTTAAAGTCTTTAATATGTCAACGTACCTTAGTTTAACAGCCAATAGTGATGTAACACGTCCTGACCATCTTGTGGGATTTAATCTTTTGATTGTAGTTGTTGATTCTTCTGTGAATGAAGCCAACGTTTCCCATCTATTTAAACTATAGCCAAAAAAGTTATATATGCTTCCAAGATTGACAAAAAAAGTGTCAGCTTCCTTTGAATTTTTAATGCAGTCATTTATTACCAAGTTTAGATTATGAGATGCACAATGTACATATTCGGCATTTGGTTGAATTTCTCGAATTTTTTGTTGTACACCATTATATAGACCACTCATTACATTTGCCCCGTCAAAACCTTGACCTCTACATTTGTTCAAATCTATTTTGTGCTTTTGAAGCAATTCATAAATTGTATTCGTTATACCAGTAGCTGAACGATCATTTATTACTAAGTAACCCAAAAATGTTTCTCTAATTTTAATACTAATTGGAATGTCTTCTGAGTTTCTTTCAATATCTATATATCTATAAACATGGCTTAATTGATCTACTTTGTTAATATCTTGAGTAGTATCCATTATAGTTGCATAAAATGGAGCAGATTTAATATCTTCAACCAGTTTTTTTTCCAAATATATTCCAATTGTATTAATTAGTTCGTTTTGAATTGTTGGGCTTAAGTATCTAATTTGCCCTTTTCCTTTATTTAATACTTCCTTCATTACCAAATCATACCTGGATAAGAGTTTTACTTCTTGCAAAAAAACCACCACCAATCTTTCAAGAACTTGTCTCCAAAAGTTAGTTTCAGACCTAATTTTATCTCCAAGATCTTTGTCTATTGTATTGTTTTTCTTGCATCGTTCGTATATACAGCAAGCATTAATATGCGCACGGGAATTTTCGTGAACCGATATTTTTAATGACAGATTTTTCCAAGTCCTTATTCCTTCTGTCCAGTTACTTGACGATGAAAAGAGCCAACACGGATTACAATACACAACATCTAAACCAGCCGAATAACACAACCATGTTCTATTAATATAACCATAAGCAGTTTTCACTTTATAATAGTTTTCTGAGAATGATCTGTTGTCTTGATTTACATCTTTTGGAAAAGGACCATTTGGCTTGCATGGCTCTAAACTAATTACTAACTGTTTAATTTTGTAAGTTAGTTCTGAGTTTTTTAGTGATTCAAACACTGTTTCTTTGCATAGGCATACACTTCTTTCTTCTAATTCTGAACTTTCTGTTACTAATTCTTGATCACTTTTTCTTTCTTTTTCTTCTATTTCATGTGATGTTTTGGGAATATATTCTGATTCTGACTCTGATGTCTCTGATACACTCGTACTCGTAGTAGCAATTTCATTTTCAACTTGAATAACTTCATTTTCATCTTGACGAGCGAAAAAAGATGAAATTTTTGGTATTTTATTTAATCTCTCTTGGATTTCTTTTGCGCGTCTTCGTTTTGCAGCTCCGCTTGTTTTGCTATAATTTTTATCAGCCATTTTGTATGTCTATGTAGTCTATTAAATAAATATTATTTTGGTCAGTTTAGTATATAATAATATAGTATATGTTGTTCTGTGATCTGTGATATTGTAGTGATTAAAAACAGGCCAAACAGCGTAACAATAATAGCCCCCGGTTTACGGCACGCCGACAACTAGACAACTACGCAACTGTAGACTTGCACAAACTTGTGCTGTGCGGCACAGCACAGCTGTGCGCGCTAGAAAAAACCCCGCATTTTTCAAATATTGAAAACAAAATTATTTAATAACAATTTCTGGATATTTTGTGTAAAAATTTCTAGGCATAGTAAATATAAAATTTTTTTAGTATCTTTAAACGTAGGTCCCGAGGGGCCCCTTGAGTCCCCCGGGCCCCTAAGCTGTGCTTAACCGCGCTTAATGCTAGTTACGCCACTGTCCCCAAGCTACATGATGCCTGTTAAAGTCGCCACCAACAATAAATGGTTTTTTCAAACTATTAAAAAAATTTTCCCATTGTAACTTATTTATTTGTAACTGAGGTTTTACGTACAGGGAGTACAAGAACAAAGGTTTTTTGTTTTCTAATTGAATTTGTACACCCAGACACATAACCCCTTCTATATTCTGAAACTGATTTTCCTCTATGAGTGCGATATTCTTTTTTATTATTATGGCTACACCGCCATATCCGTCCGCTCTATCTCTATCCACTGATTGTAATATTATTCGATTTTTTTAGCCATGTTTCTGACACTAATGCTATAGAGATTTTATTTTCGTATAGAAAATATTCCAGATTACCCTTATTAGAAATTAGAGACCTTGCATTCCACTGTAATATTTTACAGGGGTACATTTTTGCTAATAATTTCATGAATATTTTTTTGCAATACATTAACTAAGTCTTGATCTAACGTGTCTTTTCCGTTTAACAATGTCCTTACTAAATTTAAAATTATATTTGTTATTTTTGTTATTTGTTCGGATTGTCTATTATTATTGTCTATGATTCTGTGGTATTGTGGAGCTACTCTGTATTGCTCCATGTTTACCGGAGCTACTTTGGGCTGTGATATAATTTCCCTATGTTCCTCTGCTAAAGGATTGCCTCCCTGGTCGTCTCTACGCGTACGTTTTATTTGAGCCATATTATCTAATTCTACAGAGCTTTTATTTGTATTTGTTTCCTGAACAACACGAAAACAACTACTATCGTATTTAGTTAAAGCTTCCTTGTAAGATATATTATTGGTACCCATTATTTCCTTAATATTTTTTTGTTTTTTAAATTCTGGACACATTTTATAATCTGTAGCTTTATGATTTCCTTTACATACAACGCAATATAAATTTCCTGGATTATCACAATTCTCGTTATTATGTTCCTGTCCACATTTATTACACCTTTCTTTTCTTTAGCCCTACACTGCGCACTTAAATGCCCATACCGCAAACAACGTAAACATTGTACCACTCTCTGTATATATGGTTCTACCTCCATTATTACCCTATGTATTGATATTTTTTTTGGCAACTGATTCCCTTTAAATGTTACTATTATAGTGGATGTAGGTACATACTCCACCCCTCCCTCTTCGTTTACTATTTTTCTGCTTAGTCTTTTATCATTAACAACTTTAAAATTATCTCCAAAAATAGGTTTAATATATCCTACTAATTCCTGCTCTGTAAAACTTCTATCTACATATTTTATTACCCCCTGTCTCCTAGTTAAAAATAGCGGTATGTAAGCAATATACTTTTTATTTTTTAATTCTTCATTAGTACTAATTTGTTTGCACTTAAAGGTTTAGAGAATTATACTTTTATTCTGTTTTTACCTATATTATGTATATTTATTATATCACCTGAACTTACTTTTAAACAATCATTTATTAATTTTGCTACTGACAGTAGATGCGCCTTGCCTATGTTTCCCGTCGTTTTTTCTACATGCACGATATACGGTCCGATATCAGTGGCCTCGAATAAAATAGTTTCACGGTCATTTCTTATATTATTATTGTTTTTTCTCTGAAGTTTCTCCAAATTTATTAACTGTGAACTTGAATCATTTACGTTGTTTATTTCCCTTAAATCACTCCTTTTGTTTATGTTAATTACACTTACCGTTAATGCCTCTTTTCTATTTCTTTCTAACCTACTTGCATCCTATAAGTTACATATTTCCATATCCCAGCTTATACCATGCTTATTTTGTTCTATTCCACTTAACTGATCCTTATCCCTGTTAGGGGGGTCAGGGGGTTTCCCCTTGTTCATACCCTTCATCACTTAACACCACCCTACTTTATTATTACACTCTTTTTTATCAAACCACTTCAGCACGTGTGTCGTCTTGGACGATCCTAACTGAACTGTACTCATATGAATAAAATTAATAGATCAAATGACTTACCTGTAAGGAAATTTAATCGTAATTATACCAGCAGTCCTGTCCGAAATTATTACAACTTGTAGTAGTGCTAACTTCTACCAATACTGTACAACGTTTAAAGAATTTTTTACTGCCCCGTCACCGTCTGCTGTGACGGGCCTGATGCCTCTCGCCTGGCGCGCCATCTGTTGTAGCAACTCTACATCTTCACTGTAGTTAAAAGAAACCTGTATATGTAGGTCGTTTTTATGTTTATGTGAGGGTTTCACTAGAAGTTCTTGGGAATATAGGGAGGGATGTAATAATTTCGGACAGGACTGCTGGTATAATTACGATCAAATTTCCTTACAGGTAAGTCATTTGATCTATTAATTATACTTCACAGTCCTGTCCTCATTATTACAACTTGTAGATGTTTAGAGAAGAAAAACTAAAAACGACCTAGCGAGGCTTGTCATCTTAATAAAACCATTTTATGAAAAAATAAACGTTTTATTATTGATTATGTTTGTTATTTAAAACAACTCACTTTTTTTTAACAGAAAATATGCAAGAAAACTCCATAGAGTATAAAAATAACAAATAAACCTACTTGGACACTATCGAATTAACCAAGAGAATAACTAACTTAAATTTATCTTTCTTATTATTTAGTATTAAATAAGTAATACTACATAACTTTTCTTATTACTCAGCTGTAGGAATCAATACTAACCCCGAATCTTTTAAGATGCCATGCGCAAAAGTGTTTGTACTAACATTGATAGGTTTATTATAAAAAATGTTAAAAGTGTTGGATTTTCTTGACCATCCGGCCCTTTTGCGTATTTCTTCAATATTAATACCTGCTCTATGTGCTGCTGATGTTGCAGCATGCCTTGTGCTGTAACTTGAGTAAATGGATGTGTCAACTCCACTTTTTTGAAGTACCGTTTTGATCCACCGGCTTATGGTTTGCACTGTGGCTGGGTGGTGAGGCTTCTTGTAAGTAAGTATCAATGTGTCATCCGTGGTTCTAAGATTTTCTGTCCTTTTTATGTAGGCAGTAAGTAACCTTGCAAGGCACAAATTCGGTCGTTCGTTAAAGTAGGGTATTATTATCAGTGGTTGGTATCGACCTTTCCCAGTAGTCTTTATTCTGTCTGGGATGTATAATTCAATCCTGTGTCATCCAGGTGTTTTATATGTTTTAATCTTATTTTAGCAAATGTTTGTAATCTGTGGGCAGAGATTATTGCTAGCAAGGTCACCAGCTTCAATGTCATACTTTCTAACGATAAGCTTTGTACAGGTTGATGTTTCTCCAAATATGTCAGAACCTGATTGGTATCCCAAGTTGAGTCGTATTTAGGTTTTTGAGGTTTTATATTATAGATTCCTTTCAAGAATCTCTTTATTAGTTTTTCATCATTATTGGCTATTGGAAGGACAAGAGATAGAGCCGATTTGTAGCTGTTAATGGTTGAATAAGACTTACCCTGTATATGTAATTCATTCAAAAATTTTATGAAATGTTCTAAACTGTAAGCGAATGGGCTAGTTTGGTAATTTTTACAAAATTTCCACCATCTTGAATAGGCAGATTCGTATTGTTTATGAGTCCCTGCAGTTATGGAGGCAATGATGGCGTGTATTCCGGCTTCTGGAAAGTTCCTTTTTAAAAAAGATTGCCGGATAAAACACCTACCATCAATGTAATCTTCTTCCACATTGGGTGTGGTGTCCTGAAAGGTGATAATAAAAGTGTCTGATTTGGGTTGAAAATAAGGGGTTCTTGTTCTAACAATTTTAAGAATAAGGGGAACCAAGGTTGTCCTTCCCATTTAGGTATTACTACAATCCCCCTAGCTTTCTCTTCGATTATTTTATTGAGAACTTTACTAATCATACAAAATGGCGGGAAAGCATAAAAAAATATGTTAGACCAAGAAATGGTAAAGCAATCTGTACATATTGAGTACGGATCAGGTTTCCATGAAATATAAGTTTTACATTTTGCATTTAAGTGAGTTGCAAATATATCTATTTTTGGTACCCCAAACTTCTTACAAATAATATTAAAATGAAAAGTAGATATTTCATATTCAGTATCTACTGAGGAACACCTTGATTCCCTGTCTGCCTCTATATTGAGTTTTGAGTTTATATAAGAAGCATATAATCTTATTTCTTTTTGTTCACAATATTGCCAGATGTGTCATGCTTTTGCATTTAGGTTTTTAAATTTTACACCCCCCATTCTATTTATGTGTGAAATGGCCGTTATATTGTCTATTCTCAGAAGAATATCACAATTTGACATGTTTTTCGTGAATGCTTTAAGACCATTTTTTGCAGCTAACAGTTCCAGATAATTTATGTGGCATTCTGCTTCTTGCGGAGACCAGAAGCCATGAATATTCTGGTCTCCGCAGGACGCACCCCAGGCTGTTGTTGAAGCATCTGTGTATATAATGAGTTTGGGATCCAAAGGCCTAATAGAACTGTTGGCATTTGATATATGATTGATCCACCAAAGTAGATCTCGCTTAACTTGATGTTTGATAATCATTGTTCCCCCGTAATTGCCCTTCCTTTTTAGTGCCAGCATTTTTTCCCTCTCTAATACTTTTGTGTATAACCAACCATAAGGTACAGCTGGGCAAATCGCTATCAATGTGCCAATTATTTTAACCAGGTCTCTAATCTTACATGTAACGCAGTTCAAAAAATTGTTCAGTAGTTTTAAAATTTTCACACATTTTTGTGCTGGCAGTGAAATTGTCATATATACCGAGTAATATTTAAATCCTAAAAATTGGCATAGATTTTTTGGTGCTAAGGCACTCTTTTCTTTATTTATTATAAAACCCAATCTACCCAGCTGACTAAGTACTGCTTGAGTGTTTACTGCACTTTCGTCTTCAGATTTTGCTATTAGCATGAAATCATCTAGATATGCCACACAAACAATACCTCGAGCCCTTGATGACTTTAAAAATGGTTTCATTAGTTTTGTAAATATGAATGGTGCCAGACTGTAGCCAAAAGGCAAGCAAGTAAATTGGTATAACTTTCCTTTAAATTGAAACCTAAAGTATTTCCTGTATTTTCTGTTGACATTTATCAAAAAATAAGCGTCTTTCAGGTCAATAGTGGTAAGGAAGGAATTATGGAAGATAAGTTTTAAAACTGTGCGATGATCTTCGAGTTTAAAGTGGGGTGGACTAACAAACTTGTTTAGGTTTTTTAAATTCAGGATAAACCTATAATCACCATTGGGTTTTTGTCTGAGGAAATACGAGGAGAGGAATTCCCCCTTACTATGATTACAATTTTCTATGGCCCCAATATTTAATAGATGACCAATACTTTTTTCATATTCTGATATCTTATTTCCTAGGTTTACTTTGGGTAAATATTTTTGGCTTGGTGTGGATGTAAAGTTTATTTTAATACCTTTTACCCAACTTAAGACAAGTGGGTTATCTGTTAGATTTTGCCATTCATTGAGGAATGACTTAAGTCGACCAGTATACTTGCTTGTTACCTCTAATAATAAGGATGTTTGGTCTTCCTCAAATCTGTTTTCCTCTCGTGATGGTCCTTGAACCTGATGTGATCTGATTTCCATGGTCCCCTTCTGCCTTCTTTTTATTGATTTATTGATTGGTTTCCTCTGTTGGCTTAGTAAACATTTCATTTAAGGATTTTGCCAATACTGACAGAGCATGCCCTATTTGTATCTGTAATTTACTTGTAAAGTGGTCTTGTTTTTTAATAATGTCAGGGATGCAAATTTCGACTTCCTTATTTAAAATGGGGGCTTCAAGACGTTCACAGTTCCTTACTAGCGGACATTTTTCAATCATACTTTTCCTATCCTCTTTTCCAAGACCTTTTTGAATTATTTCTGCCCAGCGGGCTGAAATGTGAGGGTGAACTTCTGGTCCCTGAGGTGTATTGCACAGTGGGTCACCACCCAAGATGTTCACAAATTCTATCGGTATATTGTCTTTGCCTTGCTCGACATTTTGTTCAATAATGGGCACTCCGTCCTCATTTGAAGATAGGAAGTCACTGGTTTCCAAATAGGTTGAGCTGGAATCCGAGTCGGAACCTAAAATAGGGGATTCCAAGTAGTACATACTTTTATTTGATATGTAAAAGTAGTGTACTACATGATTAGACTGATCATTCTTTGTGAACAAAGTATAGGTACTTCATGTGATCATACCACTTTGTAAGTCGTTATTGTGATTTATCATATTATGATAACAAAAAAAAAACGACTAGCCAGATAATTATATTTTGTGAAAGTTTTGGTATTTCATGTGATCATACCACTTTCGAAATTGTCTTGAATTATTTCGTGTTGGCTTGGTTCGCCATTTTTGGGGTGTAGACAGGAATCTAAAACAATAAGAAAATACTTACTGCTTGACGAGCTTAGCTCTATTTTCTTTTGTAATTTCCTAATCTTGTTTAAGATCTTCTCGTTTTTCTTCTATTTTCGACTCGATTTTTGGATTTTCTTGCGAGTTTTTCCCATTGTAGATGATTTTCGTTGTTTATGTAAAGGTACAAATTAACAAAGTGAAGATGTAGAGTTGCTACAACAGATGGCGCGCCAGGCGAGAGGCATCAGGTCCGTCACAGCAGACGGTGACGGGGCAGTAAAAAATTCTTTAAACGTTGTACAGTATTCTTAGAAGTTAGCACTACTACAAGTTGTAATAATGAGGACAGGACTGTGAAGTATAATTAGTGATTATCGTTTTACTTTTACAAGTATTGTGAATTGCAAACCCTGTACAATATATATACACGTAAACGTGTTCTTTTTTTATCTCAATTAACAATAAAATACATAAGTATCACCAAAGATATCAATCGTAGTACTCTTTTCTCTAAATTTTCACTTCTATCGTCTGCAATTTCACTGTTTTGTAAGTACTGTTTTTGCCAAAATCCCAGTATATCTGAGAGTAAATTAGGATGACTCCAGGATTCTCTAAATAATTCTTCGCAATTCTTATTTTCTAATTGATATATGCAGTTTTAACAGAATTGTTTAAAATTTGCGCACTTTTTTCCATAATCTCTTCTGGCATCAACAATGGAATAAGATCTTCTACGGTAGTTTTGGCATTAAATACAATAGAAGAGTCCGGCAGAAAGAAGTATCCATTTTCAATGTTAATTCATGTCATAATATAATGAGATATAAATTCACATCAAGTCGCCATGCTTTTGCGATAAATGGAAATTTAAGATAGTTGTCAAAACGTTTGCGAGAAATATCAGTTTAGCTGTGAATGTGGAGCGTTGGTAAAATATTTCCTCTTTCTCTTTACCTTTTTTTCACTAAAGTTAACCCTAATCAAGAAAATTTGAAATGACTAAAAAATTACATGTTACGGGGTGAATTTTGTTCAGTTAAACTCATGCTTTTGCCACTGAATTAACCAAATTGTACCTTTGAATATACCATTTTATAACAAGTTCTATGATGTTTGTTTTTCCCTGTACAATTGTTTTGCTAAAGTAAACCCTAACCGAAACAATTTTAAAAAGGGAAAAATTGTACTTTTAAGTAAATTTTTGGGATTTCCGCCCATCGGTAATTTGAGACTAATTATATTAATGAGAACCAAAAGTATTTCATAATTGTGCAACATTCCAGCTTTATGTGATTTCTTTCCATATACAACATTAAATGGATTGGCCTACTATCAATCAACTTTTATTGAAGCTCCATGTATAGGAAGAAGAAAACTAAGTCCAATTGTGAGGATGACGTCTGGAGAAGACTCGGCCTTCGTTAATACTCCAGCCCAATCAATTTAATCATTTTTTCAAATAATAATGCTTTTATTTAACCTCGTTGTAATGCTGACGTAGTATCGCAGCCAGTTATTGCATGTAAAAATAATGAGTTATATTTTGTGATAAATACATTTTTGTTTCTATTTGAGCATCTTATGTTTTAACAAGTAAATATCTTATCAATAGAAGTTCGTGCCGTAATATTATTAACAAATGGACATCTTCAATAATAACAATAGTTGTATTTATATTGGACTGTTCTATAGCTGTTCATATAAGCGTCAGTTGCATGGACAATTGTATAATTTGTATGTATTTTATTGTGTGGGTGACACACTAACCAATTCCTCGAGAATTTTACTTATAGTGAATGTTCAATGACGTATACACTATACAAGCCGCGTATGAGTGCATAGTAAGTAGTATCTCAGTTCTTGAAATCGCGATGTCTCGCGAACAGTCAGTCATTCGTAATAAAAAAAAGTATAACAACCTATTTTATAGAGAATCACATGCCCAACAAATTTTATAATGACTATTTTTACTATTATACTTACCGTTCAAGAGATATTTGCAAACACCGATTTTTTTACCTTTGACCTTGAATAAATTTCTTAGCACAAATGGGATCCATGGAGACTTGGCATTTCATTTGTATTTGTAATTATGTTTTAAGGTCTGTACCAATTTCCAGCTCTATGTGAATTTTTCCGAGGTTGAATATCGTTATTCATAAGTGTTTGGGATTTGTTGTTAAATTTATTCATTTACTGGCTATACAATTGAGTTTGCAGATAGGAAAATAAACAATAATAATTGATTAATGATTATTAACCATAGCAATAATATGTTTTTAAATATATTTTTCTCAGAAAATAGTCTGTAAATATGATTCTATCTATATTACTCATGCCTAACGGATGTAAACATTGTTTATATGTTTTTATTTACAATTCCTTGTTATCAGATTATCGTAATCAAATAAGCTCTTCACATATAAGCTAGACCGCATATAAAAACCGCTCATAACTGATATGAGCACTGTTATAACTCGAAGTTGTGTTAGAGTGGTCAGTACAAAAACAATTTTTTAAAACATGGCGCCAAAGCTGTATATGACTCGACTTAGTCCACCATCAAGGGCAGTTATTATGTGTGCAGAGGCTATTGATCTTCCATTAGAATTAGTTGAAGTAAACCTTTTGGAAAGGGACCATTTAAAACCAGAATATTTAAAGGTAAGTTTTTTTAAAATTTGTGTACATCAAATAACATTTATACATTTATCAGGCGGACATGGCAAGATAAAAAACATGTTTAGTTGACGTAATCTAATCTAATTTTGGACTGAATGAAATATAAGCAATTTTTTATATCAGTATATATTTCTGCTCAGAATTTTATCACAATATTATTTATAGAAGTATATTAAACAATCAATCACAATAATCACTTTAAAAATAAATATACAGTGAGGTCCATAAGTAACGAATAAATTTATTATCTATGTAATTAACAATTTGTAGGTAAAATCCTAAAACACATCGATTTTTAATTCTAAAATGACATTTTTCTAGCATAATTTTATACCTCCTCCTTCAACCTCTTTGGAGTGACAGCTATCCTTTTAAAATGTTTAAGTGGAACGAGGGTGCGTGTGATAACTCATTTGAAAGTGTTTTTAATTGTCTATCCAGTAATATAAGATTTTTTGAATTTCTTTTTGAATTTTTTTGTTGAAAAATATTACATTTTTAATGTTACTAAGTAAACAAAAGAATATGAAATAGTCTAAATCAAATGTTCCAACTGGGCGTCCATGGCTTCTTGACAATAATGGAGGCGTTACTGAAATCCTTTTGAAACATTTTGTACCGTTTCCGAGGTGATTTGATTAATTTCTTGCCTTATAAATCATCGACGTTATTTGGTCTGTTGAAATAGACTTTCGATTTTAATTAACCCTATAAAAAATAGTCAAGCGGGGTCAAATCGGGAGAACGGGCAGGCCACTCAATTTCACTGCGTCTACCGATCCATCTATTGGGACAAACTTGATTGAGATAGGCTCTTACTTCCAATGCAAAATGTCGTTAGCTACATCCTGCTGAACCAAATATTTCTATCAATTTCATTAGGGTTGTCATCATCTGGGAAAAGTATTCTTAACTCTGGAACTAAGAGATTTTGCAACAAATCCAAGTAACGCATGCCAGTTAATGTCCTACTAACCGTATACTGAGAAATGCGACGATCAGGATACTTAGTATTGAAGATTTCGCATACGTTCTTGCTTTTTGACCACATCCTAATAAAATCAAAATTTCAATTCTTTGGGCAACCGAATGACTCATTGTTAAAATAATGATCAACTTGACAACCAGCGATAAATAACTAGAATCATAAGTTTGCATAGATGTAACAAATAAAGAAATTATAATTTTTTCTGGTATGTAAAAAGAAACTCTTTTACTTCTTTTTTTTATTGGGTATTTTGCCACCTGCGTAGCAGAAAAAACGATGCATTTAAATTGAATATTATGACACAATATTAATTAGAAAAGTCAAATTTGAGAGATATTTGGTACATAAAGTTTAGGGTACCTCATTTGATTGTATACATTTCAAAATTTTCAAATTTAATTTTCTTGATGAAAAATATACAAAATTCAAAAGATCTTATATTACTGAATAAAGAATTAAAAACCCTTTCAAGTGAGCTATCACACGCACCCTCGTTCTATTTAAAATTTTTAAAGGGGTAGCTGTCACTCCAAGGGGGGTTGAAGGGGGAGGTATAACATTATGCTAAAAAAATCTCATTTTAGAGTTAATTCTAATCAATCTAATTATTTTTTAAAAATTGACGTGTTTTAGGATTTTGCTCAAAAATTGTTAATTACGTAGATAATGAATTTATCCGTTACTTATGGAACTCACTGTATAAAATGAAAACCTTAGATAACTCAGGGAATTATAAATTCTATTAAAGCTAGGGACCAATTAAAGTGAACACTAAATCTTTGCAAAAATAACAAAGGTGATCTAATTAATAAGTACAAAAATATAGAAATAAATTAAATAAAATACTACAAAAATGGAGTTAGAAGAAGATAAGTTGAATTGTAAAAAAAATATATGGGAAATAGATAAAGGCGCCACCAATATTAAAATCAAATATACTACTATGCTGGCCATACTACACTAGTTAACACAATTCTCGTACTAGGGTAGAATAACACTGTTTCTAAAACTTTAAATTTACCTATATTAACAATGTTATACTGATAGTTTAATGAATTATTAACATAGGCAGCTACATCATAATTTTGATTTATGGTGATTTCATTATAAAGTAATGGGCAATGTGTTCTAAAATGTTTTCCTAATCGCTTATCAAGTTACCGAAGTAACCCCCTGGAAGGTCTCAAGGGTCTTTCTTGTGCTGGTAATACTCCGTAATATTAAACATAGTGGTGTTGTGTATTTGCCATGTCTCTGATGGTACGATGATAGATTATTTAATGCTTAAGTTCATCAATATACTTATTTAAGCTTCTTATATTGCAATGAAATAACTTAAAATTTAATGATTCGTCATTCAAAAAATTTTTTTATTGTGCTAACTTGAAAGTCTCATATAATCGTTCATTTTTTTGTTTTGTTTTAACTCAACTTACTTAGCATTTTGTGTTCTTTTAGGTCAATCATGTCTTTCACTTTTGGCGCTGCCTGTAGAGTTAGTTCGTGCAATTCTTCGTACTTTCTTCGCTGTTGTTCCAACCTCATTTTGTTTACCGCTGATTTTCAGTTATGTGTCCGCTGAATTTTTATTTGTCTCATGATTTTTTTAATGTTATTTTCCTCTTCTGGTTGTTCGCTTATTGCATCTAAATGGGCTTCTCTGAGTTACTTATTAACTTCTTTAAATCATATATTAACAGTAGAACACAATACGTGGAATAACCCGATCATAGGTCAGTTGAAATTAATGCCACCTCAGAAGTGCCGCAGGGCTCTATTTTGGGACCTCTGTTGTTCGTACTATGTATTAATAACATCGTAGTGGACCTGAATATCGATGTCTTACTATATGCCGATGATGTCAAACTTTTTTCTGCTATAAATACTCCAGCTGACTGTAATAAATTTCAAGATAATCTTCTGAAAATTCAAACTTTGTGCGACCTTAATGATCTGCTTCTTAACATCGACAAATGCAACGTGACATATTTTTCCAGGAAAAAGAAACTTAACTTTATATCACTAAAAAGAGTCGAAGTCTTCAAAAACCTGGGCGTTCTGTTTGACAACAAACATTGACATTTAATAGACACGTTGAAGACACAGTTTTGTCTGCAAACAAAAGTCTCGGTTTTGCTATCAGAGACTTGTCAGGTTTTACGGACGCTCATTTGTTAACCTTATTATTTAACTCATTTATTAAGTCTAAGTTAGAATATGCATCATTAATATGGCACCCGGGATATATCACATATAGCAATATGCTCGAAAGTATCCAGAGACGCTTTTTGAAATGTCTGTCTTACAAGGTGTATATCTCCCCATTGGATATTCCCATGATACACATTTAGGTATATTCTCAGCCGACAGTCTGAACACACAGAGGAAAAAGCAGACAATCATTTTCACATAAGTTAATAAATAATAAAATCAATTGCCCTGAAATAACTGAAAAACTGTTATTCCATGTACCACGTGCCAATACACGACATACAACATTTTATCTTGCTTGATTCCGAACGAATATACTGAATTTTTCTTCCTCACATTTCATGTGTAACGCCTGCAACCACCTGCAAGATAAGCTCGATATTTTCCATAGTTCTCTTTCGTCCATTAAACGCTTGAATTTGTAATTAGTTTCGTATACACTCTGTAGTTTTTACCTGTATTGTATTATTGTCGTTATTATCTTACATTTTCTTTCTTTTTTTTTTCTTCATTCTATTGTATATATGTATTATTCTCATCCTGTAATTGGTCTTACGACTGTTGGATGATGTATCTAAATAAATAAGTAAATAACAAATCCCCGTCGCATGTATTTTCCTTTAACTTCATGTCTTTTCTCTAGTTGGCTTAGATCTTCTACATTGCACGGTTTATTGTTAAAAAGTTTATCTCCTTTTATGTAAGCTAGATTTGCTTGTCTAGCTACTTTCTTACCTAGGTGCTTCTAAGTTTATTGCAATTTCTTACAATTTCTTGTTTTTTTTTTTATTAGGGAACAGAAATTTATTAAAATTTGTTTATTGGTTCTTGATTTCCGATATTAAATATATCATTCACTTCAGTAGGATTTATTTGCATTTGCATAACTATTGTTAAGTCTAGCAAATTGATTTTATTACCATTTTTAGTTTTGCGGCAAAAAATTATGCTATTTGAATGACCCGTAAGTAAAATATTTAAGTAGTTGAACCCTAACAATGTTTAAAAGTAACTATATTCTAATTATTGTGCCCTTCAATAATATTATATAATCCCAAAATTATTTTTAAAATTCTTAGAATTAATTATAAGTCGAAGATAATAATGTTGTCGTTTATTGATAAGAAATGTAAAACAGATACTTTTGTTTTTTAGATTCCTCGAAAAACACGCCCACCCACCGGGTATTTTATTTTTAAATATGATTTGTTTTTGCTGTACACATTAACGACACCATTACCATTAAAAAGATTTTTATTGATTTATATATACAACATATTTTTAATATTTTATTATCTCACTAACGATACATACATATCTATACAGAATAATATATCTCCGTAAATATTTGATTAAGTAATTATTTTTTATATTTATTGATTTGCCAGTATAAGCACCATAATAGCTGATAAATATTATCTCGCTGTCACCGACCTTTGATACCATTTATGTAATGTAATTGTTTTATTTGACCAGGTTAGATAAATATTCTGAGTAATTTTTTTCATTGAAATATTTATTGGGAGTGCCGTTAGAATCTAAAACCTATAAACCTGGGAACCCGGTTTCAACGAATGGAATATTATAAATCCCTCGGAATTGTTTATTGAAAAACTTGTCTAAAAAAGAACCACTTTAAAGTACCCTCTTTCTACTTGGGGGGCGCTTTCCACCCCTCCTAGGGGGTGGACAGAAGTAATAAGAAACTAATTAAATATATTCATTATTGAACGAATATGAGAGCATTACGGGAAAATCCAACACGGAATTTCTTGGGACATTTTTGATTTAATAAAATTTATAATTATAATAATTAGAGTTCCCTGACCATTTCACAAAACATGTTTTAATTTGTAAGAAAAAATTTAAAGTTGCTGTTGAGTTTGTCTACTGCGAATACTGATTTGAAACTAAAAATAAGAAAGATATGTTTGCGCACTCAATTAGACGTCATAAAAGTGGCAACGAAGAAATTAATCAAAATGTCACAGAAGAAGAAAGTCAAATTTTTTCCTATAAATTGATATATAAAAAGTTTAAAACATTTGTTTTGACAATACGTATAGCGATGTACAAATGCGGTAAATTAGATGTTAGAGCTTAAAATGGTCAGATAATTTCCCTTATGAATAAAATAATAGTATTTTAAAGACCCATGAAAAACACGAATTGGTACCCCCACCCCCGTCAAAAGGGTTTTATAAATTTTCTTTCAAAAATGGCAATATATGATTTTCGGTTTACTTTGTCTACACAAAATATGGGAGATAGCTACCCTGCAATGTTATGTTTTGCTTATTACTATAAATTTAAATGGATAGCAGTAGAATGGGTTAACTGGTCAAACGTTTAATAATAATGAAAACAGAACGCTCAATAAACTTATATAACTCTAAATACTTTACCGGGAACTCATGGTAAGCTTTTCTAGACAAAAACCATCAATGGACGGACATTTCACCATGAACTCTAGCAAAGAACGTTTCTAATGTTGGAGTACCGCGCCTATTCCAATAAGAGTGGACAAGATAAAAAATAAATGTTTGCGAGCTTGGACAGCTATTCACTAGGAAAAATTGTAGCAGAAGTTTTGACTAAGTGCAGTTGCAAAATTTGTGATCATAAACTGTTTTGCAATGAATATAATATTTACCCAATTACGTACATATAACGAATACTGCAATTAGCGCTGTGAGATATTTTTTCTTGTATTTTGGTGTAGTTAAAATACTTTTTCTTTAGAGCAGAAGTTTATTAATTTTTCTTATACATTTTTTATTTTTATTTGAAAAAAACTTTGAAACAGTAAACCCAATCTACTATTTATATTTCGATTAACCTAGGGGATGACTGCCAGAATTTTCCTCATAACTTTTTAATTTTTTTCACATTTCTAAAAATTATTACAAAAATCATTCAGATCATTAGAAACAAAAAAGGTATTCCCGAGTAATTCTTGTTTTAAAAATAACGTGCATTTACAACATTTTATTAACAAATTCTTTTAAGATGTTTTGAAATCTAATTAAACGAAGAAAATAGATAATTATCTATTACAGAAATTGTCCGAAATGTCCTCCATTTTCCCATATGCACAATCTAAGTTTTTTTTTTAAGAAACGTTGAATACCTTGTAAAATTCCTCCAACATTCTGTAGCATTATAAACTCGTGATTTTAGATAACTCCACACATGAAATCAAGAGGAGTTAGGTCAGAGGAGATCGAGAAAGCCACTTGATCGGTGCATCTGCACCACGGCCAATCCATCCATTAGGATAGTGGTTGTGTAACAATGTTCTACATGTTGTAAGGGTTACTTTTTGTGGTCATTATGTATATTTTGCTTTTTTGGGACTCTGTATAAACTTCACCGAATAATAACATATGAGCACTTATTAGGTAGGCAACCGTATATGCACGCAAATCCATGGTGTGTTGAGAATAATTAATACATAACACCCAATGAATTTTAAATGTATTTATTGTTAAATAAAGTACCTAATAAAGGAGCCAATATATTTTGTGTCATCCAATATATCTTTGTAAACATAAAAAAAATAAGGCAGTAAAATAAACATTTATTCTGTCGTTAAATGATGACTGTTAAAGACTCGTCTGCTTTATCCATCTTCTTGTTTATTTACCTGAAAACAAAAAGGAAGCTAGTTATAATTATCTATGTTAAATTTAATT
The DNA here is from genome assembly GCA_963675555.1 of Leptura quadrifasciata. NCBI lineage: Eukaryota > Metazoa > Arthropoda > Insecta > Coleoptera > Cerambycidae > Leptura > Leptura quadrifasciata. Next base: position 155,372,873 of record OY776673.1, read on the forward strand.
AGATACGTGACTGTACCTCGGTTATGCTATTCAGTGTAACATTCATTGGAAACGGGAATTTTACGTTAACTATTCGAAATTCAAAATAATTTGTAGGTCATAATATAAAATAAGAGGACAAGTATTTTCACTTATTGAAAACAAAATGAGTGACAAAAACAAAGTTAAGAGGCATATTTGTGCAAATATTGGCTTAAATTTAAATACAAATAAATGTACAAATTTGTTTAGTGAAACTGGGTTGGCAAGCATGATCTGATTATAAAAAATTAAGTTCCACGCTCTACACGTTACCCTTTATGATATGATACCTTTACGCTACCTCCAGTTGATTTTCTTTTCATGTTACTGATGTATTGCCTGTACGTGTTTTATAAGTCATCTGTGACTGTCCGATGCCCTACGACCAGCTAATTAAAACAAAAGAATTTTGGAAGTCGTCACAGGGTCGAGTTGGATTTTTATCTCGAAAAGTTTGAAAATTATTGGAGATTTAACTTGCAGATTATTTGGTTACACTCAGTTTCCAGATTATCAGTCCCAGCTTTAGTCGCTCATGAATATTTGTAATATGCAATATCGAGGTGTCCTATCGTGAATGTGACATACTCCGGAGAATATCTTTAAGTACGCTTATACTTTTAAAATACCATGTTCGCTACGCATCACCAGTAGCAGCAATTTCTACAAAAATAAAGAAAAAAGGTTACATCTTGAAGAAGAGACAGCTAGTGTCACGATAACTGGTAGTTCATTTTATAAGTATTACCTGATTTACGTTATGTAAACTCAAAAGGGCCGCTGTCTGTTCAGTCTTAGTACTAATAATATATTCATTGCTGAAAATAATAAGAGTGTTATTAAGATCTTATTTAAGTATATTAAAACTACATTATTACTTACTGTTACTGACCAAATAGCCAGGGTATATGGGTACATGCTGCCCTTGTATGTTAATTCCTTTTTAATGTAACTACACTCATTTTACCAGAGACATATTCCCCTTTTAATATTAATTAAGGTTTATCATTGCTGTTACACAACGTTTAAGGTTATGTGTTATGTTACCGTTATGTATAGAATAGTTTAAATCAAACTCTAGTCGCGGGCATCTTACCGAATGTTCATTTTACATAACCATCAGTTTATAAGAAGCCTGGTGGACCGATAATTTTTATATTTTCGTTTATTCAATTTGTACATGTCGCTCGTTACATTATCGCTTTTACATTATTGCTAGTGCTCATTTTTAAATTTATTTATTGTATGTGGTTTTACGTAATATTAAGAAATGTTAACACTTGTACTAACCAGTTTGATACTTACTTTAATTTAATATAAGGTTTATTGATATTAGTTTTGCGTTTCATTATTTGTTTATTCTGCCTACTGTTATTGTTTGTTAGTTTAATGAAAGAAAACTGACTGGCGCCCTCTGGTCTGCTTAAGCGTCTGCCGAATTTACTGAGCAGAAACCATTTTTAAAACTTAAACATTTGAACCCATGCGCGCTCCCGGCTTCGTATGACTCTCTTTTCCAGAGAAAGGGCGTCGCAATGTTCTGGTATAATTTGGTGTTGTGCCGTCGTGTATAAAAAACATATTTCTTCTCCTTCGCAAAGAAATATTACTTAATATTTCATACAAGGTGTTTTTCAAAAAATCATAATACATATCTCCATTTAAATTTCCAGAAAATATATGTTATCGAACTGATTCCCTAGAGTTGCAGTCCATACATTTATTTTCAAGGTATGTTGAAAATGGGTTTGTATTGTTACATTAGGATTTTCCTCAGCTCAGAAATGCATATTCTAGGAATTAAACATGTCTTGTCGTGCGAATGTAGGCTCGTCAGTAAAAACTATTACTTAAAAAAAATTTCGTTTGTTCAAGCAACAATTCACAAAAATCAACTCTTATTGGCATATTCTCATGTCATAATTCTTGAGTTTTTCGGTAATGGAACGGGTGCAATGGTTGTTCATGTAGTACTCTTAAAGCGCTTAGGTGAAATAATCTTCTAGTACTTCGTAGGATCTTCCATTAAATATTTCTTCTAATATTTTTTTCTTTAATGTCAACAGTTCTTGCGTTTCTTGAGCGGCCAGCATCTCTGTTTTTCAATTGAAGACTTCCTGTTTCCCTAAGTCGGCGTTCTGTATTTAAAAAAGTTTTGGCATCAGGAATATTTCTGTTTGGGAATTTATCTTTATAACTAACATTTCACAGCTGCAGCGACATTACCAAAACAGTCTATCCAAGACAAAACTTCGTCTGTTAATAATTCAGAGAAAGTGTAATCACCCATGTTTAAATAATATTAACTATTAAACTGGAATTGTTTAAAAAAAAAGAGTCAAGTCTAATAAATAACAGAAAAGGCAAAGTAATATTTCAAAGCATTCTTTATGTGCAAAAGAATTTATTAATAAAACGTTGTATGTTGTATGTTTTGCGAATATTCCAAATGACGATGTATTTGTTTAATGCACCCTTATAAACTAAAAACTGCCATTATTTGGATTTAGATATTTTATAATAAGCTAGACGCGAGTATGTAGAGAAGAATGTTACGTTAACAAAACTTTTATTTCAGTTAAATCCAGTGCACACCGTTCCAACCCTAGATGATGATGGCGTTGTGTTATATGACAGTCATGCTATAATGGCTTATCTTGTTAGTAAATATGGCAAAGATAAATCGTTATACCCAGAAGATGTAGAGAAACGAGCACTTATCGACCAAAGACTTCATTTTGATTCAGGTGTCCTTTTTGCAAGATATGTAATATTATCGGTAAGCTCTGTTTGGTTAATGCCCGTTTTTGTTTATTGACTTTAGCATTTCTTTAGATTCCATTCTTACTACATGGTCTAAAAGAAGTGACAGAAGCACAGAAAGCGGCCATCCATGACGCCTATGGGTTTCTAGAAACTTTTCTTCAAAATAGCGCGTATGTTGCAGGAGAAAAATTATCTATCGCTGATTTTAGTGTAATTACTACGCTTACAAATTCAGATGTTTTTGTGCGAGTAGATGAGAAAAAGTATCCTAATATTAGCGCCTGGAAGAAGCGTATCCAATCGCTGCCCTATTATAAGATTAACGAAATTGGAGGAGGAATATTTAGATCGGAGATTGTAAAGCGCATAGAAATATAAATATTAAAAATGTAATTTCAATATTCTGAATAGTATTGTAAATTTAGTATTAATAAAATAAATTTTTCCTAATGGTGATTTGAAAATATATAATACGACACATAAAAAAAAAGAAATAGGTCTGATACAACTCTGACTAACTTTCCCATTTAAGAATAGATCGGATTAAAAATGGGGAAGAATTTTTTAGTGGTTTATATGTTTTCGAGAGTGCTGAATACGAATCTGAACTTTGCCGCCTTGAATATTTTGTTTTTTTATAATAGACATTTTTGAGTAAAAACGTTTTTAAGCTTGGAGAAGCATTTTATATAACAATTTGGCAAGCGGTGCCTTTAGAGGTATTTGACGCCACTGAATTCGAAAATACCTGTTGCCAACAAATCGAAAAATGGACCAGAAGCCCGTTATTCAAGATGGCGGCTATTTTTGAAATATTCCTAATATGAACTTAAAACATAATATTTTTAGTCGCAAACTCCTCTATAAAATCCTTACTTTATTATAAGAAACGTAACCAGACGCAATCGAAGCCTTAGCGTTTTTAATGTACCGAGCTGAGTTTGTGGTTAGTTCCTTGTGAAACATCGTAAAAATAATTGTTTTTAAGTAAACACTGCTTTTAGATGTATCAAATTTTAAACAAAGTAATTTGATACATCTAAAAGCAGTGTTTACTTAAAAATAGTTATTAGCGTTTTGTTAGTAATATGCAATTGTTACACTTAACGTGCCAGGCTTGTAACTTGTAATTCAGCGCTCAGCGGGGCACATAGCTCGGAGAGTAGCTGTTGGTTGCAGTCTGGTTACGTTCCTTATAATAAAATAAGGATTTTATAGAGGAGTTTGCTACTAAAAATCTTATGTTTTAATATGCTGCCCTCTAAAAGTACATTTGAACTGTAATATGAACTTGTAGAAAGAATACAGAGGGCGTATCAGGGGGTTGTCAATACTGCTAAAACCGAATTTAATAATTTCCTAGTCACGCTTCCAACCTGAAGTTCTTAATTAACGATGACGATTAATATGGCGGACATGTTTGTAATATAGGGAATATTAAAGCTAAATTTAATAATGTTCTACTCATATAGCCAACCGGAAGTTCGTAGTTTAAGATGGCGGCTATTCTTAGAGGATTGTTATGCGTACTACTGGCATTATTTGCGCTCAGGAGAAAAGTCAACACATTCAAGAAAAATTATCGAATTTATTACTTATCTAGGAAGAAAGACAGTAAAAAATGTATTAGTTTAAACTGTTAAAAGCTAAATAACAGGTCACATTGTCATGTTTGTGGCACGCAGTGCCGATCCAATGAAATTTTGCGCCCCATGCCAGTATTCATATTTGCGCCCCTTCTTCCACCCTCACCACTCCCCAATTTATTTATCAGAAAATTGTGAGAAAGTTTGTAATATGTCAAATAAAACTAATTTACAAAAACTTAACATAGGTATTATAGGAATTTCCCTCTTCGGGCTTTTTGTAATGTAAAGTGCTTAATGGTTTCGCTAATGTTCATTGAATGTAAAAGTTCATTTTCTTTAGCAGTAATTGCTAGAGATGTTAATCGATCTTGAGCCGTTGAAGATCTGAGGTAAGTTTTGATCAATTTTAACTTACTGAAACTGCGTTCGCTACTTTCCACTGTCACTGGAATTGATAGCAGGATGCGCAAACTTATCCACACATTCGGCATAGCTTCATAGATGTTGTTTTTATGTAAATGGTTTAAAACTTGCAATGGAGATTTACAATTAGGGTCTATTAACAAAGATTTTATGTGGGAGCAATTCATCACAAAGGTGTTTACCGTCTATATCATTTTCATCTCCCACTTTCAAAATTTCACTTAGGTTATTACAATGTTCTTGTGAAGTAGGACGATTATTAGAAATGTTTTGCATATGACTATTTATCACTATGAATCTGAAGCTGCGTAAATCGTTCGGTAATGCAATTAATAGCTGTATTCAGCAAAGGATAAAACACTGTTGTTTTATAGCGATGTTCAAGATCTAGAAGTATTTCATCTTCGCGTTCATACTGAAAATTTCTTTTTTCTAGGCCATAATTCTTTAAATTGTGTTTCGATATCCAATTATTCACAAACTTCTCGAGCTTATAAAACCGCTTCAGCATATCCCGACTCTCGGTAACGAATTCCTTGCATGTTTCTAAATAAGAAACAGCTCATGGTATATCCATATGTTCTTTTTGCATACTCTTACTCACCAAATCACCTTCAAAAAGAACATCATACCACACCATTAAAGTTATTAAATATTCATAATCACACGTGTGTTTCCAAAGACATTGCTTCTGATGATTCCTTCGGATCATCCGATGTCTCTTGCAAAGAGGTAAGTGCGTTGTAAATACTGAGGAATTGATAACGAACAGCTTTTAAACTCTAAATTCTACTCTTGTTTCACAAATTTGCTTAACTGTCAAACCCTCAACATTTTTCTTAAAGATGCCCCAACGTTTAGTAGAAGAAGTACAAATAACCTTTGCACAACTCCAAACAGCATGGTACTTTTTATTGAAGATTTTGCTGCATCTGCGATTACTAAGTTGAGCGAATGGCACCCACAAGGATTAAAAAATGCTCTTGGATAATCTTTTAAAAGTCTAGCCTGAACGCCTTTTCTATTTCCCACCATATTCGCACCATTGTCATACCCTTGCCCGCGACAGTTTTTCATATCAAGCTTACAGTTGTCTTACAATTCTTTTAATAGGGTCAGTCATATATAGGTTTTCGCCAGTAGTTTCTTGAATCGCATTGAAACACAAAAAATATTCCTTTATTTGTATACTCCCCCGCTGATATCAACAAATCGCAATGTAAATGACATTTGTTCGATGTGGCTTTTATCTGGGGTACAGTCCAAAATAATTAAAAACTATTTTTACATTTTAAAATTATGTTTGATTTAATATTATTGCCCAGAATATTTATTAATTCGTTTTGAATGGTTTTTCCCAGGTAATGATTATGAATTTCTTTTGTTTCAGTTTTCCTTAAATGTACTTTCATAACAGGATCATATTTGCCCAATAGCTGAACTAATCCTAGAAAATGTCCATTATGGGGAGGGCATACAAACGATCTACTAAAAGCCAAATTATTTTCTGCTAAATAATCAACAATTGACATTAAGCGTTCAAAAATATTTTTCCAATAGTCCGAATGTTTTTCTATTTGTTCAATCATATTCTTGTCGATACCAGTCTTATTTGTCAAATTTCTTTCAGCCTCCCGCCATTTATATGAAGAAAAGTGATTGCCAGATGTTTCATGAGATTTTAAGTAAACACCAATATTGTGCCAATTATTTAGACCTTCTTCAGTAGCAAATTTTGAGGCCGGTTTATTGTCGGTTATATTCTCAGCGCTGTTTATAGTGTCAGTTTCTATTCCATAATTTGTAGCACATGCAACGTTCTCAGTTTCGTTTTCACACACTATTATAAGGTTATCACCTTCCTCGGACACTTCACTTTCTGTAAAATTTCCGTGTTTTTCTGTTGATGAAGTTTTTACAAATTTTGACATAAATGCCGAACTTTTTGCAACCTCTTTCATTTTTCTTTTACGATTTTGAGCACCCGACGGTTTCGATGACATTTTTCTTGGCATTATGTACTACTATTCAACTCAGGAATTAAGTCACGTTATGTCAGTACTAAATATTATTTACAATAATATAAAAAATATAAACCAAATGAGGAGCAATGATACGCACTATTGCGCTAACGAAAAACTACTCACCACACCATAATATTTTAGTATCGTGGTCTGGTTTCAAACTATTGTGCAGTTTATTGTTATTCTATTTCATGTATGCACGACAATTTTTATGGTATTATATTTAGACAAAATAATCATAAAATTTAGGTATTACAAGGAACCATCAATAATCATAGTAGAGTGGCTCGGCACGTTTTGCTTGTCAGTAAATCACATCTGGACCTCGACGGATGTGACAATTGACAATGTACTGAGCGGTATTACTTTGCCTTTATTTTGTAATGCCGCTTGCCAGCTTATTTGATATCATAAATAATCATAAAGACACGGGTGTGGTCCGAGTTACTTTGATATTGATAATAATAATAGGTTTTAATTTAAACAATACTCGTTAAATAAAACTGCGTAGTTTTCAATTTTTCTGAAACACATGTACGTTTGTTGGTTTTTGGCGCCCCTCAAGATAGTGCCTCAGGCTGGCCTGTCCTTTGGGCCGGTCCTGGTAGCACGTTAGAAATAACACTGAGGCGTTAAAAACTCTAAGACTAATTGCACGTCTCTAACCATGTGGCACTTAAGATACAGTACAAATCAAGTTCTAAAATATTTGAGACTAGCAATCACTCAATCCTGTTTACGCATGAAAACCGGAACAAAATTCCCATCTACAGCTTTCCATCCCATTTCCCGAAGGTCTGGTAAGGGAGGGTCTGGTAAGTGGGCATTTTCCAAACGCAGCACTGTAAGTGAAAAATGTAATTATTGGTGTGTATTAAGTGCCAGATATGCATGGTCTTTAAAAGAATACTTACTTGATAATGACTTCTCAGTATGTGTAGTCTTAAAGCATCACTTTTGAGCGAAAGTCCCTCAGGCTTAACTGTCCGAAATAGAATGTGTCGTTCTTCATAAGCCGTGGAAGTTTGCAGTGACACCTGTCAGATGGTTTTAGAAAGTTTCAATAGTGGGAAGTGGTAGCGAAATTTTAGTTTGATGTTTGTAAGTGCTGACCTTGTAGAGTTGGATGACGAATTTCTTCACTTATGAAATAGTTGGCTCCTCCAGAGATTGATTTCCTAGTCCGGAAATCAAGTCAGATTGCTTTAAGTAACACGCCGCCCATGTTAGCGATTGCATGGACTGGAATGTATTTTCTGTTCTGTTCTTTTCGCAGGCATTAGCCAAACTTCTGAGCATTTCATTGTGTGAAAATTCCAGCCATTATCATTTTGACATTGAAGTCACTGTGGATAACATGCAGAATCGCTCGTGTATCACCTTCCTCGTGTGTTGCCGCTAGGTGATGGACGTCAATATTTGGATTTGTACTCTCCACTCGTCGTTCGTCTTTAAACCCACCAGAAACGATTACATCAAAATTGGTGAAAGGGTGTTTTAGCAGCTCATTACAAAGAAGATTAGCAAGATCTGCCTTGCTTTCAGACAGAGATAAAAAACTTTTCCAATAATTTGGCAGTGGCACATCCAGATTTTCAATTTTTCTGCGTACTTTTCCTTTCGCTCGTTTCGTGCGTGAAATCCACATCTGTTTCGCAAATCAAACTGCGGCACTCTATACAGTATATTAGTTTGTACTCAGATCTACAAACATTTAGTAACGTAATGCTTTTCCTAGGCTTACTAAATAAAGAAGGATAACTATAAAGTACTCACGTCGGATGTGAAAAATTACTTTCATTTTATGGCATTTAAACTTAAATCATGAATTATTGACTCGCCGTGGGTTTTTTGACTGTTATTGTCATATTTAGCTACAGCGGTGTCGAAAACCCCCGACATCCCTTGGAATCCCTCAATAAATACATATTTGCAAAATTTTAAAAATAACCGCCATATTGACCACCATCTTTAATTACGCACTTCCGGTGAGCCATATGACTATGGTATTATCAAATTTAGATTTAGCAATACGCACTTCTTGAATAAAGGGCGAATTTGGATTTATGTGCCTAGTATATAAATAATAACGCCTAAGCTATGCGTTTTTCGACAATAACGTTTGTGTACAAAATAAAAAACTCATAAAATTCCCTAAATTTTATGTTCCAATAATATTTTTACTCAAGCGAACGGTTATGCACTAGAGTGTGTCAGAAGTAATCGAATTTTCCAGCCTTGGCAGGTGATATTCGAATTATTAATGGGTCCAGTCGACCACCTCCCACCCGGTTCGTTCCCCTTTGGCTCGGTAGCGAAGGGAACCGATTTTTACATTTCAGCCTGAAGGTCGCGACCGTGAAGTGAATGCGCACGGGGTAGGTAGGAATGTGAGTGGGTCTACACCAGACCCTCCACTTCGACCATTCGGTACTGGGCGGAGTATATTAACGATCGCATACCTTTGTTTTAATTTAAATAAGATGTACGTCATGGTATATGTTTTATTTGTAATGGTACTTTGGAGGACGGAAGTTAAGTGGCTACAGTGAAACAGAGAGGTATAGAATCATTTCGGGAGGACAGTTTGAAAAGGATAGAGGGTAGGGAGTTGTTTTGAAGGGGTAGACGTGTAGAGTTCATGATAACTGTCGTAAACAATACACAAATGAGAAGTTGATCGAAGATTATATGAACAGGAGTCTCAGTTATAGTGCTTCAAACCAACAATTACGATCATTTGAGCCTAAAGGATCCCGCACAAAAAGGTAGGATTTTAGACATCGCTGACAGTCTCTGAAATTGAGTTGAGTGGATTGTTTTTGGCCTCCCGATTATATGTGTCCATGTGTGCAAATCGAAATAATGGAATAATTCGAAGATAGAAGCGGAATGAAGTCCACTGTCCCAAAATCGCAGTTTGTTCCGTTTGAGAGTGAAAGATAGTATTGTTATCCCCCGATATTCCGAAATACCGATCTAGGTAGTTAACTCTCGCGATTCCAGCATCATGTGGAATACCCGAGCAGTCAAGGGAGATGTCAACTTGCTTAGATTGTTCTCGCGTTTTCTCTGACTCGCGATGAAGTGTATATATGTGTCCGTGTGAGACCAAAAACAATCTACTCAACCCAATTCCAGAGAATTTCAGTGAGGTCCAAAGTCCTATCTTTTGGGGGTCCTTTCATTTCAAGAAGCAATGTCGTTTGTGTGGATGGATGCCGTGTGACACATTCACACATCACCGGAAGTGACATACATTTTGTTATTTTAAATGGTACCTCTGTATATTTTTCCTACCTGATTGTCCTTAAATTTCTCTTTTTAACTATGCATAGCAACATGTCATACGCTATGGCTGTGGCTGCTGAAATTTATTTTATTGCATTAAGTCAAGATGGCTATGGTATGAAATATGGTGGAAATTAATGCTTAGTGTCAAAAGAATCCTGGTGTACAATTTTGTGTTTCATATTTGTTTTGTTCTAATCAGTAGCGGAAGAGACTTTGTAGAATTTTTATATTAAAGAAAAATCTCTAAACTAAATCCCTGAAATCATAAAAACTAAGATAGAAACGCCAATTTTAAATTTGACCCATTAGTAAAATAGGTATTTATTCATCTTTCACTTTTACCCAATACAATTCATTGTTATATCAGATTTTGCTTGCTTTTAAATAAAATTGCTATCGAAGATTATCAAAAAGTTGGCCATTATTTTCCATGTAGTCGAATTCTTGTAACAGTATCTCTAAACACATTTTCTAACTACAATACAGTAATCTCATTTATTGCTAACCTAACTCTCGTATCCAAATCTTCCCTATTTTGTAGTGACGTTTTATAAACTATTTTCTTGAGGTGGCTCCATATGAAAAAATCAGGTGACGTAAGATCCGGTTACTTCAGACGCCATCTAATTGGCTAATTTGTCCCCATCCAATTTTCTCCAAATGTTTCATTTAAGTAATTCACAGCAATTCTACTGTGGTGGAGCTCCATCTTGTTGAAAAATTATTGGGCCAGTATTAAGAGGCAGTTGGTCAAAAAAATCTTCAACGTGGGTTTGAAAAAATTGTGGATTTTGGGTCGAATCAGACCATTAATGACAAAATTCATCAGCCATCTGGGAGCCGCCATCTTGAATATTTGCTTTGAAAAAAAATCGTATCTGCAACTTCCAACTCCCGAATCGGACCATAACTAACAAATACGTCCGCGACCTTGGAGTCGCCATCTTGAATGTTTATCTTGACAAAAAATCCATGATCTGTCCTAGAAACAAACCTAAAAACAACATATAACATTCAAATATATAATTTTTTTTTTATACATTTATTTAACGTCGGCCTATTTCCGCTACTGAGGCCTAACACCGACGCCTGTAGACGAGCTACCCCCAACCAGGAATTTTGCCGAACCTCTTCCCTTAAGAAGAGTAGGGATCTTTTACTTGCCTAACATTTAATAGACAAGGGACCGACGGCTTTACATCCCCTCCGAAGGATGGTATATCTCCTATACAACCCTCGCCTAAGGTTGTATAGCTTCCATGCATACACTGATATACAAGCCGCTGGAAAATGTTTGAGGCGAGAACGCGGTTTCCGTTGGAATGGTCACCCATCCAAGTACTAACTGCGCCTGTCGTTGCTTTACATCGCATACCGAAGTATGTACATAGTAAAGACGCACCTACGCTCGCCCCCAAATATATAAATAATATTGAAGATTTAACAAATAAAAATTGAATTAAGACCGCCATATCCTAGAGAGAGAGAGAGAGACAATATAGGGAAATTATTATATTATTTTTGACCATAGTTTTTTTTATAAATACATATATTTCAAGTAAACTATGAGATACGCTAAGTAGAATAAGGCATCTTTCATTATCATTCAACACGTTTACAATGTATTTCATGACTACAATGACTGCGTCTTCTGATGATAGCTTTTCTCAGAAACCAAACTAGTTTATTGCCAACATATTGTGTTTCTCTAAGAAAGTTACCAGTCTCTTTTGCATACATTTTTCGAAGATTTCCGCGAAATTATTTGTCACAGTTTATTGGTCTATAGTTGGTTACCATGTTCTTGTCGCCTGATTTATATGCAGGGATAGAATTGGACTCTTTTATAAAACATAAATTTATGATCGAAAAATTCCAATAAAAAGAGAGTGCGAATCCCAGCCGAAAAGGAGCGAGTTATAGGAATCACTCATTTCCTTTTAAGTTTCGATTTTCGCATGTTTTCTGAACAAGGTAAAGTGCTATTTCATAGCAAATTTTATGGGCTTTCCGAAAATCCTGACTGACAGGGATTTTTCACCCCCAATTCTCTGGATCATGCAAATATCCATTGCCGAGCCAAGTTTGCACCTGAAAATATTTACGAAAACTACATTGCTTAGCAACAATAAAGCAGTAAGCAAGTAACAATAAAGTATCTTGACCCGCAAAAATTGTTATAAATGTTAATTGCAAAAGAGGGCGGTCGTTTTTTGTTGCACGATACAAATAGTAGTTTGTGCAACAACAGTGGATATGATATCAATATCGCAAAAGAAAGAAGTTTGAGCACGACGCCGCAGGCGGAGTGCGATATGGACAATCTAGTCGAGTTGTACAGTAAGTATACTTTTTCTACGACCGGCTTAAGAAAAAACTACAAAATTTAAAAAATATTAAATGTTGATATACTAAGTATAAACTAATTTAAAATTTAATTAATTCAATCTTAATTTGCCAATGTAGGTTTTCCTTATTCAGTGTTACTATTTTTTACAATAAACGTATATTTATTAAAGGTACAATTTTTATAAGTATGCTTTCTTTTTTTCTAATCCTCAATAATTATTTTCCTTATAAGATGTTGATGATAATATGTTCGGCTAGATGTTCGCTTTTGTTGTTGATGGAATTAATACTGGTTCAATAATATCAATTGACCGTACAATGGTAGTGTCGATCTCTTTATTTTTACTTCAGGAATATTCAATGCAGGTTTATTTCCAGCCCCGAAATTTTTTACTCTAAGGCGTTGCTTTCTATATCCGCAAGGATAGTGGCTCCCGAACGACGGAAACAATGTTCCGTGTATAAATCCGCGTTGGATAATTTTAAAAATTCAGCAATTACTTTTAATTTGCCCTCTTGGTAGTTTACAAAAAATTGTTCTACATCTGGTGATCTAAGCAGAATATAGTTTTTTGATATCTCGTAAAGCAATATCAACGGTTACAAACGATCTCATCGGTTCGTTTTTGTTTGTGTGTCCACTAAGTTTACTTAAAATTTATTTCCTAAATCTCCAACATGGTTTATTTTTATTGTTTTTAATTCTTAGCGATGGCATCCGCCAGAAATTCCAAAAATTAACGCCATCTAAAATTTAAGTAAAGTGTAAAATTATTATATACTACGTGGAGGTTTGAACTTTCTTTTGCATTCAACCGTTAAGCTACTGCCGCCTTTGCAAAACATTTTCACCTAGAGATTAAGCAGACGCTATAATTATATTATTATGTGCTGTCCTCTAACGGAGAGAGATGTAATTAATCCCTGGTCAAAATGAAAGGAGACCTGTTATTTAGTTGACGGCTGGTAGGGTGGCGCGAACCGCCATTTAGCGCCTAGAAAACTGTAGAAATTGCCACAATATTCAAAAAGGTTCCAAAAAGAGTTCCCAGTACGTTCCACTTCTTGTATATATAAGAAGTGAAGTGGAGCAGGCAGGGGAGAGTTAGATATGAGATGACAAGTGATCAGATGAAATAAAGACGGTAAAAAGTTGATTTGAAAAGTGATTTTAAAGTAGTGAATTTATGTGAGATTAAAGCTATTATTAGTTGTGTTATTTTAAAGAATTAATTATTGAAATTTAAGTGATTGATAAATCAGTGCTTTGTGAAAATTGTTGTTGCAATTTATCGAATCTACAGGGTGTTTATTGGAGGGTGTAAACACGTAACAGTATATTAAAATTTGATTGAAACTATCTTTGCGAATAAATAATATTAATCATTGTTTTTAACATTGAATATGTTGTCTAGAGGGTTGATGTTTTGATTTCACATGATAACTTTTTCACATAGGCAGTTAAAACTTTTCAGATATATTTTGTTCCATTTACCAGTGTCCAATCCATAAATTTTTTACAGCAAAATTCATATTTACTTTTAGATTTTTGTGATAATAATGTCTTATAAGTTTTATATGTATTTAGCCGTATATCTAGTGCAGTATCGATTCTTCACTGGAATCACTCATTTTGAATTATATTTTTAGCTCAATAACTACACAAATACACACTGACAATTTACTTTGTCAGCTTACGCAGTAACTTGAATTTTTTTAAAACGAATGGTTGCCTATATCCGACCGATTGCCGCGCTGGTTAAGACGCGAGGTGGCAATCGTGATTAATCACACGGGCATCGCGCCATCGGGTTCGAATGACGGCACTGGCACTGTCGGAGGGAATGGTTGTATGTCCGCGTTCTTTCAATGTGTAGCCCCTTTCCGCACCAGCTTCCGGCTTCTGGATAGGGGTTGTCTAATTTCTGTGGTGTTTATATACTAATACACGAACTGTGATTGGTCGATTTCATGTCCATCCTAGATAGTATAAGAAATATATACGCTCAAATAGACAAGGAAATCGAAGTAATGTACAGCGCATTAATAAAGTTCTCAATGAGACAGGTTGTGTTTCAAGAATCTTGCTTAGAATGGACATTTTGAGAAATAATGACCAAATTTTAGAATATTTTAACAAGAACCCCCGGGCTAGTTTAATCCTTGATGTCTCCAAAGAAAGTATTAGAAGATGCCAGAAAAAGAAAGCAAAATAAAGGCTTACAAATTATGCATACACTCCACTTCCAGTGGATGATGAGAAATATGATTAGAGGTTTGCTATTATCTACAGGGGAATATCTAATAAGTTTTAATTTTTTTAATGAAATTAAATTTAGCGATGCAGCCACATTTACTACAAATGTGGTATTTTTGTGAATGAGCCATGATTTTCCCTGACTTAAAGCAGGATATTTGGTGCACTTAGGTAAGTTCTTTGACAGTTTGAAGTCAAAATTGCCATCATTGGTCAGCTGAGAATCCGGAATTCGTCACAAATGCAAGGAGACAGTATTCGCAAAATAATAACGTTTGGTGCGGAGACAAAATATTTGGTCCTTTCTTCTTTGAGGTTAATGTGAATGCGAATGTGATTGTAAATTTTCTTGGGAACGAGTTTTGGAACGCATTAGACGATTTATCACTACAGAATCTCCTTAATATAAAGTTTCAGTTAGATGGAAGTTCTGTTCATAACGCTGTTTTGGCAAGAAGATGGCTAAATGAACATTTTGAAAATTGTTGGATAGAGCGAAACAGCTCTTCGATTGAGTGGCCGCTGAGATCCCCAGACTTTAATGAAACAAAAAATTTATAAATCAAGGCCACAAACTGTACAACAAGTACGGGCTAGGATAATGCAAGCGTGCGCAAAATTACTCCAGAACAAACGCGAAGGGTTACTGTGAATGTGCGTAAAAGGATTGACAAGTGTATTGAAATAAATGGTTGATTGGTGGAAGTGGTAATAATCTTGTAGTTTTTGTAATGGAATTCTCTATTTTTTATTTCAGTTCTGTTATAAGTTTCTATTTTTTTTTTATTTGCTAAAACTAGCTATAAGAATAATACCATGTACTTTATTATTATTATTATTTTTTTTTTACAAAAAACCAGTCACCTTACTCTGTGGCTCAGACCCTCACAGAGGGGAGCTGGTAATACCAGTAGCCACTCCCCACGCCCGTGGGGTGAGTGACTACCGGGTCCGTGAATCGTGTGCCCTGAGTAGACGTAATGAACCGAGGATGACAGCCTTCTGCATTCTGCCGGCTAAGATCTCTGCCGAGTCTCGGCATGCCGGTATGATCTTTAATTCTGAAAGCAGCGTCTGTCTCATTCCACCGAGGGCTCCTATAATCAGTACCACTATTTTAACAGAATGGCCTGGATAAAGCCTGCGGAGTTCGAAGAGCAAATCTCGATATTTTGTCCGTTTTTCCTCCTCTTTCAAGACAATGTTGCTCTCAGCGGGAGCTGAGAATTCCACGACATACATTGTCTTGAGTTGGTGGTCGAGGAGTACTATGTCAGGCTTGTTGGCTTGTATTTGCCTGACGGTGGGAAACGAGTAGTTCCAATAAATTAGGCACTTCTCATTCCCCACAACGGACTCAATATCCCCCGGAACGTAAGGCAGCACTGGTGTTTCGTCTATCCCATACGAGTGCCTTAGATGATAGTAAAGCACTCGTAATGCTGCGTTGTGTCTATGAATATGGGCCGAGACTGCGTATGTCGGGCAAGCCGACAGTAAGTGCATTACAGTCTCCGGCGCCCTGCGGCAGACCCTGCAGCTGATATCAGGGACCTCCATACCCATGACACGACGTCGATAGACGAGAGTGTTAAATACACCATCCTGGCAAGCCATTATGAATCCCTCGGTCTCAGACTTCAGCCCAGCTGACCTTAAGAAGGCGAAGGTCAGCCTTACGGATAAGCCGAGGTCTTCTATATTTTTATAGAAGATCCCGTGCAATGGCTTATCCTTATGGAGCTGCAGAAGGATGTTGTGTTCTACAGCTCTAATGTGGGCTTTTAGTCGAACGGGTTCCAACTCGGTGACAGAGTCGGGGTTTACCCGCTCGACGTCGAAGATGAGACCAAGTTCATCGGCTGCTCTCCGTGCTGCCTTAAAGAGAAAAGCTCCTACCTCTGCATTTTCATGGTCTCGGACCATGCAGAGGAGGGGATCCGAACTCCTGATGACCTTACAGGCTCCATCCAGAACCATCCTGCTATGGAGACTCTCCAAGCTCAAGAGTCCACGGCCTCCCCGATGTCGTGGGAGATATAACCGTGGAACGGACGATTTAGGATGCAAGCTCCTATTAAGATGCATCTTCTTGCGGGTTACTACATCGAGTTGACGCAGCTCTTCTCTAGTCCACTTCACTACTCCGAAAGAGTAGAGAAGGATCGGAACGGCAAGCATATTTGTAGCAGACACCTTGTTCTTCCCCGACAGTTCTGAAGACCAGATCTGTCTGAGTAGGTGCTGATACTTGCCGCGGCGAGCGTTTTTCACTACACTCACTTCTTGGGTGGAGCGTTGCTCGACACCCAAGTAAGTGTACGACTCTCCGGCATCTAGATGGTGTAAGATGCTTCCGTCCACGAGCTGCGCGTCCTCTCCATAGTCACCGCATCGTCCTCTCTTGAGATGGATCAGTGCGCATTTGTCCAACCCGAACTGCATACCGACAGCCTGCGTGTACTCCTGTACCACCCTAAGGGACTGTTGGAGATCCCTCTCTCCAGAGGCATAAAGTTTAAGGTCATCCATATAAAATAGATGGGTGACCTTATGCCTCCTGTCGCCGGGGGTACCGCAGTTGTAGCCACGGGTTTTCCGGAGCGAGGCGGATAATGGCAGTAGTGAGATGCAAAACAGGAGGGGGCTGAGGGAATCTCCCTGAAATACTCCCCTTCTGAATGTTACCGACTCTGTTTGGACTCTATCGTTACCCGATGTTATGGTAAAGCGAGTCCTCCAGAGCGGCATCAGTTCTTCAATACATCTCACTACGGGACCGGGTACCACAAGACATCGGAGCAAGTGAACAATGAGCTCATGTGATGTCATATCAAATGCCTTGCGGTAGTCGATCCAGGCCATAGAGAGGTTCCGCTTATACTGCATGGAGTCCTGCGTGATACATCTATCGATCAGCAGGTTCTCCTTGCAGCCAGCGACACCTCTCTTCGATCCTCGTTGCTCATATATCCGTTCGTAAACCGGTTCGACTGCGCGGAGCACCCGCATATACAAAATGCGTGTAAACACCTTGTAACATGCGTTTAGACAGGTTATCGGTCTGTAGTTCTTTGGGTTGGACAAATCTCCGTTCTTGGGGATCAGCACTGTCCGCCCCTCAACAACCCAAGAAGGGATTTGCTGCTCCCCATTCAACCAGGAATTAAAAATTCTGGCCAAATGGTGGTGGGTGCTCGATAACTTTTTCCACCAAAAGTTATTTATCCCATCGGGACCTGGAGCAGCAAAGTTCTTAGAGCCCTCAAGAGCCCTACGAACCTCTTCTGGAGTTATTGGTTCGCACACTTCCTGTGGTTGCTGAAGCCTTTGACAAAAGGCTTCAAAGTGTGCAAGGGCTGGAGAATCTCGGTTGAGTGGAAGCCTCTCCTCGTACAGTGTTTTCCAGAAGTTCTCCACCTGATCTGCAGTCGGCGGATTGTCTACAACACGCGGAGGCGGCTGGAAAAGGCGCGAGGGCTTCTCGCGGAACAGTTTATTTTCCGCAAGTGTTACGTGTTAAACTCAATTTACGACTAAAAGTCTAAAAATAAGACGAATAAAAAAAACTTAAGGTCAGCTAGCTCCAACAGGAGACTCCAGGGGTGAGATTCGTTTATTTTTTTAACGATTCCTAAAGTTTGCCAAGGTGAAATAGTGAGCGCCAGGTAATTTTAATATACCAACCTCAAGCGAATTGTCAGACACACTGACTAAATAAATTACCAAATTCAGTGTTACTTATTTTCAACCTTAAGTCAACGGCGAGAAATAAAAACGAGGTTAAAATTCCTATAACATTTATTAACAAAATCTGATTACCGGTGACTTTCAAATTAAGAACTACCAGATTACTGACAGTGTTTTCCTAATTATCACATTATTAAATTATATACATGATCTTGACTTGACTTTGATGTAATGTTGATTTAATTTTAATTTCATCTTTATTTAATTCTAAATTACTTCTGATTTAATTCTGATTTACTGTTGATGTCTTTTCTAAGTGAAAAATGAATATTTTAGGCCGTTACATTCAACAAAATAACTAATTTAAATAGGACAGGTTAGTGGTGGGGAGCCATCCTTCAATATACCCAACCAAATAAGTTTTCCAATATGACCTTATACATCACATAATACAAAAAAAAAATTATACATATAATTATCAAAACATCTGGATATGTAACTGCGCAGTTACTTACAGGTAATTCATACTAGTAGGGAACTATTATTGTCCATACCAGCTAGGCTTATAAAATGGCCGTTTATAGAATAATTAAAAATCATAGACATAAGGAAAATAATGATTCTAAATACACATGGTAAATACTAAGGGTACTTATCCCACCTCTAACGCCTTTAAGGGTGACAACTGATAACGACATTCCCAGTTCCTCACTCGAAACTCCTGTATTATATCTGCAGAAGGCTCTCCGACTCCACTCCAGTCCCAAAACAATATGTTCCAGTGATGTCCTCAACCAAAACAGCAAAAGTCCCGTCCAAATCGACACGTGGCTTCCCAGCATAAAAACGTCCATCCAAAAAAAAATATCGTAACTCCCCAAAACCAGGAATTTACAGAAATCCAAGTCTAGGGTAGATTTAATACCCGTACAAAATTTGCCTATAAATAAAATAGCGTTTTAGAAGTCGGTATTTCTATGAAATTTGGTGAAACTTGCTTACCCAACAAAATGGCCTGGGCACACAAAAAACACAAGGATTCAATAGCTTCGTTTCTAAGCCTATTTAGAAGTTCCACACAACAAAATCGGCTTCAAACAGCTCAACATACCAAACGGCACTTCCAAATTTAAAGACTTCCAGTATAATCCCCAAAACTCAGAATGGGTTGCTCTAAAAGCATTCAAAAGGAAAATCTCGTCTTATCGGCTAAACGACACGCTGCTGAATCGAAGGATCCGGAAACTCGGAAAAACCACTTGTTGTTTTTTTCCTCAGCCACATGTTTTCGAGCACCAATCACCATTTGACAACTCCTACGAAATTACCCACAATTCCTAAAGACGCGCGCATATTTACAATTAAAATTTTAACGACACAGAAATTAATTCTTGACATGGAAATATTAAAACAGACATTACAAAGAAATCCCATGAGTGCAAATCACCATTTTAAACAATAATTGTCCATAAAGTAAATAAACCTAGAATTAATAAATTAAATGATGACTGAGCAGTTTCCTATATCAATGTTGGTAACAATTTCCCCAGTGAAATATGACATATGACAGCTGACGAAAAAGAATAAACAGAGAATTCACCAAGCTTATTTATTTAAAACTAAAACCTTCCTGCAAAGTACAAGTAAGTGAATATTATTGGTATTATCCACCCTTCAAATGACTAACCAAATTGCTTTCCAGCCAGCACCCTCTGAAATATGTATTTTTGCCTACACATATCGGCATTCCAAAAGATGTTTACATCCTCTACAGGAACCGAATTTCAAAGTATCTAGCAAGGAAAAAGAACAATCTAAATAGCTCGTCAAATAAAAAGTAAGTCATACAATAATATACCCCTCGGTGAAAACCACTACTTAAATGTTTGTACTGGTTTTAGGTTAGACAACGGAGAGGTTGTCCTGCATCAGAAGAAGCTAGCGTACAACAAGCCTATAGCAACTACTAACACATCAAAACAATGCAACCTAAGTATATTGCTACCTGAATAAAATTTATCGAAAACAAGAATGTTTCCGAGACTACTTTTACTCAAACAAGCAATACCTAACCAACACAAAATTAGGTACTCTGTCCTAATGCTGTCAACAAAGTTAGAGGAATACCTACTAGAAATAATCCTTGCTCTGCAATCATTCAACAAACCCAATTGTAGCTTTAGTTATTTATAAACTTAAAATTCTATACAAATATATATGATTGAATTCTAATTTAACGTTACAAATTCCCCCTTTTCCCTCTTAAAATTTTTTTCAAAAAAAAAAAATTTTCCAGAAAAAGAAACAAAATAAAGCTTTAAATGCTTGGCAATAGTTCGCTCCACAACTATCACACTTGCAACTAGTATGAGGCTTAAACGTTTTGCAATCGTTCACCTCCGGACGATTACACACGACAGTACACAAGGAAAAATGACAAAACAAAAAAAAATTAATGAATTAGAGCCTTGAACGCAGGTTACTTTTTTTTTCCACAACAAAAAAAATCCTTTTACAATAATATAACCAAAATATCAATGTACAATTAGAGAACTACCAAAAAAAAATTCTAATCCAAACCGTGGGTAGGTTTGAGATCATTTACATGATATACACCGACCAATGTTCCACTTTCATCTTCAATTTCATAGCTACATGTACCACAAACTTTCCTAACTTTACAAGGTCCGACATACTTAGGAGCCAGTTTTGCACTAAAATAATCCGCTTTACTGGACAAAACATGATTCTTTCTCCATACCAAGTCTCCGATCTTGTATTGTACTTGTCTTCTTCTTAGATTGTATCTTTGACTAGCTTGTGTGTATGCCTTTCATAGCCTTACTTTAATATCTTCATAAATTTTTGCAAATCCACGGTCTCTCACTATTCTTTCTTCAGTCCTATTTATCTCTAGATCCGATTGATGATTAAGAGTAACATTATTATGAAACTTTCCATTTCCGATATATCCTCGACCAAAATTTACGTAATATGGAGTATAGCCGGTTACTTCATGCATCTGAGTGCGTATCGCACAGGTTACAAAGGGTAACACTACATCCCATTTCCGTTGATTTTCTTGAATATAGCATGATAACATGGTTTTTACGACACGGTTTACTCTCTCTGTCGGATTATTCTGAGGATGATAAACAGCATTATACAAAATATTCACATTATAATCATCACATAATTTCCGAAATTCTTTACTCGTAAATTGTGCTCCGTTATCAGTAATAAGATGTTTACTGACTCCAAATAATAAAAATACGTCTTCTTCAAGATGTCTACATATTTTACTGGCAGTTGCTGATCTTAATGGAAAAGTTAGAACAAATTTGGAAAAATAATCACATACTACTAAAATATGAGTATATCCTCGACTTCCTCTAGGTAATGGACCTACTATATCACAACTAATTAACTCAAAAGGTCTGGTTATCTGTGGGCGTTGCCCCATAAGACCAGCGGGTTTCTTCTGAACAGCTTTATGTTTTGCACATACCCTACACCGGTTAATATATGCGGTAACATCACACTTCATCTTTGGCCAATAAAAACGGTGACATAGTTTTTCATAGGTTTTGAATATTCCTGGATGAGACGAAGTAGGACTATCATGTAATTCTTTGAGAATATCTTGACGGCAATCCTTAGGTACAACCAATTTCCAGTGCTCTGATTCTTCGGAAAGCTCAGGAACTTTACATTGCACATATTTAAAAAGATATTTATCTTGTACTCTCCATTTTGGATAAGACAAAGGATTCGTGGTAGCATTTGCTAACATTCTTGAGTACCATCGGTCTGTTATGTCCTTGAAATCATAGCCAAAAGTATTCAAAGTCGAATTTTCATCGGTGATATAATCTATATTCGGAACTGCTCTTGAAAGTACGTCAGGTACCACGTGATCTTTACCTTTTCGATGAATCACCTTGAAATTGTATTGTTGTAATTTCACAGCCCATCTACATAATCTACCATGTGGATTTTTAACATTGTCCAACCGTACTAAGCTATGGTGATCCGTTTCTACGGTGAACGTAGCCCCTTCTAGATATGGTCTCAGCTTGTCCAGCGCATGAAGCACCGCCAAAAGCTCCCTTTCAGTCGTACTATATGCTTTTTCTTGCTTCGTCAAAGATCGACTTACGTAACAAATGACTCGTTCATGGCCGTCAATCATCTGCGTCAAAACAGCTCCTAGTCCATATCCACTAGCATCCGTTTTCACATTAAAAGGTTTGGTAAAATCTGGGGTAGTCAGTATAGGTGCTGAGATTAAACACTCTTTCAATTTTCGAAAAGATTCTTCACAAGTAGAAGTCCATAAAATTTTTTGTCTTTTCCTTAATAAATTTGTCAAAGGTGCACTAATAGAAGAGAAATTTTCGATGAACCTCCTGTACCATGAGGCCATTCCTAGAAAGCTCCTAACATCTCGAACACAAGTGGGAGTAGGTATATTCAAAATAGCTTGTACTTTGTCCGGGTCTACTCGCAATCCTTCCTTATTGTCGATAACATACCCTAGTATAAGAACGTGATCTAAATCCGGTACTATTAGTACATTCATAAGCTTCACTTTACCCATGAGTTCTATTGGTACTAAAACGGATCCATTACTCGGGAGTTTACTTCCATCTGCTAAACTACAAATAGGTGAATCTTCCGTGTTAAATGTTAAATTTAAACTTTGTAATATTTTCCAACCTTTTCTTCCAATTATGGTTCGAGTTGCTCCACTGTCCAACAAACCTAACATTTTCTTCCCTAAAATTGATACTTCCAAATATGGTCTTTGATCGTTCTCCGCATGGCTTAAAATATAGTCTAAAATAACTTTATGTTGAAAGAAGTTTTCATCCACCGAAACTGTCGAAATGGTGGTCGTACACGAGTTCTCCACTAACCGACCTCTTAATGGCTCGCATTCGCATTTCCCGAAATTTGATTTTTACATTTTGGACAATTGTATTTGGTAACATTGGGAGTTCCACAATTAAAGCAATATTTTCTCCTTGGTTGGCGACACTGACGTGAGCTGTGTCCTTTTGCACGGCAATTCCAACAAGTAAGAGTGGCAGTTCCTGTCAATCCTCGAGACGTTGTTACGGTATAGTCAGTTGGAGAAGAACTAGTCGAAGGTTCTGAAGCAATATACATGAGATCGGGTTCCACTGCCCATTTCCTCACAGGTGCAGTTGAAAATCCATCAATTGACGAACATCTTTGTTCCAATTTCACACACATTTCTTCCAGCTCATCAAGTGACCTTGGTTCTTCACGTGCAATAGCAATTTGAAAGAAAGGTTTGACATTTTCTCGTAAAATATTTAACTGTGTCATCTCAGGAATTTTGACAGATAATCTAGCAAAAGCATTTTTCATGTACGCAAAGTAAATTCCAATCGACTCCTCCTCTCGCTGTTTACGTTCTTTAATTTGTTGAAATAACTTCTCATCATGATTTCTTTCAAGAAACTGTTCCTTTAAACCCTTACATAAACTATTCCAGTTAGAGAATTTCGAATGATTAGCCCTAAACCAAACCAATGCATGACCTGTAAATAAATCGGCTGCTGACTCAAAAAGAGTTTGACTTGACACGTGTCTAGCAACACTTAATTCTTCTATTCTTTCAATAAATGCTAAAACCGACATTTCTTTAGGTTTTCCAGAAAATGTAAGATTCCACTTAATCACGGGAATTGACTTAACCGTTGAAGCAGTAGCATGAATTTGAATAGAACTTGATCCTAGTGGTTTATGTTCAATAAAAACTTCGGCATCGCTATCGTTCGAAGCTATACTGTCCTCGTGTACATTTAGCATACTTAATTCCAGAATGTTTCGTTCAGTCTTAACTTTTTTAACTGTTTGCCCTAAAGTTGCCTGAAGTTGCAAAATTTTAGCCAATAATTGACTACGTTGCTTCCTTGTCTCATCCTCAGTTGCTTTGGCACGATCCACTCTCATTAAGATATGACTAAGTTTTGCTTCTATCTTCTTATAAGGTCCACTATCTTCTCCAGTGCTCAACTCTTTGATAAGATTTTCAAGTTCTTGAATTTTCTTTTCAGCTATTTTAATTTCTTCGGTACTGTTCAAATTGTATTCAGGATAAGTCAATGAGTCTCCAGAACGTTCCATTCGTAATATTCTTCTCAAAGTTGCACGCATTTGCTCCACAGTCCCAACATCTTCCAATCCTCTAATTTTCAGTTCATAAATTAATTCATCCTTAATCGACCAGAATCTAGTTTCGAAGCCATTGTAAAAAAAAAATGAACTTACCAATGTTACAAAAGAAAATGACAATTTATATATATAGCAGCGATCACCCTGTAGAAGGCAATTAAAAAAATAAACACCTAGAGTATTAGGCAACAAGTGTAACGTACTCTTTGATAGTCAAATAAGTTCGATGGAAGAAAAGGAAAAACAATTGTTACTAATACCACAAATTTATCAATAAAAGGTCAACCTGTAAAAATATCTCCTCAAATATATAAAAAAAAGATAATATTTTAGTATACTTAATTTCAAATAAAACCACAAAAATTCTGTAAGTTTCTTAACGATTATCCGAATTGTTTAACGATGAGCTACCTCAAATTGGAAACTCTTAATGTCACTGTTTTGGCAATGGCACCACCAACATACTATGTGGACCGAAATGTTAAAGGCCTTATGCAAGATCTACACAACAGCAAATCAAAATCACATATATAATTATTTGATAATATAAAAAAAAACCATGGCAAAATGAAATCAAAAAAATGGCCCCACATGTTTGTTACGTCAAACCAGGCGCCAAATTTAATTGTTACGTGTTAAACTCAATTTACGACTAAAAGTCTAAAAATAAGACGAATAAAAAAAACTTAAGGTCAGCTAGCTCCAACAGGAGACTCCAGGGGTGAGATTCGTTTATTTTTTTAACGATTCCTAAAGTTTGCCAAGGTGAAATAGTGAGCGCCAGGTAATTTTAATATACCAACCTCAAGCGAATTGTCAGACACACTGACTAAATAAATTACCAAATTCAGTGTTACTTATTTTCAACCTTAAGTCAACGGCGAGAAATAAAAACGAGGTTAAAATTCCTATAACATTTATTAACAAAATCTGATTACCGGTGACTTTCAAATTAAGAACTACCAGATTACTGACAGTGTTTTCCTAATTATCACATTATTAAATTATATACATGATCTTGACTTGACTTTGATGTAATGTTGATTTAATTTTAATTTCATCTTTATTTAATTCTAAATTACTTCTGATTTAATTCTGATTTACTGTTGATGTCTTTTCTAAGTGAAAAATGAATATTTTAGGCCGTTACATTCAACAAAATAACTAATTTAAATAGGACAGGTTAGTGGTGGGGAGCCATCCTTCAATATACCCAACCAAATAAGTTTTCCAATATGACCTTATACATCACATAATACAAAAAAAAAAATTATACATATAATTATCAAAACATCTGGATATGTAACTGCGCAGTTACTTACAGGTAATTCATACTAGTAGGGAACTATTATTGTCCATACCAGCTAGGCTTATAAAATGGCCGTTTATAGAATAATTAAAAATCATAGACATAAGGAAAATAATGATTCTAAATACACATGGTAAATACTAAGGGTACTTATCCCACCTCTAACGCCTTTAAGGGTGACAACTGATAACGACATTCCCAGTTCCTCACTCGAAACTCCTGTATTATATCTGCAGAAGGCTCTCCGACTCCACTCCAGTCCCAAAACAATATGTTCCAGTGATGTCCTCAACCAAAACAGCAAAAGTCCCGTCCAAATCGACACGTGGCTTCCCAGCATAAAAACGTCCATCCAAAAAAAAATATCGTAACTCCCCAAAACCAGGAATTTACAGAAATCCAAGTCTAGGGTAGATTTAATACCCGTACAAAATTTGCCTATAAATAAAATAGCGTTTTAGAAGTCGGTATTTCTATGAAATTTGGTGAAACTTGCTTACCCAACAAAATGGCCTGGGCACACAAAAAACACAAGGATTCAATAGCTTCGTTTCTAAGCCTATTTAGAAGTTCCACACAACAAAATCGGCTTCAAACAGCTCAACATACCAAACGGCACTTCCAAATTTAAAGACTTCCAGTATAATCCCCAAAACTCAGAATGGGTTGCTCTAAAAGCATTCAAAAGGAAAATCTCGTCTTATCGGCTAAACGACACGCTGCTGAATCGAAGGATCCGGAAACTCGGAAAAACCACTTGTTGTTTTTTTCCTCAGCCACATGTTTTCGAGCACCAATCACCATTTGACAACTCCTACGAAATTACCCACAATTCCTAAAGACGCGCGCATATTTACAATTAAAATTTTAACGACACAGAAATTAATTCTTGACATGGAAATATTAAAACAGACATTACAAAGAAATCCCATGAGTGCAAATCACCATTTTAAACAATAATTGTCCATAAAGTAAATAAACCTAGAATTAATAAATTAAATGACGACTGAGCAGTTTCCTATATCAATGTTGGTAACAATTTCCCCAGTGAAATATGACATATGACAGCTGACGAAAAAGAATAAACAGAGAATTCACCAAGCTTATTTATTTAAAACTAAAACCTTCCTGCAAAGTACAAGTAAGTGAATATTATTGGTATTATCCACCCTTCAAATGACTAACCAAATTGCTTTCCAGCCAGCACCCTCTGAAATATGTATTTTTGCCTACACATATCGGCATTCCAAAAGATGTTTACATCCTCTACAGGAACCGAATTTCAAAGTATCTAGCAAGGAAAAAGAACAATCTAAATAGCTCGTCAAATAAAAAGTAAGTCATACAATAATATACCCCTCGGTGAAAACCACTACTTAAATGTTTGTACTGGTTTTAGGTTAGACAACGGAGAGGTTGTCCTGCATCAGAAGAAGCTAGCGTACAACAAGCCTATAGCAACTACTAACACATCAAAACAATGCAACCTAAGTATATTGCTACCTGAATAAAATTTATCGAAAACAAGAATGTTTCCGAGACTACTTTTACTCAAACAAGCAATACCTAACCAACACAAAATTAGGTACTCTGTCCTAATGCTGTCAACAAAGTTAGAGGAATACCTACTAGAAATAATCCTTGCTCTGCAATCATTCAACAAACCCAATTGTAGCTTTAGTTATTTATAAACTTAAAATTCTATACAAATATATATGATTGAATTCTAATTTAACGTTACACAAGCCCCCTCGCCCGCCTCACTAGTGACTTTCTGCAAGTCACTAGCATCCGTATCCTGTCGACACAGTGCTGTTTGGTGGTTCGCAGCACTGCCTCATTGAGTGTGTGATGGACGCGTCTTAAGTTGGCGGCTAATCGACGCACTTTAGGCGTGAAAGGCCTGTTGGCCGCCATATAGTCCATCACACATTGGATACGGGATGCCTGTTGCCTCGCCGACCGGATCTTGGCTTCCATCTTTTGTATGCGCCGCTGCGCTCTCTCCTGTGGGGAAGAGGTATTTCGCCTCTCCACCTGAGACGAGCGTTGAGCAGCGGCATACACGGCACAATTTATGTGCCAGATGTCAGCCTCTTCTGGTAGCGCTGTACGAAGTTCAGCGTCCACTCTGGCCAGGTCTTGTGGCCCGGGGGTTTTCAGACGGTGTAACCCCCTTCTAGTACTGAGGCCCTCTGATATTGGCGGAACGAGGAGAGCTACGTCCTCAACCGGTGAATGTGGCGGCTCTTCGGCCACCTCATTCACCGGTCCAGGAGCAGCCCTCACGTAGCCCCTACTACGAAGGTGGGATACATAGTCACGCAGATTTTGTGGCGTGAAGGCGCTATGCTCTGGTAGCCTCTCACACCACAGAGCATGCATCCGCGCCATGTATCCCCTCCGCGCGGGCTCACTGCTTTCAAAACAATGCAGAAGTTCATCCCTCAGCTCATCCGTCCACTCAAAGCGTCCTTGGGCATTGCCATTGTCATCAACGGGCGGTCTGTCCGGTTGGGCCCCACCACCTTGCCCTTGACCCCTATCCGCACGGGGTCAATCGTGGGGGCCCTGCCTTCGGCCTATGGGAACCAAAGTTTAGGGCCTGTGGGTGGTTAGCCCAGCAGGCCCACGACCGACACCAGAGGGGAAGACGCTTTCCCCTCCCGGGTGTACTAGGGCTGCCGGTTCGGTTTTACACCCCAGCTGGAGTAAGTGGTGGCGCTACTCACCAAAGGCTTGATAGATGGAAGTCAGCCCCTCCTGCTATTATTATTATTATTATTATTATTATTAGCCGTTACTCGAGTCCGAGTATAAAAAATGTTACAGTCGATAAATTGTGTACCATAAAAAAAAAAGTAAAATGTGTAGTCTATTGTAATTCCCATTCATCTACGGTGCACACGACTATGGGTATAGATGCCAATTCGGGAGAGCACATGTCGACCGCAGTCAGGACAAACATAGACCTGGTTAGGTCTTGGATTCGGCCTTCTTGCAGCAACATTTCCTTGATAGCTGGCCACAACCCCTCGCCATTCGGTTCTGCCCGCTGCAAGTTGTTTCCATTGCTCGTCTGCAATACCGCAGGATTTTAGATTTTCATGGAGAGCGTCTTTGAACCTCTTTCGTTGACCGCCACGCCTTCTTCTACCGCTTAGCAATACACCATAAAGTGTACATTTAGGAAGGTGGTTATCATGCATACGATGAACGTGACCTGCCCATCTTAGGCGTGCTCTTGAAATAAGCACCTCAATTGGAAGGTTGTTTGCTCTCCTGAGTACTTCCACGTTTGATATGTTATGGAACCAACGGATTTTCATCATACTTCTGAGGTGTCTTTGCTGAAAACGTTCTAATTCTTTCACATGACGACGGTAAGTGACCCAGCTTTCACATCCTTATAGCAGTGTTGGAATGACAACTGCTATGTAGACAGCCATTTTCGTTGACAAAGCAAGGTCGTGGTTGTCAAATACTCTCTCCCCAGAGTGCTCTAGATGCAGCGTTAATTCTATTGCGAATCTCGCTGTCCATGTTTGCTTTGTCATTAACAACGTTGCCTAAGTAATTGAACTGATCCACCACTTCAAGAGAATTTCCGTTAAGTGTAATGTCTATTTGGTTCACTTGATGAGGAGGTGACATAATCTTAGTCTTTCCAATGTTGATTTTAAGTCCCAAGGAATCATAGCTCTGGGCATACACATCTAAAAGTTCTTGAAGCTCTTCCGACATAGAGGCTAAAAGTGCACGGTCATCCGCATACTGGAGATCACAAATGAATCGTGTACACGTCTTCGTGAAAGCTCTAAAGCGCCCTATGTTAAAGAGACCGCCATCAAAACGGTATCTGAGACGTATTCCTCTGACTGTCAGTTTGTTGTCAACAATAATTGTTAGAGCAGTGGTAAACAAATTAAAGAGTAGGGGTGCCAGGACACATCCCTGCCTAACTCCAGTGAGGGTTTGGAAAGGTTCGGTTGCCCCATTATTATACATAACCTGGGCGTTGTTGTTTGTATGTAGACTGCGACATACTTCCACAAATTTTCTAGGGATACCTAAGCGGAACATAATTTTCCAGAGCACTTCCCTGTCCACCGAGTCAAACGCCTTGGTTAAATCAATGAAGGCCATGTGAATTTCTCCTTGATGTTCGAGTGCTTTTTCTTGAAGCTGTTTAAGTGTGAAGATTAAATCCGATGTGCCTCGGTTTGGTCTAAAGCCACTCTGTGTTTCAGGAAGTAACTTTTCCATAACAGGTGTTAGCCTATTTGCCATCGCTTTAGTGAGTATCTTCCCTCCAACAGCCAGGAGAGCTATACCCCTGTAATTTCCACAGTCCGCAGCGCTCCCTTTGTTTTTGAAGAGGTTGATTAAAAGTGTATCACGAAACTCCTGCGGAGCTTGACCACTTTCCCACATGACATCAAACAGTTTTTTGAGGTAGGGTATGTGCTCTGACGACACGGCTTTAAAGATCTCAGCTGGGCGTGAGTCGGCGCCGGGAGATTTGTTATTTTTTAGCTGCCCAATGGCGGTTAAGATCTCTTCCGTTGTTAGTGGTTTATCTAAGTCTTCGAAGGTGTCATATTGAGGGATAAGATTTATAATATCGTGATCGGCTTGTACTAGAGTTTAATTTTATTTCATTTTTTTTCTCATGGATAATATAACTTTTAGAATAAATTTATGACTATGATGTAATGTGCATTGTTAATAATGCCTACAAAAACATTTTCGACAACATTTTTTATAGACCCGTTTTGTGGGGTGGTGAATCCAGTGACGTGCCTAGATTTTTTCTAAAAAAATTGCCAATTCGATTTATTAAAATTTTACTCCTAGAAACTAGATGTAGTAGACTTTTTGCTTCAATAATGTAGTTCAACAACTCTGCAAATAAAAATAATCGGTGAAAATTGCACACTAAATAAAGATTTTACAGTGTAGCTCCTAAACAAATGGTCACACTGTATGTTTATACTTTATCTGTTATATGTTCTTGTAAAAGTTAAAATGATCGCTAGTATTCTAATAGCATTTTGTTCCTACGTATTTAGAGCTTTTACAGTATAAGGAAAATGCATTTGCATTTAGGTAATATTTTAATTATCATCCCTCAAGGGGGACCTTTCGTAATTTAATTTTTATTATCTTGTCCAGGTAGTAATAGGTATTGCAGGGTTATCACTTAAAATATGTCAGTTGCACCCAAGCTTTAAAAGAAGTCACTAACGAGGCATAAGTGCCGAAACACGTGTCTGTGAATGTTTTGAAATTTGAACTAGTATATTGGTGAGTGCTTTGTTTTATTTGTTTTTGTTGAACAGGATAACTAAAATTAAATAGTTTTTACATTATCAGTAACAGTTGTACTGGAGCTAGTGCGCATATTGTCTTTCGAAAATATCAATATTCATCGAGGAATAATAGCCGGGAAATTGGTTTCTTGAAGATATATATGTTTATACTTATCTGGGATAAGTTTTTGTAAAAGTTAAAATGATGGCTGGTATATTCTAGTACATTTCATTTTGTTTTTAGGTAGATAAATATTACTTCATAGAATGTCCTGGAAGTTATATTTACTTAAAAATAGACTTAGGTCTCATTCCTTGAAATGAAATTTACGTTTCATTGTCTAAATTGCTGTATGTCATTTTATTTCCAGTATCTAGTTAACCATTTAACTTAATAGTGAAGTGTCACAAGTTTAGAGAGTAAAAAAAAGTAGCTAATGTGATTAAACATTTTCGATATACAACTGACTACTAAAATGTATTCAAAACAACTGTCAGTTGTTCACCAATCACGGTTGTGGTTTTGAAAGCACCAGGGATGTAAGCACTTGGAAGGAAAACACGTACGATCAGCTCATATCTAATATTACTGTCCTTGTACTATAGCTTTCTTTGTTTGTAATCAGATACAGATTAAAGAAACGGTCAGCTATTTCTCCCAAGCAGATCATTCTATTCCCCTTGAACCTGTTAAACGAGATCAGAAAATTATGACCAATTTAGTTCTATATTAACTTTAAAGCCAAAATATATTTTACAATTCAGAGACTACGAACTCATTTTTACCTAAATAGGTTCCATTTAACTTTAATGTCAATAACTTATGTTTTAATAACTTCGACCGAAAGAAAAAAGTTTGTGTGGTCAGAATATTGGGAAAAAATACTTTGAAGTCGTATAGTAGTATATTCGTCATATTACTTCCACGTCCAGTATAGTATAAAGAAAAGTCCTGTCTGTCTGTCTATAACTTTTTTTGTGCGCACGTTTACTCTGGAACCGTTTATGATGACTTGAAATTTGGTACACTTATGTATTATAACGAGATCTGGATTATATTTTGATCTAATTCCGTTGAATGGTTCGGGGGTAAATAAGGGTAAATAGGCAAAGCAAGCAGGTAAGAGTCCATGAAATTGCAATTTAGGGCATGTAGGAAAATGTTAGTCTCAATTTTTTTTTGGCATCAGCCACTCCCTCCCCCTCACTATCACCCACAATACCACCCCCACACTATTATGAAAGGGAGTAAAAAAAATAAAATATGATTTAGTGTGTACACGAGAACCAAGGGACTCTAAATTTTATTTGGCATCAGCCACCTCCTTCCCCCCTCACTATCACCCCCAATACCACCCCCACACTATTATGAAAGGGAGTAAAGAAAATAAAATGTGATTTATTGTGTATTCAAGAACGAAACGTCCCAAAAAATTTTTTTGGCGTTAGCTGCCCCTTTACCACCTCCATTGCCACCCCCACCTTATTATTAAAGGGAGTAAAAAATTAAATTGGGATTTAGTGTGTGTACGAGAACCAAGGGCCTCTAAAATTTATTTTGGCATTATTCACCCCCCTGTACCACCCCCAACCTATTGTTTAAGGGAATAAAAAATTAAATTGGGATTTAGCATATATAAGAGAATCAAGGGCTTCTAATTTTTTTTATATTAGCCACCCTTCCACCATCCTCCCCACTTTATTATTAAAGGGAATATAATATTATATTGGGATTTAGTGTGTATAAGATTTGGATACAAACTCTGGATGTGGAAGTAGTGATTCCTTGGGCAGCGGCTTTTTTAACTGATTTGTAGAGACCCTTTTTATAATCGAATTTATATTAGTGATTCATTGAAAAAATATTGAATATAGTTATTTAACATATACCAAATAAAGTACTATTGTATTTTATACTATGATATCAATCCTGATTTTAATGACTGATAACCTATCACTGCATTAATCCTGAAGAAGACAATAAAGCTTGTAGAAATGTCGACTTTAATGAGGATATATGGTTTGCTCCTTT
Organism: Leptura quadrifasciata; assembly: GCA_963675555.1. Taxonomy (NCBI): domain Eukaryota; kingdom Metazoa; phylum Arthropoda; class Insecta; order Coleoptera; family Cerambycidae; genus Leptura; species Leptura quadrifasciata. The sequence continues at coordinate 155,406,146 of OY776673.1, forward strand.
TATTTTGTCCAACTACCGACTAAATAAATACCTACCTAACATTACAAAACACTCCATATCTTGACAAAGTGTGCACTATCTCCCATTTCATTATGTCCATTTAGAATTGGAACACCCTGTATGTCAGACTCGCTTATGTCAGTTACCTTGTTTTGTTTATTCTGTATACAATCTTATAGTTATTTTATATACCGTTTATTTCGGCATTTAAAGAAACGTGTTTTTGTCTTTTGGTTTATATTGATGGAAGTCGCCATCGAAGTTCACTTGCAGAGACTAGGTAGTGAATCAGGTACAGAAAACATTCTGGGCACGTTGGCATGGAAGCCAAAATATCATCTAGAATACACTTCCTTGAAAGGTTACCAACGTTCACTCGCGTCGACGAGGTAGTAAGCAGCATGTACAAAAAATTCTCTAGGCAGGTTGGCAATTAATACCACAATATCATCTAGAAAATATCGTTTTTTGAAAAGTTACCAGCGATAGCCGAGTGGGTTAAGGCACGAGGTGGCAATCGCGATTAATCACACGGACATCGCACCACCGGGTTCGAATCCTGGCTCCGGCACTGTCGGAGGAAATGGTTGTATGTCCGCGTTTTTTCAGTGTGTAACCCCCTTCCGCACAACCCTGGCTTCTGGAATTGGGGGTTGTCTAATTTATGTGGTGTTTATTTTTTTATTTATTTATTATACACTGTAACGGTTCACTTTTTGAGCAAACCCTATATAAGTGCAAATGAGTTCATCACATTAAATTTATAATTAATACCAGTCTAAATAACATACATATTTAAGACATTTTGGGTTGCCTGGTATCTAAACATTAATATGCTATACATTAGAACTGAAAAATAAGTGGTAATATAAAAAGTTGTGTTTTTGCCCGGAATGAGGTTGCAAAAAGAAATATAGAGAAGAACTATGAGTGATAGATAGGAATTAACATCTGTCTACTTTGTGCAGTATTACAACGTACAGTGAAATTGCATAATTGATCACACAGGAAAGGTGCCAAGTATTGAAAAAGTTATTCTGAGGAATTTTTGTGAAGTAGCAATATGTAAATTTGAAATTCTTGTGAAAAGGCATCATAAGATATAAGGTAACTTTCTAATTAATTAGAATGCATTTTATCTCGTTTCATAACGTTTCAAGTAAATTTGTATGCTTTTTATTCAGTATTATTTATTGCTTTAGGCTTTTTGATCATACAGTATTGTTACGTGATTTTATTGCATTCACTGATTAACTTTTTACCACCACTAAGCATTTCAAAATCCAATACAAAGGCGTTATCGTCAACCTTGCCCTATTGAATGGAAAATTAAGATAGTCCTGGAGAAAGGTTGAAGTTTAAACGTATCCAACAACAAAATGGCCTCCCAATAAAACGATTCCTTTTACTTCCACGTCCAGTGGAAGTATAGTAAAGCAAAAAAATTAATTTTTTTTTTGCTGAAATAGGCTTAAAACGTCGAGATTTTAAATTTGAGCAAAAAAAAATGTCCTGTCTGTCGGTCTGCCTGTAGCTTTTTTTTGTGCGTACACATGTATTATAACAAAATCTGGAACTAGATTATATTTTGAGCTAATTCCGTTGAAGGGTTCGAGGGTGAATGGGGAAATAGGTAAAGCGAGCAGGTAAGAGTCCATAAAATTTAGGGCATGTACGAGAAGTTAGGGTCTCAATATTTTTCTTGACATCAGCCGCCCCCCACTATCACCCCCAATACCACCCCCACACTATTATGAAAGGGAGTAAAAAATATTAAAATGTGATTTAGTGTGTATACAAGAACGACACGTTTCAAAAGGCGTTAGCTACCCCCTCTACCACCCCCACCGTATTATTAAGGGGAGTAGGAAATTAAATTGGCATTTAGTGTGTATACGAGAACCAAGGGACTTTAAATTTTTTTTGGCATTAGGATTTACAAGGTATTTATGTAATATTTTACAACTATTGGTATTTCAAAACCTCCCCTACTGGAAATTTGATCACCTACAAGAGGAACTCTATACTTTTTTGCTGGCAAGTAAATTATGGAAATTTTGTGTTAAAGGGAGAGTATATTTTTATGAAACATTTATTATAATAGTGATATAAAATGAAAATTTAATTAAATTCAAGACTAATTGTGTCAAATTTTACAACTTATTTATTTCTTCGTATTATTTTGATTAACAGATTCAGATTCGTATTAATTTTACCTGAGTGCAAATTAACTTCATATTTGTAAACCATCAAACAGCTGTTAAATCAGTTTATTTGATATCTTCGGCCATATATGATACAAACCTCTTCTATTTCGAGACGGGCTCTTTGTTATTTATCTTTGTTAGTATGTATATATATATATATATGGAATAGGTATTCTAAAAGCAACTTAAACTGACCCACAACACTGACTGAGCTACCGGTTTGTGGGCATTTACCAAGGTTTGTTAAGTAAGATAGGTAGCATGGTAACTTTCGACCAATCAGAGATCACTATTTAAAATGCGGGAACGCGTCACTCTGCCTGCTCATTCGAATTTCTGGCATTCAAACCATTAGTAGAGAAGTATAATTAGTTATGAATTTGAATTCCGTATTTCGTATTTTTTAATGTACAAGCACAAATTAATAAATTGACTTTTTTGATTAATGATTATTAACATCGATAACGTTTTCTTTGGAATTTAAAATTGACATTACTATATATCAAATTTATAACTAATTAATGTATGCAGTTAAAGAAGTACATTTTATATCAAGGGACTGAAGTAGGTTCTTTTAATCTTGTGTGCAATTTCTTGCCCGAGACTTCAGTCTTGATTTCATTGCTTTATATAATTCTTAGCGAATTTAATAAGTTATATGATAGATGAAGAAACATACATCATACTAATTTTCGCCCTAACGAAAAAAGTTACTTAGAAAAGTTTCTTATTTTATGACGTACTGAGTAGAAATTTTTCCCCAGGCCAATCTTTACAATTATGTAGTATCAAAAAATTTTAATGCAAATTTTTTATTAAAATTAGATGTGCATACAATAATTTATTAATAAAATTTAACAAGAGGGCCATTAAATTTTATCATGTCATATTAGACACAGCAATTAATAAGAAAAAATCACTCATTGGTTTTTTCTAATATTTCTTTGTATCATATGAAAATAAATTTTATTTCCTGTATTAAGTAATTTTTTTAGGGAAGGAAAAAAACATCAACAACTGTTTACCTTAAAATTATTTCTGTAAATACACAGGTTACAAACTTCTATATACTATGAGTCTTTTCTCTTTAACAGTAATTATCAATTTGATTATATACTAAATAACTATAACTGCACGATTATAAACACAAAAACAACAAATATTTAGAAATAACTCAACAAATAAGCGCAACGTCTCAAAAAATGCATACGTACAATTAAGTTTCAGCAGGCACGATGACGCGCAAGATGGCCGCCTTCATCGTAACCCCTCCATTCCGTTCAAGTTACCATGCTACCTATCTACTTTACAAACCTTGGGCATTTACTATTTAAAAGCTGTAAGTATACGCCACAACGCAAACGAAAATATGTAACATTTAAGAGATTTTCTGGAGTGTGAAATTCTCGGCCTTATATAGGTCTGGTAGTATTTCATTTAGACGGGGTCAGTACCTCGCCGGAACATTTTTTCCTACTTTTGCTTTCGTTTGTCGTGCTTCGTCCATCATTGGGCTAAGAAATTATTTTCGCATATAAAACAGAATATTTCAAAACTGAAACTTATATGGAAAAGTGAACATCGACATGGGGCATGTTTTGAAGTGAGAATGAAGACTGTATCTGATATGGTTATTGAATTATTTACGATTAACTGCCAGGCAGTCGGACAGATATTTACTGTAAGGTATCACGAAGTCCTTCATTTCAATCTTAATGGCAAATGTACGTATCAGAGAGCAATTAATTCGCGGTCCTGGAGTTAACGCGAGAGCTTTAACGTATAATGAAAAAAAAATTAAATGGCTAGTTTATGAAGAACTATTGAAATAATATAATTTGAAGTGATGTGAGACTAATTTAGACTGAATAATATGAATTAAAATTAATAAAAATAGAAAAAGAAATTCGTGAATATGGATTTGGAAAGTAATTTTGATATTATTGAACTTCATGTGGGGGCTCTATTTTTCAGGACGGTAATTTTTATTTCGAAAGTTTGAAAGCTACTATGGATTGTTTGTTAATTTTTTCAGAAGTCGATTTGAAAAATTGTGGTTTCAGATAAATTTAAGTGGCTGAATGATTTTTTTTTACTCTACGAACTGAATATGATGTTTATTTTGAAAATTATGAAACTTATAAATTTTATTTTTTCGCTTATGACTGAAAGGTACTATAACACTTGAAACAGTTACCCATCCAAGTACTCAGGCGTTGCTTTACGTCGCATGTCGAAAAATGTACATAGCAAAGACGCACCTACGCCAGCAAGTGCAGCAATCCTAAGGTATTTAATTTAAAATTCTTATATATTACCTGCATTTAATTTTAATTTCTATCAGGATAATTTGATCCTTCACTTATTTTAATTTGACGTACGCGAAACAGATAGTGATATCAGATTATCAGGCGATAAGTGAGGATTAATCCGTTTATTTTTACAACAAATTGTTTGGTTTACTTTTACCATATGTATTTTATAACATGGTAAACAGAATTTATGATAAATACCAAAACATATGCATATATAATTTGAAAAGATTTACAGCGCTTAAAATGATTTAAACTTGTGACCGCACTTCACATGTACACTCGCACACATCAGTATTTCTGTTTTCAAAAAACGTAAACTTTATGTGGTACACTCAACTTGCGTTTTACTAACCAACTCGACGTCATCGGGAGACGATTAAAACTCCGTACCAAAACTCGCCTCTTGATATTTGCGAAAATTATTTTAACAGCTATTATATCTTTTTTAGGTTTGGTTTCAATTATGCGAACCCTAGTATTACCGTTAATAATAATAATTGGTACATCACTCAGGTTAAGCGTTGAGAGTTGTAATGAAGCAGTATGTGGAAGTATAGTAACCAAATGTTTACTAACGAAATCATGTAATTGCGACTTCCAAAAGGCCACATGTTCAAAAAATTGTTTTAAATGTTTAGGACACTTGTATGGGGAATGCTGCTCTTGTATCGGTAAGTTTAACATGTTTTTAATAACCGGTTTTTTTCTATACGGTATTATTGTATTAAATTGAGCCTGTTGAATATTAAAATATAGAATAAGATCATGAAATGGCGAAGTATAGTATCACGAATAGGATCAGTCAATATTTAATAGAAGACTTCAATTAGAAAATATTTAATTCTGTAAATATAGTCGAATAATTGACATTTATTGAAACTCGTTCGAGATCCTAAAATCTTTGAGGGATTATTGGGAAGTCTCCATCACAACCTGTTGGACTTTCAGTGGTAGAGCTAAAGCCACCACTTTGTCAAAGTGTTTTAATTTATCACTTCCTATAGTAAAACCCGTTTTGTAGGGTTTAACATAGCCTGAAATCATTTTGTTTAAAACATTGAATTTGTAAGTCCTTCACTCATTTATATAAAAATTATTAAGTTTTTGTGTCTACATTTCCATCATATTATTACGATCTAAAGTTCACCAAAAATATATCAGGTCCGATTTCTTACTAATCCTTTCAGTAGACCAGAAACAATAAAAGAAAACAGTTCTAAAAATACAATTTATTTTAGTTAATTGATTTTACATACAAATGAAATAATAATAAATAAACACCACCCAAATTAGACAACCTCCAATTTTAGAAACCAGAGGTTTGTACGGAAGGGGGTTACACATTGAAAAAACGCAGACATACAACCATTTCCTCCGACAGCATAAATCGTCAAACGAAATTGTGCGGATTTTTATTACCTATAATTTTCATGTGTACATATTTTGCAGTGAAATTGATACTTTCCGAGGTTTTTGCGAAAAACCGATTTTTTTACCAATTTTTCATTAAAAAAAAATGCCCCAAGAGTGGTTCGGAGTCCACATTAAACTGTAGGGCCTCGTCTCTCTTTGCCTAGCACAAGATCCTTGAGATCTTCCAGGGGGTTACTTCGGTAACTTGAGAGGCGGTTAAGAAAACATTTTTAAGAAAACAAACATATTAGACAAATAAATATTCTTGTGCAAAATTTGATTATAAACACTGCGTCAAACCTTGGAAAACAAAAGCTTAAGTTGCAGTTTACTTATTTATGTTACATTAAAATTATCAATCAACTTAGATATAGAGATATTGGACCTTGATCTTAAACATTATAACGTTGCATCCAAATTTTTATTTTGATCTTAATTTAATAATAAGCATGTTTCATCTACTTTTAAGTGTAATTTACGCATCAGATCTAATACGATAGGCGGGTGTGCAAATACACGGTCTTTTTAACAACTCAGTTCTCGAAAACTAAGCAAAATTTGAAAAGATGTTTTAATAAAAAAACTTCTTTCATTCATCGGCTACAACTTTGTCGCTTATAGTACCTAGTTACCTTTAATAATAATGCAGTTAACAAGCGACTACATTTTATACTGCAAATAACAGAAACCTACGTTATTTTCTTTTTTCTTCTATTAATAGGGCATTAGCTATCTCGAATTTTTTAACTTTGATCGTGATTGGAAGTATTTCAATATTACCTGTTTCAAATTTAAGATCAATAAACTTTCTAATAAAAAAGATATGACAAGTTAAACAAATAATCCCAAAAAATTTCAAATTTTAGAAAAAAGTCGAAAAACTCACACATCACTGATTTTTCAATTCGAAAAAATTCGCGACCAAAAAATTCAGATGTATCAGGTCATTTTACATATTTTCAATGTTCAGCTTTTTTAGGTCCTCGAGTGGTATACAAGGTGTGAAATTCAGATGTCTCGGTTCCCTACTACTATGTAGTGTGAGAATACGGGAAACAGTGGATTGGTGTATATGCAAGCGTTCCGATATTTCCATTTGTTTCACACCCATTTCATACAAGACAATGATTTGAGCAGCCACCGGCTCACTGTAATTAGTCATACGTTCCATTTGACAGATCAGTACCCAATAAACGTTTATGTCAACATACAGTGTATGACAGTGAAATAATCTAACATTATCTCCAAAGCAACGCAGTAATCAAAATGTTGAAATACCAATCATGTTTCTTTTTAAGTAGCGATCCGGTTGTTTACCTTAAATCGGTTCATGCTAACAATTTTTATTATTCAAAGGGGTGCATTTTTATTACGTTGTGACTAAAAATATTTATAAATAAACAGAACCTTTCACGTAGCACCAAATTTTAAACATATGCAATATTTTTGCTCATGAGTGTATATCGACTATTTGCCGTTGGACCAAGTTAACATGGCAAGTGAATATTTCGAATTCTTTATTTAAAATGAGGGAGAGGTTTATAATTTGGACATTCTTGTACACTTCGATTTCATAAAAAAAATATCAGTGGTGGATAGAATTTACCGCTTGACAGACACAGAACTATGTTGCCAATTTTTATTTTTAAATACTATTCGCGCTGCATATATATAATATAAAAAATCTATAATTTTTATGTAATTTGTGAAGTACTGATCTGATTACTAATTAATAATACCTGCAAATATTTGTGAATGTTAAACCTTTTAAATAAGTTTTTATTAGGGTCTGCGTACCCTCATCTAACAATATTTGTTCATGTTACTTTCATTTCTATTTATTATTCACCAGTACTTATATTATTTACAGCCCTCTATTTAGATTTATAATAATTTAGAAGTTTGTAATATAGCTATTATCCCATTGCAATTAGGGAAAGCCAATGTACCTATTGCTACCCCATGTCTAAGTAGGGGTATTAGAAACGAATTATTATTTCACTTTACATTCAGAGAGTTCACTTTTAGATTCCGAACGAGAAACACTTACCATCTAGATACACACTTAAACTTGTAAATTACCAATATCTGTATATATTGTAAATATACGTATAAATATTAAACACTAATTTGGAATAAACTATCGTGTTTATTTCAATTACTATCAAAGAAACAACAAAACTTAGATGTGGTGCAGCAGCACAACCAGAGTGATTTAACCAACAATCACCACAAATATACATGGTTGTTCGAGCCGGATATATAAAATATCACAAATATACAAATACAATTCGATATTATGGACTTTCGATCATCTCAACTATTTTTATATTATTACTTCATAAACAATTTATACGCATTTCTTAACAATAAATTATGCTTCATCATATTTTACAGTATACAATTTTATATTGCTAATTTCAAAATTGTCTCAAGTTCAATTGTCAAATTTTATTTGTTTTATTAAAACGCTAATAAATACTCCTGATATTTGGGAATAGAATTGTCACTAAAATGTTATATATTCATAATTTTCCGGTGCACAGAAATTTCAAACACAATGAAGAAGTTAGTAACATCACAGTCTGGTTACCAAATTGATCCTTAATTTCCCTGCTGTTTTTCTGTTATTTTTTCTTGTTTGTCAAATTTTTTTTTTAATTTCAAGCATATATTAAATAATTTAAATAAAAATCGAAGGCAACCAGAAATAATACACACATATATTGTGTGGCGTGTATAGTACTAAATTAATATCGATAAGAAGTGTATATTTGTTTTAGGTATGTGTCCCCAAAAACCCCGTAAAACCACGAGTCCATTAAGTAAAAATTCTAACGTTGGAGATTTCATTGAACCTGTACCTCAACTTTTTGATGTTTTGGCCGAGTATCCAGATGAGCATAACCGCTGGGACGTAATTGTATTTCCAATAGATATTGATGTGAGTCAGTATTCTACAACGAAGGAAATTAAATTATATATGAGTAAGCATTATATTTATTATTTTTGTAGAACAGAAAATTGTCTCAAAACTTTGCATCTGGAATCTGGGCCGTGTGAAATGTATATCACTGTCTTTTTGCCTTTTTACTCCAGTCGAATTAGTATGAAAATGAGGTGATTTTGACAAAAAGTGTTTCTGGGTATAAACCGAATCCAGAATGTTCAGAGTGATGTTGGGAATGTAGGGTTTCTTAGGCTTCAATTTTTTTTGCGTGAAATTTTGTTTTTAAAGAATGTGAGAAAATGGTTTTTTCGAGTTTTAGAAAAATCTATTGATTTTACAAAAAAGTGTTCCTTAAAAAACCTACAAAATGAGGCGTATTTCATCAATATCGGTTAATTTGTTTATGAGTCACTGCAAAAAACATGTTAAAATGGCTGTTTTTTCAATTGTTAATAAACAATATTAAAACATGTTTCATATACTTCTTACCACAGGAAAAGAAGGCTCTTGCAGCATAGAAAAGGCACGCGAAATCGGAAGCCATATGGTTGAATAGTTTTTGCACAATCAATTTGTTAATAACTTTTTCACTTTTTTTAACGATAATTTCTTAACGATATGGCGGTTCTATAGTAATCTAATTCAAGTTCATGATTTATTTATACTATCAATATCAAAAAAGAACCAAATGAAGTATTGGTTTTAAATTGTTTTCAACGATTATCAAAATTAGCTACACCTGCTCTAGGTATCGTCTGTTCCACAAACTAGAAAGAAACTTCAAATGAACAAATATTCTCTACTAACTTATATTACGCCACTGCGGCGGTAAGAAAATTTAAATATAACAAGAAAAATCACTGTAATTTGAAATAGATATCACTGTATAACCTTATTGTAGTGTCGAAAACATTAAAAATAAGTGTAATTTGCACTTACTAAATTTACCGCCAAAAATGAGGTTTTACTATTTTTTAGGAAATAATAATAATAATAATAATTTTATTAATTTCAGAAAACTACATTAATGGAGTTTAAGAAATTTTGTCCAAATAAATAAAAATATACATACAATAAAATTGTGTTATCTAAAAACTAGTTTTAAAAGTAATACATTTAATTTAAAATTTTTAGAAAGCCTTAAGTACTAAATATATATACATATAAAATCATAGTATATAAATAATAAAATTTACAATATTTTTATTAGGTATGACTTGCAATAGTATAAAGATCCACATATTTATGTTTTAAGTAGTCGATAAAAATTCATCAATGGTGTAGCAATTTTTGTTTAACAATAACGATTTTACTGCAGTTTTGAACTTATAGATTGTTGGCATACATTTAACATTTTCAGGTAGAGCATTAAAAAATTTACATCCATTAAAAAAAAGACTTTTTTGATCCAACGCTGTTTCGTGTTTATGTGGTATAAGGAGATCTTTCTTTCTGGTATTATACAGATGTGGAGCTCTATTTTCAAATAAATTTGCTTTGTTTTTATACACAAAACAAGTAAGTTCATAAATATATACAGATATCATAGTCAAAATATTTAATGATTTGAAAGCATCCCTACAAGATTCATTGTATTTTAAATTAGCCATGATACGCACTGCTCGTTTTTGTAGGAGAAAAACGCTATGCGCATCAGGTGATTGGCCCCAATGAAGAATGGCATATTTAATGCCAGAATGAAATGATGCAAAATACAATTGCCTTATAATTGATACGCTGCATTGTTTAGATGTTAAAGCTAAAGCATAGCATACTTTAGACAATCTAATACAGATATCCTGTATATGCCTAGACCATTTAAGATGACAATCAATCCTTGACCCTAGCATTTTTGAGTTATCAGAATACTTAATATTTGTGTTGACATCTAAAACTAGACTACTATTTACATTTAGACTAGACTGTAAGGTTTTAAAAACTACGACCACTGTCTTTTCACGGTTTATACATAATTTGTTTTTTTCAACCCAATAGTTGATTTTTTTATAGATTGAAATGGCACAATTCTCCGCATCAGACAAGTTCCTACACCTAATCAAAATATTAGTGTCATCTGCATATGATACTATTGAGCACAGTGGTTGTTCTAAATAATTTATCAAATCGTTAATATAAACAACAAAAAGCGTTGGACCCAATATGGATCCTTGCGGAACTCCAGTATTAATAGCTGCTAAGCTGGAAAGAGTATCTTTAATTTTAACCTGTTGAAGGCGATTTGACAAATAGGAGCAATACCCCTAACCCCATATTTTCCCAGTTTAGTTAATAGAAGAGAGTGATCGACACAGTCAAACGCTTTAGAGAAGTCTACAAAAAGTCCCATAGCCATTTCTGATTTGTCCAGTGCATTTACTATCCCATTTACAAACTCGCTTAGTGCTAAGTCTATACTTTTCTGTTTTATAAAACCATGTTGATTTTGGGAGAGCATATTATTAATTGTAAGAAAATCTACAAGCTGCATATTAATTGCAGATTCAAAGATTTTTGATACACTGGGTGACAGGCTGATTCCTCTATAGTTGATAACTAGGTTTGGATCACCTTTTTTAAAAAGAGGTATTACATTAGATATTTTCAATTTCTCGGGATATATGCCTTGTTCTATTGATAGATTAATTATATATGTGAATATGTTCATCTTCCCGCCTCTGTAACTCGTTACATATTAGACAACAAAAAATAAAATTACACAAAAAATGTGAGGAATTATGTCTTCTTTAAGTTTGTTCAAGACATGCTCGTCGTTGGATCAACCACTGCCAAGTTATTTTCAAATTTTTTTGTACCTTTTATTCAAGATGGTGGCTCGATCGATCCTCCCCCAAGGTCAAAAACTTAGATTTTTTGTCAAAGTCCAAACCTGAACAACATATTTAAAAATCATTAATACCCCACCTTTTGTAAGGTAAAGGCCTTTTTTGACCCCTACTGACTGAATTCTAGCCCTATAACACAATTTTTTATACATTACAACATCTATTTTACTGTTAAGAAATTGGACTAGAATTTGTTTGAAACACTTTAATAATGCAACTTTTAAACAATGCAACAAATTCATAAGGCATACGCGAGGAGTTCTTGCACTTACATTACAAATGCAATAAGTGCCATTTATTGGTTCTTCATCTGGTTTTTTGTTATGATTATTTAATTGGTAATCATTGTAAGATATCTTGGGTAAATCGAGAGTACAATCGTACTCTTATTCGCTCCAGATCAAATATCTGAGTCTCAAAAATAAATTCGCCTATTCTATCATGGCCAATGTATCTTTTATACAGGGTGGGGCAATAGTGCGTCGGACCTCGATATCTCGAGTTCTACGATAGCTAGAAATTTATTAAAAAATTGCAAGTAAACTATGACTGTAATTATTTTGAACATACAGGGCGAGCCAAGACGAAATTACAGGACCAAGTGCCTTTTTTTAAATTTAATGCTATGCATATCAGTACATTTTTTGAAGCCTCTTTCTAGGCTCTATTCATTCCTATATTAGTATTGAATATCTCCCAACCACTTAGATGTAATGAATTTTTTTGTTGAAATGATGCAATCTGCAGATGGATATTAAAAAAGTCACCACAGTCATAATTATGGGTTTTAAGAAAAACTTATGTGAGCACCAGTTACGAGACATCTAATTAATGTTTATGAATCATTTTCATTTCCTAAAAATGTACAGGGTGGCCAAAAATTAGTTTTCAATTAAGAACATTTTAAATTGAATTTTCTCATTTTTTTCAAATGGAACACCCTATATATTTTTCGACGATGTGTGTAGAAATGAAAACCGAACATTTTTTGTAAGTACTTCCCTAGGGCTAATTGCAACCAATTTCGTTTTATTGAGAAATAATTACAACATTCAAAAATAAACTTTAAAAAAGAGGTTTCTTCAAATAATTCAGTAGAAAAAATTATAATAAATGTTCCACATGTTGCCCATTTTGATTGACACACATCTCTATGCACCGAAGTTCCCACTGTTCCTAAAACTGCCGGTGTGATAGATGTAAAGGCAGTTATTATTCTTTCCTTCATATTTTGTACGTATACATATTTTCCTTCGTATTTTGTGTTGTTGGTGTGTCTCTACAAACAATTTCCTTTACGTATTCCCATAAAAATAAATCCATTTTTGTAAGATCTGGAGATCTAGCAATCCATTGATTAGGGTAGGTATTATTTAAGTGGTCTCTAACTGCATTTAAATAATGTGGTGAAGCACCATCTTTCTGAAAACACATCCTGTTCAGGGAGATTTACCAATAATTGTGGCAGATAGTTTTCCAAACAATGAAAATAAATAGCTTCAGTCAATGTACCATCAAAGAAATGTGGCCCTATTACATGTTCTCCAATAATTCCTCCCCAAACATTTATAGACCATCTATGTTGGTTATCAACTTGCATAAAGAAGTGAGAATTTTCCTAAGCATAATAATGGAAATTGTTCCTATTAACAAATCCATTTTTATGAAAAGTTGCCTCATCAATGAATAAAACAGTATTGAAGAAGTTGACATCATGTTGCATTTCACTTCTAGCCCAATTACAAAATTTTAGGCGCTTTTGAAAATCATCATCAGATAATTCCTGGTGCATTTGAATGTGATATGCATGCAACTTATTTTTAAGATTCGACCCACAGACCGCCTACTTATTCCTACTAATGAGCTCACTTCTCTTTGACTAACATGGGGGTTCTCAACCGCTGCCAACACCACAGAAAACTCATTTTCTTCGTTCACAACACGTTTTAGTCTTTAAATTTTTTTATATTCGACATTTCCAGTTTCCAGAAATCTATCGAGAAGGTTTTGTAAGCTGCTAGCATCAGAATCCTTCTTTCAGGGTAACGTTGGTGATAAATTCTATTGGCAAGTAAACAATTTCTGTCTGATCTGACTCACCCAAAACAAGTTCCGCTTTATTAAAATTCATATTGTAAAATTCCAAATATTTTAAATTCAATACAAATTGTAGCGACCGATAAGTGTGATAAATGCTCCTTTGTACACGACAATTTATACCAAACTGAGGTTTTATTACTTGTCGAATAACGAAAACAGCAAAAAAATGTACAAAAAAAAATTATAGTAAAGGACCGGTTAAATACTATTTACTCATTTCAATGGATTGGAAGAAATGGTCCCACTAAATGGCCTCATTTCAAAATTGCATAAAGACGTATGTCAATCAAAATGGGCAACACGTCGAACACCTATTATAAATTTTTCTAATGAATTATTTCGGGGAACCTCTTTTTTTTTTAATTTGACATTTATTTATAAAACGAAAATGGTTGTAATTAGCCATGGGGAAGTACTTACAAAAAATGTTCGGTTTTCATTTCTATATCACATTGTCGAAAAATATACAAGGCATTCCATTTGAAAAAATTGAGAAAATTCAATTTAAAAAGTTGTTAATTGAAAAATAATTTTTGACCATCCTGTGCATTTTTAGGAAATGAAAATGATTCAAAAATATGAATGTCTCGTAACTGGTATTCACATAAGTTTTTCTTAAAACCCATAATTGTGACTGTGGTGATTTTTCTAATATCAATCTGCAGATTGCATTATTTTAACAAAAAAATTCATTACATCCAAGTGGTTGGGAGATATTCAATGCAAATATAGGAACGAATAGAGCCTAGAAATAGGCTTCAAAAATTGTACTGATATACATAGATTCCGTTTTAAAAAAAGGCACTTGGTTCTGTAATTTCGTCTTGGCTCGCCCTGTATGTTCGAAAAGAATTTCCAGTTATAGATCTTTTTATCTAGTTTACTTGCAATTTTTTAAAAAATTTCTAGCTATCGTAGAACTCGAGATATCAAGGTCCGATGAACTATTGCCCCACCCTGTATAATATAAGCTGGTGCCAAACGCACTTATGTGTACTGAAAGTTTTGTACTGTAGCGGCAGTGTGGGAACTTAAAGAAGCTGATTTTGACACCTTTGACACCTTGTCCCAAATGCAGACGTTCTTAGTCGACCCTTGTTTGTAACAAGTACTCAGTTTCAGCTATTCAGCATTTTTTAGGCTAAAGTATTATCTGCATTCTGCATAAGTATAGATTCGTGAAACAAATTAATTATATAATTAATGATGGCACAAGCAATTTTTAGAAACTCTCCCAAGTTAGTGCAATGTTGCATAAAAAAAAAGAAAGGCATTTTTAGGGTTTTATGGGTCAAAATAAGACTTTTTACTCTTGTAATTTTTTTATTTTTGGGTATTATTCGAGATATCGCGGATTGAACATTTCCGAAAGGGGGTGGAGGGGACAAAGCATTTGTCTGATCGATCTTACAATTCACAGATGAATTTATCATAAAAAATTTCCTTTATAATTTCTCTCTAAAGTGATTATTTTCCAAAAATTTTTTAAAAACCATGAAAAATCGGGGGCTTCGGTAAAATGAAAAATTTTGAAAAACAAGCATTTTAAAAATCTGTCAAAATTGAGACATTGAGTTTAAGACCAAATAAACAATTTTTTAATTCTTGTAAATTTTACCTAAAATGCATATTTTCCTAGAAATTGGCTATTTTTCCGGGCAACATAAGAAGTACGGTTTTACTATATCACTAAAGCGACGAAATAACTGATAACAATTATTTATTTAACATTAATAATTGTAATACTAACAATTTATGCATTCCTATATTACCGAAAATGACGTACTCAAGGCACTTAAGAAAATTAAACCCAAAACCACTACAGGTCCTGATGGTATTCCGGCCTTTCTCCTTAAAGATTGTGCCATTTTATTTACAAAACCGCTAGCTAGTATTTTTAATTTGTTTATTAAAACTGCTACTTTTCCAGAAGTCTGGAAAATATCTAG
Organism: Leptura quadrifasciata; assembly: GCA_963675555.1. NCBI lineage: Eukaryota > Metazoa > Arthropoda > Insecta > Coleoptera > Cerambycidae > Leptura > Leptura quadrifasciata. The sequence goes on from OY776673.1 coordinate 155,421,923, forward strand.
GATCTGTTCGGTATTCAAAAAAAATTATAGATGTGGTATTGAAAACTATAGGTCAATAGTAATATTGCACAATTTTAGTAAATTATTTGAAAACGTAATATACGATATTCTCTTTAATCACGTCAAATCTCAAATTTGCCTCGATCAACACGGATTCATGCCAAATCGCTCTACCACCAGCAATCTGGTGTGCATCACTCAGTTCATAGCTGAACAGTTGGATGCTGGAGGCCAAATAGATGTCATTTATACAGATTTTTCTAAAGCCTTCGATAGACTCTACCACGGAATTTTGCTGAACAAATTATCCGAATTTGGTCCAACTGAGCACTCCCTAAACTTTTTTGAATCTTACTTGGTAAATAGACGACTAAATGTACAATACCGTGGATTTTGGTCTATGGATATCTCAGCGACATCAGGTGTTCCCCAAGGTTCTGTGCTTGAGCCATTGCTCTTTAACATTTTAATAAATGATATCGTCATTGGCTTACACTGCAAAACATTACTTTATGCCGATGACCTAAAAATTTTTACATCTATCACTAGTGCAGAAGACTGTTGATTTGCAAAACGATCTTACACAACTATGGTCTTGGTGTAGCGTAAACAATTTACAGTTAAACATCTCAAAGTGTAACTTTATGACATACACTTGTGCACAAAATCCAATAAAATTTATCTATACAATTAATGATGAAGAACTGAAGAGCTGTGGTCATTTCGAAGATCTAGGAGTAATATTCGATCCAAAGTTATCTTTTACTAGCAATATTAATCAAATAACCGCTAATTCCTTCAAAAACTTAGGCTACATTATCCGTAATTGTAAAGAATTTAACGAAAATACACTGAAACTTCTCTTTAATTCATTTGTGAGGTCAAGACTTGAATATGCTTCAATAGTTTGGTGTCCTGGTTATGAAAATCATAAATATAATATTGAAAAACCTCAAAGACGTTTTCTTAAATACCTCTGGTTCAAAAGTTCTAGAAATTATCCAGAGAGAGGTTTTCCACATTGTGACTTATTACATAGATTCAACATGAGTGATCTTCAACTACGTCGGACGTATCACTCTCTTGTATTCCTTTTTAAGATTTTAAATGGTACTATTGACTGCCCTGAAATTCTTAGTTGCATTAGATTTCATGTTCCTGATTTGCAGACTCGCTCGCATTCGTCTCTATTTTATTTGCCTGCACCAAGAACAAATTTGCTGTTATTTTCTCCTCTGCACCGTATGTGTTCCAACTATGATTCTTTATATAATAATATACATATTTTTAATACTAGTATATCCAAAATGCGGAATGTGGTTCTCAATTCTGCACACAACTGTAACTTCTAAACTATTAGATTACAACTCTTAGGACTATACTAATCATAGACTTATTTTGCTAATTTTTTTTATCATTTAATTGTTTACCTTTAGTTAAGTTATTTAGTTTTAGTTATTATTTAGTAATTTTATGTTTTGTAAAATTCCTGCCCTATAATTGGATTTCTGTTTGGGCAGTCGTAACCAAAATAAATAAATAAATTAATAAAAATGACCTCGAAAACTGATGAATTCCTGCTTTTGAAACATTATCCATAGATTTTCACAAAACAAAGTTGTTAATCTCGGAAATGAATATTTTTGATCAGACAACATGTAAACTACAGGTCTGAATTTTATAGAGATTTTTAAAATGCTTATTTTCAAAATTTCTCATTTTTCATAAACTCCTGATTTTTCACATTTTTTAGGAAAATGTCTTAAAATAACTTAAGGAAACGTTGCTAAGAAAAGGACCTCTTTGTAATTCCATGTCAAATTCACCTACAAATTTTCAGATCAATGAGACAGGCTTTTTGTCTCAGCTCCGCCACTTTTGAAACATTTCAGCCCGCGATATATCGAAAAATACGCATAAATAAAAAAATAAATAAATATACCTTTCATTTTCCATTTCATATTATTTGTCCTTAGTTAAAAAATTGTTAATATTTTTATTGTTTATTTAACAAATTAGGAGATTTCAAACATTCTAACTAACCATGTCGATTCTAATCCTTGAAAAATTCTGAACGGTACGTTTTACTCAGAATTATCTGCTTCAATAATTTTACAAATTGTCAGTTTTCCTCCCTTAAATCGCTCGACTATTATGTATTTTTTCTAAAAAGCTGAAGACACATTTACAAATAAAAAGATGTTGTCAGACTGATGCTGTCATATACATTGATGTATCGACATACAAAGATCGACGGCTTAGCACATCAATGTTTATAGTTTGATGTATCGAAATTTTCAAAACCTCGACATGTCGTTGCCATTCTTATCCTTTACATTTGATTAATTGTTTTTAATGTTATATGTTTTTCCAGAAACATCCGAAGAAAAAGTAGTTCCATTTAAACCTGATGTTATTTCCATCAATTGCACGGTAATTTTTTGGTCGCAATGTACGAGTTGGAACTTATGCGAGAATAATTGTTTGGCCATGGGTTCCTCAAGTTATAGATGGTTTCATGATGGATGTTGTGAATGTATTGGTCAACATTGTCTCAATTATGGTATAAATAAAGGCAGGTAAGGAACTACAATCAACCACATCAGAGAACATATGCCTCAAAATATATGTTACAATAATTGCAACATCAAATGTAATCGTTAAAATATTTTTTCCAACATCTACATATAGTTACAATTTAAATGGAATATGTTTTTTTTTTTAATACGTTTATTTAACGTCGGCCTATTTCCGCTACTGAGGCCTAACACCGACGCCTGTAGACCAGCTACCCCCAACCAGGAATTTTTGCCGGACCTCTTCCCTTAAGAAGAGTAGGGACCTTTTACTTGCCTAACATTTAATAGACAAGGGACCGACGGCTTTGCATCCCCTCCGAAGGATGATATATCTCCTATACAACCCTCGCCTAAGGTTGTATAGCTTCCGCGCATACACTGATATGCAAGCTGCTGGAAGATGTGTGAGGCGAGGACGCGGTTTCCGTTGGAATGGTCACCCATCCAAGTACTAACTGCGCCTGTCGTTGCTTTACATCGCATACCGAAGTATCTACATAGTAAAGACGCACCTACGCTCGCCCCCAATGGAATATGTTCTAAACTAATACTTTCCTATTATAACAAGGAATAAATATTTGTTTAATTACTTGTAACGATCTATTCTGATCGCTACAACGGACATAGCCAGGTTGTAAAATTTACGAGTAATCCGTGCGTTCCCTGATTTGTAAATTGAAAGGGAAATGTAGGAAAATGCGGACATCTCATCAACCACGCTAACTGTTGGTTGAGTTGCCTATATGAAATATAGACCAGATTTATAGAACCATATAGTACTTCTTATCAACTTACTTTTTTTTGTGGAACGTTAATTTTTGTTGGAATGAAAAAGCAAAGAATTATCTGTTTCGAACATTCCAAAAAACTACAGTAGAAAAAGGATATTGGGTGTTGGGCATTTTGCTTTATGAATTTTGACCTAGTGAGTTCTAGCGAGTTGCAATATATTTGATTGTGCCATACTTTTGGGATTTTCTCGTTAAAACTAAAGTAAATCAGTTTCCATTTTTTTGGAGTTGCTGTGGAACATTTGGATAGTGTGTTTTGGAAACTGTGTCTCTGATAGAGGATTTTTCTGCTAGGCCATATTCCCTCTGGCATTTCTTTGACCGTACCACCGGGTCTGAAAACCATAAGATTCATTTTGTTGTGTAGGAAACCCTTGAAAGAGGTAAGTTTTGACTATTTTGTGTCCTTGCTTCTGTTTCGTAACAGATTATAAATTTACTTTAGGGTTTTTAGTACCAGTTTGGTACCCACCAATTATTTTTAAGTATTAGTTAAGATATTGGAAGTGTACCCACAAATTTTTATTACTAGTCGTAATATTTGGATTCCATTCACCAGTTTTTGTAATAGTCCGAGCATTTGAGTTCAAGTATAGATTGTATGAGAAAATATCTCAACCCTTAATTCCTGGTTGCTGTGCTCCTGAGAGAATTTCTCTGCCTGTTTCACCCCGGAGTATCCACGATTTGGAAGGAGATTCGACAATTTTACATCCACACGTAGCTTCAGATAAGATTATTGCATGTTTTATTTATGATCAGTAAATTAGCATATTGTTTTTGCATAATATTTTTTGGTGCTTAATCATACAAGCGATACATGTGTTACAGTGGGTAGCAACCACCATTTATAGGGCACTAACCCTATACGTATTTGCTTTTTATTATTTGCAAGTGAAAACATTAATTCTTGTTTTGGTACAAAACTAGATTTTGCACAGAAAAACATATTAGTTTATTTTTCTTTTTGGCGTAAGCATTTTCGTTTAACAACATAATCAGCGAAAATAAATAAATATATGTGTAAACTTTACGTGTACACGTACGGTAATTACGTTTATGGGATTGTATATATCTAATTTCTCCTTATTTTCTGTAAATTATTATACACTGCTTACTCGAAATTTATGTAATACACTGCTCGCCAGAGAAAAGTTATACACAAATTTTCTATCTTACATCATTTAAATTTTTAACAATAGTAAATAAATCAGATAATATCATTTGCAGAAACATTTCGTTTCTGATTAACTGTTATTTATCACTAGTAGGTAAATAAATATTTTCTTAAATTTTAATGGTGACTTATTTATGAATAAAGACACTGCAAAGATTATAACTTATTGAAGCTAGCAATACATTTTTTTTTTCAAGGAGATCAGGTAATTTTAACATTGTTGTATATATATCTTGTTTCGTCTGTGCGTCTAAATATATATTTTTTTATATATAGCCTAATTCACTATTTGAGTTTTGTCACTTAGATTGATATATATATATATATATATATATATATATATATATATATATATATATATATATTGGAACGGATTCCTATAAGAACAGGGGCTTTTCTAGTTTAAAGTGGAAATAAACTAGTGGCGCCCTTAATTTATTTTTTTAACCCACCCCACTCTCTGACTGAGCTCGGGTAACAATTTTTTGTGCCGCGCTATCGCCAATCCGGCTCCAATTAAGTGGCATTGTAAAAAAAGCGCGTCCCATTAATAACAAATATTATCATTGTTAGCAAAACATTTACATTTATGGCTATTTCAAAAATACGTTGGCTGACATTGGGTGACATTTAAAATATTAAATTGCCACTTACTGAGTCTTTAGTTTTAACTGAAAAGAGGAAAAATTCAGTTCTCTTGGTATCTGATGTAAAGGACTTGATATAATAGGACAAATGAAATTTTTATTCATTTTTTAAAATTTTATCGCCTTGTTTAGATGAACGTCCTGGCGGAGTTTAGCATTGGCTATTCCACCACTCAACCAGGACCCATACACATAAACAATTATACAACGACCATTCCTTATGACATTGCCATCTACCGCAGCTAAGATTCGAACTCGAAGGAGTGGTACAGCAACTAGCCGTGTTGTCTCTAACGCAACCTCGTCTAATCCACTGCCACCAACTCGGTAAAACATGAAATACACCACTAAACATCTATACGCTAGCCAAGATTCGAACCCGGGACTCCTTGGTTGCAAGCCTAACCAATTACCAATTAAAAGAATTTTATTTTTGTTAGCTATTTACAATTTAATTTCATTTATGCCATTTTTCCCTGTTTAAATTACATTATCAACCTGCACATCGTGCGTATAATGCTTATTCCCTACTCTAGTTAATGTAACACGTAAGCGTTAAGCCACTGTGCCAGTTTATGTTTATTTTACTCAATTATAATAATTATAAATACCAATATATACATAAAATTCAATTTATACAGTAAAATAAATATAAAAGATCTATAAAGTCGAGATTCGTTGTAGATAGAAAAAAATTAATTTTTGTATGTAATATCATATACAGGTTGTTTTTATAAACTATGTCAGTCACTTAACCACGGACTCAGAATGTCAAAAGAGTTAATACAACCTAATTTACCTTATTACGATCTAAAGTCATGCAAAGTAAACGAGTTCCGAGAAATATCTGGGAACTTGCTAATTTAGGACAGTTCATCAAAGTTTATATATTCATTTTCTGCCAAACAACTCGCTGTTATTTCCAGTTTAAAGATTCTGCTAACGCTTTTAATTGATTGGGTTATTTAAGCAGATTAAGCATTCTTTTAACAACACTTTCTTCCTCCTTGCTTTTCTTAATTCGATGTGGCTGAAAAGCATTACAGCTAACGCAAACAATTTTCACAAAATCGCCAATTAAAGGGATTTGAAAATTTAGCATCATTCGTTCCAGAGCTTTCTATCGATTTTATAGCAGTTGTTAGTCTAGATTTGTTGACGGATAAGCGCGGCAGTTTGTAATGAGCCCCAAATCTTCGTGAATCTCTGTACTATCTCATCAATAATAATTAAAATTTCATTAGATGTAAGCCAGCTACTAAAACATGAAGGATTTTAAAGGTAAATCTTGCTCTGATTGCTGGATTTTTAAATATTTTCTCAGATCAGAAAGATCAAAACAAAAGGGGTTGTAAATCAGATATCTTAACTTTTTTATTAATATTGTTCCTGCAGTTTGCTAAGCATACATAATCGTGTTTTCGGCAAATACGCATTAAAAATTGTTTAAATTTCGACACAAAACAATTGTGTAAATAATGTATTGAAATCTGTGCACAGGGGTCGATAACTGTTGAAACCGTATCACAATTTTATATGTCATTCATTTGATAATCACCTCGTGAAATTGGCAATTGTCGCAGACAAATTCATAAATCATAGTCAAACTCAAACACTCACACTCAGCTTATACTAACCTTGCCCTAAACATACCCTAACGATATTCATAAACAATTTCTAACGAATGAGTCACTCACATATCTCACTAATAAATGGGTAAAATATTGTAGGAAACGAGATACAAGTAAGGGCAGTTGAGACTTCTCTCAAGTTCTACTCTTTATTTAAAAATTTGTTAAATTGTGTAAAATATTTATATATCAATTTTATATAATATTAATATTTAGTACTATTAATAAAGAATTATTTATTCATATGTCGTATTAAAATGTGCGCTAAATACAAAAAAAATTACAGCTAAAAAAAATAAAAACATACAATTTTGTTCTAATTAAATGTTAAGAAATAACTAAGGTGTCTTCGAAAACAATTAAATATTTAGCCTGTCAAACATTTGTTGGTTTAACGGTGTTTTTATTGTGTCTTTAAAAATTGTTTAAAAATCTTGTTAATTGTGTTCAAAATGCCGCAAATTTATACAAGAGATGAAAAAGTGGACATGTTAACCCCTTACCGCACACCGTCTCATGTACGGTACAATGAATTATTTTAGTGTATTTAGTGCCATCTATCAAATATTATTAAAACTTTCTGCCTACATTCATTAGCAAATTATTAGCGATAACTGTAAACATTACTAACAACTAAAATATATTTTGTGAATGAACTGAACAATTTTGTTCAAAATGGCCGCCTCGGTAACAGCTGATCTTTCCTAACCATAATTTGTAACCAATTTGAGAATGTTTTTAGTGAATATTTTCCAATAAATTAAATATTGTGGGGAAGTTTGTTGTTTAAAGTTCGTGATAATTGTATAAAAGTTTATTATTTATGGGGAATTTAAAATAAATCCAGTTGCGGCTACTGACTTTTATGCCCAACGATATTCTGATAGACAATGTCCAGCGAAAAATTATTTTAAACGTGTTGAAAACCTATTACGAAGAGAGCCCAACAATGATCCCGAGGACAACTTCATTATTGACGAAGGAACGGACATTAATGTTTTGGCTGGAATAGAAGTTGATAAGACTGTTTATTTAAGGCAAGGTGGGTTTGAATTGGACATCAGTCACCAAACAGTAAGCCGAATTTTGCACAAATACCACTACAAATCTTTTAAATACCAATTGCACCAGCATTTGTACGAAAGTGATTACGAACGTAGGATGGAATATTGCAATTGGATTTTGTATAATAACGTGCAGCCAAATAATGATTTTTTAACACCGATTTTATTTTCGGACGAGTCTAGGTTTACAAATTTGGGATTATTTAACCGACAAAATACAAAATATTGGTCACAAGAAAATCAAAATTTATTATGGGAGGGTAACTTTCAAGTGCGGTTCGGTTTCATGTTTGGTTTGTAATAATCGGTAGTAGAATCATTGGTCCAATAATATTTGAAGGACCTCTGACTGGTGCCAGATCCTTGAGACTCCTGGAAAATGAGATTGAGGACATTTTAGATGAGTTATCTTAGATTTAGGACAGGGAATGTATTTTCAACAAGATGGCGCTCCTCCCCATAATTCAAGGATAGTGATTGATTACTTTTGACGGAGATTCGGAGAAAACGTAACTTCGACGAATGGTCCTGAGAGGTGGCCTCCAAGGTCACCTGATTTAACGCCCATTGATTTTTTGTTTGGGGTCATTTAAAAAATATTGTCTATGCAACTGCCGTTACAACCCGTGAAGACCTGGAGCTACGAGTAAGACGAGCAATTAATAGCATAACGGCCCATCAATTTGCGAATGTTCTTCGAGAAACAGCTATGCGAGTTTAGAAGTGCATTGACGTTAATGGACAGCAACTGTTGTAATGTTTTATGTTAATTTTTTGTATTCCAAAATCACCTTATGTATGACAAGGTAACTAGAATAAAATTGTATTTTCTTATTTTCTTTTAGCTGTAATTTTATTTGTATTTATCGCACATTTTAATAAGACATGAATAAATTCCTTATTAATAGTTCTAATAAATGGTACCACGGTATCGATATGGTTCCATTTGAAAAAATTGTTTTGCCCAAAAAACAATTTTGGTGAATTTTATTTGGCAGCGAAAAAAAATCAATTGTATGTCAAAAAGTATCGCTTATTATGTATAGTATATCCCAAATTTCAATCAATTATCTTCAAATATAAATGAGAAGGGGGTATATCATGATTCTGTTACACCCGGTGTTACAAAAACCTGAAAAATAGGAAAACCACAGACGGTTATAACTTCCTTATTTAAAAAGTTAAAGGGAAGAAAGTTGACGGCAAAGGCAATAAGAATAATTCTGTGTTGGCTTTGACATACGCTCTTGTGCAATAATGAAAGAACAGATCTCAAAGTAGGCTATGAGACCATTACTTCCGTTTATTTTTTCTCTTTCCAACGATATAAAACATATTACAAGAATTTTAATTGATGGTGTCAATATTTGATATTTTACAAAAATTACGATTCATATTATTGAATCGTAAAAATCAGCTATGCCATGATTAGTGAAAAACAATGTATACAATTTACTATAGTCTCTAAAAGACCCACCCAAACATTCGTAGAAAATCATTCTTGGAAAGCAGTCTCTCTGCACCAATGTGTATTTTCTCGTGTCCACTTATTATTTCTACTGAAAAATCCATTATTAGAAAAATTTGATTCGTCCAACCAAAGAATTTTGCTACATACCAGCGGGTCATTAATTTTTTTTATTTAATAACCATCTACAAAATCTTACTCTCCTCGGCTTATCTCCCTCATTTAAATGTTGAACTTTCCTCATTTGGAGCATAGAAATTCGTTTTTTTTTAAATATTTTTCTTGCACTCTTTTTTTATGCGACAGTTTCTCTGAATTTGTCTCAAAGAGGTTTCTTCATTTTGGTTAACATAATTCAATACTCTATTCACTTTTCTTACATTATCTGCGACGACCACAACATGCCCTCGCTTTACTACGTTTTTCAAAAATGAACCGTAGGTTTTTAGATTTTGAACTACCTCCCTAAACGATTTGGCTGCGGAGCATCTGGAAATCTATCTCCGTAAACCGTAACTGCCATCTCAGCGTCAAAATTGAACTAACAGAAATGCTAATCATGTCGAATTTGTTATTACTGGTGTACACCACAATTACTGATATAAAACTTGTCGTAGAACTCTGCAACATACAACACTGACAATCTGTCATATTTGTTAGTAATTGTTTTTCACTAATCATGGCATAGCTAATTTTTACGATTCAATAATATGAATTGTAGTTTTCGTAAAATATTAAATATTGACACTATCAGTTAAAATTCTTGTGACATGTTTTATATCGTTGGAAAGAGAAAAAATAAACGGAAATAATGGTGTCAAAGCCTATTTTGAGACTTGTTCTTTTCGTTTTTGCACAAGAGCGTATGTCAAAGCCAACTGCGTTTTTTTATGCACATTATTATTCTTATTGTTTTTGCCATCAACTTTAATCCCTTTAACTTTTTCGTTTGTGGTTTTCCTATTTTTCAGGTTTTTGTAATATATCTAACAAAGTAGGCTATGGATTTCAATTTTCTTTTTACTGAAATTATAGCTCACAAAAAATGGGAAAACTGTTTCCAAAACTTTGTTCTTCTAGAATAGATATTAAGCGAGATTTTTGATGTGGCCCTCGTAAAATAGACAGACGGTCTATTAATAACGATTGTCATGAAATTTCCACAAAATAGAAGTGGAATAATTTTCGTGGCATTAAAAGATTATTTTATAACATCGCAGGCTTTCCAGGAGTTATTGGTTGTGTTGATATTGTTTACGATTTGATAAAACAAAAACATTCCTAATAAAATGATATTACGAAATTAGCTTTTAAGTATTTTCCAATGCTGACAGAATCCTTTTGGTAATATTTGCATTTCCAACTGTTCCCCTATTACCAGTTTGTGGTTTGATGCATAATATATGGTTTGATGCACACTCAAGTTAGTCACTTATTTATGCCTGTTTCTGAATACCAAAAGTGAGTGAGAAGTGAGAGAATAGTGCATCCTAACTTAAGTTTGGAATTAATGGGATTTGAGATAAGTGTTAGTAATACTTTAGTGTTGTTTATGAATTTGCCCCTACGTCATTAATTCCGTAGAATTCCGTAATTCACCGTAAAAGGATAATGAGGAACTAATATCTAACAGCTTATAAGACAAGTACTATATGGTAGCTGTCGAAAAAAGTGAATTTTGCACATATTCAGAGAACTAAATTTTGCAAAATTAAATACATATGGCTATTTTTTACATTTTTCACATTCTTAGAAACAAAAATATACGTAGGACAATTATTTTATATTAAACATATAGGTATAGTTACTTTACTGAAATGTCTAATATATGTTTATAATAATATGTAGAAACTGTATGTATAAAAAATTGGTTCCTTTTAAGTTGCAGATTATGTCCACTGGCTGAGGGTGATGTTGAGGACGTAGAGGAAAAAGAGAACATAGGTGAAGAAGATTACGATTTTGGTGAAGATGAATTTGAGGATTATGAAGAAATTGAGAAAGACATTGAAATTTGACAAACTTTGTGTTAGTAAATATATTTAACAAAATAACTCATTCTCATAAAATTTTTCTTTTTCATATTTTCACAGTATATTAAATTTAATAAAAAAAACTAGTATTTGGCACCACCTTCCACTGGAAGACCTCTAACGTAACATTATACAGAAGGGGCAATTATTTTCAGCCGAAGACTATGTTAGGTTAGATTATATTAGAGAGCTACATTATAATGGCGGTGAGATACCTAAACTTCTTTGACCTCAATCTTTTATCTGAGTAATTCTTCTAATTTTGCGATTCTGTAGAAGAAAAGCGTAAAGCGTGATTTTATATATTCTGTTTTTAACACAATCCCATGCGCGCTTGTTGCGAATAAAGTAAACTTTTTTTACTGCACCTGTTTTTTTAGAAAATGTTTATTTTCTTTGTCAGCCACTATTTGAATACCAAAGATGGCAAAATTGATTTATAAATATTATAATAACATATAACTTACCAGGATGTTGAAATTACTCACAAGAAACATTGTATTGTAAAGTTTAAATCACTAATGTTGCCGTCCACTATGTACTTATCAGAGACAACTTCCTACGATAATTACAGTCCCTCCCTGTAATTAAATGGCAAAAAATTGCCTTATTTATCGGTTTTTAATTTGTTGTGCAAAATGTTGTTGACTTATTTTAATTGTCAAAAACTCATTTTTTTCGTCTTTTTACGAACTATTTCGCAGTATTTTTGTATAAATTTTTTTTCCTTTCGCATCGAAAACGTGAAAAAAACCTGTTTTCGGCACTTTCATGTCCTTTTTTCAACAAATTCCAAATAAAATTTGCTTTCCAAAACATATACATCTAATTCCCATTTATTCTCATCATCCCTGATACGTCTGTCCAACAGTTTTTCTAAAGAGTTTAATGCAAACGACATCAGGCTTATTGGTCTTAAAGACTTTGCACCTTCCTGTCCAATTTTGCCAGGTTTGGGTATAAAGTTTACTCTAATTAATCTCCAGGTTTTAGGTATGTACCCGAGTGCTGAACTACTCCCGAGTATCATAGATAACCTGTGTAATAGAAGGTCTCTCCCTTTTTGCAACATAATTGGATAAATGCCGTCCGGCACCGGCGATTTGTAGTTCGAACGAATTTATCCCATTTTATTTTATCAACATTTATCTTTGCTACCTGCCAGTTCTCCCTGGATGCCCATGTTGGGAGTTTCAGATCTGTATTTTGATATTCCTCCGATGATTATTTTAGATTCAGGACAGTATACCCTAAGAAGTTCTCATATGGTTTCCTTTCCTAGTGTATGTTCCTTCCTCTGTTTTGAGAGTGTATATTGAGCTTTGAGGATCCTTAGAAAATATTTTGTGTAGTCTAGCACATTCTGGAGTTCCTTCAATGTCCTCAGTATCTCTTCCACGATTCTCTTTTCGATTTTCTACAAACTTTTAGAATTTTTAATTTCTTTTTAACTTGCTTTCTCATTTGAGCAAAGTCCTCGTTCCACCAGGGCACGTTCCTATTAGAGCCCCTGCTCACGATGGGGTAGTTAGCATTGTACGCTAAAATGATAGCATCCTGCAACTGCTCTGCTGCCATTTCCAAGTCCGTAGTGTTGTTTACCGTACTTTTCATCCTTTTTGAACTGTTTCTAGGTCTGCCTTATAGGCTCCCCAGTCAGTTTTTCGAGGATTGCGGTAGGTTTCTTGAACAATTGGATTATCTCTAATTGTAAAATTAATGTGTCTGTGATCTGAACAACTTACCTCATCAGACACATGCTAATCTAACACATTGCTACTCGCAAAGATGGTAGCTATAGTTATATCAATTACCTCCTATTATTTAGTAGTAGTATTTACGAAAGCAGGTTTATTTCCTAAATTTAGTATATCTAGGTTATTAGCAATAATAAACTTCCTATCCGAACTTCCCCAGGTCTAGCGGTGCACATTAGTATCGCGGCCGATGATGAGTTGAGATCCCGTAGCTCTTCAGCTCCTCCACTTCCCTGATCGGTCGTGGTTCAGGTCCATCGTAAGGCAGGTAGGCCGATTCGAGAAATAGCTCCTTCAACCCTTGCTGACTACTAGTCCTGATTTTGACTGCTGTTAGAAATTATTTAACGGCAGTGTCATTAAGCCTTTTTTGACTAATATACAGAACCTAGGTATGTTAGAGGATTGCTAGAGATAAGCTCTCCTCCCACACTTCTCAACTCCCTGATTTTGCCCCCGTTTATTCTTCAAAATTCCTCATTTGTATAGCAAGTACATCCGTAGCAGCCTTACTGTGTTGCAGATTTACATGAAGCACCCTGACTTTCCCCTCCATCGAGACCCCTTAAAACCCGAAAGGTAACCCTTTCGAGCTTGTAATAAGCCCGAAATTAGTTTTCTCGAGAATCTCGAAAGAGGTCTCGTCAATAGAGTAGGCCAGGATTACTCTTTCCTTTTCTACATTTTTACTGATGACCAACCACTCCCACTCTTAGTCCGGGATTTTGCCGTTCGTAACTTTACGAACTAATTATTAACGCCGGTGAACCAGTCCGTACGATATCATCAAACAAGCCGACGTACATTAAAAACCCATAAAGGTAAGTGATTCGATATGCGACGGTATAACAGGGAGTAACGGCATTTTAATGAGGTCGTAAAATTTTTGTTGCGTTTTTTGATTGCCCAGCAAAACTGTACTCGGCTATACATTTATATATTATACATATATAACTAATCGTTACTGTTACTAATAAAAAATGTTTATTTTAAATATATTGTCATATTTTCAATTTGTAAAGTTATCAGATGAATCAAATTTTCTTAATAAAATAAAGTTAATATTGGGCCAAAATAACTATGTATTAAAAAATTTAAAAAATTTAGTTTTTCAAGCGATTATTAAAATTGCATGTTTGTTGTCATTTGCTTGTTTGTTTTTTTTAGATAGTTTCAAGATTTGTTTAAATTATCTAAAGATCCGAAAGGTTAAAATGTTAAAAAAAAAAAAAATTTAAGTTTTGTGAAATTAAAATTTATTATGTTAGTATTTGTTGAAAATAGTTTTTAATGAGGTTATCAAGAAGGTTTTAATTTCTGATATCCAAGTTAGTAATTTTTAATTTTAGAGTTACAATGTTTTATGACAATAAAGTCATCATGACATTTTAAATTAGTATTAATTTCTTAATAAAATAAAGTTAATATTGGGCCAAAATAACTATGTATTAAAAAATTAAAAAAATTTAGTTTTTCAAGCGATTATTAAAATTGCATGTTTGTTGTCATTTGCTTGTTTGTTTTTTTTAGATAGTTTCAAGATTTGTTTAAATTATCTAAAGATCCGAAAGGTTAAAATGTTAAAAAAAAAAAAAATTTAAGTTTTGTGAAATTAAAATTTATTATGTTAGTATTTGTTGAAAATAGTTTTTAATGAGGTTATCAAGAAGGTTTTAATTTCTGATATCCAAGTTAGTAATTTTTAATTTTAGAGTTACAATGTTTTATGACAATAAAGTCATCATGACATTTTAAATTAGTAATTTTAATTTTTAAGTTATAATGTTTGCTCAAAATAAAGACAAGGAGGTTTAAGTTTTAGGTTATGTTAACAGATCAAAATTTGATGGGTATCTATTTTGTTTGTAAATTTTTGATATTTGGGGTTATGATATGATAACAACCACAAATGATAGAGGCGGTTAAAAATAAAAGTGAAAACAAAAGATGGAATTTGGTTGGGAAGGAACGGAAAAAACAAGAGGGGATAAAAAAATCTTTTAAAAAAACTGAGAAGGAAAAAGTCATATTGAAGAAGAAAGGTTGAAATCGAATGATAAAATTGGTATTGAGAAGAAAGAAGTGGCCATAATATATAAAAAATTAAGGAAGATAGTAATAGTAGTAGTAATCCAGAAGAGAAGAAATTATATCTGAAAAGGGAAAACGTCATTTTGTGGACAGATGCTGGAAGAAGCCTGTAGCTACGAAGAGAGAAGTTGGTATATTTGTATTAAGGTTGTATCAAAATTTATAGTTATAAAAGACTTTCGTTAAAAATACTTATTATATTCAATCATAAATATCAAAAAGGGAAAATAAATAGATTATATTATTATTAGATTCAAAATTTTACTTTAACAAAAAATTTTTGAAAAAACAGATAACTTAAACCTGAACCTGCTCCTGAGAAAAAGAGTAAAGTATTTGGCATAAATTTATAGAATTGACACTTTTGGATCTAAGGTAAGAAATTTAATTTGATCATAATTTTTTGAATTTTGAGTTTTGTCTATGGGGAATGAACAGGTTTTTAACTTAATTTAATAAGTTTGATTAGTATAAAAATAACATAGCAAATTTTGGCACCTAAACGTGGGGCGAATTTGGGAAAATTCAAACTGTGGAGATTGTATGGAATTAAGATCAAGTAAAATACTAATGAACATAGAAAAGAAAATGGCAACGTCAGACGAAACCAATAAAATGTTGGAAACTACAACACAAGAACAGACAGGTGACGCAGCAGCAAATGTTAGTCTCATGGAAATGATTAAAAAACTAATGGAAAACACAGAACTAGCAGAAGAGAACAGAAAAAGAAGCTCACAAGCAACGCAAGAAATGATGGAAAAAATTGAAAATAAAATGGAAATAAATCAAAAGGAAATGGTAGAAAAATTAGAAAGCAAGATAGAAAAATTAAAAGAAAATATCATGACAGAAATTACAGAACATGTGACTGGAATATTTGAAACTTTTAAGAAAATACACGAGGAAGATAATGGGGAAAGATTCGAACAGATAGCACAAAGGTTTCAGTTGGTTGATGAGGACGTTAACAAGAATGTAACCGAAATCAAGAGAAATATAGACAAAACAAACAATAGGGTAGATAGTCTTGAAAAAGAAACTGGAGCAATAAAGGAACAGGTAAATAAAATGAATACAAATATTCAGGGCGAAATAAACAAAAATTTTGACAACATAACCAGACTAACGAATAGACGAGACGAGATATATGAAGAAAGACTGAATAAATTGAATGAAAGTATGAACAAATGTCAAGGGGGAGTATTTGTACCAGGGGATAGCTCGGCTAGTGCAATAGCTTATGCACAATGCCAAAAAGCACAAAACAATGACCTATGTTTCACTGGTGATGCTAAAATACATCCAAAAATTTTCATAGCACGATTGCGAAAGTATATAGAATTACTACCCCGGGGCATTGATATTAAAGCATGCATTTACTCAAAATTAAGAGGACATGCACAATTTTGGTATCAGTTAATTGATCATAGATATACAAATTTAAACGAATTTGAGGCTCTGTTTATCAAAAAATATTGGGGTGAATATAGTCAAAATAGGGTAAAAATAAATTTATTTAATGGAAAATTCAATGATAGAAAAGGTGTATCACGGGAAGTTTACATTATGAGAAAATATTACAACGCAATGCATCTTGAACCAAAATTAACAGAGGCAGAAATCGTTAAATTTTTGAGTAAACATTTTGAAGATGACATTCGAAAAGTTATCATAACTCAAAGAATTGACACAATAGAGGGATTGATAGAATACATTAAGGTCATTGATGATGACAGGACAGAATGGCGAAGAAACAACAATAATTACAATGAACAAACGTATAGACGGGACAATCAAAATCGTGAAAGAAGAGATAATAGGAATTTTGGAAACAGACAGGGTAATAGAAATTACAATCAAGGACATTATGAAAATCAAGACTACAACCGGGATAACAGAAATTTTGATCAAAGGCATCAACGAAATAGGAGTGAAAACAATAATAACAACTACAGGCAAGATAATAGGTACAATAGCCAAAATAGGGAAAATGGAAATCAAATGGACAGATGGAACGATCAACCAGACAGACAGACATACGCCCAGGTCGCAAATGTAAATTTAGCGAGAGAAACTATAAACAATCAAACCGGGGCACAAGCTAATCCGGGGTCCTCCAATGAGGATTTTCAATAAAGGTTGTGGAGGTTGGCAAATTAACGAATTCTATCTCTTATGAACATATGAGAGAATTCATAAATATGGATAACGACAACGGACATGACTTTGATTCAAATTGTACATTACCATTTATAAATATAAAAATTCATGAGATTAATTTAAAAGTTTTACTTGATACTGGAGCTGAAATAAGTCTAATAAATACAAAAATAATACAAGAAAATCCTGAAATTTTCAATGGGAAAATTAGTAAATCATTAAAAATAAATCTTATAAATGTTGCGGGTAGAAAAATTAGCGAATGTAATAAAATTTTACAAACAGAATTTTACATAGGGAATAAAAGATTAAATGGGGTATTCATCGAAATAAACGACATGAAATATGATGCAATTTTGGGGGAAGATATATTGACGGCAATGAAAGCTGACATTAATCTGGAAAAACGTGTATTAAGTGTAGGAGGTACGAGTGTACCTATAGTTATGTTAAAGGAACAAACGAGTTTCAATATGAATTTAATAATGACAAAAGTTGAAAACAATGGGGAAAATATATTGGGTGAACGAGTCCCAGAAAATAATAAAATCATCGCAAACGCGACGAAAATAGGGGGAAGTATAGATTGTACAAATGAATATTTGAGAAACGTTGAAGGATTAATGCAGAAATATAAGTCGTTGATAAATTTTGAACCTAGAATTGCCAGGGGATATGTACACCGTTTAGTTGTTGATGAAAACAAATCTTATAAATGTAAAGTCTATCCTATACCTTATAAATATAGGGAAAAGGTGAAAGAGGAGATAAATAATATGTTACAAGGGGATATCATCGAAAAATCAAAGACAAATTATATCAGTCCTTTAGTCATTGTAAAAAAATCAGATGGATCCATTCGTTTGTGTCTAGACGCCCGAAAACTTAACGAGATCACTCAAAAACAGTTTGATGCCCCTCAGGTTATCAATACTATGTTAAGTCGAATAGGAAAAAATACAATTTTCACTAAACTTGACTTAAAGAATTCATTCTGGCTCATACTGTTGGACCAAGAATCGAGAAAATTTACAGGTTTTAGCATCGACGGGCACATTTTCCAATTCAAAGTGGTACCTTTTGGACTCCAGTCGTCATCATCAGCATTAGTTAGGGCGATGCAACAAATTTTAGATAAACATGAAGCTTTCTGCGTGCACTATATTGACGACATTTTAATATTTTCGGAAAATATAGAACAACATAAAAGTCACCTAGAAATTGTTTTAAATGAACTAAATGAAGCAGGATTAAAATTAAACTTAGGAAAATGTCAATTTTACAAAACAAATGTTAAATATCTGGGATACAAAGTAGGACAAGAAGGGGTTAGTATTGATACTGAGAGATTAGATGCTATAAAACAATACCCTCCTCCAAAGAATTTAAAAATGCTCAGAGGATTTTTAGGTGTATTGAATTACTATAAAAAGTTTATACCGAGATTGGCAGAATTGGAAGTACCTCTTATTGAACTTTTAAGAAAAAACACTAAATGGTCGTGGAATGAGAGAAGAGAAAAGGGTTTTCAAGATTTAAAAAACAGTTTCCATGAAAATTTGTTACTGTACAGCCCAGATTTTTCCCTACCGTTCACTCTACGCACTGATGCGTCGGATTTTGCCGTCGCCGGGGAACTCACGCAGATCCAGGGGAACATTGAAGTACCAATCTGTTTTGTCTCAAGGATTATGAAGCATTATGAGACCAGGTATAGCGTAAGTGAAAAAGAGATGTTATCTATTTTATACTGCGTTTCTACCCTAAAATTCTATCTTGCGGGGAACAAATTTCTGTTAGAAACCGATCATGCAGCACTAACATTTCTAATGAGTAACAGATTTTCGAATAATAGAATTTATAGATGGTCTTTGCTCATTCAAGAGTATGCTTTTGAAATTCGGCATCGCCCAGGCAAGGACAATATCACTGCTGATGCCCTAACCAGAGCACAAGAGCCTATGATTGAAGCCCCAAACAATTTCATGATTGCTTTGAATAGAATGAGGGATGACAGGGGAATATACTCATTAAATGAAATCATGTATAGCCAGGAACATTTAGGGGAGCTTAGACAACATATTAGGGAAAAACACAAATATCGGGGATGCAAATTTAAGGATGAAACAATTATAAAAGATTTGAATGGATGTGAAGTGTATGTGATAAGTGTAAATCTAACGAGAATGATTATACAAAATTTACATAACGTTTACATAACGTTTATATTCAGAGAGAACTATTACTGTGAGAATGACCTGACTATAACTAAAAATGTCATTAAAAACTGTCACATATGTTGTCTAGGAAAAAACAAAAATAGCACTAGCCAAAATCAACCGGGAAGTATAGTAACAAAGGAACCATTACAATTAGTTGCTATAGACTACCTTAGCAATCTAATAAAAACGAGACAGGGACATAAACATGTATTGGTAGTGACAGACTTATTTACAAAGTTCACGAAATTATATTCGACAAGACGGTGTAACACACACACAACTACAAAAATTTTAAAACAATATTGTACAGACGTGGGCAAACCAGACAAGATTTTATTGGACAACGCGACTTATTTTGACAATGATAGATTTAGAAATAACTTAACAAACATGGATATCCACGTGACATACACTACAATAAGACACCCAAAATCAAATCCAGCAGAACGTTACATACAGGAAGTTTTAAGATTTTTAAGACTATTAGTAGACGGAAGACATGACGAGTGGGACAATGAACTGATAAGAGTAGAACATTACCTAAATAATGTACAAAATACGGTGACAGAAATTCCGCCGGTGACACTGATGTTTGGACGAGAACCGACAAGGCCATGGGAGACAGATGGACAAATGGACATAGACAAGCTAAGAGAAAAGGCAATCAAACGAATAAAGGCAAATGCAGAACGGAACATAAAAAGAGCAAATAAAAAGATCATGAAAAGGACAACATTCAAAAAAGGGGATTTGGTTATAGTTAAAAGGTTGAGAGTTTCAAGCAAGAAATATAAAATATGCGCGAAACTACAGTCTCCGTATGAGGGTCCATATGAAATTGGGGAAGTATTAAATGAGAACAGTTATGAATTACATTATTTAGACTCAGGCGACATAAGAGGTAGATTTAATATAGAATTACTACAACCATACACAGTTTGAATAGTAAAATTTAATTTCAAAGTTTTAAAACCTGTAAGTGAGTTTATTATGGAAAAAAAAAAAAAATTTTTTTTTGAAAATATTCATAGTAGTAAATGGCGATTTATTCCTTGAAAAGAAATAACTGGCCATTTGGGGGAAGTTTATGTCATATTTTCAATTTGTAAAGTTATCAGATGAATCAAATTTTCTTAATAAAATAAAGTTAATATTGGGCCAAAATAACTATGTATTAAAAAATTAAAAAAATTTAGTTTTTCAAGCGATTATTAAAATTGCATGTTTGTTGTCATTTGCTTGTTTGTTTTTTTTAGATAGTTTCAAGATTTGTTTAAATTATCTAAAGATCCGAAAGGTTAAAATGTTAAAAAAAAAAAAAAATTTAAGTTTTGTGAAATTAAAATTTATTATGTTAGTATTTGTTGAAAATAGTTTTTAATGAGGTTATCAAGAAGGTTTTAATTTCTGATATCCAAGTTAGTAATTTTTAATTTTAGAGTTACAATGTTTTATGACAATAAAGTCATCATGACATTTTAAATTAGTAATTTTAATTTTTAAGTTATAATGTTTGCTCAAAATAAAGACAAGGAGGTTTAAGTTTTAGGTTATGTTAACAGATCAAAATTTGATGGGTATCTATTTTGTTTGTAAATTTTTGATATTTGGGGTTATGATATGATAACAACCACAAATGATAGAGGCGGTTAAAAATAAAAGTGAAAACAAAAGATGGAATTTGGTTGGGAAGGAACGGAAAAAACAAGAGGGGATAAAAAAATCTTTTAAAAAAACTGAGAAGGAAAAAGTCATATTGAAGAAGAAAGGTTGAAATCGAATGATAAAATTGGTATTGAGAAGAAAGAAGTGGCCATAATATATAAAAAATTAAGGAAGATAGTAATAGTAGTAGTAATCCAGAAGAGAAGAAATTATATCTGAAAAGGGAAAACGTCATTTTGTG
The DNA here is from genome assembly GCA_963675555.1 of Leptura quadrifasciata. NCBI lineage: Eukaryota > Metazoa > Arthropoda > Insecta > Coleoptera > Cerambycidae > Leptura > Leptura quadrifasciata. Next base: position 155,443,452 of record OY776673.1, read on the forward strand.
GACAGATGCTGGAAGAAGCCTGTAGCTACGAAGAGAGAAGTTGGTATATTTGTATTAAGGTTGTATCAAAATTTATAGTTATAAAAGACTTTCGTTAAAAATACTTATTATATTCAATCATAAATATCAAAAAGGGAAAATAAATAGATTATATTATTATTAGATTCAAAATTTTACTTTAACAAAAAATTTTTGAAAAAACAGATAACTTAAACCTGAACCTGCTCCTGAGAAAAAGAGTAAAGTATTTGGCATAAATTTATAGAATTGACACTTTTGGATCTAAGGTAAGAAATTTAATTTGATCATAATTTTTTGAATTTTGAGTTTTGTCTATGGGGAATGAACAGGTTTTTAACTTAATTTAATAAGTTTGATTAGTATAAAAATAATTAGCAATTATTGTCGGTTCTACACGTGCAGCAGCGGCAGAGTTGTAACCAACCAGCGTTATAACCAACCAAAGTTGTATTCAGCGGAGAACACGGCTTGGTACCACGACGTCTTGGACATCTGAGGCGACGGAGCAGTCAACCAAGTTAAGCAGTTCCTACGCAAGTATATTTGTATGAATACAGTAATCGATTTTTGAATTTAATTCTCAAATTTTCTAGCATTACTTTTCATGTGCTTCACATTCTACATTATAGTTTAGGTATATTAAGTATCTCTTTCATAAGATTGCAAACTACAACAATTTCATAGTTTTATAGCTATTTTATCATTTTGTTAAAGTATATTGCCAAATACTTTTAAGATGGAAGAAAGTCAATCAGAACTACGTGATCTTGTCTCAAAACGTGGGCAAATTAAGTCACAATTAACCAGATTTGCTACTTTCGTGACTAATTTTGACAAAAATCGGTGCGTAATTGAGCTAACAACCCGTTTAGACAAAATAGAAATCATTTGGAATGAATTTAACGCTATTCAGTCAGACATTGAAATATTCGATGACAGTGAATGTCAAGTAAACGAACGTGAATCTTTTGAAAGCAAATTTTTTGACATTGTGTCAAAGGCAAAACGCTTAATTATCGATTTCACACCAGTGAAATCAGTAAATACAAATACTTTTCAAAGCAGACAAGTAAAATTACCAACATTAGAATTACCTAGTTTTAGCGGTCAATATGAACAATGGCAACAGTTTCATGATGCATTCGAGGCTTTAGTGAATAGAGACTCTTCTTTAAGTAATGTTCAGAAATTTCTATATTTAAATTCGAGCTTAAAAGATGAAGCTGCGGCGATCACTCATTCGATCGAGGTTTCAGATTTGAACTATACTACAGCATGGGAGCTTTTACGCGAACGCTTTGATAACAAACGAGTAATTGTAAACGCACATATTAATTCTCTACTTGACTTACCAGTATTAACAAAGGAGTCGCATAAATATTTGCGAACTTTAGTCGACGAATTCCATAAACATACGAGGGCACTTAAAAACTTAGGTTTACCAACTGAGCATTGGGATGCCTTATTAATTAATATCATATCTCGAAAATTAGACAACTTCTCAAAACGCGAATGGGAAAAATCAATAACAACGAAAGAGTTACCTAAAATGAAAGAATTTATAACATTTTTGAATAATCGGTGTCAATTATTAGAGACCTTGAGTATTAGTGTTGATAATAAATTTTCTCAACTAAATAAACAACATTTTAAGAAAGGCATGGATGCTAAATCTTTCTCACACGTTTCAACAGATGAAACCTGGAAGCATTGCAATTTCTGTAAGGGAACGCATTTCATTTATAATTGTCAAAATTTCTTAAAACTACCTGTAAAATCTCGGTTCACTGAGGTTAAAAAATTGAAACTCTGCACAAATTGTTTACGATGGGGTCATTCGAATTTTGATTGCAAATCTATGTCTTGCAAAAAATGTAACGAAAGACATAATACTTTGCTACATATATACAAGGAGGACTCTCCTAATGCAAACGAAACGGCTTTACAATCTCAATCAACGCTTTCACAATCGGCACAAGAGAATACGTTACAACAAGAAAATTCATATCATTTATTACAATCACATTTACCACAATCAAATAATAATTCAGAATTAGATTTAACAATTACAACGCATTGCTCTCTTAAACAAATACCGCATATCTTATCGTCAACCGCTTTAATCTATATTCAAAATGATAAAGGCGAATTAGTAAAATGCAGAGCCTTATTAGATTCAGGCTCCCAATCGAATTTTATCACAAGACAACTCTCAAAACAGTTGGGGCTATCAGTTAATAAAATAAATTGGCCAGTAACTGGTATTAATCAGGCATCAATCAAAGTTTCGGAAAGGGCCGAAGCTTCTATAAAATCATGTTATAATGCATATTCTGAAAATCTCACGTTTCTTGTGTTAGAAAAAATAACAAATAATATTCCTATGATAGGCTTCAATTCATCTAATCTGAATATTCCAGAAACTTTAACTTTAGCTGATCCTACTTTTAATACTTCTGGACAAATCGATGTTTTACTTGGCGCAGAAGTATTTTTCAATCTACTTTGTGTCGGACAGATACGACTTGGCAAAGGTAACCCAATCTTGCAAAAATCTCATTTCGGCTGGATCATATCTGGACCTATCAATTCTCAATTTATTAAAAGATCAAAAAACATTTCGTGCAACTTATCAATTGAAGAAACTATTCAAAATCAATTAGAAAAATTTTGATAAATTCGAAAAATGTCAAACAATAACATGACAGAAAATAAAAATATTACGTATAAAAAATTGTCAATCGAATTATAATTTGTAAAAATCAACATCAATAATAAATAAATATAGTCCAAACTCTCGTCTAAATCAATAAGAGAAAATAAGGGCAATTAGCCTCAACATATGGCCCTTATTTTCTCTTATTGATTTAGACGAGAGTTTGGACTATATTTATTTATTATTGATGTTGATTTTTACAAATTATAATTCGATTAACAATTTTTTATACGTAATATTTTTCTTTACTGTCATGTTATTATTTGACATTTTCGAATTTTATGAAACATGCAATCTTCGATAAAAAATATAAATTAACTTAACAAACCGCCGCCCTTGAAAGGCTGGACTTTTAAAGTAAATGTACATAAAACATTAAGAAAAAATGCATCTTACAACACATATAACAAAAGTATTTAGAACATTAAATTATTCACAATAAGACAATTCTAAATGTCATTTATGGATACATTGGTCTCTATTGGAAGAACACATATTTTTGCTACTGCACGCTGCACTATGTTTTTAGCAGTTTTTACACTCACCACGCGTACTCTGTCGTCATCTCCTGCGTGTAGCTTTACTATTCTTCCTACAGACCAGCATAATGGAGGCAAATTATCTTCTTTCAGTAGCACCATTGTTCCAACACGTATGTCGTTGTGGTGAGTTTGTCTCCATTTGCTTCTTTGCTGAAGAGACGAGAGATATTCGTTTTTCCATCGATTCCAAAAATGTTGTACAATTTGCTGTAATCTTTTATACAACGTTAGTCTGTTAGGAGCTGTTTCTTGTACATCTCCCTGTGGGACTGCTGTTAATATATCTCCTATTAGGAAGTGACTGGGAGTAAGAAAAATGAGGTCGTTGGGATCTTCAGATACTGGGGTTAATGGTCTTGAATTCATGACCGCCTCTATTTGCACGAATACAGTATTTAGTTCCTCAAAAGTAAAATGAGTACTCGTATTGCCAATAATCCGTTTAAAATGATATTTTGCAGACTTAACTGCTGCCTCCCAGAGGCCACCAAAATGAGGTGATCTTGCTGGTATAAAATGCCATTGAATATAATTTTGGTTTAAAAAATTTGAAATGCTATTTTCGTTTTTAATATTTGACAACATTTTGTTAATTTCTTTTAGTTCATTGTTTGCGCCATGAAAATTAGTTCCGTTGTCTGACCAAATGTTTTTACATATTCCTCGTCGAGACGTGAATCTCTTTAAAGCATTGACAAAGGAATCAGATGTCATATCCCCGACTAATTCAAGATGTACCGCTTTAGTGGAAAAACAAACAAAAATGCATAGGTAACATTTTACTACGGCACGATTCCTAGTCTTGCCATCTTTGATATAAAATGGTCCGGCATAATCGACACCACAATTAATAAACGGTCTTTCATTCTGAAGACGACATTCCGGTAAGTTTCCCATTAGCTGGGTTACACTCAGTGGTTTAACCTTGAAACAAGTAATGCATTCACGTAACACTCGTTTTACTGTAGAACGATCTTTTAAAGGCCAAAATTTTGTTCGTATGGCAGCCAATGTGGCTTGTATACCTGCATGTAAATTTCTACGATGCTCATAGTTTATTAATAGTTTTGTAAACGGATGATTGTTAGGTAGCACCATAGGATGTTTGTGATCATTGGCAAGGCTTGATTTTGACAATCTTCCGCCTACCCGAATTATACCCTCTTCATCTACGAAAGGATTTAATGATATAAGCTTGCTGATTCGTGTGACTGCATTTGACTTTTTCAAAGATGATAAGTCATGTTCGAATTCTTCTGACTGACATAATTTAATGAGAATAGTCATAGATTCGTTTAACTCATCTATTGTTAAATTACCGGTAAGTTTGCAAAACTTATGTGTGGTAAGATTTTTCTTAAATCTTATGCAGAAAGTTGCTACATGATGTAGTTTAGTTAAAGATGAATATTTGGAAAAAAGGGTTTCATTGAGAGAATATATGCAAGATAAAGTAGTTATTTTAAATTCTAATAATTCTTTTTCCGGTAACTGATATGCTGTAGGCCAAAATTCTGAATTTTCCAGCAGCCAAGTTGGACCTAACCACCATTGTGATAAATTCAAAATTTTCTCTGGATTAACTCCGCGTGAAATTATATCCGCCGGGTTGTCGCTCGACTTAACATGACGCCATTCAACATTAGAACCAAGTCGTTGAATTTCGGCTACTCTATTTGCTACGAATGTTTTCCAATTTGTAGGTTGAGAATTTAACCAAGAAAGAACTATTGTGGAGTCAGTCCAATGAAATATTTTACTTACATTCATGTGTAAAGCTTCTACTACTTTATTTGATAATTGTGCTAAAAGTAAGGCCCCACAGAGTTCTAGTCTGGGAAGAGTAACACTTTTGAGTGGCGCTACCCTAGACTTCGCACATAATAAACGAATGTATGATCCACCAAGTGCATTTGTGCTTTTAAGATATATAGCTGTACCATAAGCTATAGTTGAAGAATCGCAGAACCCATGTAATTCGATGTCTGTCCAATTCGCTACAAGAACTTGTCTTGGTATTTTTATATTAGACAAACAAGATATTTGTTTGCAAAATTGTATCCACTCCGTGAATATATTACTGGGTACCGATTCATCCCAATCGAATTTGAGCCGCCATAAATGTTGTAACATGATTTTAACCTTTATTATCACAGGGCCCAATAGTCCAAGAGGATCGAAAATTTGCGATACTGTTGATAAAATTATCCTTTTGGTCACCCGTTGATTTGAATGTTGAATGTTAATAGCAAATTGTAAGCTATCGCTTGAAGGATTCCATAATAGTCCTAGCATTTTAATACACGAATCATCCGTAATGTAATATTCCGAAGAATTGTCTTTATTATCCTCAAAGTTATTTAATACGTTTCTGTCATTGGAAAGCCATTTGCGTAGTGGAAAACCCCCACTTTGAAGTAAAGTACTAATTTCACGTTTGACCTGAATTATTTCTTCTATTGTGTCCGAACCCGTGATTAAATCATCCACGGAGAAGTCCTTTAGAATTATTTGGCACGCCGTTGGAAATTTATCACGATTTTCTAAGGCTATTTGTTGTAAGCTTCGAATGGCCAAAAATGCAGCTGATGCTGTACCGTAACTAACCGTGTTTAACTTATAATGATCTAACGGTAAATCGGGATGTGTACGCCAAACGATTCTTTGTAAATTGCGTTGATGTTCTGTGATTTCTACCTGTCTGTACATTTTCTCTATGTCCGCAGTAACTACATAAACATGTTTTCTGAATCGTAGTATTATGGAAAAGAGATCGTCTTGTATAGTGGGACCTACCATTAAAATATCATTAAGAGATGTACCTGAATGGCTCTTGGCGGATGCATCAAATACAACCCTAAGTTTGGTAGTAATTCTGTTTTCTCGTATGACACCATGATGTGGTAAGTAATACCTAGAATTATCAGGAATGTCAATTTCACTAATATCGATTTTAGACATGTGTCCTAATTGAACATATTCGTTCATAAATTCGATATACCGATGCCTTAATTGCGGATTTGACGTAAGTTTTCTTTCAAGTGACAAAAATCGTTTGATAGCGCCTTCTTGAGAATTTCCGAGGTCTGGAGCGTTTTTGCGAATTGGTAATGAGACCTTGAATCGTCCCGATTCTAAACGTTCTGTGGTTTCAACGAAACATTGTTCGCATTCGAGTTCTTCTGTTGTAAATTTGCTAAGAGTTGGACATTCCTCTATTTTCCAAAATTTTTCTAATTGATTTTGAATAGTTTCTTCAATTGATAAGTTGCACGAAATGTTTTTTGATCTTTTAATAAATTGAGAATTGATAGGTCCAGATATGATCCAGCCGAAATGAGATTTTTGCAAGATTGGGTTACCTTTGCCAAGTCGTATCTGTCCGACACAAAGTAGATTGAAAAATACTTCTGCGCCAAGTAAAACATCGATTTGTCCAGAAGTATTAAAAGTAGGATCAGCTAAAGTTAAAGTTTCTGGAATATTCAGATTAGATGACTTGAAGCCTATCATAGGAATATTATTTGTTATTTTTTCTAACACAAGAAACGTGAGATTTTCAGAATATGCATTATAACATGATTTTATAGAAGCTTCGGCCCTTTCCGAAACTTTGATTGATGCCTGATTAATACCAGTTACTGGCCAATTTATTTTATTAACTGATAGCCCCAATTGTTTTGAGAGTTTTCTTGTGATAAAATTCGATTGGGAGCCTGAATCTAATAAGGCTCTGCATTTTACTAATTCGCCTTTATCATTTTGAATATAGATTAAAGCGGTTGACAATAAGATATGCGGTATTTGTTTAAGAGAGCAATGCGTTGTAATTGTTAAATCTACTTCTGAATTATTATTTGATTGTGGTAAATGTGATTGTAATAAATGATATGAATTTTCTTGTTGTAACGTATTCTCTTGTGCCGATTGTGAAAGCGTTGATTGAGATTGTAAAGCCGTTTCGTTTGCATTAGGAGAGTCCTCCTTGTATATATGTAGCAAAGTATTATGTCTTTCGTTACATTTTTTGCAAGACATAGATTTGCAATCAAAATTCGAATGACCCCATCGTAAACAATTTGTGCAGAGTTTCAATTTTTTAACCTCAGTGAACCGAGATTTTACAGGTAGTTTTAAGAAATTTTGACAATTATAAATGAAATGCGTTCCCTTACAGAAATTGCAATGCTTCCAGGTTTCATCTGTTGAAACGTGTGAGAAAGATTTAGCATCCATGCCTTTCTTAAAATGTTGTTTATTTAGTTGAGAAAATTTATTATCAACACTAATACTCAAGGTCTCTAATAATTGACACCGATTATTCAAAAATGTTATAAATTCTTTCATTTTAGGTAACTCTTTCGTTGTTATTGATTTTTCCCATTCGCGTTTTGAGAAGTTGTCTAATTTTCGAGATATGATATTAATTAATAAGGCATCCCAATGCTCAGTTGGTAAACCTAAGTTTTTAAGTGCCCTCGTATGTTTATGGAATTCATCGACTAAAGTTCGCAAATATTTATGCGACTCCTTTGTTAATACTGGTAAGTCAAGTAGAGAATTAATATGTGCGTTTACAATTACTCGTTTGTTATCAAAGCGTTCGCGTAAAAGCTCCCATGCTGTAGTATAGTTCAAATCTGAAACCTCGATCGAATGAGTGATCGCCGCAGCTTCATCTTTTAAGCTCGAATTTAAATATAGAAATTTCTGAACATTACTTAAAGAAGAGTCTCTATTCACTAAAGCCTCGAATGCATCATGAAACTGTTGCCATTGTTCATATTGACCGCTAAAACTAGGTAATTCTAATGTTGGTAATTTTACTTGTCTGCTTTGAAAAGTATTTGTATTTACTGATTTCACTGGTGTGAAATCGATAATTAAACGTTTTGCCTTTGACACAATGTCAAAAAATTTGCTTTCAAAAGATTCACGTTCGTTTACTTGACATTCACTGTCGTCGAATATTTCAATGTCTGACTGAATAGCGTTAAATTCATTCCAAATGATTTCTATTTTGTCTAAACGGGTTGTTAGCTCAATTACGCACCGATTTTTGTCAAAATTAGTCACGAAAGTAGCAAATCTGGTTAATTGTGACTTAATTTGCCCGCGTTTTGAGACAAGATCACGTAGTTCTGGTTGATTTTCTTCCATCTTAAAAGTATTTGGCAATATACTTTAACAAAATGATAAAATAGCTATAAAACTATGAAATAAATCTGAACTACATGTAATTGTTGTAGTTTGCAATCTTATGAAAGAGATACTTAATACACCTAAACTATAATGTAGAATGTGAAGCACATGAAAAGTAATGCTAGAAAATTTGAGAATTAAATTCAAAAATCGATTACTGTATTCATACAAATATACTTGCGTAGGAACTGCTTAACTTGGTTGACTGCTCCGTCGCCTCAGATGTCCAAGACGTCGTGGTACCAAGCCGTGTTCTCCGCTGAATACAATTTTCGTTGGTTATAACGCTGGTTGGTTATAATTCTGCCGCTGCTGCACGTGTAGAACCGACAATAATTGCCTGAGAAATTCTGCTGAATGCTATTCGAGCTCGAAGGACCATATGTTGAGGCTAATTGCCCTTATTTTCTCTTATTGATTTAGACGAGAGTTTGGACTATATTTCTTTATTATTGATGTTGAATTTTACAAATTATAATTCGATTGACAATTTTTTATACGTAATATTTTTTTTTTACTGTCATATTATTATTTGACATTTTCGAATTTATGAAACATGCAATCTTCGATAAAAAATATAAATTAACTTAACAAACCGCCGCCCTTGAAAGGCTGGACTTTTAAAGTAAATGTACATAAAACATTAAGAAAAAATGCATCTTACAACACATATAACAAAAGTATTTAGAACATTAAATTATTCACAATAAGACAATTCTAAATGTCATTTATGGATACATTGGTCTCTATTGGAAGAACACATATTTTTGCTACTGCACGCTGCACTATGTTTTTAGCAGTTTTTACACTCACCACGCGTACTCTGTCGTCATCTCCTGCGTGTAGCTTTACTATTCTTCCTACAGACCAGCATAATGGAGGCAAATTATCTTCTTTCAGTAGCACCATTGTTCCAACACGTATGTCGTTGTGGTGAGTTTGTCTCCATTTGCTTCTTTGCTGAAGAGACGAGAGATATTCGTTTTTCCATCGATTCCAAAAATGTTGTACAATTTGCTGTAATCTTTTATACAACGTTAGTCTGTTAGGAGCTGTTTCTTGTACATCTCCCTGTGGGACTGCTGTTAATATATCTCCTATTAGGAAGTGACTGGGAGTAAGAAAAATGAGGTCGTTGGGATCTTCAGATACTGGGGTTAATGGTCTTGAATTCATGACCGCCTCTATTTGCACGAATACAGTATTTAGTTCCTCAAAAGTAAAATGAGTACTCGTATTGCCAATAATCCGTTTAAAATGATATTTTGCAGACTTAACTGCTGCCTCCCAGAGGCCACCAAAATGAGGTGATCTTGCTGGTATAAAATGCCATTGAATATAATTTTGGTTTAAAAAATTTGAAATGCTATTTTCGTTTTTAATATTTGACAACATTTTGTTAATTTCTTTTAGTTCATTGTTTACGCCATGAAAATTAGTTCCGTTGTCTGACCAAATGTTTTTACATATTCCTCGTCGAGACGTGAATCTCTTTAAAGCATTGACAAAGGAATCAGATGTCATATCCCCGACTAATTCAAGATGTACCGCTTTAGTGGAAAAACAAACAAAAATGCATAGGTAACATTTTACTACGGCACGATTCCTAGTCTTGCCATCTTTGATATAAAATGGTCCGGCATAATCGACACCACAATTAATAAACGGTCTTTCATTCTGAAGACGACATTCCGGTAAGTTTCCCATTAGCTGGGTTACACTCAGTGGTTTAACCTTGAAACAAGTAATGCATTCACGTAACACTCGTTTTACTGTAGAACGACCTTTTAAAGGCCAAAATTTTGTTCGTATGGCAGCCAACGTGGCTTGTATACCTGCATGTAAATTTCTACGATGCTCATAGTTTATTAATAGTTTTGTAAACGGATGATTGTTAGGTAGCACCATAGGATGTTTGTGATCATTGGCAATGCTTGATTTTGACAATCTTCCGCCTACCCGAATTATACCCTCTTCATCTACGAAAGGATTTAATGATATAAGCTTGCTGATTCGTGTGACTGCATTTGACTTTTTCAAAGATGATAAGTCATGTTCGAATTCTTCTGACTGACATAATTTAATGAGAATAGTCATAGATTCGTTTAACTCATCTATTGTTAAATTACCGGTAAGTTTGCAAAACTTATGTGTGGTAAGATTTTTCCTAAATCTTATGCAGAAAGTTGCTACATGATGTAGTTTAGTTAAAGATGAATATTTGGAAAAAAGGGTTTCATTGAGAGAATATATGCAAGATAAAGTAGTTATTTTAACTTCTAATAATTCTTTTTCCGGTAACTGATATGCTGTAGGCCAAAATTCTGAATTTTCCAGCAGCCAAGTTGGACCTAACCACCATTGTGATAAATTCAAAATTTTCTCTGGATTAACTCCGCGTGAAATTATATCCGCCGGGTTGTCGCTCGACTTAACATGACGCCATTCAACATTAGAACCAAGTCGTTGAATTTCGGCTACTCTATTTGCTACGAATGTTTTCCAATTTGTAGGTTGAGAATTTAACCAAGAAAGAACTATTGTGGAGTCAGTCCAATGAAATATTTTACTTACATTCATGTGTAAAGCTTCTACTACTTTATTTGATAATTGTGCTAAAAGTAAGGCCCCACAGAGTTCTAGTCTGGGAAGAGTAACACTTTTGAGTGGCGCTACCCTAGACTTCGCACATAATAAACGAATGTATGATTCACCAAGTGCATTTGTGCTTTTAAGATATATAGCTGTACTATAAGCTATAGTTGAAGAATCGCAGAACCCATGTAATTCGATGTCTGTCCAATTCGCTACAAGAACTTGTCTTGGTATTTTTATATTAGACAAACAAGATATTTGTTTGCAAAATTGTATCCACTCCGTGAATATATTACTGGGTACCGATTCATCCCAATCGAGTTTGAGCCGCCATAAATGTTGTAACATGATTTTAACCTTTATTATCACAGGGCCCAATAGTCCAAGAGGATCGAAAATTTGCGATACTGTTGATAAAATTATCCTTTTGGTCACCCGTTGATTTGAATGTTAATAGCAAATTGTAAGCTATCGCTTGAAGAATTCCATAAAAGTCCTAGCATTTTAATACACGAATCATCCGTAATGTAATATTCCGAAGAATTGTCTTTATTATCCTCAAAGTTATTTAATACGTTTCTGTCATTGGAAAGCCATTTGCGTAGTGGAAAACCCCCACTTTGAAGTAAAGTACTAATTTCACGTTTGACCTGAATTATTTCTTCTATTGTGTCCGAACCCGTGATTAAATCATCCACGTAGAAGTCCTTTAGAATTATTTGGCACGCCGTTGGAAATTTATCACGATTTTCTAAGGCTATTTGTTGTAAGCTTCGAATGGCCAAAAATGCAGCTGATGCTGTACCGTAACTAACCGTGTTTAACTTATAATGATCTAACGGTAAATCGGGATGTGTACGCCAAACGATTCTTTGTAAATTGCGTTGATGTTCTGTGATTTCTACCTGTCTGTATATTTTCTCTATGTCCGCAGTAACTACATAAACATGTTTTCTGAATCGTAGTATTATGGAAAAGAGATCGTCTTGTATAGTGGGACCTACCATTAAAATATCATTAAGAGATGTACCTGAATGGCTCTTGGCGGATGCATCAAATACAACCCTAAGTTTGGTAGTAATTCTGTTTTCTCGTATGACACCATGATGTGGTAAGTAATACCTAGAATTATCAGGAATGTCAATTTCACTAGTATCGATTTTAGACATGTGTCCTAATTGAACATATTCGTTCATAAATTCGATATACCGATGCCTTAATTGCGGATTTGACGTAAGTTTTCTTTCAAGTGACAAAAATCGTTTGATAGCGCCTTCTTGAGAATTTCCGAGGTCTGGAGCGTTTTTGCGAATTGGTAATGAGACCTTGAATCGTCCCGATTCTAAACGTTCTGTGGTTTCAACGAAACATTGTTCGCATTCGAGTTCTTCTGTTGTAAATTTGCTAATAGTTGGACATTCCTCTATTTTCCAAAATTTTTCTAATTGATTTTGAATAGTTTCTTCAATTGATAAGTTGCACGAAATGTTTTTTGATCTTTTAATAAATTGAGAATTGATAGGTCCAGATATGATCCAGCCGAAATGAGATTTTTGCAAGATTGGGTTACCTTTGCCAAGTCGTATCTGTCCGACACAAAGTAGATTGAAAAATACTTCTGCGCCAAGTAAAACATCGATTTGTCCAGAAGTATTAAAAGTAGGATCAGCTAAAGTTAAAGTTTCTGGAATATTCAGATTAGATGAATTGAAGCCTATCATAGGAATATTATTTGTTATTTTTTCTAACACAAGAAACGTGAGATTTTCAGAATATGCATTATAACATGATTTTATAGAAGCTTCGGCCCTTTCCGAAACTTTGATTGATGCCTGATTAATACCAGTTACTGGCCAATTTATTTTATTAACTGATAGCCCCAACTGTTTTGAGAGTTGTCTTGTGATAAAATTCGATTGGGAGCCTGAATCTAATAAGGCTCTGCATTTTACTAATTCGCCTTTATCATTTTGAATATAGATTAAAGCGGTTGACAATAAGATATGCGGTATTTGTTTAAGAGAGCAATGCGTTGTAATTGTTAAATTTAATTCTGAATTATTATTTGATTGTGGTAAATGTGATTGTAATAAATGATATGAATTTTCTTGTTGTAACGTATTCTCTTGTGCCGATTGTGAAAGCGTTGATTGAGATTGTAAAGCCGTTTCGTTTGCATTAGGAGAGTTCTCCTTGTATATATGTAGCAAAGTATTATGTCTTTCGTTACATTTTTTGCAAGACATAGATTTGCAATCAAAATTCGAATGACCCCATCGTAAACAATTTGTGCAGAGTTTCAATTTTTTAACCTCAGTGAACCGAGATTTTACAGGTAGTTTTAAGAAATTTTGACAATTATAAATGAAATGCGTTCCCTTACAGAAATTGCAATGCTTCCAGGTTTCATCTGTTGAAACGTGTGAGAAAGATTTAGCATCCATGCCTTTCTTAAAATGTTGTTTATTTAGTTGAGAAAATTTATTATCAACACTAATACTCAAGGTCTCTAATAATTGACACCGATTATTCAAAAATGTTATAAATTCTTTCATTTTAGGTAACTCTTTCGTTGTTATTGATTTTTCCCATTCGCGTTTTGAGAAGTTGTCTAATTTTCGAGATATGATATTAATTAATAAGGCATCCCAATGCTCAGTTGGTAAACCTAAGTTTTTAAGTGCCCTCGTATGTTTATGGAATTCGTCGACTAAAGTTCGCAAATATTTATGCGACTCCTTTGTTAATACTGGTAAGTCAAGTAGAGAATTAATATGTGCGTTTACAATTACTCGTTTGTTATCAAAGCGTTCGCGTAAAAGCTCCCATGCTGTAGTATAGTTCAAATCTGAAACCTCGATCGAATGAGTGATCGCCGCAGCTTCATCTTTTAAGCTCGAATTTAAATATAGAAATTTCTGAACATTACTTAAAGAAGAGTCTCTATTCACTAAAGCCTCGAAGGCATCATGAAACTGTTGCCATTGTTCATATTGACCGCTAAAACTAGGTAATTCTAATGTTGGTAATTTTACTTGTCTGCTTTGAAAAGTATTTGTATTTACTGATTTCACTGGTGTGAAATCGATAATTATACGTTTTGCCTTTGACACAATGTCAAAAAATTTGCTTTCAAAAGATTCACGTTCGTTTACTTGACATTCACTGTCATCGAATATTTCAATGTCTGACTGAATAGCGTTAAATTCATTCCAAATGATTTCTATTTTGTCTAAACGGGTTGTTAGCTCAATTACGCACCGATTTTTGTCAAAATTAGTCACGAAAGTAGCAAATCTGGTTAATTGTGACTTAATTTGCCCACGTTTTGAGACAAGATCACGTAGTTCTGGTTGATTTTCTTCCATCTTAAAAGTATTTGGCAATATACTTTAACAAAATGATAAAATAGCTATAAAACTATGAAATAAATCTGAACTGCATGTAATTGTTGTAGTTTGCAATCTTATGAAAGAGATACTTAATACACCTAAACTATAATGTAGAATGTGAAGCACATGAAAAGTAATGCTAGAAAATTTGAGAATTAAATTCAAAAATCGATTACTGTATTCATACAAATATACTTGCGTAGGAACTGCTTAACTTGGTTGACTGCTCCGTCGCCTCAGATGTCCAAGACGTCGTGGTACCAAGCCGTGTTCTCCGCTGAATACAATTTTCGTTGGTTATAACGCTGGTTGGTTACAATTCTGCCGCTGCTGCACGTGTAGAACCGACAATAATTGCCTGAGAAATTCTGCTGAATGCTATTCGAGCTCGAAGGACCATATGTTGAGGCTAATTGCCCTTATTTTCTCTTATTGATTTAGACGAGAGTTTGGACTATATTTATTTATTATTGATGTTGATTTTTACAAATTATAATTCGATTGACAATTTTTTATACGTAATATTTTTATTTTCTGTCATGTTATTGTTTGACATTTTTCGAATTTATGAAACATGCATTCTTCGATAAAAAATATAAATTAACTTTTAAAGTAAATGTACATAAAACATTAAGAAAAAATGCATCTTACAACACATATAACAAAAGTATTTAGAACATTAAATTATTCACAATAAGACAATTCTAAATGTCATTTATGGATACATTGGTCTCTATTGGAAGAACACATATTTTTGCTACTGCACGCTGCACTATGTTTTTAGCAGTTGTTACACTCACCACGCGTACTCTGTCGTCATCTCCTGCGTGTAGCTTTACTATTCTTCCTACAGACCAGCATAATGGAGGCAAATTATATTCTTTCAGTAGCACCATTGTTCCAACACGTATGTCGTTGTGGTGAGTTTGTCTCCATTTGCTTCTTTGCTGAAGAGACGAGAGATATTCGTTTTTCCATCGATTCCAAAAATGTTGTACAATTTGCTGTAATCTTTTATACAACGTTAGTCTGTTAGGAGCTGTTTCTTGTACATCTCCCTGTGGGACTGCTGTTAATATATCTCCTATTAGGAAGTGACTGGGAGTAAGAAAAATGAGGTCGTTGGGATCTTCAGATACTGGGGTTAATGGTCTTGAATTCATGACCGCCTCTATTTGTACGAATACAGTATTTAGTTCCTCAAAAGTAAAATGAGTACTCGTATTGCCAATAATCCGTTTAAAATGGTGTTTTGCAGACTTAACTGCTGCCTCCCAGAGGCCACCAAAATGAGGTGATCTTGCTGGTATAAAATGCCATTGAATATAATTTTGGTTTAAAAAATTTGAAATGCTATTTTCGTTTTTAATATTTGACAACATTTTGTTAATTTCTTTTAGTTCATTGTTTGCGCCATGAAAATTAGTTCCGTTGTCTGACCAAATGTTTTTACATATTCCTCGTCGAGACGTGAATCTCTTTAAAGCATTGACAAAGGAATCAGATGTCATATCCCCGACTAATTCAAGATGTACCGCTTTAGTGGAAAAACAAACAAAAATGCATAGGTAACATTTTACTACGGCACGATTCCTAGTCTTGCCATCTTTGATATAAAATGGTCCGGCATAATCGACACCACAATTAATAAACGGTCTTTCATTCTGAAGACGACATTCCGGTAAGTTTCCCATTAGCTGGGTTACACTCAGTGGTTTAACCTTGAAACAAGTAATGCATTCACGTAACACTCGTTTTACTGTAGAACGACCTTTTAAAGGCCAAAATTTTGTTCGTATGGCAGCCAATGTGGCTTGTATACCTGCATGTAAATTTCTACGATGCTCATAGTTTATTAATAGTTTTGTAAACGGATGATTGTTAGGTAGCACCATAGGATGTTTGTGATCATTGGCAATGCTTGATTTTGACAATCTTCCGCCTACCCGAATTATACCCTCTTCGTCTACGAAAGGATTTAATGATATAAGCTTGCTGATTCGTGTGACTGCATTTGACTTTTTCAAAGATGATAAGTCATGTTCGAATTCTTCTGACTGACATAATTTAATGAGAATAGTCATAGATTCGTTTAACTCATCTATTGTTAAATTACCGGTAAGTTTGCAAAACTTATGTGTGGTAAGATTTTTCTTAAATCTTATGCAGAAAGTTACTACATGATGTAGTTTAGTTAAAGATGAATATTTGGAAAAAAGGGTTTCATTGAGAGAATATATGCAAGATAAAGTAGTTATTTTAACTTCTAATAATTCTTTTTCCGGTAACTGATATGCTGTAGGCCAAAATTCTGAATTTTCCAGCAGCCAAGTTGGACCTAACCACCATTGTGATAAATTCAAAATTTTCTCTGGATTAACTCCGCGTGAAATTATATCCGCCGGGTTGTCGCTCGACTTAACATGACGCCATTCAACATTAGAACCAAGTCGTTGAATTTCGGCTACTCTATTTGCTACGAATGTTTTCCAATTTGTAGGTTGAGAATTTAACCAAGAAAGAACTATTGTGGAGTCAGTCCAATGAAATATTTTACTTACATTCATGTGTAAAGCTTCTACTACTTTATTTGATAATTGTGCTAAAAGTAAGGCCCCACAGAGTTCTAGTCTGGGAAGAGAAACACTTTTGAGTGGCGCTACCCTAGACTTCGCACATAATAAACGAATGTATGATTCACCAAGTGCATTTGTGCTTTTAAGATATATAGCTGTACCATAAGCTATAGTTGAAGAATCGCAGAACCCATGTAATTCGATGTCTGTCCAATTCGCTACAAGAACTTGTCTTGGTATTTTTATATTAGACAAACAAGATATTTGTTTGCAAAATTGTATCCACTCCGTGAATATATTACTGGGTACCGATTCATCCCAATCGAGTTTGAGCCGCCATAAATGTTGTAACATGATTTTAACCTTTATTATCACAGGGCCCAATAGTCCAAAAGGATCGAAAATTTGCGATACTGTTGACAAAATTATCCTTTTGGTCACCCGTTGATTTGAATGTTAATAGCAAATTGTAAGCTATCGCTTGAAGAATTCCATAAAAGTCCTAGCATTTTAATACACGAATCATCCGTAATGTAATATTCCGAAGAATTGTCTTTATTATCCCCAAAGTTATTTAATACGTTTCTGTCATTGGAAAGCCATTTGCGTAGTGGAAAACCCCCACTTTGAAGTAAAGTACTAATTTCACGTTTGACCTGAATTATTTCTTCTATTGTGTCCGAACCCGTGATTAAATCATCCACGTAGAAGTCCTTTAGAATTATTTGGCACGCCGTTGGAAATTTATCACGATTTTCTAAGGCTATTTGTTGTAAGCTTCGAATGGCCAAAAATGCAGCTGATGCTGTACCGTAACTAACCGTGTTTAACTTATAATGATCTAACGGTAAATCGGGATGTGTACGCCAAACGATTCTTTGTAAATTGCGTTGATGTTCTGTGATTTCTACCTGTCTGTACATTTTCTCTATGTCCGCAGTAACTACATAAACATGTTTTCTGAATCGTAGTATTATGGAAAAGAGATCGTCTTGTATAGTGGGACCTACCATTAAAATATCATTAAGAGATGTACCTGAATGGCTCTTGGCGGATGCATCAAATACAACCCTAAGTTTGGTAGTAATTCTGTTTTCTCGTATGACACCATGATGTGGTAAGTAATACCTAGAATTATCAGGAATGTCAATTTCACTAATATCGATTTTAGACATGTGTCCTAATTGAACATATTCGTTCATAAATTCGATATACCGATGCCTTAATTGCGGATTTGACGTAAGTTTTCTTTCAAGTGACAAAAATCGTTTGATAGCGCCTTCTTGAGAATTTCCGAGGTCTGGAGCGTTTTTGCGAATTGGTAATGAGACCTTGAATCGTCCCGATTCTAAACGTTCTGTGGTTTCAACGAAACATTGTTCGCATTCGAGTTCTTCTGTTGTAAATTTGCTAAGAGTTGGACATTCCTCTATTTTCCAAAATTTTTCTAATTGATTTTGAATAGTTTCTTCAATTGATAAGTTGCACGAAATGTTTTTTGATCTTTTAATAAATTGAGAATTGATAGGTCCAGATATGATCCAGCCGAAATGAGATTTTTGCAAGATTGGGTTACCTTTGCCAAGTCGTATCTGTCCGACACAAAGTAGATTGAAAAATACTTCTGCGCCAAGTAAAACATCGATTTGTCCAGAAGTATTAAAAGTAGGATCAGCTAAAGTTAAAGTTTCTGGAATATTCAGATTAGATGAATTGAAGCCTATCATAGGAATATTATTTGTTATTTTTTCTAACACAAGAAACGTGAGATTTTCAGAATATGCATTATAACATGATTTTATAGAAGCTTCGGCCCTTTCCGAAACTTTGATTGATGCCTGATTAATACCAGTTACTGGCCAATTTATTTTATTAACTGATAGCCCCAATTGTTTTGAGAGTTTTCTTGTGATAAAATTCGATTGGGAGCCTGAATCTAATAAGGCTCTGCATTTTACTAATTCGCCTTTATCATTTTGAATATAGATTAAAGCGGTTGACAATAAGATATGCGGTATTTGTTTAAGAGAGCAATGCGTTGTAATTGTTAAATCTACTTCTGAATTATTATTTGATTGTGGTAAATGTGATTGTAATAAATGATATGAATTTTCTTGTTGTAACGTATTCTCTTGTGCCGATTGTGAAAGCGTTGATTGAGATTGTAAAGCCGTTTCGTTTGCATTAGGAGAGTCCTCCTTGTATATATGTAGCAAAGTATTATGTCTTTCGTTACATTTTTTGCAAGACATAGATTTGCAATCAAAATTCGAATGACCCCATCGTAAACAATTTGTGCAGAGTTTCAATTTTTTAACCTCAGTGAACCGAGATTTTACAGGTAGTTTTAAGAAATTTTGACAATTATAAATGAAATGCGTTCCCTTACAGAAATTGCAATGCTTCCAGGTTTCATCTGTTGAAACGTGTGAGAAAGATTTAGCATCCATGCCTTTCTTAAAATGTTGTTTATTTAGTTGAGAAAATTTATTATCAACACTAATACTCAAGGTCTCTAATAATTGACACCGATTATTCAAAAATGTTATAAATTCTTTCATTTTAGGTAACTCTTTCGTTGTTATTGATTTTTCCCATTCGCGTTTTGAGAAGTTGTCTAATTTTCGAGATATGATATTAATTAATAAGGCATCCCAATGCTCAGTTGGTAAACCTAAGTTTTTAAGTGCCCTCGTATGTTTATGGAATTCATCGACTAAAGTTCGCAAATATTTATGCGACTCCTTTGTTAATACTGGTAAGTCAAGTAGAGAATTAATATGTGCGTTTACAATTACTCGTTTGTTATCAAAGCGTTCGCGTAAAAGCTCCCATGCTGTAGTATAGTTCAAATCTGAAACCTCGATCGAATGAGTGATCGCCGCAGCTTCATCTTTTAAGCTCGAATTTAAATATAGAAATTTCTGAACATTACTTAAAGAAGAGTCTCTATTCACTAAAGCCTCGAATGCATCATGAAACTGTTGCCATTGTTCATATTGACCGCTAAAACTAGGTAATTCTAATGTTGGTAATTTTACTTGTCTGCTTTGAAAAGTATTTGTATTTACTGATTTCACTGGTGTGAAATCGATAATTAAACGTTTTGCCTTTGACACAATGTCAAAAAATTTGCTTTCAAAAGATTCACGTTCGTTTACTTGACATTCACTGTCGTCGAATATTTCAATGTCTGACTGAATAGCGTTAAATTCATTCCAAATGATTTCTATTTTGTCTAAACGGGTTGTTAGCTCAATTACGCACCGATTTTTGTCAAAATTAGTCACGAAAGTAGCAAATCTGGTTAATTGTGACTTAATTTGCCCGCGTTTTGAGACAAGATCACGTAGTTCTGGTTGATTTTCTTCCATCTTAAAAGTATTTGGCAATATACTTTAACAAAATGATAAAATAGCTATAAAACTATGAAATAAATCTGAACTACATGTAATTGTTGTAGTTTGCAATCTTATGAAAGAGATACTTAATACACCTAAACTATAATGTAGAATGTGAAGCACATGAAAAGTAATGCTAGAAAATTTGAGAATTAAATTCAAAAATCGATTACTGTATTCATACAAATATACTTGCGTAGGAACTGCTTAACTTGGTTGACTGCTCCGTCGCCTCAGATGTCCAAGACGTCGTGGTACCAAGCCGTGTTCTCCGCTGAATACAATTTTCGTTGGTTATAACGCTGGTTGGTTATAATTCTGCCGCTGCTGCACGTGTAGAACCGACAATAATTGCCTGAGAAATTCTGCTGAATGCTATTCGAGCTCGAAGGACCATATGTTGAGGCTAATTGCCCTTATTTTCTCTTATTGATTTAGACGAGAGTTTGGACTATATTTCTTTATTATTGATGTTGAATTTTACAAATTATAATTCGATTGACAATTTTTTATACGTAATATTTTTTTTTTACTGTCATATTATTATTTGACATTTTCGAATTTATGAAACATGCAATCTTCGATAAAAAATATAAATTAACTTAACAAACCGCCGCCCTTGAAAGGCTGGACTTTTAAAGTAAATGTACATAAAACATTAAGAAAAAATGCATCTTACAACACATATAACAAAAGTATTTAGAACATTAAATTATTCACAATAAGACAATTCTAAATGTCATTTATGGATACATTGGTCTCTATTGGAAGAACACATATTTTTGCTACTGCACGCTGCACTATGTTTTTAGCAGTTTTTACACTCACCACGCGTACTCTGTCGTCATCTCCTGCGTGTAGCTTTACTATTCTTCCTACAGACCAGCATAATGGAGGCAAATTATCTTCTTTCAGTAGCACCATTGTTCCAACACGTATGTCGTTGTGGTGAGTTTGTCTCCATTTGCTTCTTTGCTGAAGAGACGAGAGATATTCGTTTTTCCATCGATTCCAAAAATGTTGTACAATTTGCTGTAATCTTTTATACAACGTTAGTCTGTTAGGAGCTGTTTCTTGTACATCTCCCTGTGGGACTGCTGTTAATATATCTCCTATTAGGAAGTGACTGGGAGTAAGAAAAATGAGGTCGTTGGGATCTTCAGATACTGGGGTTAATGGTCTTGAATTCATGACCGCCTCTATTTGTACGAATACAGTATTTAGTTCCTCAAAAGTAAAATGAGTACTCGTATTGCCAATAATCCGTTTAAAATGGTATTTTGCAGACTTAACTGCTGCCTCCCAGAGGCCACCAAAATGAGGTGATCTTGCTGGTATAAAATGCCATTGAATATAATTTTGGTTTAAAAAATTTGAAATGCTATTTTCGTTTTTAATATTTGACAACATTTTGTTAATTTCTTTTAGTTCATTGTTTGCGCCATGAAAATTAGTTCCGTTGTCTGACCAAATGTTTTTACATATTCCTCGTCGAGACGTGAATCTCTTTAAAGCATTGACAAAGGAATCAGATGTCATATCCCCGACTAATTCAAGATGTACCGCTTTAGTGGAAAAACAAACAAAAATGCATAGGTAACATTTTACTACGGCACGATTCCTAGTCTTGCCATCTTTGATATAAAATGGTCCGGCATAATCGACACCACAATTAATAAACGGTCTTTCATTCTGAAGACGACATTCCGGTAAGTTTCCCATTAGCTGGGTTACACTCAGTGGTTTAACCTTGAAACAAGTAATGCATTCACGTAACACTCGTTTTACTGTAGAACGACCTTTTAAAGGCCAAAATTTTGTTCGTATGGCAGCCAATGTGGCTTGTATACCTGCATGTAAATTTCTACGATGCTCATAGTTTATTAATAGTTTTGTAAACGGATGATTGTTAGGTAGCACCATAGGATGTTTGTGATCATTGGCAATGCTTGATTTTGACAATCTTCCGCCTACCCGAATTATACCCTCTTCATCTACGAAAGGATTTAATGATATAAGCTTGCTGATTCGTGTGACTGCATTTGACTTTTTCAAAGATGATAAGTCATGTTCGAATTCTTCTGACTGACATAATTTAATGAGAATAGTCATAGATTCGTTTAACTCATCTATTGTTAAATTACCGGTAAGTTTGCAAAACTTATGTGTGGTAAGATTTTTCTTAAATCTTATGCAGAAAGTTGCTACATGATGTAGTTTAGTTAAAGATGAATATTTGGAAAAAAGGGTTTCATTGAGAGAATATATGCAAGATAAAGTAGTTATTTTAAATTCTAATAATTCTTTTTCCGGTAACTGATATGCTGTAGGCCAAATTTCTGAATTTTCCAGCAGCCAAGTTGGACCTAACCACCATTGTGATAAATTCAAAATTTTCTCTGGATTAACTCCGCGTGAAATTATATCCGCCGGGTTGTCGCTCGACTTAACATGACGCCATTCAACATTAGAACCAAGTCGTTGAATTTCGGCTACTCTATTTGCTACGAATGTTTTCCAATTTGTAGGTTGAGAATTTAACCAAGAAAGAACTATTGTGGAGTCAGTCCAATGAAATATTTTACTTACATTCATGTGTAAAGCTTCTACTACTTTATTTGATAATTGTGCTAAAAGTAAGGCCCCACAGAGTTCTAGTCTGGGAAGAGTAACACTTTTGAGTGGCGCTACCCTAGACTTCGCACATAATAAACGAATGTATGATTCACCAAGTGCATTTGTGCTTTTAAGATATATAGCTGTACCATAAGCTATAGTTGAAGAATCGCAGAACCCATGTAATTCGATGTCTGTCCAATTCGCTACAAGAACTTGTCTTGGTATTTTTATATTAGACAAACAAGATATTTGTTTGCAAAATTGTATCCACTCCGTGAATATATTACTGGGTACCGATTCATCCCAATCGAATTTGAGCCGCCATAAATGTTGTAACATGATTTTAACCTTTATTATCACAGGGCCCAATAGTCCAAGAGGATCGAAAATTTGCGATACTGTTGACAAAATTATCCTTTTGGTCACCCGTTGATTTGAATGTTGAATGTTAATAGCAAATTGTAAGCTATCGCTTGAAGAATTCCATAAAAGTCCTAGCATTTTAATACACGAATCATCCGTAATGTAATATTCCGAAGAATGGTCTTTATTATCCTCAAAGTTATTTAATACGTTTCTGTCATTGGAAAGCCATTTGCGTAGTGGAAAACCCCCACTTTGAAGTAAAGTACTAATTTCACGTTTGACCTGAATTATTTCTTCTATTGTGTCCGAACCCGTGATTAAATCATCCACGTAGAAGTCCTTTAGAATTATTTGGCACGCCGTTGGAAATTTATCACGATTTTCTAAGGCTATTTGTTGTAAGCTTCGAATGGCCAAAAATGCAGCTGATGCTGTACCGTAACTAACCGTGTTTAACTTATAATGATCTAACGGTAAGTCGGGATGTGTACGCCAAACGATTCTTTGTAAATTGCGTTGATGTTCTGTGATTTCTACCTGTCTGTACATTTTCTCTATGTCCGCAGTAACTACATAAACATGTTTTCTGAATCGTAGTATTATGGAAAAGAGATCGTCTTGTATAGTGGGACCTACCATTAAAATATCATTAAGAGATGTACCTGAATGGCTCTTGGCGGATGCATCAAATACAACCCTAAGTTTGGTAGTAATTCTGTTTTCTCGTATGACACCATGATGTGGTAAGTAATACCTAGAATTATCAGGAATGTCAATTTCACTAGTATCGATTTTAGACATGTGTCCTAATTGAACATATTCGTTCATAAATTCGATATACCGATGCCTTAATTGCGGATTTGACGTAAGTTTTCTTTCAAGTGACAAAAATCGTTTGATAGCGCCTTCTTGAGAATTTCCGAGGTTTGGAGCGTTTTTGCGAATTGGTAATGAGACCTTGAATCGTCCCGATTCTAAACGTTCTGTGGTTTCAACGAAACATTGTTCGCATTCGAGTTCTTCTGTTGTAAATTTGCTAATAGTTGGACATTCCTCTATTTTCCAAAATTTTTCTAATTGATTTTGAATAGTTTCTTCAATTGATAAGTTGCACGAAATGTTTTTTGATCTTTTAATAAATTGAGAATTGATAGGTCCAGATATGATCCAGCCGAAATGAGATTTTTGCAAGATTGGGTTACCTTTGCCAAGTCGTATCTGTCCGACACAAAGTAGATTGAAAAATACTTCTGCGCCAAAGAAAAAATGCATCTTACAACACATATAACAAAAGTATTTAGAACATTAAATTATTCACAAGTAGTGTCTTAATGACAGAGGTTCGGAGCGGAGGAGCGGAGCAGTGATCAGTGATCAGTTTAGGGGTGGGGGGCAATTAGTGTGGTGGGGGTAAATATGGTGGTGGGGGGCAATTAGTGTGGTGGGGGTAATTAGAATGGTGGGGGGGTAATTAGATTAGTGAGAAGTAATTAGAGTGATGAGATGTAAGTACGGTGGTGGGAGGTAATTAGACTAATATGATGTAATTAGAGTGGTGGGAGGTAATTAAGGGGCGGGGGCTTAGGGGATGGGGCGTTAGAGGGCGGGGCCTATGAAAGGTGGTGGTGGTGGGGGGCAATTAGGATGGTAATTAGATTAGTGAGAAGTAATTAAAGTGGCGTGATGTAATTGTGGTGGTGGGGGGCAATTAGATTAATAAGAAGTAATTAAAGTCGTGTGATGTAATTGTAGTGGTGGGAGGTAATTAAAGTCGTGTGATGTAATTGTAGTGGTGGGGGGTAATTGGAGTGGTGTGATGTAATTGTAGTGGTGGGAGGTAATTAGGGTGATGTGATGTAATTGTGGTGGTGGTGGGGGGTAATTATATTAGTGAGAAGTAATTAAAGTGGCGTGATGTAATTGTGGTGGTGGGGGGCAATTAGATTAGTAAGAAGTAATTAAAGTGGTGGGAGGTAATTGTAGTGGTGTGATGTAATTATTGTGGTGGGGATGACTCAATTAAGGTGGTGTGATGTAATTATAGTGGTGGGAGGTAATTAAAGTCGTGTGATGTAATTGTAGTGGTGGGGGGTAATTGGAGTGGTGTGGTAATTAGAGTGATGGGATGCAATTAGAGTGGTGGGAGGTAATTAAAGTACTGTGGTAATTAGAGGACAATTACAGGTAATTTAAGTAAAAATAAAGGTAATTGCAGTAAAAATAATGGTGATTAAAGCAATTATGGTCAATCCATCCGTCTAGCCGTTCGTATGCAGACAGTTAAATAATTCTCTATTATGTTGTATTGTCTTATTGCACTTTGTATTTTTTTACGATGAGATAACAAACATTCATTCATGATTATATACCTAACCACTTTATTTACCTGCCTTATCCTTATGCTGATAAACAATTGCGACCTATCTGTCTTATCTTTATATCGATCAACAATTATTTTACCTGTCTTATCTTTAGGGACATCTGTCTTATCCTATGCTGATTTATGAGATGTACATTTACGACCTGCCTGTCTTATCCACCGAGATTTTTATCAGTGAATTTGTGAAAGGGGACATTTGCATTGTTATTTCAGTACATGCAGCGTACCCTCTTTATGGCTTTTGTGTACTTAACATCTTGACATCACAAGTGAGGAGAACGTGTAGCTGTTTATTTTAGTTTTTATTTTTTAGAATTGAAACACATGATTTACATTTTCTTATATTATTTATTACCTATTCTGTCACATTACTATTTTCATACTATTTATTACCTATTCTACTACATTACTAACTAATTGTCTTTTTATTTTATCTTGCACCAAAAAATCCACCTTGAACTGATCCATCCAATGCATTATAGGTCAAGTAGGCATCGTGAAGTATAAGTTCAGGGAACTTTGTTTTTCGTGTCTCAAACTCTGTTATTATGTCAACTCTATAGTGTGGTAATAATTAGAATGGTGGGAGGTAATTGTATTCTTCTGATCATGCGTGGTGAGAGTGACTACTAATATAAATAGAATGCTTCTGCATCACACAATTAAAACCTATCGTCGATAAGTCAAGAGCTAGCAAGTGAATGTTGTGCAACCATCCGATAGTAAACAATAATAAATTGACAATATATTTTCATCACATTTTGTGTAAGTTGATAAAAAAAATTATCCTTTCTGAATATGTATGATTAATATGTTTGTTTTATTTTATTTATTTTTTTATTTTAGTCCAACTGACAATGTGGATGCAATATTCAGCTCAACGGTGGGTACGGGCAGAAGACATTAAATCGGCCATTGAAAGGTTGTCTTGTGAACTGAGTGACTTAATCAAGGATTCGCAGCATTCATTAGTTTATGATACAAATGTCTTCTACGATATTGAAGAAACTGAACGCATTGAAAAAGATTGCAGGACGTATGCTGCTGGTGCAAATCTATGTTACAAATATTCACGAGGCTTTTTAAATTTGGACGAATTTTGTGAGCATATGATTAGAATAGAATTAAGACACTTTCTATATGACTTAGTGAAGTACCTGCCTAAGGAACTTATTGAAAAATATCAACTGGACCAGTCTGATGGTGATACGGGCAGTTAAATAATTCTCTATATTGTATTTATTGTTAGATATAAATAATTATTATATTGTCATATTGCACAATTATAGTATCTTAAAAAAATTTCTTTGTATTTTCATATATTATGGTGAGGTTAGAAATAAAACAAATATTAAAATAATGCATGTATTTCATTACCTATCTTGATTACATAACTAAGAGGTATACCTTAATAAACCTAAAGAGTTTTTATTCCAATTTTACATTTAAATCTATGATATATTTTGTAAAGAAAGTGAACATTGCAAGAGCATAATGACAATAATTATTATTAAGAAGCCAGTATACAGTACCGAACACGGTAGCTCGGGTAATACCATCACCATCTATTAGACCCTACAATAGTGTACCTAAAGTGTGTTTACTTTAAGCAGAAATCCGCCTTACCTTAAATTTACTTCATCTTATGTAGTTTCAAAACCTCATGAGCTTTGCCTTCATATGCAAAGATACATAACTTCGGCCATCGCGTCGGTCGGCTCAATTACATGAATACTGATCTCCGATTTTGTGTTGTTTTAAATATTGTTTAAAGACTATATGCATACTACTGTATTAGTATTAATCACTATAATTGAAACATATAAGTAATTTATTTTGTCAAACTTATGTAACGAGGTATATGGTAGATAACTGAGTAAATGTTTTCAAAATGTACTCATAACGGGCGCATTTCATGGGGGTTTTGAAAGTACTCTACTACATCACTAAACAAATCACGTTCAAACAAAGTTAGGAATTAGAAAAGAGTATATTTATGCCATTTAGTTTGATACCTGGTAGACGACGCATAAAGTGATAATAGTATGTGGTGTATATTGTCTTGGACTATGTTTTCAATATGTAGGGTTAGAATTACTATCCCGTCGAAGTCTAGAAAATAAATTATTAAAGGTTTTAAGTATCAACTAAATTCGTGTACATCAAGGCAATTTGATTAGTATTGAGAGCTCGTTACATTGGTACGTGTTTATTTATGCCTACGCACGCCTGTGTTATTTTACACCACCACGTACATTACTCCTTAAAATCGGAGACATTAGAAATTTAGATTGTTGAAATGGCGAACAAAATAATGGGGTCCCATAAGCCCCTCCTATCTATTGGAAACAAAGAAAACGTATATGTTTACAAATAATTTATTTAAAAATAATGAAGTTATCTTCAACGAAGTCGCGAACGGCGTTATCGGTAAAGAGAATTTCATCTGTTATAATAATTTTATAATAGTTTTTTTACTTAACATTTACTAACATAATTTTGTACTTGTCATTATTGTGCTCTAACATCAGTTTTGTAACATTCTTAGTAAATAGTTTTAAATGACCAGAGGTTTTAATTTCACTGGGTAAAACATTGTATAAGCGTAAACAATCACTAAACGTACGCTTTTTTTATAATTTTCAATAGATCCCACTGGATAATTGTGCAATTTAGCTCTTAACTAAGAAAGGCGATTAAGATAGGTGTACTCGATTTTTTGTCTATTTTATACATTAAAACGCTAGCAAAACTTTACTGATATGCTTGTGAAAAATAACAAAATAAATGAAAATTACTAAACTAGAATACAAACGTGCATAAATTTAAGTACCTCTGCTGTACTTTAGGCTAGAATTAGAAGGACAACAACCATAACAAACAATAATTACAAGGCGGCTCTCTTTACGGTCTGTAAAAAAGTTTGCATTTAACGAGTAAAGAGAATTTACTCAATAACTCCAAATCTAAAATGTTATACTTCACTTAACACCCATTTACAATTTGATTTTGTATGTACTTCTTTATATTTACTATTTAAATCCATAATTAGAGGGCAATAAGTATATATCTAACTCGCCAACAGAGGTACCTCATATTAATGGCATTTCAAAGCCGTCCATGACTACTGGTACACTGCTGTCAATCTTAAGTATTTTTAATTTGTTAATGTATTGCATTGTACTATATTTTTATCCTTTTACCTTCGTAAAGATATGGTAGTACTTTATACCACGAAACCAGTAGCCGCCTATTATAGAGTTTGTGAGGTAAAAGACCTTTAAATTTTTCTAATTTCGAACCTATAAAAAATTGTACCTACCCGTAATTTCGTTTTAAGTTGCATTTAAACTCGCATATAATGACAGGTAACACTGTAACAGTTGGGATTCTCTGTTGTTAAATCCTAACATATGAGATCTGTTTACTGCCAGGCAGTGCCAGGCGGTAGATAGAATATCCTTGAAATCAAATAACAATGTTTTCGTATCTGTTTGCGGTCAAAAATTTACTATAACAAATAATCTACGTCGACACTAGAGATTTAGCTGTAATGTAAATTCGCAACAAAACGTTACATTTATGTCAAATTTATGTAATAATACGAAAAATAAGTTAAGTAAACATTTGTTGCTCCGCATAAACGACAGCCACTTACAAAAAGCTATGTACTATGTGATGGAGTCGACGTGATCGCGCAAAACAAATAAAAATATATATCATTTACAAAACACCTTATATGCACGACTATGTTGGTAGGCAGAGTGAACTGAGAAAGACGTCTGATATACTTATAATATATGAATTGAAATGGGAAAGAAAAAAAATGGCTTTATATATCCCATCCTATCTACGGAAACCATAGAAAACGCAAGTGTTTAGAAATAATTTATTTAAAAAATGAAGTTCTACAACAAATGAAGTATGAAGTCCTAAAAAGCGTGTGTTATAATTTTAGATCAGAATAGATTTTTTATTTAGCATAAGCTATTCACAATAGTAATATAATTTTGTACCTAGTCATTATTGTGTTGTAACATCTATTGTATATAGTTTTGTAAAACGTAGGAGCGTAAACAATCACTAAAAGTTGACAATTTTTATAGTTTTCAGCTGATCTCACCGGATAATTGTGCAATTTAGCTAGGTAGACACTAGATTTTTGTCAATTCTAGATATTAAAACGTTAGCACATCAATTTCAGGAAATTTTATAGATGAATTCCTGGCAGATTTAATAAAAAGTTATTATAGCCGCTAATTAATACTAAGTCAATTAATTTAATATGGTAATTACTTTTACACAATTAATATCGATATAATATGCTAATTTATCACTCAATTAAATCCATTATTGTATATTGCATTAAAAATAGCTTCTTTTTCTGTTCTATGTACTTTCAAAATTTTTAACTGTATCGAGACTGCCAATATAGAGGTCGATGTAAGTACTATTTACAATAGGTATATGAAAGACATAGTGTCTACACTAATAGATCTTGAAAGATAAGACTCTCATGCTACCTATATAAGTAACGAATCTTGGAAATAAATAAATAACACAGAAATTAGACAACCCCCAATTCCAGAAGCCAGAGCTAGTGCGATTGCCCTATCGACCAGACCAGACAAATACATTTATATATAGAACAACGTTGATTGTGCGGCATATAAACTAATGTTAGTATTATTAGAAAAGCAATCTAAGACGACGAGACAAATATAAACTTAGTATATACCTACATAAATCTTTTTACACAAAAAGTTTACTAAAATGGGTCAGCAAAAGGTAGTTTATAACAAACCAATTTATGTGGGTTTTTGCATCTTGGAATTGTCAAAGACGGTATTGTACAACGCGATCAAAGAGAGTTTGGGGATAAGACGTCTCTTTTATACTGTGATACTGATAGTTTGATTCTAAAAATAATGACAGAAAATTTGTATGACTTTATACTAGATAACCGGGACAAATTCGATACTTCAAATTATCAAGACGGAAATATATTTGATATCCCGAAGGATCCATCAATTTCAGGAAATTTTAAAGATGAATTCCTGGCAGATCCAATAATAAGTTTTATGGTACCGGAGCAAAAGCATATCACGTACGACCTGTAGGTAAAGAACTAAAGAAAGCCAAAGGCGTGAAAAGATTAGTTATTCAAAAAGAGCTATCGGCACATGATTACAGACAAATTGTTGAAAAAGGTGGTGTAGTATTTAGAAAAATTAACACGTTTCGCAGCGTTTTGCATGATATTTATACAGGAATGAAGAATAAAGTAGCTTTGTCTTACCACGACGATAAACGTTTTCTTATTCCCATTACAACAAAGGCTTTACCGTGGGGTCGCTCTGATATACAATTTTTTTAAAACCGAATCAGAACAAAACATGCGGCGGTTAATGGCTGCCATAAATGATGTTGAGCATAGTTCTGTGGAAAACGATAAGTTAGATGTATTACTCGCAGCAATGGCGGAGTTAAATCCTAAAGACCTAGTAAATAAAATAATATTTATACAGATATGTCTTAAACAGAAGGACAATTTATTGAGTTAGATATAATAGAAGAGAAAAAATTCTTGTAAATATTGTTATTTATCACAATTAGATAATAATTTATTAGTGTCAGTATTACAGGCAGCAAATGACGTAATTTCCCCCGAATTCTTTGTTCATGGGTGGAATCAATATTTTTATTAATCTGTATATTCACGTAATCAAAAAGTCATGAGTACTTCACCTCTTTTTTAATGTCCTCTTGGAGCCATAAGTTAAAGTTCTTCTATGGTAAAACGATACGTGTCTATAAAAAAATGTGTATCTAAATTACAGATTAGCATCTAAGGATTTACTAAAGATGACACCATTGTACTTTTAAATGGATGAGCCCGGTTGTCAAAGGTAAACAATTAAAGAATTTTATGGCATAAAAATTTATGACTACGTGATTTTAGAAGTCGTAAACATTAAACAAGCAATGGTAATGGCCAAATTCGAACTTATTGTCCTTGAATACAAAAAACAAAATATATCACTTTCTCGCCGAATACAATGGGTCAAACCAATATAAATATCACATAGCATGACTGCAACAACATATTAATTTGTAATTGCGGCAAATTTATAGAGATAACAGACCAAATGAAGTATTTAGGTATCCACTTCCAGTTTTTAAAGTGACATCAACACATAGATTTCTGAATAACAAATTATGCAAATTATTACATAAATTTTATTAGATCCGAAACATCTTTAATACAAAAAACCACAATTAACGTTTTCAAGGCATTGATTGAATCAATAATAAAAATGGAATAGTCATTTGGGGGATCGACCTATGATACGACTTTAGATAAATTAAAACATAATTCAAAAGCGCTTTATTAAAATTATTCTCAACCAACCGAAACAATATAGTACAAAATTACTATTTGAAGAGTCAGTTAGACATTGATACCACATATAATCTTATCTTTGAACTATAAAAATTTCCTGAAATTGATGGATCCTTCGGGATATCAAATATATTTCCGTCTTGATAATTTGAAGTATCGAATTTGTCCCGGTTATCTAGTATAAAGTCATACAAATTTTCTGTCATTATTTTTAGAATCAAACTATCAGTATCACAGTATAAAAGAGACGTCTTATCCCCAAACTCTCTTTGATCGCGTTGTACAATACCGTCTTTGACAATTCCAAGATGCAAAAACCCACATAAATTGGTTTGTTATAAACTACCTTTTGCTGACCCATTTTAGTAAACTTTTTGTGTAAAAAGATTTATGTAGGTATATACTAAGTTTATATTTGTCTCGTCGTCTTAGATTGCTTTTCTAATAATACTAACATTAGTTTATATGCCGCACAATCAACGTTGTTCTATATATAAATGTATTTGTCTGGTCTGGTCGATAGGGCAATCGCACTAGCTCTGGCTTCTGGAATTGGGGGTTGTCTAATTTCTGTGTTATTTATTTATTTCCAAGATTCGTTACTTATATAGGTAGCATGAGAGTCTTATCTTTCAAGATCTATTAGTGTAGACACTATGTCTTTCATATACCTATTGTAAATAGTACTTACATCGACCTCTATATTGGCAGTCTCGATACAGTTAAAAATTTTGAAAGTACATAGAACAGAAAAAGAAGCTATTTTTAATGCAATATACAATAATGGATTTAATTGAGTGATAAATTAGCATATTATATCGATATTAATTGTGTAAAAGTAATTACCATATTAAATTAATTGACTTAGTATTAATTAGCGGCTATAATAACTTTTTATTAAATCTGCCAGGAATTCATCTATAAAATTTCCTGAAATTGATGTGCTAACGTTTTAATATCTAGAATTGACAAAAATCTAGTGTCTACCTAGCTAAATTGCACAATTATCCGGTGAGATCAGCTGAAAACTATAAAAATTGTCAACTTTTAGTGATTGTTTACGCTCCTACGTTTTACAAAACTATATACAATAGATGTTACAACACAATAATGACTAGGTACAAAATTATATTACTATTGTGAATAGCTTATGCTAAATAAAAAATCTATTCTGATCTAAAATTATAACACACGCTTTTTAGGACTTCATACTTCATTTGTTGTAGAACTTCATTTTTTAAATAAATTATTTCTAAACACTTGCGTTTTCTATGGTTTCCGTAGATAGGATGGGATATATAAAGCCATTTTTTTTCTTTCCCATTTCAATTCATATATTATAAGTATATCAGACGTCTTTCTCAGTTCACTCTGCCTACCAACATAGTCGTGCATATAAGGTGTTTTGTAAATGATATATATTTTTATTTGTTTTGCGCGATCACGTCGACTCCATCACATAGTACATAGCTTTTTGTAAGTGGCTGTCGTTTATGCGGAGCAACAAATGTTTACTTAACTTATTTTTCGTATTATTACATAAATTCGACATAAATGTAACGTTTTGTTGCGAATTTACATTACAGCTAAATCTCTAGTGTCGACGTAGATTATTTGTTATAGTAAATTTTTGACCGCAAACAGATACGTAAACATTGTTATTTGATTTCAAGGATATTCTATCTACCGCCTGGCACTGCCTGGCAGTAAACAGATCTCATATGTTAGGATTTAACAACAGAGAATCCCAACTGTTACAGTGTTACCTGTCATTATATGCGAGTTTAAATGCAACTTAAAACGAAATTACGGGTAGGTACAATTTTTTATAGGTTCGAAATTAGAAAAATTTAAAGGTCTTTTACCTCACAAACTCTATAATAGGCGGCTACTGGTTTCGTGGTATAAAGTACTACCATATCTTTACGAAGGTAAAAGGATAAAAATATAGTACAATGCAATACATTAACAAATTAAAAATACTTAAGATTGACAGCAGTGTACCAGTAGTCATGGACGGCTTTGAAATGCCATTAATATGAGGTACCTCTGTTGGCGAGTTAGATATATACTTATTGCCCTCTAATTATGGATTTAAATAGTAAATATAAAGAAGTACATACAAAATCAAATTGTAAATGGGTGTTAAGTGAAGTATAACATTTTAGATTTGGAGTTATTGAGTAAATTCTCTTTACTCGTTAAATGCAAACTTTTTTACAGACCGTAAAGAGAGCCGCCTTGTAATTATTGGTTGTTATGGTTGTTGTCCTTCTAATTCTAGCCTAAAGTACAGCAGAGGTACTTAAATTTATGCACGTTTGTATTCTAGTTTAGTAATTTTCATTTATTTTGTTATTTTTCACAAGCATATCAGTAAAGTTTTGCTAGCGTTTTAATGTATAAAATAGACAAAAAATCGAGTACACCTATCTTAATCGCCTTTCTTAGTTAAGAGCTAAATTGCACAATTATCCAGTGGGATCTATTGAAAATTATAAAAAAAGCGTACGTTTAGTGATTGTTTACGCTTATACAATGTTTTACCCAGTGAAATTAAAACCTCTGGTCATTTAAAACTATTTACTAAGAATGTTACAAAACTGATGTTAGAGCACAATAATGACAAGTACAAAATTATGTTAGTAAATGTTAAGTAAAAAAACTATTATAAAATTATTATAACAGATGAAATTCTCTTTACCGATAACGCCGTTCGCGACTTCGTTGAAGATAACTTCATTATTTTTAAATAAATTATTTGTAAACATATACGTTTTCTTTGTTTCCAATAGATAGGAGGGGCTTATGGGACCCCATTATTTTGTTCGCCATTTCAACAATCTAAATTTCTAATGTCTCCGATTTTAAGGAGTAATGTACGTGGTGGTGTAAAATAACACAGGCGTGCGTAGGCATAAATAAACACGTACCAATGTAACGAGCTCTCAATACTAATCAAATTGCCTTGATGTACACGAATTTAGTTGATACTTAAAACCTTTAATAATTTATTTTCTAGACTTCGACGGGATAGTAATTCTAACCCTACATATTGAAAACATAGTCCAAGACAATATACACCACATACTATTATCACTTTATGCGTCGTCTACCAGGTATCAAACTAAATGGCATAAATATACTCTTTTCTAATTCCTAACTTTGTTTGAATGTGATTTGTTTAGTGATGTAGTAGAGTACTTTCAAAACCCCCATGAAATGCGCCCGTTATGAGTACATTTTGAAAACATTTACTCAGTTATCTACCATATACCTCGTTACATAAGTTTGACAAAATAAATTACTTATATGTTTCAATTATAGTGATTAATACTAATACAGTAGTATGCATATAGTCTTTAAACAATATTTAAAACAACACAAAATCGGAGATCAGTATTCATGTAATTGAGCCGACCGACGCGATGGCCGAAGTTATGTATCTTTGCATATGAAGGCAAAGCTCATGAGGTTTTGAAACTACATAAGATGAAGTAAATTTAAAGTAAGGCGGATTTCTGCTTAAAGTAAACACACTTTAGGTACACTATTGTAGGGTCTAATAGATGGTGATGGTATTACCCGAGCTACCGTGTTCGGTACTGTATACTGGCTTCTTAATAATAATTATTGTCATTATGCTCTTGCAATGTTCACTTTCTTTACAAAATATATCATAGATTTAAATGTAAAATTGGAATAAAAACTCTTTAGGTTTATTAAGGTATACCTCTTAGTTATGTAATCAAGATAGGTAATGAAATACATGCATTATTTTAATATTTGTTTTATTTCTAACCTCACCATAATATATGAAAATACAAAGAAATTTTTTTAAGATACTATAATTGTGCAATATGACAATATAATAATTATTTATATCTAACAATAAATACAATATAGAGAATTATTTAACTGCCCGTATCACCATCAGACTGGTCCAGTTGATATTTTTCAATAAGTTCCTTAGGCAGGTACTTCACTAAGTCATATAGAAAGTGTCTTAATTCTATTCTAATCATATGCTCACAAAATTCGTCCAAATTTAAAAAGCCTCGTGAATATTTGTAACATAGATTTGCACCAGCAGCATACGTCCTGCAATCTTTTTCAATGCGTTCAGTTTCTTCAATATCGTAGAAGACATTTGTATCATAAACTAATGAATGCTGCGAATCCTTGATTAAGTCACTCAGTTCACAAGACAACCTTTCAATGGCCGATTTAATGTCTTCTGCCCGTACCCACCGTTGAGCTGAATATTGCATCCACATTGTCAGTTGGACTAAAATAAAAAAATAAATAAAATAAAACAAACATATTAATCATACATATTCAGAAAGGATAATTTTTTTTATCAACTTACACAAAATGTGATGATGAAAATATATTGTCAATTTATTATTGTTTACTATCGGATGGTTGCACAACATTCACTTGCTAGCTCTTGACTTATCGACGATAGGTTTTAATTGTGTGATGCAGAAGCATTCTATTTATATTAGTAGTCACTCTCACCACGCATGATCAGAAGAATACAATTACCTCCCACCATTCTAATTATTACCACACTATAGAGTTGACATAATAACAGAGTTTGAGACACGAAAAACAAAGTTCCCTGAACTTATACTTCACGATGCCTACTTGACCTATAATGCATTGGATGGATCAGTTCAAGGTGGATTTTTTGGTGCAAGATAAAATAAAAAGACAATTAGTTAGTAATGTAGTAGAATAGGTAATAAATAGTATGAAAATAGTAATGTGACAGAATAGGTAATAAATAATATAAGAAAATGTAAATCATGTGTTTCAATTCTAAAAAATAAAAACTAAAATAAACAGCTACACGTTCTCCTCACTTGTGATGTCAAGATGTTAAGTACACAAAAGCCATAAAGAGGGTACTCTGCAGGTACTGAAATAACAATGTAAATGTTCCCTTTCACAAATTCACTGATAAAATCTCGGTGGATAAGACAGGCAGGTAGTAAATGTACATCTCATAAATCAGCATAGGATAAGACAGATGTCCCTAAAGATAAGACAGGTAAAATAATTGTTGATCGGTATAAAGATAATGTAGATAGGTCGCAATTGTTTATCAGCATAAGGATAAGGCAGGTAAATAAAGAATGAATGTTTGTTATCTCATCGTAAAAAAATACAAAGTGCAATAAGACAATACAACATAATAGAGAATTATTTAACTGTCTGCATACGAACGACTAGACGGATGGATTGACCATAATTGCTTTAATGACCATTATTTTTACTGCAATACCTTTATTTTTACTTAAATTACCTGTAATTGTCCTCTAATTACCACAGTACTTTAATTACCTCCCACCACTCTAATTGCATCCCATCACTCTAATTACCACACCACTCCAATTACCCCCCACCACTACAATTACATCACACGACTTTAATTACCTCCCACCACTATAATTACATCACACCACCTTAATTGAGTCATCCCCACCACAATAATTACATCACACCACTACAATTACCTCCCACCACTTTAATTACTTCTTACTAATCTAATTGCCCCCCACCACCACAATTACATCACGCCACTTTAATTACTTCTCACTAATATAATTACCCCCCACCACCACCACAATTACATCACATCACCCTAATTACCTCCCACCACTACAATTACATCACACCACTCCAATTACCCCCCACCACTACAATTACATCACACGACTTTAATTACCTCCCACCACTATAATTGCCACCCACCACTCTAATTACCATACCACTCCAATTACTCCCCACCACTACAATTACACCACACGACTTTAATTACCACCCACCACTTTAATTGCCCCCCACCACTACCATTACATCACACCAGTACAATTACCTCCCACCACTACAATTACATCACGCCACTTTAATTACTTCTTATTAATCTAATTGCCCCCCCACCACCACAATTACATCACATCACTCTAATTACCTCCCACCACTACAATTACATCACATCACCCTAATTACCTCCCACCACTACAATTACATCACGCCACTTTAATTACTTCTTATTAATCTAATTGCCCCCCACCACCACAATTACATCACAACATTCTAATTACCTCCCACCACAATAATTATCCATCATGCAATTACTCTAATTACAGATCATTCCACTAATTGCCCCCCACCACTACAATTACATCAGGCCACTCTAGTTACTTCTTACTAATCTAATTGCCCCCCACCACCACAATTACATCACGCCACTTTAATTACTTCTCACTAATCTAATTACCATCCTAATTGCCCCCCACCACCACCTTTCATAGGCCCCGCCCTCTAACGCCCCATCCCCTAAGCCCCCGCCCCTTAATTACCTCCCACCACTCTAATTACATCATATTAGTCTAATTACCTCCCACCACCGTACTTACATCCCCATCACTCTAATTACTTCTCACTAATCTAATTACCCCCCACCATTCTAATTACCCCCACCACACTAATTGCCCCCCACCACCATATTTACCCCCACCACACTAATTGCCCCCCACCCCTAAACTGATCACTGATCACTGATCACTGCTCCGCTCCTCCGCTCCGAACCTCTGTCATTAAGACACTACTTTCACAATAAGACAATTCTAAATGTCATTTATGGATACATTGGTCTCTATTGGAAGAACACATATTTTTGCTACTGCACGCTGCACTATGTTTTTAGCAGTTTTTACACTCACCACGCGTACTCTGTCGTCATCTCCTGCGTGTAGCTTTACTATTCTTCCTACAGACCAGCATAATGGAGGCAAATTATCTTCTTTCAGTAGCACCATTGTTCCAACACGTATGTCGTTGTGGTGAGTTTGTCTCCATTTGCTTCTTTGCTGAAGAGACGAGAGATATTCGTTTTTCCATCGATTCCAAAAATGTTGTACAATTTGCTGTAATCTTTTATACAACGTTAGTCTGTTAGGAGCTGTTTCTTGTACATCTCCCTGTGGGACTGCTGTTAATATATCTCCTATTAGGAAGTGACTGGGAGTAAGAAAAATGAGGTCGTTGGGATCTTCAGATACTGGGGTTAATGGTCTTGAATTCATGACCGCCTCTATTTGTACGAATACAGTATTTAGTTCCTCAAAAGTAAAATGAGTACTCGTATTGCCAATAATCCGTTTAAAATGATATTTTGCAGACTTAACTGCTGCCTCCCAGAGGCCACCAAAATGAGGTGATCTTGCTGGTATAAAATGCCATTGAATATAATTTTGGTTTAAAAAATTTGAAATGCTATTTTCGTTTTTAATATTTGACAACATTTTGTTAATTTCTTTTAGTTCATTGTTTACGCCATGAAAATTAGTTCCGTTGTCTGACCAAATGTTTTTACATATTCCTCGTCGAGACGTGAATCTCTTTAAAGCATTGACAAAGGAATCAGATGTCATATCCCCGACTAATTCAAGATGTACCGCTTTAGTGGAAAAACAAACAAAAATGCATAGGTAACATTTTACTACGGCACGATTCCTAGTCTTGCCATCTTTGATATAAAATGGTCCGGCATAATCGACACCACAATTAATAAACGGTCTTTCATTCTGAAGACGACATTCCGGTAAGTTTCCCATTAGCTGGGTTACACTCAGTGGTTTAACCTTGAAACAAGTAATGCATTCACGTAACACTCGTTTTACTGTAGAACGATCTTTTAAAGGCCAAAATTTTGTTCGTATGGCAGCCAATGTGGCTTGTATACCTGCATGTAAATTTCTACGATGCTCATAGTTTATTAATAGTTTTGTAAACGGATGATTGTTAGGTAGCACCATAGGATGTTTGTGATCATTGGCAAGGCTTGATTTTGACAATCTTCCGCCTACCCGAATTATACCCTCTTCATCTACGAAAGGATTTAATGATATAAGCTTGCTGATTCGTGTGACTGCATTTGACTTTTTCAAAGATGATAAGTCATGTTCGAATTCTTCTGACTGACATAATTTAATGAGAATAGTCATAGATTCGTTTAACTCATCTATTGTTAAATTACCGGTAAGTTTGCAAAACTTATGTGTGGTAAGATTTTTCTTAAATCTTATGCAGAAAGTTTCTACATGATGTAGTTTAGTTAAAGATGAATATTTGGAAAAAAGGGTTTCATTGAGAGAATATATGCAAGATAAAGTAGTTATTTTAAATTCTAATAATTCTTTTTCCGGTAACTGATATGCTGTAGGCCAAAATTCTGAATTTTCCAGCAGCCAAGTTGGACCTAACCACCATTGTGATAAATTCAAAATTTTCTCTGGATTAACTCCGCGTGAAATTATATCCGCCGGGTTGTCGCTCGACTTAACATGACGCCATTCAACATTAGAACCAAGTCGTTGAATTTCGGCTACTCTATTTGCTACGAATGTTTTCCAATTTGTAGGTTGAGAATTTAACCAAGAAAGAACTATTGTGGAGTCAGTCCAATGAAATATTTTACTTACATTCATGTGTAAAGCTTCTACTACTTTATTTGATAATTGTGCTAAAAGTAAGGCCCCACAGAGTTCTAGTCTGGGAAGAGTAACACTTTTGAGTGGCGCTACCCTAGACTTCGCACATAATAAACGAATGTATGATTCACCAAGTGCATTTGTGCTTTTAAGATATATAGCTGTACCATAAGCTATAGTTGAAGAATCGCAGAACCCATGTAATTCGATGTCTGTCCAATTCGCTACAAGAACTTGTCTTGGTATTTTTATATTAGACAAACAAGATATTTGTTTGCAAAATTGTATCCACTCCGTGAATATATTACTGGGTACCGATTCATCCCAATCGAATTTGAGCCGCCATAAATGTTGTAACATGATTTTAACCTTTATTATCACAGGGCCCAATAGTCCAAGAGGATCGAAAATTTGCGATACTGTTGATAAAATTATCCTTTTGGTCACCCGTTGATTTGAATGTTGAATGTTAATAGCAAATTGTAAGCTATCGCTTGAAGAATTCCATAATAGTCCTAGCATTTTAATACACGAATCATCCGTAATGTAATATTCCGAAGAATTGTCTTTATTATCCTCAAAGTTATTTAATACGTTTCTGTCATTGGAAAGCCATTTGCGTAGTGGAAAACCCCCACTTTGAAGTAAAGTACTAATTTCACGTTTGACCTGAATTATTTCTTCTATTGTGTCCGAACCCGTGATTAAATCATCCACGGAGAAGTCCTTTAGAATTATTTGGCACGCCGTTGGAAATTTATCACGATTTTCTAAGGCTATTTGTTGTAAGCTTCGAATGGCCAAAAATGCAGCTGATGCTGTACCGTAACTAACCGTGTTTAACTTATAATGATCTAACGGTAAATCGGGATGTGTACGCCAAACGATTCTTTGTAAATTGCGTTGATGTTCTGTGATTTCTACCTGTCTGTACATTTTCTCTATGTCCGCAGTAACTACATAAACATGTTTTCTGAATCGTAGTATTATGGAAAAGAGATCGTCTTGTATAGTGGGACCTACCATTAAAATATCATTAAGAGATGTACCTGAATGGCTCTTGGCGGATGCATCAAATACAACCCTAAGTTTGGTAGTAATTCTGTTTTCTCGTATGACACCATGATGTGGTAAGTAATACCTAGAATTATCAGGAATGTCAATTTCACTAGTATCAATTTTAGACATGTGTCCTAATTGAACATATTCGTTCATAAATTCGATATACCGATGCCTTAATTGCGGATTTGACGTAAGTTTTCTTTCAAGTGACAAAAATCGTTTGATAGCGCCTTCTTGAGAATTTCCGAGGTCTGGAGCGTTTTTGCGAATTGGTAATGAGACCTTGAATCGTCCCGATTCTAAACGTTCTGTGGTTTCAACGAAACATTGTTCGCATTCGAGTTCTTCTGTTGTAAATTTGCTAATAGTTGGACATTCCTCTATTTTCCAAAATTTTTCTAATTGATTTTGAATAGTTTCTTCAATTGATAAGTTGCACGAAATGTTTTTTGATCTTTTAATAAATTGAGAATTGATAGGTCCAGATATGATCCAGCCGAAATGAGATTTTTGCAAGATTGGGTTACCTTTGCCAAGTCGTATCTGTCCGACACAAAGTAGATTGAAAAATACTTCTGCGCCAAGTAAAACATCGATTTGTCCAGAAGTATTAAAAGTAGGATCAGCTAAAGTTAAAGTTTCTGGAATATTCAGATTAGATGAATTGAAGCCTATCATAGGAATATTATTTGTTATTTTTTCTAACACAAGAAACGTGAGATTTTCAGAATATGCATTATAACATGATTTTATAGAAGCTTCGGCCCTTTCCGAAACTTTGATTGATGCCTGATTAATACCAGTTACTGGCCAATTTATTTTATTAACTGATAGCCCCAACTGTTTTGAGAGTTGTCTTGTGATAAAATTCGATTGGGAGCCTGAATCTAATAAGGCTCTGCATTTTACTAATTCGCCTTTATCATTTTGAATATAGATTAAAGCGGTTGACAATAAGATATGCGGTATTTGTTTAAGAGAGCAATGCGTTGTAATTGTTAAATCTAATTCTGAATTATTATTTGATTGTGGTAAATGTGATTGTAATAAATGATATGAATTTTCTTGTTGTAACGTATTCTCTTGTGCCGATTGTGAAAGCGTTGATTGAGATTGTAAAGCCGTTTCGTTTGCATTAGGAGAGTCCTCCTTGTATATATGTAGCAAAGTATTATGTCTTTCGTTACATTTTTTGCAAGACATAGATTTGCAATCAAAATTCGAATGACCCCATCGTAAACAATTTGTGCAGAGTTTCAATTTTTTAACCTCAGTGAACCGAGATTTTACAGGTAGTTTTAAGAAATTTTGACAATTATAAATGAAATGCGTTCCCTTACAGAAATTGCAATGCTTCCAGGTTTCATCTGTTGAAACGTGTGAGAAAGATTTAGCATCCATGCCTTTCTTAAAATGTTGTTTATTTAGTTGAGAAAATTTATTATCAACACTAATACTCAAGGTCTCTAATAATTGACACCGATTATTCAAAAATGTTATAAATTCTTTCATTTTAGGTAACTCTTTCGTTGTTATTGATTTTTCCCATTCGCGTTTTGAGAAGTTGTCTAATTTTCGAGATATGATATTAATTAATAAGGCATCCCAATGCTCAGTTGGTAAACCTAAGTTTTTAAGTGCCCTCGTATGTTTATGGAATTCGTCGACTAAAGTTCGCAAATATTTATGCGACTCCTTTGTTAATACTGGTAAGTCAAGTAGAGAATTAATATGTGCGTTTACAATTACTCGTTTGTTATCAAAGCGTTCGCGTAAAAGCTCCCATGCTGTAGTATAGTTCAAATCTGAAACCTCGATCGAATGAGTGATCGCCGCAGCTTCATCTTTTAAGCTCGAATTTAAATATAGAAATTTCTGAACATTACTTAAAGAAGAGTCTCTATTCACTAAAGCCTCGAAGGCATCATGAAACTGTTGCCATTGTTCATATTGACCGCTAAAACTAGGTAATTCTAATGTTGGTAATTTTACTTGTCTGCTTTGAAAAGTATTTGTATTTACTGATTTCACTGGTGTGAAATCGATAATTAAGCGTTTTGCCTTTGACACAATGTCAAAAAATTTGCTTTCAAAAGATTCACGTTCGTTTACTTGACATTCACTGTCATCGAATATTTCAATGTCTGACTGAATAGCGTTAAATTCATTCCAAATGATTTCTATTTTGTCTAAACGGGTTGTTAGCTCAATTACGCACCGATTTTTGTCAAAATTAGTCACGAAAGTAGCAAATCTGGTTAATTGTGACTTAATTTGCCCACGTTTTGAGACAAGATCACGTAGTTCTGGTTGATTTTCTTCCATCTTAAAAGTATTTGGCAATATACTTTAACAAAATGATAAAATAGCTATAAAACTATGAAATTGTTGTAGTTTGCAATCTTATGAAAGAGATACTTAATATACCTAAACTATAATGTAGAATGTGAAGCACATGAAAAGTAATGCTAGAAAATTTGAGAATTAAATTCAAAAATCGATTACTGTATTCATACAAATATACTTGCGTAGGAACTGCTTAACTTGGTTGACTGCTCCGTCGCCTCAGATGTCCAAGACGTCGTGGTACCAAGCCGTGTTCTCCGCTGAATACAATTGAGGCTAATTGCCCTTATTTTCTCTTATTGATTTAGACGAGAGTTTGGACTATATTTATTTATTATTGATGTTGATTTTTACAAATTATAATTCGATTGACAATTTTTTATACGTAATATTTTTCTTTACTGTCATGTTATTGTTTTGACATTTTTCGAATTTATGAAACATGCAATCTTCGATAAAAAATATAAATTAACTTAACAAACCGCCGCCCTTGAAAGGCTGGACTTTTAAAGTAAATGTACATAAAACATTAAGAAAAAATGCATCTTACAACACATATAACAAAAGTATTTAGAACATTAAATTATTCACAATAAGACAATTCTAAATGTCATTTATGGATACATTGGTCTCTATTGGAAGAACACATATTTTTGCTACTGCACGCTGCACTATGTTTTTAGCAGTTTTTACACTCACCACGCGTACTCTGTCGTCATCTCCTGCGTGTAGCTTTACTATTCTTCCTACAGACCAGCATAAT
Source organism: Leptura quadrifasciata (assembly GCA_963675555.1). Lineage (NCBI taxonomy): Eukaryota > Metazoa > Arthropoda > Insecta > Coleoptera > Cerambycidae > Leptura > Leptura quadrifasciata. The sequence goes on from OY776673.1 coordinate 155,488,340, forward strand.
GGAGGCAAATTATCTTCTTTCAGTAGCACCATTGTTCCAACACGTATGTCGTTGTGGTGAGTTTGTCTCCATTTGCTTCTTTGCTGAAGAGACGAGAGATATTCGTTTTTCCATCGATTCCAAAAATGTTGTACAATTTGCTGTAATCTTTTATACAACGTTAGTCTGTTAGGAGCTGTTTCTTGTACATCTCCCTGTGGGACTGCTGTTAATATATCTCCTATTAGGAAGTGACTGGGAGTAAGAAAAATGAGGTCGTTGGGATCTTCAGATACTGGGGTTAATGGTCTTGAATTCATGACCGCCTCTATTTGTACGAATACAGTATTTAGTTCCTCAAAAGTAAAATGAGTACTCGTATTGCCAATAATCCGTTTAAAATGATATTTTGCAGACTTAACTGCTGCCTCCCAGAGGCCACCAAAATGAGGTGATCTTGCTGGTATAAAATGCCATTGAATATAATTTTGGTTTAAAAAATTTGAAATGCTATTTTCGTTTTTAATATTTGACAACATTTTGTTAATTTCTTTTAGTTCATTGTTTACGCCATGAAAATTAGTTCCGTTGTCTGACCAAATGTTTTTACATATTCCTCGTCGAGACGTGAATCTCTTTAAAGCATTGACAAAGGAATCAGATGTCATATCCCCGACTAATTCAAGATGTACCGCTTTAGTGGAAAAACAAACAAAAATGCATAGGTAACATTTTACTACGGCACGATTCCTAGTCTTGCCATCTTTGATATAAAATGGTCCGGCATAATCGACACCACAATTAATAAACGGTCTTTCATTCTGAAGACGACATTCCGGTAAGTTTCCCATTAGCTGGGTTACACTCAGTGGTTTAACCTTGAAACAAGTAATGCATTCACGTAACACTCGTTTTACTGTAGAACGATCTTTTAAAGGCCAAAATTTTGTTCGTATGGCAGCCAATGTGGCTTGTATACCTGCATGTAAATTTCTACGATGCTCATAGTTTATTAATAGTTTTGTAAACGGATGATTGTTAGGTAGCACCATAGGATGTTTGTGATCATTGGCAAGGCTTGATTTTGACAATCTTCCGCCTACCCGAATTATACCCTCTTCATCTACGAAAGGATTTAATGATATAAGCTTGCTGATTCGTGTGACTGCATTTGACTTTTTCAAAGATGATAAGTCATGTTCGAATTCTTCTGACTGACATAATTTAATGAGAATAGTCATAGATTCGTTTAACTCATCTATTGTTAAATTACCGGTAAGTTTGCAAAACTTATGTGTGGTAAGATTTTTCTTAAATCTTATGCAGAAAGTTGCTACATGATGTAGTTTAGTTAAAGATGAATATTTGGAAAAAAGGGTTTCATTGAGAGAATATATGCAAGATAAAGTAGTTATTTTAAATTCTAATAATTCTTTTTCCGGTAACTGATATGCTGTAGGCCAAAATTCTGAATTTTCCAGCAGCCAAGTTGGACCTAACCACCATTGTGATAAATTCAAAATTTTCTCTGGATTAACTCCGCGTGAAATTATATCCGCCGGGTTGTCGCTCGACTTAACATGACGCCATTCAACATTAGAACCAAGTCGTTGAATTTCGGCTACTCTATTTGCTACGAATGTTTTCCAATTTGTAGGTTGAGAATTTAACCAAGAAAGAACTATTGTGGAGTCAGTCCAATGAAATATTTTACTTACATTCATGTGTAAAGCTTCTACTACTTTATTTGATAATTGTGCTAAAAGTAAGGCCCCACAGAGTTCTAGTCTGGGAAGAGTAACACTTTTGAGTGGCGCTACCCTAGACTTCGCACATAATAAACGAATGTATGATTCACCAAGTGCATTTGTGCTTTTAAGATATATAGCTGTACCATAAGCTATAGTTGAAGAATCGCAGAACCCATGTAATTCGATGTCTGTCCAATTCGCTACAAGAACTTGTCTTGGTATTTTTATATTAGACAAACAAGATATTTGTTTGCAAAATTGTATCCACTCCGTGAATATATTACTGGGTACCGATTCATCCCAATCGAATTTGAGCCGCCATAAATGTTGTAACATGATTTTAACCTTTATTATCACAGGGCCCAATAGTCCAAGAGGATCGAAAATTTGCGATACTGTTGATAAAATTATCCTTTTGGTCACCCGTTGATTTGAATGTTGAATGTTAATAGCAAATTGTAAGCTATCGCTTGAAGAATTCCATAATAGTCCTAGCATTTTAATACACGAATCATCCGTAATGTAATATTCCGAAGAATTGTCTTTATTATCCTCAAAGTTATTTAATACGTTTCTGTCATTGGAAAGCCATTTGCGTAGTGGAAAACCCCCACTTTGAAGTAAAGTACTAATTTCACGTTTGACCTGAATTATTTCTTCTATTGTGTCCGAACCCGTGATTAAATCATCCACGGAGAAGTCCTTTAGAATTATTTGGCACGCCGTTGGAAATTTATCACGATTTTCTAAGGCTATTTGTTGTAAGCTTCGAATGGCCAAAAATGCAGCTGATGCTGTACCGTAACTAACCGTGTTTAACTTATAATGATCTAACGGTAAATCGGGATGTGTACGCCAAACGATTCTTTGTAAATTGCGTTGATGTTCTGTGATTTCTACCTGTCTGTACATTTTCTCTATGTCCGCAGTAACTACATAAACATGTTTTCTGAATCGTAGTATTATGGAAAAGAGATCGTCTTGTATAGTGGGACCTACCATTAAAATATCATTAAGAGATGTACCTGAATGGCTCTTGGCGGATGCATCAAATACAACCCTAAGTTTGGTAGTAATTCTGTTTTCTCGTATGACACCATGATGTGGTCAATCAATTTCATGATTGCTTTGAATAGAATGAGGGATGACAGGGGAATATACTCATTAAATGAAATCATGTATAGCCAGGAACATTTAGGGGAGCTTAGACAACATATTAGGGAAAAACACAAATATCGGGGATGCAAATTTAAGGATGAAACAATTATAAAAGATTTGAATGGATGTGAAGTGTATGTGATAAGTGTAAATCTAACGAGAATGATTATACAAAATTTACATAACGTTTACATAACGTTTATATTCAGAGAGAACTATTACTGTGAGAATGACCTGACTATAACTAAAAATGTCATTAAAAACTGTCACATATGTTGTCTAGGAAAAAACAAAAATAGCACTAGCCAAAATCAACCGGGAAGTATAGTAACAAAGGAACCATTACAATTAGTTGCAATAGACTACCTTAGCAATCTAATAAAAACGAGACAGGGACATAAACATGTATTGGTAGTGACAGACTTATTTACAAAGTTCACGAAATTATATTCGACAAGACGGTGTAACACACACACAACTACAAAAATTTTAAAACAATATTGTACAGACGTGGGCAAACCAGACAAGATTTTATTGGACAACGCGACTTATTTTGACAATGATAGATTTAGAAATAACTTAACAAACATGGATATCCACGTGACATACACTACAATAAGACACCCAAAATCAAATCCAGCAGAACGTTACATACAGGAAGTTTTAAGATTTTTAAGACTATTAGTAGACGGAAGACATGACGAGTGGGACAATGAACTGATAAGAGTAGAACATTACCTAAATAATGTACAAAATACGGTGACAGAAATTCCGCCGGTGACACTGATGTTTGGACGAGAACCGACAAGGCCATGGGAGACAGATGGACAAATGGACATAGACAAGCTAAGAGAAAAGGCAATCAAACGAATAAAGGCAAATGCAGAACGGAACATAAAAAGAGCAAATAAAAAGATCATGAAAAGGACAACATTCAAAAAAGGGGATTTGGTTATAGTTAAAAGGTTGAGAGTTTCAAGCAAGAAATATAAAATATGCGCGAAACTACAGTCTCCGTATGAGGGTCCATATGAAATTGGGGAAGTATTAAATGAGAACAGTTATGAATTACATTATTTAGACTCAGGCGACATAAGAGGTAGATTTAATATAGAATTACTACAACCATACACAGTTTGAATAGTAAAATTTAATTTCAAAGTTTTAAAACCTGTAAGTGAGTTTATTATGGAAAAAAAAAAAAAATTTTTTTTTGAAAATATTCATAGTAGTAAATGGCGATTTATTCCTTGAAAAGAAATAACTGGCCATTTGGGGGAAGTTTATGTCATATTTTCAATTTGTAAAGTTATCAGATGAATCAAATTTTCTTAATAAAATAAAGTTAATATTGGGCCAAAATAACTATGTATTAAAAAATTAAAAAAATTTAGTTTTTCAAGCGATTATTAAAATTGCATGTTTGTTGTCATTTGCTTGTTTGTTTTTTTTAGATAGTTTCAAGATTTGTTTAAATTATCTAAAGATCCGAAAGGTTAAAATGTTAAAAAAAAAAAAAATTTAAGTTTTGTGAAATTAAAATTTATTATGTTAGTATTTGTTGAAAATAGTTTTTAATGAGGTTATCAAGAAGGTTTTAATTTCTGATATCCAAGTTAGTAATTTTTAATTTTAGAGTTACAATGTTTTATGACAATAAAGTCATCATGACATTTTAAATTAGTAATTTTAATTTTTAAGTTATAATGTTTGCTCAAAATAAAGACAAGGAGGTTTAAGTTTTAGGTTATGTTAACAGATCAAAATTTGATGGGTATCTATTTTGTTTGTAAATTTTTGATATTTGGGGTTATGATATGATAACAACCACAAATGATAGAGGCGGTTAAAAATAAAAGTGAAAACAAAAGATGGAATTTGGTTGGGAAGGAACGGAAAAAACAAGAGGGGATAAAAAAATAAAGAAAAATCTTTTAAAAAACTGAGAAGGAAAAAGTCATATTGAAGAAGAGAGGTTGAAATCGAATGATAAAATTGGTATTGAGAAGAAAGAAGTGGCCATAATATATAAAAAATTAAGGAAGATAGTAATAGTAGTAGTAATCCAGAAGAGAAGAAATTATATCTGAAAAAAAAAAAGAGTATAGTATTTGGCATAAATTTATAGAATTGACACTTTTGGATCTAAGGTAAGAAATTTAATTTGATCATAATTTTTTTGAATTTTGAGTTTTGTCTATGGGGAATAAACAGGTTTTAACTTAATTTAATAAGTTTGATTAGTATAAAAATAACATAGCAATATTTACACGTCTTAACACAATTGTAATTTTTGAAGGCAAAGTCATTTCCTTATGAATGAACAAAGTGTACAATTTTCTCTGAGCATAAATACTAAATACTTTAGCCTTGGCTTGGCCATTAGGCAATCTAAAAGAACGAAATTAATAATAATATTTATTTGTTTAACTATAATACACAAATTCAAGTATTACTGTAGATAATGTGCACTTAAACTCTTATTATGAGTTTGAGTGCGCACACAGTAATAACAAAATTATTTTATTTAAACAGCAAAACACAAATATTACTATAAGATATTATTGCATATTGTATATTACATAGTTTTTGGTTATTTTAATTCATGTATTAAGCAACATAACAGATTGTGACTGGCAATAAAAGATTTAACAATTTTAAAAACAAAAATATGTATAATATATATATATATATATATATATATATATATATATATATATATATATGGTATAGTGGTGAGAGGTAATTGAATCCTCTCATGTGGTCTAATGCTACTATACACCAGACATCATAGATGTCTCCGTGGTGCATAGCGACTTGCCATTTTGCAAGTACCGAGAGCGGCGACCTTTAGCCCTTGGTGGACTTAACCTATATACTGTTATTATACATGATTTGCAGGAAACAACTACTCAGCGGGCAAATAGAGGATTCAATTACCCCTCACCACTATACCATTTACATTAGTCTGTATAAGACTAGCAGGTTGGCCACTGTCATTTGTCTGCTCCATGACCTATGGCATACTGAGGAGAACTAATAAGTTCGAAACCGGTCTATGTCTGGTCAGGGAGTTGACAAATGACATTGGCTATCAATTTTTCATGATTTGTAAGGTGTAATTCAATGCAGGTCGGGGTATTTGCCCGCTGAGTAGTTGTTTCCTGCAAATCATGTATAATAACAATATATATATATACCTGGTGTAACAGGATCATGGTATACTCTCCTTTTCTCCTTTAGTTTTGAAGATAATTGATTGAAATTTAGAATATACTACATACATAATAAGCGGCACTTTTTGACATACAATTGATTTTTTCTTTTCACTCTCGGTTTCGCCGGAAGTGACACTAACTTTAGATTTTTAAATGGAACACCCTGTATATCATTGCATTTAATTCTGCATAATTTTCTGAATCCAACGATGCCAAATAAGTGATATTTCAAACATATTTTTTTTTACAATATAATTTTTAGTTTTCCATTTAAGTGTGTCATGACGGTTCCGATGTATTCTAAATGACCCGTGTGATGCTACAAAAATCGAAATTCCGTTAAAAACATAAATTACGTGATTTATGAGCTAAATTCACCAAAATGGTTTTTGGGGCAAAACTCAATTTTTTCAAATGGAACCATATCGGTACCGTGGTACCATTTATTAGTACTATTAATAAGGAATGTATTCATATGTCGTATTAAAATATGCCATAAATACAAACAAAATTACAGTTAAAAGAAAATAAGTACATACAATTTTGTTCTAATTAAATGTTAAGAAGTACTAACTAAGGTGGCTTGTCAAACATTTGTTGGTTTAATGGTGTTTTATTGTGTCTTTAAAAATTGTTTAAAATTCTTGTTAATTGTGTTCAAAATGCCTCATATTTACAACTTGTTAAAATGTTAAATAAAAATTGACGTTTTGCTACTAAAACTACAAAATTTTTCTGCTATAACTACAAATCTCCCTAGATTTATCGACGTTGCCAAATCGCTGACTGGATTAACTAATCCACAAATTTGTACCAACGGTGCATAAGAAATTAAACCAAACTTTCTAATCGCAAATATTTAAACTCGTTTAAACATAAAAACGGTGCATACGGTTGTAAATAATGGGTATGTGTACTAATGTTAATTTGTGAAATGTTCTACTATATTTTTCGCCAATTGCCATCAATAAAAAAAGATTGAGTTTGAGTTACATCAAAACATCAAAATCTGTCACTCTGACTTTACAGCTTCTGCGGATGCGCGACTATTTTCATCGATGTCTCTAACAACGGTAAAAAGTTGCGTATCCGACAATGGTCCTTTCAACCATCTTAACGTTGTTGGTAACTTTAGCACTTTGTTGTATCTGAACGATGCAAGCGCATTCGATCCACAACCGACGAACCATCTGAACGCGCTCTAGTGGTTGCACAAAGCCAGGACGGTTAAATCTAAGCCGGGGAGTTTCCATGGTGTTTGCTTATTACGTAGATATTGTTCTTGAAACCGAATTTTCTTCAACACCAAGGCGGATCATCGCGAACGCTAACCACGATGAATACCACATTTCTAAATTTTCTCTCAAAAAAACTCATGGCCGACTTGTAGAGCCACATGTCGGCTGGCTTAATTTTGTGTTTCTTCGTCAAATAACTAATATAATCTGTTCTTCGTACATGAACACCTACGAAAGTATGGCTTTTTACAGTGGAATATTTTGTAGCTATATGTAGAATTTGTTGATTTTTTTCAAGCAGTTTCTCCTTTATAATAATCTCTTGAACGATATCTTATACCCACGTTAGTACTAGTTCACGTTGAAAGGAATATTTTGGCAAAATAATACTTTGATTGGTGTAGTTCCATGCATCCAACGACTTGACAAAATGGTTTATTTCTACTTGGACTTGTCCGATTTCCTCGAAAGTTGACACAGGCAGTTGCTCGAATGTTTGGTATAATTTTATTTTAATGCATCTAGGAACGTACTGTTCTTAATATGTCCTTCTAGCTAATGCCCACACAGCGGCATACTCCTACAGCTGACTGTCCGAGCGGCCAGCCTGCATCACCATTACAATCCCATACTGGGGGCAACGCCCCAATCTCCAGATCCGTCTGTTTCTTAAATTGTTTGTGCAACGGGACTGCTCAAAATCCATGAATGTTCTTACGTTGCCCCTTCCAGCATTTATATCATACACGGGAAATAACAAACATGCACAAATGATATAGTACATAATGCCAGTATTATAGCTTTAAATAATAAGTTGTGATTTGTGTTTGGTATTCTTATTTTATCTGCCATTATTTCTAAGTGTAAAAATTTTACATCTCAGTTATTTGTATTCATTTTTATCCCATCTACCCACGATTCGCGCCACAACATGAATGCTGCGATTCCACAGAATTTTAATAATTTCATTGGGATAATTCATTATAACTAATTTAATTGAATTTGTGTTTTACTTGAAAAATTAAATTGAGTGTCATTTAAATTTGGTAATCAAAGATATTTATTGTAAAAACGGCATTTTCAATTAAATTCTGCAAATTTTGAAAATAAAAAAATCATATATTTTCATAATAATAACATAAGTTAGTACCAATTACATATAAAACGAAATGTGGTTATTTGTCTATGGTTTATACATTTGGTTGCATATAAATCAGATAAAATGCATACTCATTCTAAATAGTGCGCTATCTATATTTGGAGATGATAATTAATTACGTAATGCATCGTGTAGGTGTAATGCGCGTTAAATATTCTTTTAAAAATCCGTTAATTCAGATTCTCTTCTTTGTTTCTCTCAAGAATCATTTTATTAATTTACTAGTTTATGAGACAAAATTTTACACAATTTTGGTTTCTCTGATTTATTTTATACAATCGCACTACAACAGTGTAGATCAGTTTTCCTATTTACATTTTTTAATTTATCATACCATCGTTATACACTCTTACCAACTTATTTTATATGACAGAATTCTTAAATGATGCCATCGATGAGGGACTCCAGGCAGACATGATCTATATCGATATTTCAAAGGCATTTGACAGAATTGACCCCGGTGTTCTATCGAATAAACTGACTAATTTTGGATTATCTGTAGACTTCTTGAAGTTTTAAAATCTTACTTCTCAGATAGGATCCAGCATGTTGTATATCGCGGTTGCAATTCCATCCAAATATTTGCTACATCGCGCGTCGGGTATACCGCAGGGATCAGTTTTTGGACGTCTTTATTTATCCTATTCATTAATGATATTGTTGACAGCCTGACTTGTCTTTTTTATGCTGACGACTTAAAAAAGTTTTGCAAGGTTGCAAGTATCGACAACTGTCTTGTACTTCAACAAAATTTGATCACATTGATTGGTGCTCAATAAATAACTTACCTTTAAATATACAGAAATGTAAGGCAGTGTCATATTCCACCTAAAAAATCAGTGATCCACTTTGATTATTCTATTGATAAATAATACGCTCTTAAAACCCGAAACATTTTGTGATCTGGATGTTATCTCTGATAAAAAAAGTAACCTTGAACAACGTTGTTACGAAGACTTACAAAACTTTGAGATTTTTTTATCAGTAACCACCGCAAGTTTCAGATATCGACACACTGAATAATAATAAACATCACAGAAATTAGACTATTATAAGCTATTATATACCACCTTTGTTCGCCCTAATTTAGAATATGCTTCTATTATTTGGTGTCCTAAGTACCTAACATATATCGATATCGATAACTGGAAGAAATAAAATATGCTCATTTTAGAACGGAAGGGGAATATTATCATATACAATTTCCCGAATCTGATCTCATAAATTTTGGCTTCTATTCACTCGAACACATGCGTACAAAAGATTATCTCATCTTATTACACAAGATAATTCATAACAACATAAACTGCTCAGAAATTTTATGTATATTATGTGAAATCTTGGGTCGGTCATATAATAAGATAGAGTGAAATATAAATAGAAAATAATACACGCGAAAGAGAACGATGTATTAATATTGACGCCAGCGCGGCGCAGCGCAGTTTATATCTGTTTCTTTCGGCCTATTATTTGGCCATTTTTTCTCTTCTATCTTGCATATTCCTCCAAGTTCTATACTTGCCAGCACTGTATAGTTGAGTTGCCGTTTTTTCCTGGAAGGGTATTAAAAACAAGACATTTTGGTGTATAGGTAACAAACCAATAAGCAAGACAAGCAAATCGAAATCCTCACAGCTGCAACTCTTCTTGATGGATTTTTCAATAGCGGTGTTTATGACCAATGTGTTACCATTATCACACGATTAACATACCTCAATTCCTACAAAAAGTTTTTTTGACAAATGTCTAATAAAAGGGAATTTGTTGTTGCTATTAGAAAGGAACTTTTGTTATGATATGATAGCCTATATGTTATATTCAAGAAAAAGTAAAATAACCAATAAGAATCTTGTGATCTTTTAAATCTTCTCACATTTTTGCTGTTGAACTCACTTCGAGAATAACCGTCGATACCACAAAAGTATTTAAACCACAATGCGAAATAATATATGTCACATAAGGATTGCAAATTTCATCACTTGTAGACAACTATTGCCAGACTAAAATAAGTAGACAGTTTTTTCTTTATTATGAATAGTATGCAGCATTCGCTAAAGGAGAAGAGTAGAGTTAACTGGTATTATCCTTCCGTTGATTTGCGTCTCTATTTTTCAATTTCAATTTAATATCATGAAAGTTGCTGTTAATCATTTATTCCATAGCTTAGATGCTCTCCTCGAAACTCCTGTGACAATTAACTGTAGCATTTCCAGTAACTCCCGTGGTAGTTGGCTTATACCTTCTTGCGTCGGAAATGGCGGATGTCTTTTAAAGCAGTCTAATATTTTGGATGTATTTTCTTCTCTCTTGATATTTGCTGAGCGTGAACATAAATGTTGGTGACCCGATATGCTTTTCCAGTTCACTGCATATTTCAATAAATACACCACAGGTAATGACGAACCCCTTTATCCCGGAAGGCTCTAGAAGAGCCTTGTGTGGGAGGGGGCTACACATTTAGAGACAAGGGATACACACCCAATATCCGTGTATAGTGAAAAAATCCCTCTCACAGTGTTTTCCACTGCCACGACCGGGGATCGAACCCGGAACTTTTGGGTGAAAGGCAAGTACCAATTGCCAATTAAGTATTTTTATTAGACTTGTATGTACATTTCATTTCATTTGTTTTGTGTTATTTTTCTAGATAATTCATTATCATAATCCTGCACAACGTGCTTACAATATTTTTTCCCTAACAAATTTCCTGCAGAGCTTCCATCTGTTAGGTGGGTGGTGGGAACCGAAATAACACGTATACAAATATTGTTATTGATGGGGTTTAACCTCACTCTCCTAAAGAGCTTGAGTGAGTTTTTATGTTGTTTTTCTGCAAACGGCAGGGTAGGGTGTATATAAATAGTTATTTAAGAATTTTGTATCTATTGTATAGGAAATAAAATTTAAAAAAAAACCTGTTTAACATTCCACTTAGGATAGATTAAATATATGTTCTCTTAATGAAAAGTATTTACATAAAACTGTTAACATAAATAATACTTCTATGCATTAAACATGCGGCATCAGTAAAAGGAAGAGGAGGAAGGGGGTGGGCAGGGGGAAGGAGGGTAGAGGAAGGAAGGGGAGGGTATGTCGGTGCAATTGTTGTCTGTTATGTGAAGGTTATGTGTCATACTACAACTTCAGTCTAATAACTCGTCATACAAGGGTAGATTCTGATGGAGTAATTTGTGGGCGTGTCTAGGGTCATTGTGTCTACGTCTTTCTGTTAAGTTGCGTGTCAGCTCCGATCGCTGAATTTTCGTGGCGAGGAATTTTTGTGCGGTATCGTTAATGTACTGTCTGATGTAGGGTACATTCGCCCTCCCGTGCAATTCCGCGATCGGAGTGTATCTGTTAAAGCTTAGTGATAGTCGAAGTAGTTTGTTCTGTAAGGTCTGTAGACGCATGCACTGTGCGCCCGAGATGGTGTTCCAGGACACACAGGCATACGTCATTATTGGTCTAAAAATTTTCTTGTACAGTGTTAGTTTGTTGTCAGTAGTTAGGCTGCTTCTACAGTTCATTAGTCTACTTAGTGCCATGTATGTCCTCTTTATCGTATTCGTAATATGCGGACCAAAGCAGAGCCTCGTATCGAGAGTTACCCCTAGATACTTGATTCTGCTCTTTTCCCCAATGTCTTTGTTGTTTATTCGTAGTTTTGTAAAAATCTGTGTATTAGTGAATTTCATCCGCATAGAGCAGGGAAGTGGTATTGGAATGGGAAGGTACGTCTGAAAGGAAGAGGTTATATAGTATGGGTGACAGGATCGCCCTTTGTGGGACGCCTGCCGAACTTGTGCGTACTTCAGACATAGTATTGTTGACTCTGACTACAATCCTCCGGTGTAATAAGAAATCCTTTATTAGTAATACTAGATATCGAGGAAGCTTGCGAATTTCCATTAATTTATAAATAAGGCCATTATGCCACACCGAGTCATAAACCTTCTCGATATATAGTAATAACATTGCTGTGCAAAGGCAAGTGCGCTTACCTCTCGACTATCAGTCATACAATGCAGGCAGGCATTATTATTCAACTACTATTCAAACTATTTATATAAGTTCAAGTGTAGTTAAAATATACGCACAAAATCGAGAATGGTCCCACAATTTTCTTGATTACACCAAGCGACTCTACGCGCCAAAGTCTACTCTTTGCAGACCAATTTTTATGCTCCCAGAGCTGAGGCAAGATAGACAAATCTATTTTATCTGCAAATTACATGAACAAATATAAAGAAGTATTCCCTTTTTCACAATATGTGTTACAATTAACAACTTAAACTGCTCACTTGACATTATCTTGCAACATCCCGTCAATTAAAAAGATGGAATTATACTGATTATTTTGTTGCTTCTTTACTGTTGGTTATTCATACTTTTCTATTTGTACATTTATGTTTAAAATATTTCTTGTTAATTTATGTTTTTTATTTTCTAAATTTAAGCAAGTATAGTTCTTTTCTTTTATGTGTATTTCTCCTATTCTGTAATTGGATCGCATGACCTGTTGAATAGTGAAAATAAAATAAATTTTAAAAAATGCAACCACCATAACGTTTAAAAATATATATAAAATCAAAGATGGCTGAAGTAGCCTATGTAAGCGAATACGCTATACAGTTCAGTTAATTAATCGAAATAATTTGCTGTGCTGTGCTGTGTCTAAATGGCAAGAGGCCATAGAAATTAAGAAGAAGGAGAGATAATTTGCCACACCTATTATTTACCCATCATTGTGCAGGTGGTTAGGCAACCACTTGTACTTTTCGCTGTGTAAGGTGTCGCTCTCCCAAGAGAGTCGTAATTATTGTTGGAGAATGTAATTTCACGGTTTAAATAAGTTGATTTCAAAAAATCAATGAATTTGTCTGTTACTTTGTGATATTCCATTATAAATAACGAACACAGAATTACTTTGTTAAATATCACTATATTTTTCTTCTTAAGTGTACTTGATAATGTAGTCTAGTAACTAGGGAACTGCAGTCGCAAAAAGGAAAATAAATATAATGATTTTTAACAAAGTAATTTTATTTTTGTTGAGACATTAGACACTTAAAGCACCAACAAGAACTTAGACGTAAACGTATTTTTACCTATTTACAAAATTATCAGATATTAGGTTAAGCGGTTGTGTTTATAAGGTTCGTTGAAATTTTGTTCAATATATACGTTACGTTCAAACAGTGCTTTATCTAAATTAAAATCCGTGTAGCGTAACATGAATTACGTTTATTTCTGCGCTTACTCTAATGAGTTACGTATACGGTGCTGATGATGCTTTAAGTGTCTAGTCTTCAGGTTGACAACAGAGTTATTTACGGTCGGACTGTCATTCTTCAGCTCAAGGTGACGGGATGACAGGTTTCCTGAAAGAGATCTTGTATTCCTGATCAAGTTAACACTTATTGTATATATGTAATTGAGTGTCCTGGCTGTCCTGGCGGCCTTTTTCACCTTCAGAGTCTGCCAAATGCGATTAGTGGGTTCAAAAAAAGATATTGGTTGTGCGCCTTATATTTTTTTGTATTTCAGTTTCTTTTGGCTAGTGAACAGTTCTAGTTGAGAGTTCGTGGTCCTGGTTATTTAAACAGGCATTTTGCTGAGTGATAATTATTAGCTTGGTTTATGTTCACGTTGTCCTATGGCAGGTACTAGTCTGTTAACATTGGACACTCTTGGCCCAATGAAGTTGGGTTGGTATTTTTTATGGCTGTGGTAATCATGTATGGCTTGAGGTCACTGATATCTTCAAGGATGGATGTGAAGTATTACGCTGAGGTATTTTTTGTAATGCTCAAGTTCTAAAAGTTTGTTATTTTCATGTTAGGGGCGTTTTAGGATTCATAACATTTGTTTTTAATATAAAATTGTTGTCATAATGTTAAGGAGGCCATATTAAAGTTTTAATTTAGATAATATCGCTTGCACAAACCCTAATAACTTAAATATTTAGTATCTGAATTTACTTATTTAAGCAACTAATAACACATATCTTGAATGATATTTTTGATCATCGACGACTATCATATCAACTATCTGATGCATGCCACACCTACTTAAAAAAAATAAACCAATACATAATTTATAAGGAATATTAGAATATTAAACTTACGTAAAATATTTCAGATCACAAATCTAATCTACAGGGAGGGGGGGGGCGGTGCAATTTGTAAATATTAACTTTAATAACGTCCTATTGAATTGAGGCTTGTAATCGAGGAGTCCCGAGTTAGAATTCTGGCTAGGATACGGATATTTAGTGGCATTTTAGACGTGTTACCAAGTTGGTAGTAGTGGACTAGATGGGGTTGTGTGAGGGACAACACGGCTAGACGCTGTACCATTCCTGAGTTCGAACCTCAGCCGCTGCAGATGGCGATGTCTTAGGAAATGGTCGTTGTATAATTGCCTGTGTGTATGTGAAAAAGAAATGCAGCTCTGTAATTGGGAAAATGGATCCCGTAGAGTGGTGATTAATAAATAGAAAATAAAAAAAATGTGGTACGGCTTATCAATGGGTTATCGATTGGGAATTTTGCGGACTTCATGCTGGTTTAATGCTGAGGCTTGGCCTATTCTCGAGTTCTAAACTATTTCAGGAACCGGCAGTTTAACTTCACTAGGAATAATAGCATAAAATGGAGCTATGTGGAAATTTTTAAGTTGCTGCGTATTTCTTTTATACTTAGCACCGTCTACTAGTATGTTAAAAATCATTAGGTCCAGATTTGTTCAATGTTCTATCATGTCTCCAATCTTAGATTTTCCTCTGAACTAAAACAGACTAGTTAGGCAAACGTTTAGTAGCAACACTATATTATTTTTTCTCATTGAACTGATTGTCCTCTAATTTAGCTTGCAGTCCGTTAGTAGGAAAATTTGGTTTTAAAATATCTTTACTTACTGGATGTTTTGGGCGTAATCTCCTTCCTATTAGCAACTGACAAGGTGCTGATAGATAACCACAAGAATGAAAAATGAAAAATTAGTTGCTGATTTGCTTAGAAATACCAGCAATTGGGTTGCCTGATGAAGGTACACTTCCTTATTCACGTCTTGATTACTTCCCAGAAAATCTTGGAAATTACAGCGGATATCAAGGAGAACGATTTCAACAGGATCTCAAAGAAATGGAACGTCATGACCAGGGTAGATGGAATGTAAATATGATGAGTGACTTCTATTGAATATTGAAGAAAGAAGGTATTGTGAAAGGGAAGGCGCATAAATGGAACCCACTCCACAGACCGTTTGAAGATAAAAGGGTACGAACACACAGACGATGATGAGTTGTGCTATCTAATAGCTTTCCGAAATAGAATATTTGGTGCTCGACAAAGCTTAAAAAATGTAAATACCAAGTTTTGCATCAAAACACCCAGTTTAAAAATAAACGAATTGCATATTTTGCACTTTTTTGGATAATACAATATCTTACTGAAAACAAAATATAAAAATGAAAGGTATTAGTTTATTAGACAAAAAAACATTTTATTGTTACAAAATAAAAACAAAAGCAAACGTTTTTTACAAATTAAATTGCGTTATATTTTCAAAAGCTGTTGTTCCTCATTATTTAATTCTTCGTCATCAGTTTCTTCTACGTTAGCCACATTATTAGAAACATTTAATATTCTAGAATAGTATTCTAGATCAGCAATTTCTCTTCATGCATTTCCATAGTGTTTAGTCAACAGTTTGTCTATTGAAGTTGCTGCCCTTTATAATGGTGAACAGCTCAATTGCCTGGGATGCTATTTTTGAGAATTTACTTTTGCTGCGAAAAATATGCAGATTGATCCGACAGCTTTGGAAGAACTAAATTTTTCTCGCAGTCGAAAGAAAATATTTGTATACCCTCAGATTCGTTTTTCAAAAAGTTACATAATGCTTTAGATTTCAAAACATGAAGTCGTTTTTCTAGCATTAGAACGACTTTCTCTTCAAGTATCTATTGGAAGTGTCCCAAATGCCAAGTTATAATTGAAGTTAAAAGTAATTTCTAAAATAAGATATCTCAACATGTAGGTTCTTAATTTCATGACAATAAATTTTGTATAATTTCGTGAACTTGAGTTCACATGGCAAAAATAATCTGCTAGTCTTATTTCGTTGATAGCGAAACTATACACTTTGTACTTTCAACAAACACCTTGATAGAATCTTTAATACAGTTATTTTTTTCTCCAATCTTATTACCTCCTCTTTTCTGCTTTGAAATTTCTCCTTTTTTCAAAAAGTTTCTCGATATTCTTTCAAGTCTGTCTGGACCAAAGTGAGTTATTCCAAGAAAAGTCTTTTTACACTCTTAATCTATGTGCCCTATGGTAGGAATGTAATGCTGAATGGACATTTCATGAATATTCGTTTTATTTTTTATTTTTTTTGTCGGTTGGGATCACTCACAGAATTTTAAAACAAATGTATCTTGCTGAATTTTGTTAGTACTATAACATTCCATGAAACCACTGAATGTCTCTCATTGGTATTTTTCTGCAAGCATATATTTGGCTTTCTAAGGCGTGTACACCTTGGAAATTCCGGTAAATGGTTTCTGTTTGCAAATACATACAAATTTATAACACAGTTCATTATTGCCAAACAAGAATGCATAACCTTAGCATTTTTTTATTATATTTTTTTCAAAATCGCAACAAAGAATTGAAATTGTAGATTTATACCACAGAAACAGTAATTTAGCAAGGGTTACAGCTAAAATTTTTAATATTACTCATTTCGGAAAAAGCTACATATAGGAACGTAATAGAATTGATGAAGAAATTTACGGAAACAGGATCAGTTGGTAACAGAAAGCATAACCCAACGCGAGTGGTTAATTTTGATCCTGACGCCGTCTTGAGTTTTGTGAAGCAATGAGTCAAAGTTCAATTGCGACTCTAAATCTTCTGTACATTGTTATGTGATAATTTTATAGTTCAAAACCTTAAAAATTGAGGTTATTGGATCCTAGGAGATTATATTTTTGGAATCTTTTTTATTAGAGAAACCTAAATGGTTAGTCATATTTGGAATTACTTAAAAATACAGCTAATCCGCACATTACTGAAATATTAGAAAACAGTGAGACTCTTTCTGAAATTATTCTTGCCTTTCAACAGTGTTACATTGGCCACCTCGGCCACCAAATTTGACTCCTTTAGAATTTCTTTGAGTGGATTTTTGAAGACGAAAGTCTGTGCAACTCAACCAGAGTCGCTAAATAATTTTCGACAAGGAATTATTCAAGAACGCCAACACTTAACACCACAAGTTTTTAGTAATGTTAGACAGGCATTTAAAATGCGGCTGTACATTGTATGGGTTTTTTCCCAATGGTTTTGGGTCGTAAACCATGCAGCCAATAACAATTTGAGTATGCAATAAAGAAAAAAAAAAACAAAGAAAAATAATTTTTTTGTACCTAAAACTAAACCTAACTCAAACCGACAGAGATAGTAGTTAAAAACAACAGGAAAAGACAGCGTCACACGTTTCTCGTCCAGGTGCCGATCAGAACATTATTGTAACTTAGACAAGACTGGGTAGACCTCGGTAAATAGGGATAACCAACACAGGGAAAACATAAGGTGTACGAATTTAACCTATAACTTAACTTTGGTTTCTTTTATAAAGTCTACAATGCAGTTGTATATCTTATTTGATCCTATCACCAACAGGCGATGTAAATTAAATGGAGCTATGATATCACAATTTTTAATAATATTTTGGACAAATTTCGTAGATGCATCTTTATACTTAACACAGCCAAAAAACACGTGATCTAGGTCTCCTATGACATTACAGTGTTCGCACTTATCCGAAGTAACAATTCCAATTTTAAACAAATGAGCTGGGTAGCAAGCGTGGCCAAATTTTAAGCGTATCAGAGTAGTTATATATTTTCTTTGGGCAGGAAGTTCATCGTGAAAATTTTTTATCGGGATGTCGGTACGAATGGAAGTGTACCTTCAGGGATTTGTGAAACAGAGTTGTTTCCATAAACCAGACCATTTATTTCTTGACTAACTTTAATACGTTGAATATGTCACTTATACATAACTTGTCATCCAAAGAATATTCCAAATTACAGCTTCATGGGGTTAATGGAAGTCAGTTGACTACCTTATGAAGTAATTCTTGATATTGAATCGTTTATTACTCTAAACCTTTTTTAATCTAAAATAATATGTAGCTCCCAAAACGATACACATACATTTATACATTCTTGTAATAAGCTCTTCGAGAGGATACTAATGACCTAAAAACATATGGAATGTTCCATAAAAACAAATTTGAGGACTATCTAAATTTTCACTGAATAAGCATTTTTATAGCAGAAGGAAATTTTATAAAAATATAAAATATAGGAATTATAGTACTCCAACCTATCTGCAAGTGCCTTACATAAATAAGAACTCAACAAATTAAACCAAAACAGCTATTCGCCTTACGAGCGCTGAATTATATGGCATAATTTGCGTATTTGGTTTAAACACAGTTAGCACTAAAATACAATGACTTGGAATGCTCGAATGCTACGAGGAAGATGCGAGGCCTACTTCATCTCAGGATATCACTAACTGCGGACGGTTTCGACCTAGTTTTGGGTCTCATCAGTGCAGTGCAATACCCGGAGTTCGCATCTCATATACACTGTTAAGTTCCACCGCAGTAGAACGTAACTAGCGCCGCCTCTCAGTAGTCTCGAAACAATCCAAATCGAAAACAAAATTGATAATCATCACTGAATAAGCAATTTTATAGCAGAAGGGAATTTTATAAAAATAAAAATATAGGAATTATAATATTCCAACCTATCTTCCTCGTAGCATTCGAGCATTCCAAGTCATTGTGTTCTAGTGCTAACTGTGTTTAGACAAAATACGCAAATTTTGCCATATAATTCAGCGCTCGTATGGGGAATAGCTGTTTTGGTTAAATTTGTAGAGTCCTTATTTATATAAGACACTTGCAGATAGGTTGGCATATTATAATTCCTGTATTTTATATTTTTATCTTAATTTATTTAGGGTGGATAGTGTGGGTTCGACACCACAATAAAAGAATTATTATGCATGCATATCAATTTTGAAATATTATTCTTCTGTCATAGATACTATTAGCAGCGGACTTAGATACCAGAGGTATCTTTTTTAATACAAAAATCATAACAATAAATAACTAATGAAGTAGTTTTTTCCGGATCTTGCCGTGGGCGTCGAACTTGACTTGACGTTTCGCTGATCATCCTGTTAGCTTCTTCAGAAGGATTCTAAAGACTGAATTTGTTGTGTTACACTCCTCATTATATACCATTAACCATTAAAAAGTCTTTATTAACATTTGTATGTACATTTCAAAGATTATTTTATTTATCTCAGTATTTCATTTTACAATAGTAATACTTATCCCGACGCGTTGCATGTTTTGTAAAGAAAACGAAACGGCCGGGACGGCGGATGTCATGCCAGAATGTAGATAATAAACCTTTTTAAATTAATAAAGTACAGTTGCTCTCCTATCAGTTTAAGCAAATTAACTTTTTTTCTCCTTATATGGTTTTGATAATTAAATGAGATTCTTTCTTATTATATAATTTTCGCTGTATGTACAGGAAAGTTCAACAAAAACCTGTTTTAGAAATCACTATATACAGATTAAAATAAACATTTGATTATTTACAACTTATAGCTATAAAACCATTTTATTTACAAATTTATAAAGTAGTGCATAGATGATTCTTGTGATACAGTTCTAGGCGCCGCTTCGCTTCGCTGGTCATTGGTCGTGCTTGGTTCGCTTCGCTGCTCATTCGTCGTGTTTGGTTGACCGTGACTTACTACGGTGCTGGTACTTGGCAATACCAGTCTCCACGTGTTACTAAGTCAACAGTAACACGTGGAGACTGGTATTGCCAAGTACCAGCACCGTAGTAAGTCACGGTCAACCAAACACGACGAATGAGCAGCGAAGCGAACCAAGCACGACCAGTGACCAGCGAAGTGGAGCCTAGGTATATAACGAGGAGTGTAACACAACAAATTCTGTCTTTAGAATCCTTCTGAAGAGGCTGACAGGGTGATCAGCGAAATTTCAAGTCAAGGTCGATGACCACGGCAAGACTCGGAAGAAAGTACTTCATTAGACAACGGCCGTGAAAACCTGCATTCTACTAATAAATAATTAACTAGTAATAGTCGTAGATATGCCATAGATAGTTTTCATTGAAATATACTGCATACCGGGTGTAACAGGATCATGGGTATACCCCCCTTTTCTCCTTTAGTTTTGAAGATAATTGATTGAAATTTAGTAAATACTACATACATAATAAGCGGCACTTTTTGATATACAATTGATTTTTTTCACTTCCGGTTTCGCCGGTAGTGACACTAAATTTTGATTTTTAAATGGAACACGCTGTATATTAATGCACTTTTGAATTTTGCATAATTTTCTGAATCCAACGATGCCAAATAACACAATAACACAAATAATGACATTTCAAACATCAATTTTTTTTATAATGTAATTTTTAATTTTCCATTTAAGTGTACCTATTTATTCTAATTGACCCGTGTAACGCTACAAAAATCGAAATCTCGTTAAAAACACTAAACTATGTGATTTATAAGCAGCAAATAAAATTCACAATAATTGTTTTTGGGGTAAAACTAATTCTTTTCAAATGGAGACATAGCGGTACCGTGATACCATTTATTAGTACTATTAATAAGGAATTTATTCATATGTCGTATTAAAATGTGCGATAAATACAAATAAAATTAAAGCTGAAATAAAATAAAAAAATACAATTTTATTCTAATTACCTTGTTACACATGAGGTGGTTTTGGAATACAAAAAATTAACACAAAACATTACAACAGTTGTTCAAAATTCTGTCCATTAACGTCAATGCACTTCTGAACTCGCATAGCTGTTTCTCGAAGAACGTTCACCAATTTCTGGGCCGTTATGCTATTTAATTGCTCGTCTTACTCGTAGCTTCAGGTCTTCACGGGTTGTAATGGTGGTTGCATAAGCAATATTTTTTAAATGACTCCAATCAAGGGGCGTTAAATCAAGTGACCTTGGAGGCCACCTCACAGGACCATTCGTCGAAATTACGTTTTCTCCGAATCTCCGTTGAAGGTAAATAATTACTATCCTTGAATTATGGGGATGAGCGCCATCTTGTTGGAAATACATTCCCTGTCCTAAATCTAAAGGTAACTCATCTAAAATGTCCTCAATTTCATTTTCCAGGAAGTATCTTCAAATATTATTGGACCAATGATTCTACTACTGATTATTCCAAGCCAAATATTGAAACCGAACCGCACTTGAAAGTTACCCTCCCATATTATCCCAAATTTGTAAACCTAGACTCGTCCGAAAATAAAATCAGTCCCAAAAAATCATTGTTTAGCTGCACGTTATTATACAAAATCCAATTGCAATATTCCATCCTACGTTCGTAATCACTTTTGTATAAATGCTGGTGCAATTGGTATTTAAAAGATTAATAGTGGTATTTGTGCAAAATTCGGCTTACTGTTTGGTGACCTGTTTGGTGACTGATGTTCAATTCAAACCCAACTTGCCTTAAAGAAACAGTCTTATCAACTTCTATCGAGTCAAAACATTAATTTCAGTTCCTTCGTCAATAATGGAGTTTTCTTCGAGATCATTCATGGGCTCTCTTTGGAATTGGTTTTCAACACGTTTAAAATAATTTTTTGCTGGACATTGCCTATCAGGATATCGTTGAGCATAAAGGTCGGTAGCCGCAACTGCATTTCTCTTACATTCCCCATAAATAATTAACATGTCCACTTTTTCATCTCTTGTATAAATTTGCGGCATTTTGAACACAATTAACAAGAATTTTAAACAATTTTTAAAGACACAATAAAAACACCGTTAAACCAACAAGTGTTTGTCAAGCTAAATATTTCATTGTTTTCAAAGTCACCTTAGTTACGTCTTAACATTTAATTAGAACAAAATTGTATTTTCTTATTTTCTTTTAGCTGTCATTTTGTTTGTATTTATCGCACATTTTAATACGATATATGAATGAATTCCTTATTAATAGTACTAATAAATGGTACCACGGGACCGATATGGCTCCATTTGAAAAAATTAATTGAGTTTTGCTCCAAAAACAATTTTGGTGATTTTTATTTGCTCATAAATCACGTAATTTAGTGTTTTTAACGGGATTTCGATTTTTGTAGCATTACACGGGTCATTTAGAATAAATCGAAACAGTCACTTATTTGGCATCGTTGGATTCAGAAAATTATGCAGAATTCAAAAATACAATAATATATAGGGTGTTCCGTTTAAAAATCGAAAGTTTAGTGTCACTTTCGGCGAAACTGGAAGAGAAAAAAAATCAATTGTATGTCAAAAAGTGCCGCTTATTATGTATGTAGTATATCCTAAATTTCAATCAATTATCTGCAAAACTAAAGGAGAAAAGAGGGATATACCATGATCCTGTTACACCCGGTATACATATTACTGAATAATAAAATAAAACACCCATATTTGCTATAAAATTATTTATTTCTGTAACTTACTCAATATACACATATAACCACCATATGGACGATCTTTACAATATGTTCTTAAATGTGGGCTCTTTACAATATCAATTTATATATCAATAAAAACATTTAAACAACATAATTTTGTAACTTTTTTACAATATTTTAAAAAGTTACAAAATTTGACATATCAATACATAAACTGTTATTTTAAATAAAAACATATTGTTCTCAACCATTTTGTAAAATAATTGACTTTATTGATACACACAAATTAATTTCTATATAACCTGGTTAGATACAAAATTCGTACACAAATCCATATAATACATCTATATATCTTTATTTACATTACTTATCTTTAAATTGTAGTACAAAATATTAATCGATAAAATTCTCTAATATAACATTTAAAAGTATGTACATAATTTTTTTCTAAACACTGGATTGTGTCACGGTTGGCACGCTGATTTCTAAAAGGGGTGCAGTGTCAATTCCTCTTGGAAGTAACATGGGAGACTTTACTTCTATAGACCAAGGATCCAATAGTTGAGAACCGTTGTGGAGGGTTACACTTGAATTATCAGGAAACTTCACTGATTTCCTAGATCCTCTCCGGTTATTAACATTCGGTGAAAGAATATCCGGTATACTTGGCGCTGAAGGTGCTAGACCAGTAGGACTTTGTGTTGGTGTTGGTTTGGTCTCATAATATGTTACAGGTTTTCTTGAACTTAAGTAGCTAGTAGCAGTTGGCTGTGAGCTGTAATGTACGTTCGGCACCTGATGCAAACAGAAAATATTTTCAGTTATAGTTGAAGTAATCAGTTCCCGGCAAATAAAAAACGCAACAAAAACTTTACGACCTCGTTAAAATACCGGTACTTTTATTTGTACTGCTGTTCGCAAATTGACTCGCTTAACTTTATAGGTTTTTTTTATAGGTGCGTCGGGTCGTTTGATGACATGCATGGCACCATGACCCGCGGCGATATAATTATGTCGTAAAGTTTTTGTTGTGTTTTCTGAGTGCAATGAGGTCCTTACTTGAATTATACAAACTTTTTTTCTAAATATTTATACTATCATTTGAAATTGTTTTAATAAAATTTTAACATTAATTAGTTTATACATATACGAAGCTATGGTATTTCTAGAGGAAAATTAAAATCTTTTTTAAAACTGTGATAAGATCAAGACGATTAAATGAGAAAAAATTATCTCATATTTGAAAAATATAATTATATACATGTATGGCGTGTCACAGGTTTCATGGAGCCGTTCTTATTAGGCTAGTGTAACTAGGTTTTGATCCGGACAAATTTTTAAGAAGCTGAAAATTTCTGGAAATGTTCATAACAATGTTCTTATTGATATCCGAAAGTTCCTAAAAAGTTCGAGTTGGGGAAAAGCCGCCAACGTGGAAAAACCGCCGCAATCTTAAATTTTTCGGGTTTTGGCTATATCTTTTGAACTAATCGTTCTAGCGAGGTCACTCAAGTGTCAAATTAACCGGTTTCGTCTGTGAAATTAAGGAAATATAACAAAATGAGTTATGGGCGTTTCTACAGCAATTTTATTTGATTTATTAACGCGAACATGGATGCAATATCTTCAGCGGAGGGATACACGGTGCAGTCGTATACACGAGACCTAATGTCCTGTCGAAATATATTGGCTGGAGTCTCGACTATTTGCATCCTTTCCTTTTCAGGGTTACACTTTTTGGAGTTATATCAACTCGCCATCAAAATCCTACCTGCTCTATCTGTAAAACAAAGAACGCTGGACCTGCCAACTTGTTCAGCAATGACGATTTGGTCTCCGTATTTACTTTGCAGCTTCTTTTTAAATGTTTCCCGCTGTACGGGTCTTCTTCTGGGCAAGACTTCTGCATTAATTCCATCAACTCCGCAGGTGTACTGGCATCCGTCGTCACTCTCCAAATACTCGCATAACTTGTCGAAAGCTTTGAACTTCCCGGAATCCTCGGGGCGGCCTGTAGTATTCCCGGAAGAAAATCCCAACGCCGACGGAAATTGGCGTGGAATACCAAAATACGTAAAGCACTTACGATGATACCGACCATCAACTGCCACTAGGTCAATCTCGATGTTCAACCTCAACAACACTTTTTCTACCCAAGCGTCGGAACGTTTTGAAGCCATAGCTCAGTTCGACCGTGATATTAATGCCGTCTGCGCGACTCGCGGGAAATTCAAATCTAGGCATATGGTATAATTATAATATTTTTCTTAACACAAGGCAATGTCTTCTAAATAAATGAGATATATAGGTAGTACAACATATCCTTTATTTCAGCAATTCTTGTGTTTTGCCGACGTGGTAGGTTCAAATTTAACAAAATTAAGGTTTCAGTACTTTTTGCCATGTTCGAGACAATGAATTAAATAAAATTGCTGTAGAAACGCCTATAACTCATTTAATTTACATTTCCTTAATTCCGCAGTCGAAACCGGTTAATTTGACACTTTAATGACCTCGCTTGGACGATTAGTTCAAAAGATATACCCAAAACCCGAAAAATTTGGCGGCGGGTTTTCCACGCTGGGGGTTTTCCCCAATTTGGATATTTTGGGAACTTTCAGATATCAGTTAAGGCTTTGTTCTGAACATTTTCAGCTTGTTAACAATTTTGTCCGGGTCAGGGATAATTTTTGTCTTAACTGCACTGGCCTATATATCTCAGAAGATATTAATGTGAATTTGTTAATTTTGAGCAGTTGTTGGTCACTGTCCCCAACTAAAACTTAATGGCGTAGTAAAATTATTACAGGCGTACCTTTATATAGGCTAACATAAAGATGGATTTCCGAACATTTATATTTGAGATTTTTTTAGAAAAAATCTAGTATATTCTTAATCAGCACCTTTAAAAATCACCTTGTGTAAGATGAAAAAGTAACTTTCTTGTACTGTTTTCTGATGATTGCTTAGCAACGAACTAGAACACTAGGATACTTTTGGGATCTGAAATTGCGCCAAAAAAAAAAACAGATTCTTGACCGATTTCAGAAAAAGAAATTGTATAACGGTTCTACATTTCTTGTTCAAACTAATATATTTTACTAGTCTGATTTAAATATGAAACATAATGCTTTTTTTGATAATGCTATAACTTTTTATTGTATTTGAATTTTTTTATTATTAAAAAAATAAGAATTATGTTTCAAATTTACATTAAACCAGTAAAACACATTACTCTGACCAAAAAATATAGAATATCTTTTTTTAAACTTGGGTAATTTTTGGTGGTTCCTATCACATCCACATTTAATAATAATAATAATAATAATAATAATAATAATAATAATAATAATAATAATAATAATAATAATAATAATAAATAAGCAGGAGGGGCTAACTTCCATCTATTAAGCCTTTGGTGAGTAGCGCCACCACTTACTCCAGCTAGGGGTGCAAAACCGAACCGGCAGCCCTAGTGCACCCGGGAGGGGAAAGCATCTTCCCCTCTGGTGTCGGTCGTGGGCCTGCTGGGCTAACCACCCACAGGCTCTAACCTTTGGTTCCAGCAGGCCGAAGACTGGGCCCCCACGATCGACCCCGTTCGGATAGGGGTCAAGGGCAAGGTGGTGGGGCCCAACCGGATAGACCGCCCGTTGACGACGTACGCAACGAACAAGGACGCTTTGAGTGGACAGATGAACTGAGGGATGAGCTTCTGCATTGTTATGAAAGCAGTGAGCCCGCGCGGAGGGGGTACATGGCGCGGATGCATGCTCTGTGGTGTGAGAGGCTACCAGAGCATAGCGCCTTCACGCCACAAAATCTGCGTGACTATGTATCCCACCTTCGCAGTAGGGGCTACGTGAGGGCTGCTCCTGGGCCGGTGAATGAGGTGGCCGAAGAGCCGCCACATTCACCGGTTGAGGACGTGGCTCTCCTCGTTCCGCCAATACCAGAGGGCCTCAGTACCAGAAGGGGGTTACACCGTCTGAAAACCCCCGGGCCACAAGACCTGGCCAGAGTGGACGCTGAACTTCGTACAGCGCTACCAGAAGAGGCTGACATCTGGCACATAAATTGTGCCGTGTATGCCGCTGCTCAACGCTCGTCTCAGGTGGAGAGGCGAAATACCTCTTCCCCACAGGAGAGAGCGCAGCGGCGCATACAAAAGATGGAAGCCAAGATCCAGTCGGCGAGGCAACACGCATCCCGTATCCAATGTGTGATGGACTATATGGCGGCCAACAGGCCGTTCACGCCTAAAGTGCGTCGATTAGCCGCCAACTTAAGACGCGTCCATCACACACTCAATGAGGCAGTGCTGCGAACCACCAAACAGCACTGTCTCGACAGGATACGGATGCTAGTGACTTGCAAAAAGTCATTAGTGAGGCGGGCGAGGGGGCTTGCGGAAAATAAACTGTTCCGCGAGAAGCCCTCGCGCCTTTTCCAACCGCCTCCGCGTGTTGTAGACAATCCGCCGACTGCAGATCAGGTGGAGAACTTCTGGAAA
The DNA here is from genome assembly GCA_963675555.1 of Leptura quadrifasciata. Taxonomy (NCBI): domain Eukaryota; kingdom Metazoa; phylum Arthropoda; class Insecta; order Coleoptera; family Cerambycidae; genus Leptura; species Leptura quadrifasciata. The sequence continues at coordinate 155,515,915 of OY776673.1, forward strand.
ACGCTGTACGAGGAGAGGCTTCCACTCAACCGAGATTCTCCTGCCCTTGCACACTTTGAAGCCTTTTGTCAAAGGCTTCAGCAACCACAGGAAGTGTGCGAACCAATAACCCCAGAAGAGGTTCGTAGGGCTCTTGATGGCTCTAAGAACTTTGCTGCTCCAGGTCCCGATGGGATAAATAACTTTTGGTGGAAAAAGTTATCGAGCACCCACCACCATTTGGCCAGAATATTTAATTCCTGGTTAAATGGGGAGCAGCAAATCCCTTCTTGGGTTGTTGAGGGGCGGACAGTGCTGATCCCCAAGAACGGAGATTTGTCCAACCCAAAGAATTACAGACCGATAACCTGTCTAAACGCATGTTACAAGGTGTTTACACGCATTTTGTACATGCGGGTGCTCCACGCAGTTGAACCGGTTTACGAACGGATATATGAGCAACGAGGGTCGAAGAGAGGTGTCGCTGGCTGCAAGGAGAACCTGTTGATTGACAGATGTGTCACGCAGGACTCCATGCAGTATAAGCGGAACCTCTCTATGGCCTGGATCGACTACCGCAAAGCATTCGACATGACATCGCATGAGCTCATTGTTCACTTGCTCCGATGTCTTGTGGTACCCGGTCCCGTAGTGAGATGTATTGAAGAACTGATGTCGCTCTGGAGGACTCGCTTTACCATAACATCGGGTAACGATAGAGTCCAAACAGAGTCGGTAACATTCAGAAGAGGAGTATTTCAGGGAGATTCCCTCAGCCCCCTTCTGTTTTGCATCTCACTACTGCCATTATCCGTCTCGCTCCGGAAAACCCGTGGCTACAACTGCGGTACCCCCGGCGACAGGAGGCATAAGGTCACCCATCTATTTTATATGGATGACCTTAAACTTTATGCCTCTGGAGAGAGGGATCTCCAACAGTCCCTTAGGGTGGTACAGGAGTATACGCAGGCTGTCGGTATGCAGTTCGGGTTGGACAAATGCGCACTGATCCATCTCAAGAGAGGACGATGCGGTGACTATGGAGAGGACGCGCAGCTCGTGGACGGAAGCATCTTACACCATCTAGATGCCGGAGAGTCGTACACTTACTTGGGTGTCGAGCAACGCTCCACCCAAGAAGTGAGTGTAGTGAAAAACGCTCTCCGCGGCAAGTATCAGCACCTACTCCGACAGATCTGGTCTTCAGAACTGTCGGGGAAGAACAAGGTGTCTGCTACAAATATGCTTGCCGTTCCGATCCTTCTCTACTCTTTCGGAGTAGTGAAGTGGACTAGAGAAGAGCTGCGTCAACTCGATGTAGTAACCCGCAAGAAGATGCATCTCAATAGGAGCTTGCATCCTAAATCGTCCGTTCCACGGTTATATCTCCCACGACATCGGGGAGGCCGTGGACTCTTGAGCTTGGAGAGTCTCCATAGCAGGATGGTTCTGGAGGGAGCATGTAAGGTCATCAGGAGTTCGGATCCCCTCCTCTGCATGGTCCGAGACCATGAAAATGCAGAGGTAGGAGCTTTTCTCTTTAAGGCAGCACGGAGAGCAGCCGATGAACTTGGTCTCATCTTCGACGTCGAGCGGGTAAACCCCGACTCTGTCACCGAGTTGGAACCCGTTCGACTAAAAGCCCACATTAGAGCTGCAGAACACAACATCCTTCTGCAGCTCCATAAGGATAAGCCATTGCACGGGATCTTCTATAAAAATATAGAAGACCTCGGCTTATCCGAAAGGCTGACCTTCGCCTTCTTAAGGTCAGCTGGGCTGAAGTCTGAGACCGAGGGATTCATAATGGCTTGCCAGGATGGTGTATTTAACACTCTCGTCTATCGACGTCGTGTCATGGGTATGGAGGTCCCTGATGTCAGCTGCAGGGCCTGCCGCAGGGCGCCGGAGACTGTAATGCACTTACTGTCGGCTTGCCCGACTTACGCAGTCTCGGCCTATATTCATAGACACAACGCAGCATTACGAGTGCTTTACTATCATCTAAGGCACTCGTATGGGATAGACGAAACACCAGTGCTGCCTTACGTTCCGGGGGATATTGAGTCCGTTGTGGGGAATGAGAAGTGCCTAATTTATTGGAACTACTCGTTTCCCACCGTCAGGCAAATACAAGCCAACAAGCCTGACATAGTACTCCTCGACCACCAACTCAAGACAATGTATGTCGTGGAATTCTCAGCTCCCGCTGAGAGCAACATTGTCTTGAAAGAGGAGGAAAAACGGACAAAATATCGAGATTTGCTCTTCGAACTCCGCAGGCTTTATCCAGGCCATTCTGTTAAAATAGTGGTACTGATTATAGGAGCCCTCGGTGGAATGAGACAGACGCTGCTTTCAGAACTAAAGATCATACCGGCATGCCGAGATTCGGCAGAGATCTTAGCCGGCAGAATGCAGAAGGCTGTCATCCTCGGTTCATTACGTCTACTCAGGGCACACGATTCGCGGACCCGGTAGTCACTCACCCCACGGGCGTGGGGAGTGGCTATTGGTATTACCAGCTCCCCTCTGTGAGGGTCGGAGCCACAGAGTAGGGTGACTGGTTTTTTGTAAAAAAAAAAAAAAAAAAAAAAAAAAAAAAAAAAAAAAAAAAAAAAATAATAATAAGGTGGTGGGGCCCAACCGGACGGACCGCCCGTTGACGAAATTGGCAATGTCCAAGGACGCTTTGAGTGGACAGATGAACTGAGAGATGAACTTCTGCATTGCTATGAAAGCAGTGAGCCCGCGCGGAGGGGATACATGGCGCGGATGCATGCTCTGTGGTGTGAGAGGCTACCAGAGCATAGCGCCTTCACGCCACAAAATCTGCGTGACTATGTATCCCACCTTCGTAGTAGGGGCTACGTGAGGGCTGCTCCTGGACCGGTGAATGAGGTGGCCGAAGAGCCGCCACAATCACCGGTTGAGGACGTAGCACTCCTCGTTCCGCCAATACCAGAGGGCCTCAGTACCAGAAGGGGGTTACACCATCTGAAAACCCCCGGGCCACAAGACCTGGCCAGAGTGGACGCTGAACTTCGTACAGCGCTACCAGAAGAGGCTGACATCTGGCACATAAATTGTGCCGTGTATGCCGCTGCTCAACGCTCTTCTCAGGTGGAGAGGCGAAATACCTCTTCCCCACAGGAGAGAGCGCAGCGGCGCATACAAAAGATGGAAGCCAAGATCCGGTCGGCGAGGCAACACGCATCCCGTATCCAATGTGTGATGGACTATATGGCGGCCAACAGGCCGTTCACGCCTAAAGTGCGTCGATTAGCCGCCAACCTAAGACGCGTCCATCACACACTCAATGAGGCAGTGCTGCGAACCACCAAACAGCACTGTCTCGACAGGATACGGATGCTAGTGACTTGTAAAAAATCACTAGTGAGGCGGGCGAGAGGGCTTGCGGAAAATAAACTGTTCCGCGAGAAGCCCTCGCGCCTTTTCCAACCGCCTCCGCGTGTTGTAGACAATCCGCCGACTGCAGATCAGGTGGAGAACTTCTGGAAAACGCTATACGAGGAGAGGCTTCCACTCAACCGAGATTCTCCTGCCCTTGCACACTTTGAAGCCTTTTGTCAAAGGCTTCAGCAACCACAGGAAGTGTGCGAACCAATAACCCCAGAAGAGGTTCGTAGGGCTCTTGAGGGCTCTAAGAACTTTGCTGCTCCAGGTCCCGATGGGATAAATAACTTTTGGTGGAAAAAGTTATCGAGCACCCACCACCATTTGGCCAGAATTTTTAATTCCTGGTTAAATGGGGAGCAGCAAATCCCTTCTTGGGTTGTTGAGGGGCGGACAGTGCTGATCCCCAAGAACGGAGATTTGTCCAACCCAAAGAACTACAGACCGATAACCTGTCTAAACGCATGCTACAAGGTGTTTACACGCATTTTGTACATGCGGGTGCTCCACGCAGTTGAACCGGTTTACGAACGGATATATGAGCAACGAGGGTCGAAGAGAGGTGTCGCTGGCTGCAAGGAAAACCTGCTGATCGACAGATGTGTCACGCAGGACTCCATGCAGTATAAGCGGAACCTCTCTATGGCCTGGATCGACTACCGCAAGGCATTTGACATGACATCGCATGAGCTCATTGTTCACTTGCTCCGATGTCTTGTGGTACCAGGCCCCGTAGTGAGATGTATTGAAGAACTGATGCCGCTCTGGAGGACTCGTTTTACCATAACATCGGGTAACGATAGAGTCCAAACAGAGTCGGTAACATTCAGAAGAGGAGTATTTCAGGGAGATTCCCTCAGCCCCCTTCTCTTTTGCATCTCACTACTGCCATTATCCGTCTCGCTCCGGAAAACCCGTGGCTACAACTGCGGTACCCCCGGCGACAGGAGGCATAAGGTCACCCATCTATTTTATATGGATGACCTTAAACTTTATGCCTCTGGAGAGAGGGATCTCCAGCAGTCCCTTAGGGTGGTACAGGAGTACACGCAGGCTGTCGGTATGCAGTTCGGGTTGGACAAATGCGCACTGATCCATCTCAAGAGAGGACGATGCGGTGACTACGGAGAGGACGCGCAGCTCGTGGACGGAAGCATCTTACACCATCTAGATGCCGGAGAGTCGTACACTTACTTGGGTGTCGAGCAACGCTCCACCCAAGAAGTGAGTGTAGTGAAAAACGCTCTCCGCGGCAAGTATCAGCACCTACTCCGACAGATCTGGTCTTCAGAACTGTCGGGGAAGAACAAGGTGTCTGCTACAAATATGCTTGCCGTTCCGATCCTTCTCTACTCTTTCGGAGTAGTGAAGTGGACTAGAGAAGAGCTGCGTCAACTCGATGTAGTAACCCGCAAGAAGATGCATCTCAATAGGAGCTTGCATCCTAAATCGTCCGTTCCACGGTTATATCTCCCACGACATCGGGGAGGCCGTGGACTCTTGAGCTTGGAGAGTCTCCATAGCAGGATGGTTCTGGATGGAGCATGTAAGGTCATCAGGAGTTCGGATCCCCTCCTCTGCATGGTCCGAGACCATGAAAATGCAGAGGTAGGAGCTTTTCTCTTTAAGGCAGCACGCAGAGCAGCCGATGAACTTGGTATCATCTTCGACGTCGAGCGGGTAAACCCCGACTCTGTCACCGAGTTGGAACCCGTTCGACTAAAAGCCCACATTAGAGCTGCAGAACACAACATCCTTCTGCAGCTCCATAAGGATAAGCCATTGCACGGGATCTTCTATAAAAATATAGAAGACCTCGGCTTATCCGAAAGGCTGACCTTCGCCTTCTTAAGGTCAGCTGGGCTGAAGTCTGAGACCGAGGGATTCATAATGGCTTGCCAGGATGGTGTATTTAACACTCTCGTCTATCGACGTCGTGTCATGGGTATGGAGGTCCCTGATGTCAGCTGCAGGGCCTGCCGCAGGGCGCCGGAGACTGTAATGCACTTACTGTCGGCTTGCCCGACTTACGCAGTCTCGGCCTATATTCATAGACACAACGCAGCATTACGAGTGCTTTACTATCATCTAAGGCACTCGTATGGGATAGACGAAACACCAGTGCTGCCTTACGTTCCGGGGGATATTGAGTCCGTTGTGGGGAATGAGAAGTGCCTAATTTATTGGAACTACTCGTTTCCCACCGTCAGGCAAATACAAGCCAACAAGCCTGACATAGTACTCCTCGACCACCAACTCAAGACAATGTATGTCGTGGAATTCTCAGCTCCCGCTGAGAGCAACATTGTCTTGAAAGAGGAGGAAAAACGGACAAAATATCGAGATTTGCTCTTCGAACTCCGCAGGCTTTATCCAGGCCATTCTGTTAAAATAGTGGTACTGATTATAGGAGCCCTCGGTGGAATGAGACAGACGCTGCTTTCAGAACTAAAGATCATACCGGCATGCCGAGATTCGGCAGAGATCTTAGCCGGCAGAATGCAGAAGGCTGTCATCCTCGGTTCATTACGTCTACTCAGGGCACACGATTCGCGGACCCGGTAGTCACTCACCCCACGGGCGTGGGGAGTGGCTATTGGTATTACCAGCTCCCCTCTGTGAGGGTCGGAGCCACAGAGTAGGGTGACTGGTTTTTTGTAAAAAAAAAAAAAAAAAAAAAAATAATAATAATAATAATAATAATAAGCAGGAGGGGCTAACTTTCATCTATTAAGCCTTTGGTGAGTAGCGCCACCACTTACTCCAGCTAGGGGTGCAAAACCGATCCGGCAGCCCTAGTGCATCCGGGAGGGGAAAGCATTTTCCCCTCTGGTGTCGGTCGTGGGCCTGCTGGGCTAACCACCCACAGGCTCTAACTTTTGGTTCCGGCAGGCCGAAGAGAGGGCCCCCACGATCGACCCCGTTCGGATAGGGGTCAAGGGCAAGGTGGTGGGGCCCAACCGGATAGACCGCCCGTTGACGACTTACGCAATGTTCATGGACGCTTTGAGTGGACGGATGAACTGAGGGATGAGCTTCTGCAGTGTTATGAAAGCAGTGAGCCCGCGCGAAGGGGGTACATGGCGCGGATGCATGCTCTGTGGTGTGAGAGGCTTCCAGAGCATAGCGCCTTCACGCCACAAAATCTGCGTGACTATGTATCCCACCTTCGTAGTAGGGGCTACGTGAGGGCTGCTCCTGGGCCGGTGAATGAGGTGGCGGAAGAGCCGCCACATTCACCGGTTGAGGACGTAGCTCTCCTTGTTCCGCCAATACCAGAGGGCCTCAGTACCAGAAGGGGGTTACACCATCTGAAAACCCCCGGGCCACAAGACCTGGCCAGAGTGGACGCTGAACTTCGTACAGCGCTACCAGAAGAGGCTGACATCTGGCACATAAATTGTGCCGTGTATGCCGCTGCTCAACGCTCGTCTCAGGTGGAGAGGCGAAATACCTCTTCCCCACAGGAGAGAGCGCAGCGGCGCATACAAAAGATGGAGGCCAAAATCCGGTCGGCGAGACAACACGCATCCCGTGTCCAATGTGTGATGGACTACATGGCGGCCAATAGGCCTTTCACGCCTAAAGTTCGACGTATAGCCGCCAATTTAAGACGCGCCCATCACACACTCAACGGGGCAGTGCTACAAACCACCAAACAGCACTGCCTCGATAGGATACGGATGCTAGTGGCTTGCAAAAAGTCACTAGTGAGGCGGGCGAGGGGGCTGGCGGAAAATAACCTTTTTCGCCAAAAGCCTTCGCGCCTATTCGAACCGCCTCAGCGTGTTGCCGACAATCCACCGACCGTCGATCAGGTGGAAACTTTCTGGAAAACGTTGTACGAACAGAGGCTTCCGCTCAACAGAGACTCTCCGGCCCTGGCACACTTTGAAGCCTTTTGCCAAAGGCTTCATCTACAACAGGAGGTGTGCCAACCAATAACCCCAGAAGAGGTTCGAAGAGCTCTTGAAGGCTCTAAGAATTTTGCTGCTCCAGGCCCCGATGGGATTAATAACTTTTGGTGGAAAAAGTTAACCAGTACCCACCACCATTTGGCCAGAATTTTTAATTCTTGGCTAAATGGGGAGCAGCAAATTCCTTCTTGGGTTATTGAGGGGCGGACAGTGCTGATCCCCAAGAACGGAGATTTGTCCAACCCAAAGAACTATAGGCCGATAACCTGTTTAAACGCATGTTACAAGGTGTTCACACGCATCTTGTACATGCGGGTACTCCAAGCAGTTAACCCAGTTTACGAACGGATATATGAGCAACGAGGGTCGAAGAGAGATGTCGCTGGCTGCAAGGAGAACCTGTTGATTGACAGATGTGTCACGCAGGACTCCGTGCAGTATAAGCGGAATCTCTCCATGGCCTGGATCGATTACCGCAAGGCATTTGACATGACATCTCATGAGCTTATTGTACACTTGCTCCGATGTCTTGCGGTCGCCGGTCCCGTAGTGAGATGCATTGAAGATCTGATGCCGCTCTGGAGGACTCGCTTTACCATAACATCTGGTAATGATAGAGTCCAAACAGAGCCGGTAACGTTCAAAAGGGGAGTATTTCAGGGAGATTCCCTCAGCCCCCTTTTGTTTTGCATCTCGCTACTGCCATTATCCGTCTCGCTCCGGAAAACCCGCGGTTACAACTGTGGTACCCCCGGCGACAGGAGGCATAAGGTCACCCATTTGTTTTATATGGATGACCTTAAACTTTATGCCTCCGGAGAAAGGGATCTCCAACAATCCCTTAGGGTGGTACAGGAGTACACGCAGGCTGTCGGTATGCAGTTCGGATTGGACAAATGTGCACTGGTCCATCTCAAGAGAGGACGATGTGGGGACTACGGCGAGGACGCGCAGCTCGTAGACGGAAGCATCCTACACCACCTAGGTGCCGGAGAGTCGTACACTTACTTGGGTGTCGAGCAACGCTCCACCCAAGAAGTGGGTGTAGTGAAAAACGCTCTCCGCGGCAAGTATCAGCACCGACTCCGACAGATCTGGTCTTCAGAACTGTCGGGGAAGAACAAGGTGTCTGCTACTAATATGCTTGCCGTTCCGATCCTTCTCTACTCCTTTGGAGTAGTGAAGTGGACTCGAGAGAAGCTGCGTCAACTCGATGTAGGAACCCGGAGAAAGATGCACCTCAATAGGAGCCTGCATCCTAAATCGTCCGTTCCACGGTTATATCTCCCACGCCATCGGGGAGGCCGTGGACTCTTGAGCTTGGAGAGTCTACACAGCAGGATGGTGCTGGATGGAGCCTGTAAGGTCGTCAGGAGTTCGGATCCCCTCCTCTGCATGGTCCGAGACCATGAAAATGCAGGGGTAGGAGCTTTTCTGTTTAAGGCAGCACGCAGAGCAGCCGATGAACTCGGTCTCATCTTCGACGTTGAGCGGGATAATCCCGACTCTGTCACCGAGTTGGAACCCGCTCGGCGGAAAGCCCAAATAAAAGCTGCAGAACAAACCATCTTTCTGCAGCTCCATTCGGATAAGCCACTGCATGGTGTCTTCTATAGAAATATAGAAGAACTTGGCTTATCCGAAAGGCTGACCTTCGCCTTCTTAAGGTCAGCCGGGCTGAAGTCTGAGACCGAGGGATTTATATTGGCTTGCCAGGACGGTGTATTCAACACCCTCGTCTATCGAAGTCGTGTCATGGGTGTGGAGGTCGCTGACGTCAGCTGCAGGGCCTGCCGCAGAGCGCCGGAGACGCTTATGCACTTGTTGTCGGCCTGCCCGACATATGCAGTCTCCGCCTATATCCAAAGGCACGATGGAGCACTACGAGTGCTTTACTACCATCTGAGGCACTCGTATGAGATAGACGAGACACCAGTGCTGCCTTATGCTCCGGGGGATATTGAGTCCGTTGTGGGGAATGAGAGGTGTCTAATTTATTGGAACTACTCGTTTCCCACGGTCAGGCAAATACAGGCAAACAAGCCTGACATAGTCCTCATAGACCACCAACTCAAGACAATGTTCGTCATAGAGTTCTCGGCTCCCGCGGAGAACAACATTGTCTTGAAGGAGGAAGAAAAGCGGACAAAATATCGAGACCTACTCTTCGAACTCCGCAGACTGTATCCAGACCATACTGTCAAGCTGGTGGTACTGATTATAGGAGCTCTCGGTGGAACGAGACACACGCTGCTTTCAGAATTGAACATCATACCGGCATGCCGACAATCGGCAGAAGTCCTAGCCGGGAGAATGCAGAAGGCTGTCATTCTTGGTTCATTGCGTCTGCTCAGGGCACACGAGTCACGGAACCAGTGATCACTGACTCTACGGTGTAGAGAGTGGTTACTGGCGCTCCCAGCGTACCCTCTCTGGTATCGGAGGCAGGGAGAAGGACGACTGGTTTTACTTAAAAAAAAAAAAAAAAAAAAAAAAATAATAATAATAATAATAATAGCTGAAGTAAAGCGCCGAAACATCAGTATGGCCTACATAGACTATAAAAAGGCATTCGACTCCGTACCTCATGACTGGCTAATAAAAGTGCTAGAAGTATACAAAGTTAGCCCCACCATCGTTCGGCTACTAACATATGCAATGGCGACTTGGGAAACCCAGACAAGAATTGGAGGAAGCACTATCTCGAACATCAGAATTAGAAGAGGTATATACCAGGGAGATTCGCTGAGTCCATTATGGTTTTGCCTCGCTCTCAATCCCCTCTCAGCAATATTGAATGACACCACCTACGGTTTCCGAATAGATCCGAAGCAACCAAGCTCGAGGCTCAGCCATTTACTTTTTATGGATGACATCAAGCTCTACGCTGAGAATCCAAGACAATTGAAGGCGCTAGTAGCCAATGTCAAAACCTTCAGCGATGATATCAGAATGGAGATTGGTCTGGAGAAGTGTGCCGAAGTACATGTCACAAAGGGAAAATTAACGCAGCAGCCGGGGAATATCCGTGACTTTGAGCAAATGCTGCCAGAAGAAACTTACAAGTACCTTGGAATTCTGCAGAATAGAAGGATAGACCACACCCAGCTAAAGAAGGAGTTCAGGGAAAAATACAAACAACGTCTAACTAAGCTGATGAATACTAAACTCAATGCTAGGAACATGATTACAGCGATCAATACATATGCTGTTCCTAGTCTGGCATACTCATTCGGAATACTAAAGTACTCGGATACAGACCTGGAAGACCTAGACAGAATGACGAGAACTACACTTACAAAGTTTCGAATGCATCACCCAAAGAGCGCAGTTGAAAGACTATACATGCCAAGAACACAAGGAGGCAGGGGGTTAAGCAGCGTTCAGAAGATGTGCCGAACGCAAGAGAAGAACATGCGCCTCTATTTCTACAATTCAGACAGGGTCCTCATTCGGAAAATAGTGGAAAGTGACAACAGATATACACCGTTAAACCTCAAAGATCGACAACACGAGATAATGACCCGAACGAACGAGGATATTCAAACAGCATGGCAGGACAAGGTACTCCACGGAAAGTATCCCAATGCCTTAAACAATCCAGAGATCGACAAGGAGACCTCGCTCCTATGGCTTAAGGAAGGAATGTTACACCCAGAAACTGAGGGATTCATAATAGCCATTCAGGATAGCATTATCCGTACTAGAAATTATGAAAAGTACATTCTTAAAGTCCCCGGCGTGAACGATGTGTGTAGAAAGTGTAAGGCAGCGGGTGAAACTATCGAACATGTCACTGGAGGCTGCCCCGCTTTGGCTACGGGAATGTATTTGGGAAGGCACAACGAGGTCGCGAAAATCATCCATAGAGAATTGGCACTTAACTTAGGACTCATTACTAATCCACCGCCCTTCTATAAATACACACCTCAAGCTGTTTTAGAAGACGACGAAACATTGTTGTACTGGGATAGACCAATACAGTCTGATAGAACCTTGGATCACAACCGCCCTGACATCCTGGTGATCAAAAAGAAAGACAAGAAGGCCACTATAATTGATATTGGATGCCCTCTAACCAACAACCTACAGAAAACGGAGATGGAAAAGAGAAACAAATATCAGAATTTGGCCATAGAACTTAAACACGTGTGGAGATTAGAGGAGGTTCGAATTATCCCAATCATAATTTCGGCTACAGGCGTGGTGACGAAGAAGTTCTTGAATTATTTGGAGCAACTTAATCTACCTAGAGGCCTCGTGAAGATTATCCAGAGGACGGTGATTCTCCAGACATGCCATATTACCAGAAAGTTTTTGAACGACGAAGGATAGAAAACCGAAACATCCACCGGATTAATGGGACGTGATGAATTTCATCCCCGTTAACCGAGCCGATCCCCAACAGCAATGGGCCCGGGACAGGCCCGGGTCCCCACAGAGCCGAACCCCAACGGCGCGCGCGAGGGGTCGGTAAATTTTTTCCGGCTTCGGCCGAGAAAGTGCACGGCTTAAGTCTATAATAATAATAATAAACGTCTTTATTTATAACCACAGAATAAAGTATACAAACATATTTATACAATAATTTGGCTTGAAAAATGTGGCATAAAAGGGCGAAGTTCAGTTTCTACAATACAGGTTCTACCACTTAACCCAATTTGAATGCATTATAATAAAATCTACCACAAAGGGATTTTCAAAGGTGTTGATAAAGAATATCCGATTTTTTTAAATCTTCCTAATATACATTTTCGGAATGTCCAGCTCTTCATTAGTCTAGCTAGGTCTAGAATTGTTCTCAAATTTTACCACGTCATTAAGTTGTAATTGAAGGCAGTGACCAACCACCCAAATTTCAAAAAACTTACTAGTACCTTCTGAGACATAAGAATGGCTCATTAAACCGACGAGACGTTGTATATGTTCTATAGTATGTCCACAGTAACAGTTTTTAATATTGTTAAAGTTGAACATAGTTTGCACTTACAAAATTTTCAGAATTTTTAATTTTCTGAACACCCTGTACATGACATGTTAACTTACTCCATGGAAATCATATTTTTAACAAAAGCAAAATTTATATGGATAGTAAATTTCCCGAGTAAAATGATAAATAACAAAGTTTACCCTCTTATCAACTGTGGACGTACTGTATATGAATGACATGTTCCTCAGCCCTAAATAGCATTTTGTAATTTTTGGTAATAAATAAAACAAATATGTCTATCCATTTATCTATAGCTCTTCAAAACTAGATAGATTCTCGTTTTAGACAATCAAGCATTCAAAGCATTTACTTTGGAGAAAGATTGCATGTCCAGTAATGATATAAATTTATTTCTAGGATTTTTTAACAACTTAGAAATATGTGATAGTAGTATGTGATATATTTTTTAACTAGAATTTAAAAATTGATGAAACGCTCTTTCTCAAATTTTAATAAACAGAATAAGAAATTAGTGACTTTCTGAAATGATGAAAATTGTTCATTTTTGAAGATAATAATAATAATAATAATAATAATAATAATAATACACGTCTTTATTGAAGAACTGATGCCGCTCTGGAGGACTCGTTTTACCATAACATCGGGTAACGATAGAGTCCAAACAGAGTCGGTAACATTCAGAAGAGGAGTATTTCAGGGAGATTCCCTCAGCCCCCTTCTCTTTTGCATCTCACTACTGCCATTATCCGTCTCGCTCCGGAAAACCCGTGGCTACAACTGCGGTACCCCCGGCGACAGGAGGCATAAGGTCACCCATCTATTTTATATGGATGACCTTAAACTTTATGCCTCTGGAGAGAGGGATCTCCAGCAGTCCCTTAGGGTGGTACAGGAGTACACGCAGGCTGTCGGTATGCAGTTCGGGTTGGACAAATGCGCACTGATCCATCTCAAGAGAGGACGATGCGGTGACTACGGAGAGGACGCGCAGCTCGTGGACGGAAGCATCTTACACCATCTAGATGCCGGAGAGTCGTACACTTACTTGGGTGTCGAGCAACGCTCCACCCAAGAAGTGAGTGTAGTGAAAAACGCTCTCCGCGGCAAGTATCAGCACCTACTCCGACAGATCTGGTCTTCAGAACTGTCGGGGAAGAACAAGGTGTCTGCTACAAATATGCTTGCCGTTCCGATCCTTCTCTACTCTTTCGGAGTAGTGAAGTGGACTAGAGAAGAGCTGCGTCAACTCGATGTAGTAACCCGCAAGAAGATGCATCTCAATAGGAGCTTGCATCCTAAATCGTCCGTTCCACGGTTATATCTCCCACGACATCGGGGAGGCCGTGGACTCTTGAGCTTGGAGAGTCTCCATAGCAGGATGGTTCTGGATGGAGCATGTAAGGTCATCAGGAGTTCGGATCCCCTCCTCTGCATGGTCCGAGACCATGAAAATGCAGAGGTAGGAGCTTTTCTCTTTAAGGCAGCACGCAGAGCAGCCGATGAACTTGGTCTCATCTTCGACGTCGAGCGGGTAAACCCCGACTCTGTCACCGAGTTGGAACCCGTTCGACTAAAAGCCCACATTAGAGCTGCAGAACACAACATCCTTCTGCAGCTCCATAAGGATAAGCCATTGCACGGGATCTTCTATAAAAATATAGAAGACCTCGGCTTATCCGAAAGGCTGACCTTCGCCTTCTTAAGGTCAGCTGGGCTGAAGTCTGAGACCGAGGGATTCATAATGGCTTGCCAGGATGGTGTATTTAACACTCTCGTCTATCGACGTCGTGTCATGGGTATGGAGGTCCCTGATGTCAGCTGCAGGGCCTGCCGCAGGGCGCCGGAGACTGTAATGCACTTACTGTCGGCTTGCCCGACTTACGCAGTCTCGGCCTATATTCATAGACACAACGCAGCATTACGAGTGCTTTACTATCATCTAAGGCACTCGTATGGGATAGACGAAACACCAGTGCTGCCTTACGTTCCGGGGGATATTGAGTCCGTTGTGGGGAATGAGAAGTGCCTAATTTATTGGAACTACTCGTTTCCCACCGTCAGGCAAATACAAGCCAACAAGCCTGACATAGTACTCCTCGACCACCAACTCAAGACAATGTATGTCGTGGAATTCTCAGCTCCCGCTGAGAGCAACATTGTCTTGAAAGAGGAGGAAAAACGGACAAAATATCGAGATTTGCTCTTCGAACTCCGCAGGCTTTATCCAGGCCATTCTGTTAAAATAGTGGTACTGATTATAGGAGCCCTCGGTGGAATGAGACAGACGCTGCTTTCAGAACTAAAGATCATACCGGCATGCCGAGATTCGGCAGAGATCTTAGCCGGCAGAATGCAGAAGGCTGTCATCCTCGGTTCATTACGTCTACTCAGGGCACACGATTCGCGGACCCGGTAGTCACTCACCCCACGGGCGTGGGGAGTGGCTATTGGTATTACCAGCTCCCCTCTGTGAGGGTCGGAGCCACAGAGTAGGGTGACTGGTTTTTTGTAAAAAAAAAAAAAAAAAAAAAAAAAAAAAAAAAAAAAAAAAAAATACACGTCTTTATTATTTTTCAGATCGCCTCCATTGACATTTATTTTGGAGGTTAAAATTAGAAAATATTAATTCAGCGATGTCTTTTATTTTACTATGATCCTGTTTGTTAAATAAACTAGGTATCTTTTCTCACCCTGTACATTCGATCATCCACAGCTCTACCTCTTCCAGCTTTTAGTTCTTGATATTGTGATATCACACATAATAAGGCATACATCTACAAAAAGAAAAAATATTTTAGGAAAGTTCCATAATAAATATCATTATATGGTTTGTTTACATACAAATTTAGATCTGAGTACGGATGCGGAATATTTTTAAATGTGTAGGGAAATATAAAAAGAAACTCAAAAATAAATTAATGAGGAACGCATAATGGCAGTATTGTAAAGTGTACCGTTTGTGGATAAAATATCAAATTCAAGATGACAGTATTTGAATAAAATATTGAAAGCCTTTTCTTATAAAAATCTTTATTTTTCACGAGTTAGCGTAATATGAAAAATAAAAAGTTTGGAACTTGATTTTTTATACTAAAAGAAATAAATGTGATATTAAGACTAATCCCAATGTAGTCCACGTAACAAAAGTCCAGAATTACGATTTTTACAAAAGTCCACGTGATATAAATACTGCATTTCAAGATATATTTCTACATTGGCCTAGATCCCACAAACCCATTACCAAGAATCGAAAATTTTATTTACTAACCGGCAACTTGGTTATATAGCTAATAAATGTACGGACATAGCAACTCTTGAATTTCCTAATTATCTTAAAATTTACGACTACCTTAATAAAGGTAAAAAAGTAACTAGTCTCTTTTTTGATTAGACTGCGGTCTTCAATTCGGTAAATCTAAAATTTCTAGAAAGTAATTACATGCAATGGGAATATTTGGCAATATTCTCAATTGGTTAACATCGTAGAAAATAGAAGAACTTTAGTTTCAATGAACTCTGAAACATCTAATACAATAGATATGTAAATTGGTGGAGCTCAAGGTTCCATTATAGGCCCACTATTATTTCTTATCTTCATTAATGATTAATGGCTTGCCGAATTATATAACGGGTTGGAAAATTTAACAATGAATCATTGCATAATTTAAGGAATGGTCCTACAAAAACTCTTCAATTATTAACATGAAAAATACGGTACTTTTATATTTTACAAACATAACAACCAAAAAGGGCATTGAGCATTGCGTGTCTTGAGAGCTAATGGAAAAGGTATAATTTTATTGTAGCTATTTAGTTGTCAATATACTTGTCATACGTATACTCATATGCACATATTATTTATGTTATTGTACAAGGTTGTTTTATTTTATACATTTTTTATATTTGTTTATTTTTATTTATATACTTTTACACAGTTATATAAATTTTCTGTATTATTATTGACAAAGTCGATACTGTTATATAACAAGAGTTAATAAAATTTACTGTATACTATTCTACCCTACCCTGTCCTTTTTTTTTTGGATGAGAGGAAATCTTCATAGACACCTCCGTCTAGTATTTGTCGACGGTGTAGTGTGGAATTCCTTCTCTTTCTGGGAGTGTAACAATTAGATGGACTATCATCCGTCTATTGTCACATTTGGTCTGCTTGGAGTGAATCTACTCGACTTCATCGCTTGGAAAACATCCGACGAACGCTCCGTTCACACCTGTTGCGCAAGCTCCGAAAAGGAATCCGAGAAATGACCTTTAGATCCCGTGGCGTACACACGTCGTATATTTAATAATATAATTTTGAGTGTGGTTTCACGGTCAATATAAAAGGTGGTATTTAATTGGGTATGTACATTTATCTTATTATTATTTTGCGGTATACAAGGCCTTTAGCTTGTTAAACTTATAGTCATTCCACTATTATAAGTGGCTATGACCTTCCCGTATGGAAAATTTTAAGTGCACATGGGGGCTGAACACGAATTTGACCCTCGAGTTGGGGAAAATAAAAATCGGCCAGTCGGAGAGCTTGTCCTGAGACCCCAGAGGGTGCACTTAATTTCGTGTATATAAATGTGGCATAGAAATAATGTCTTTTGTGCCAGGGCCAATGCTTCACCCTGTATGAGACGTCGATGCACTTTGCTTTTACTCCAAAAAGCTTAAAATTCACTCTTGAAAATATAGCAGGGTACTTTTCGGTTCACCCTGTATACTATCGTTGAAAAAATAATGTTTTAAAAACGAAAATAAAAATTTATTTATTCACTTCACTAACTAACTAAAAATTATATTCTGAATGGTTAACTTTTCAATAGCGAAGTTGCGTCAAAAGTAAAAAAAAATTAACTCGATATTTTATTTTATAGAATTCCAAAAAAGTACTTTATGGCGAAAGAGCCGGTTAAAAATACTAAAAATATTTAAAAATGCACTAGGGCGGAGATTATGGATATTTTTGACTTGAATCACCAAGGAAGTCGAGCACGGATATAGAACGCGGCACTACCGAAACTTATAATGCGATACAAACGAAACTTGCCCGAGCTCAGTCTCGCCAGATTTCTTTAATCGTGCCCCATCAAGTCAAGCGGAAACGTTTTTTGTGAGCTGGAAAGGCCCCCCACCCCCAGATTGCGTGCGGGCTTGGTCTAAAACCGATTGCTAGCCCCCAGCCATTCTGTGCACTCTCGTAACTGCATACTTATTGATAACTTTAAAAATCCTAATCGAAAATCATATCATTAAATAGAGTTTAAAATTTGACTCGTTTTAGTTTTTCGATGAACTCGGTATCATTTTTATTACGGGAGATATTTGTAATTTTATGAAAACCTAAATTAAAAAATTTCGTTAAACGACTGCCACTGTGGTGGACGTATGTCAGATTTCATGAGACGCGGATTCTTATGCCTCGGGCTGAATACTTAGGTAGAAGGAGTAGATACTGATACGCTATATAAAAACAAATAAACAATTTGTTATTTATGGAATTACTGATAGACGATGCCTGAACGCGGAAAAGAATGCATGTAAAATTTTTATTTAAATGAATTAAAATTTGATATTTGGGGATTATGGAGTTTCTGACGCGTGGAATGACGATGACGAGGGGCGATAATTTTAAGGTTGATAATTTTGAATGTTTTGGCTGTAAACTGGGCAAAATTAATGACGTGGATATTTTGACGATATTTTTGGGATCTCGGCGAATTATCCGTCAGTGCTAAATTTTTCTGAAATTTAATTTTTAAAATTGTGGTTTTTTGTCAAACTAAAATACAAGCGTACTTTTTATGGGTTTTGGCACTGCGTGTGGATAGATCGAGCATTTGTTACAGTTCAATTTAACATTTATACATTGTTTAAAAAAATCTCTAAAATCTCTTATATTTAATGTCTAACGAATTCGTGTTATCCGTCGTCACGCGTAATATTTATTATTTAGTTGTCTATATGAATTCGCAATTGTAAGGAATCTGTTGCACTTAAGTATAGGCATGGCGTTATACATTTTGTTGTGTAGCGTGTTGCATATACTTAAGCTATCTATTTCTGTAATTCTTAAGCTAGGCAACCAATAACTTTTAATTAGTTTATAGGTTGATTCCTGTAACCTACTGACGATCGGTAACACAGATTTATTTCTTCACAATAGTTTTTGGCTTAGATTTTGTCTTCCGGTAGCCTGTCGCTTTTCACGTGTAGTTTGCTCGAACTCTTGGCAATTTATTAAGTGGTATTTTTACGTGCTCGTTGCGATTTTTGAAACAAGTATTTCATCATTTTGGGATATATTCGCATCGTTATATTTTCGATTTTCCATTTATGTTTGGATGAGTGCATATTGTTATGGTATTGGAAATCGATTGTCTTCATTGGAAGGATCTATACGTAAAAGCCATTTTTGCCAAATTTACACGAGGCCAAGGACATCCAAGGTCAACAACATTTAAGAAAACCCTCCGAAACGAGGGTTCTTTTTTTTCCACCTACGGTTTCGCCTAGGATTTCGTAGTTTTTCCTACATTTTTTTTTGTCTCTCCTGATAACGAATAACTTTTTTTCTACTGGTCTACACGTACTTATGTTACTTCTCCTTGCTGGACTGGAATTTCTTTTTTGTGGAGGAGCCATCCATTTTCTGGGTTAATTGATAGGCTGGAAGTTGCCCATTCCTGAAATTTGAGCCGAAGCTGAAGCCCTGCTGCCTGCAGTTTGTATCCTTCTTACGCCATACGTATATTGATTTTTTTTTTTTTTTTTTTTTTTTTTTGAAAATTATTGGCTTCGAGCTTATGGAAAGCTCACACACCACAAACTGTTATTGATTTTTTTTTAAAATATATTGTATATTTTGCTTAAAAAATTTTACCACTGTACCTATATATATATATATATTTAAATTTTGCTAAACATCATATGAAAATATTCTGTCAACTAATTAAAACATCTATGATATTTGTTGGGGGTTTAAGCACTTACGTAAGATGCGTATACCCAGTTAGATACATTTTTTTTAGTGTTGAATTTGTCTGTCATACCATACTCTACGTTATTGTACTGTTGAATGTTATAAAGTTACTTCGTTTATTGTTATTAAAAGATAAAACTGAATTTTAATTTTTCATTATCGTCTCGCTAAGTAATTTATTTAGTAAATTTAAGGTTACATTGTACTTGAGCTGGTATTTGGAGTGAAAAAAATTTACTTGGCGCCCTGATACATCAAAGTAATTTAGAACCCCGACCATCTCCACTGTCAGTCGGCCGGCAAATACCGTTAGTCAACAGACGACGACCAACTAGTTACGTCAGATTGTAATTTTAAAATTTGACGTAGCACATTTTGACATAGTTTGATATTTTTGTTAATATTGAGTTAATTTTTTGATTAAATGTAGTATACACTACAACAGGCCACGATGTTCTAATTGGGTTAAGCCAAATCTAAAATAATCTGTCGCACCCAAGCACATAATTAAAGTGGCTAAATATAGTACCACAAATGTCTTACTTTACCTTCTACATACCTTTTTAAATTCATGTTATTTATATATCTGCGATACCTTGCTGCCGCCATTTCGATTTATTTTATGTCTTTAGGACAATATCTGAAAAATTGAGTATTTCACCGTTATGCTACACTCGAAATTATTTATCTACTTTTTCTTTATTAACAATAATTATTTAACTTTGCCTTTATTGTCTTATGTAACGATTTATCGTTTCCCTACCTATTTTTTATATATATATTTCTCAACGCTGCGGGAACTAAAAGTGGTCTCCACTTATTTTAATGTTTGCCTTGGGGAATAATTTTTATAGGGATTACTGGTTTTTCTATTCGGTTAAAGTCAGACTTTGTCACTATTTGAAACAAATACTTTCTGAGAGTGTAATACTAGAAATTTTGTATTTAAATTCACTTTTAATTTTTAACTCATTTTTATTTGTATTAAACTCAAAATTCATATTTAGGAATTTTAAAAATAATCTGTATCTTGAGTTTTCCTCCTAATGCTGAGGTTATTTTTCTGTGCCTTTTTTTTATTAATAAACCATTTATCTTAATCCTCCTTCAGGGGAAATTCATTTTCTTAATACTTAGCTTTCTGCTAGTATTAATTTTTGTAAAGGCCTGGAAACCTGTCAGAGATTCTTAAAATACTGGTTAATACAAATTTTACGTTGCATAAAACTGCCTCGTATTCTGTTTTTGTTCACATGTACCCATGGACCTCGGAATTTCCATCAGGAATCTACCGTCAGGATCTTGTCAGCTGATACGATACTAAGCCACCCGGATACCGGAAATACAACCCCTGGACTTTGTAAGCTAAATCCTTTTCTGATATTTTTAGAAGTGTATGTCAGCAGAAACAGAGGCGGCAATGCAACCCCTCTGGCAGATTTCCTGGTAGTTTTTATACTTCTATGTTTGTCATTTCCGTCAAAATTTAAAGTATTCACTTTGTTACATTTTAGTAAATTTTACCATCTAACTTGTACTAAGCTTGTAAACTATTAATTCTAACTTAAATTAACCTAATTTTTTATTGCATAGACTTAGGCTTCACCTGAAGTACTATTTTAATTTTTAATTGTTCATAACATTTGTATATACGAATCAATTGGAATAAATTTGTTATTGTTTTAACTTGTCGTTTTTTTATTTGGAGAAATATTCACACTCTGTTTTGATTCTATTTTACCAATTTCCTATCTTGCAAATTATTTGTTGATAATTTTATTTGTTTCTCGGCTAGAGAAGCTGGCGACCACATAAAACAGAAACATTAAAGAGGCCTTGAGTGTTTTATTTATATAGCAAAAAAAATTGTTTTATAATACCGACCACGACCCCACCGATTGAAGCTGAGCAGCCAACGGCACCCCAAAAATCTTTTGTCCTTGTAGCAGCTTATTTTTTTTAATACAAAATATTCATATATTTTTGTTCAAAAGATTTGTGTTGTTGCAGGATAGACGTACCTACTAAAACCTCTCCCCATCTCGATTATCTCACTGGAACCGCTTTTCGCATGACTTCGGTGAGACAGCTGTCCTCAATACTTCATCTCATTTCATATCCCCCTTTGCTCTCGATAATATGCCTTATTGCTTTACTGCTCCTCTTTTGAAACAAGATCTCTCATCATATTCTCTGCGTTGAACGGTCTTCCTGTCTGACGGGCCTCGTCCCACTGGGGACATACAAAGAGTGTGTATTCCACATCGTGTTGCCTTCCGCAGTAGTTACACGAGTCAGTATCAGTCTTCTGCCGATCATATAGGTACTTTTTAAAGCAGCCATGCCCGGAAAGGGCTTGCGTCAGAAAATAATCCACCTCCCCATACGGTCGTTCGATCCATGTCCACCGTCCTTTGGTTCCGTCTCCCCACTTCTCTTGCCACCTCCTCATGAGGGTTACTCTTGCTGTTTGCTCATCTACCCTTGTGTATTTTTCCCAGCGTTCTTTTATCAGGAACCCTATAGGTGGAACTCCCGCTATCACCCCCACTCCGTCTGTGAAAACAGTTCTGTATGTAGAACATATCCTGATATTAACTTTCTGCTATGTACTGGCCAGTTTTTTGAGAAGTTTTTGGTGTCTCGAGATAGTTTGCCAAATAGGAGCGGCGTACAGCATTTGAGAATATATCACACTCGACGTATCGAGTAGCGCTAGGCCCTCCTACGTTCGGCATGATGGTGGCAAGAGTTGTAGTGGTCCTTTCCGCTTTCTGCACAGTTTTGCTTACGTGTTCAGCGAACGTAAGCTTGGTGTCCAGCCATACTCCCAGATATTTTATTGTCCTCAACAGTGTTACTGTCACGTCTTGCACACTACAATCAATCGGGGCTATCTTCCTCCTTATCGTTAGGAGGGCGGCCCCAGACTTCTCCGGTGCCAGCTGGAGCCCTCTATCCTACAGCCAGTTGGAGACTCATTAGAGAGCGATGTTTGCCGTGCTCATAAGTAATACCTCCCCTTTAGCGACCATCATCATGGCCACATCGCCCGCGAATCCTATCAGGGTACGCCTTCCGGCTACTCCATCCTCAACAGTTCATCGTACATTACATTCTACAAGGTTGGGCCCAGTACTGAGCCTTGTGGTACGCCGCTGTTAATTCGCCTTGTTTTATAGTTTCCTTGTGCCTCTAGGATGATCTCTCTCCCTGATAAGTACGACGCTATTAGGTTTATAAGACTTTCCTCGACTTCCCTTCTTCTCAGCTGGTTTAGTATCTCCTGCCAAGATGCACTATTAAATGCATTCCTGACATCTAGGGTTATAATCGCAGTTAATCCCCGATGAGGGCAGGAGTGGTTGTCCTGTACCTCGCGCGCTATCGTCAGTACTTCTCTGATGGCGTCCACTGTTTGACGCTCTTCTATGAAGCCATATTGTTGTTCCGACAGGTCGCCGGTGCGTATGAGTTCACCGTTCAAGCCACCCAATATCAGGTATTCGTAGAGCTTTCCTTCCACATCCAATAGATATCAGCCTATAGGAAGCCGGATTGTCAATAGGTATGTCTCCTTTTCTTCCATTCAATTCTGACGGGAAGATTGCTCTACTTGCCAAGTTATTGTAGACTACCAATACGTATTCGGGCTTATTCTTAGCGAATTCTTTAATTATCTCTGGTAGAATGTTTTCAGGTCCGCGTGCCTTATTTACTTCAATTTTACTACACGCCACACTTAATTCTTCTATACTAAAATTGGTAAATATCGTATTTATATCACAGTCAAATATCACTTGCTCGTGCACTGGGAAGAGATGGTCTATGATCTCTTCCACGGTTTTCATGGTCATTTGTAGTCTGGACGGGAAGCCGATCATCTTTGTCATGACGATATTATAGCCTACCTCCTAGATATCACAGTCTACTACATCACAGAGCTTTTTCCAGCTCGTCCTTTTGGCTTCCTTAATCTTTTTCTGGAGTCTTCTCTTTATTTCTTTGTATTCCTCCCATAGGTGTCTGGTTTCTGCAGGCGTATGTTACGTGGCATATGTCCATTTAACAATTTTATATAATAACTAGTATTTTTTTATATTTAGCACGATCTGTATGGCATTTATTTTCCTTGTATAACTGCTAAATCATTTCACATTGTTTTATGTACATATTTTTATAACTTAGGAACTCAGTCATGTTTTTTAACACTGTTATGCATCTCCGTTCTTGAATAGCACTTCAGGAAACAATTATCGATTTTTAAGTCTACAAGACATATACCTATATTTCAATGTTTATATTTTGTTTACTATGTAAGTACATGTGGTTATCTTTCTTACCTTTATCTTTCTAATTAACCTGTTATATAGTATATCCTACAAGATGTAATATATTTGCTGAATTCTTACAAAACGGTTTGTATACGTCTTACTATTTATTACGACAGTTGGTTAGTAGGTTAAAATTTGCAATAAATGACATTATTTACCCATACCCGCTTATATAGACTTACGATTCCCTTTATCGATTCTGTAATTTGCTTGAGCTAGGGAATTTACCTAAGAAGACCTGCATGTTGTTCGCTTAACTCACCAATTGACAGATGGCCATACCTGTACCATTTTCAACATTTTACAGCTTTCCATTTAATTAGTAAAAGTATGTTTTTCAAGTTTGTGTATTGGTATTATTTTGCAGAAAGTGGGATAAAAAGTTTACCTTATTAATTAAATTCACTAAACTAAACAGAAATCTGTCATTTATGCGATACATTTGAAAAGGGTAAGTTTCACAACTCTTACGAATACTCCGGATCTGCGACTCTTTGCTCCAGCTTAAACCAGCTAGTCGTCCGCGCATATGTTGCCTCAATTCTTTCCCAGAAATATACAGGGTTACTGGTAATTCGATACATTCCTTTGGAGATGTGATGGGGCATGATCTAAGAAGTAAATTTAGCCCTAACATATATTATGCAAAACTCAATAGTTTTTGAGATATTTCATTTTTTTTGTTTTTCTCAAAAAGTAGATCTTAATGTCCTAAAAGTTAATTTTCGAAAAATCTATTTGACATTTTTAATTTTTGGATTACTTGTCCAATATTATAGATATCCGTTTGGAATGAAAAATATCTGGAAACATTTCGATCATGTCTGAAATAAAAACTTAAAATTTTTTTTTTTTTTAAATCAGCTATGAAATTTACCTATTAGGTTTTTTCAAAAAAAATATTAACGTAACACGCGTATAAATTATTATAAAAACTGCCTTATTTCAATAGCTATCTAACAAGGAAATGTTCAATGTACCCTTAATAGTTCTAAGAAAATACTAGTAAAAATAACAGAAGTAGTACGAATTTTATTTTTAGATAAACAGTAAAAAACATTTTAAAAGTAGAGTTTAATTCTTCATTAATTTCAAAGTTGTACTTTATTTTTTATATGTCTTGCTCAAAATGGGAGCCCCTATTCCGTATACAGACACGGCAGCGTCTTCTTATTTCCGTCCTTGTTACTCTGGTTGTCAGATTATGCCTTATGTGTTGGGCAGCATGGACTATCATTTGTCTAAGGTTTTCTATAGTATTGACTGGTGTGGCATAGACCATCTCCTTCATATGACCCCATACCTAATAATCAAGGGGTGTTAAGTCAGGGCTTCGCGCTGGCCAAGGTATTGGGCCCGCTCTTCCAATCCAACGGTTAGGGAAACGTTGATCAAGTAACTGTCGTACTGTCAGCCGATAATGTGCTGGACAACCGTCGTTCTGAAACATCATTCGCTGTCTGACGGCGAGAGGAACATCTTCTAAAATCACCGCCAGATCATTTCTTAAAAAAATTTCATAGATTTCCCCATTTAAATTTTGAGGAAGAAAGTGTGGCCCTATTAAATAGTGGCCAATGACTCCCATCCACACATTAATAGAAAACTTCATTTGGAAACTAGTTTCACGTGTTAACTTGGGATTTTCCTCTGCTCAATAATGTAGGTTGTGGAAATTTGTTATACCCTCGCGATTAAATTTCGACTCGTCCGTCCATAAAATACTTGTTAAAAAATTTGCACTTTCTGCATCTGAATTTAACATAAAGCGGCAGAATTCCACTCTCCTTCCAGGATCACCTTCCTCCAAGCCTTGGACAGGGGTATAGTGGTAAGGATAACATCCAACTCTACGTATCGTAGACCAAACTTTCCATTGTGACGCTCCGGTTAGTCTTGCGACTTTATTAGTTGAAATAGTTGGGTCTTCCTCAAAATACCTCAATATTTCTTCCTCATCATCTGGTTCATAAACGGGAGGAGCACCAGCGTCACTTCTTCTACATTTTACGGAGCCAGTTTCAGCGATATTTGGATATGCCGTACTGAATACACGTGCGTTTGGTAAGCGGCGGTTAGGGTACCAAAGACCATATTCTCGGCGAGCTTCAGCAGCGTTGCCGCCACAGTATCCATAGACAAACAAGATATCAGCGTATTCTGCGTTGGCATACGCGGCCATGGCACAGAAAATACAATAACAACAACTAATAACAACAACTACGAGCAATATCAAAATCTTCGATAACTAATTTAACAAGACCAACAAACTTAAAGGACACGGAGATAAGAATATCAGTTAATGACATACATGCACAAAGTCAAGGACTGAATGACTTAAATGAAAATGAACGATTAATCGTTTAATAAATTCCGCCACCAGCATTATCTTTACTAATTTTTTATTAGAACTATCAAGGGTACATTAAACATTTCTACCTAGTTAGATAGCTATTGAAATAAGGAAGTTTTTATAATAATTTGTACGCGTGCTACATTAATATTTTTTTGAAAAACCTAATAGGTAAATTTCATAACTGATTTAAAAAAAAATTTTTTTACAAGTTTTTATCTTAAATGTTCACATGATCGAAATGTTTCCGGATATTTTTCATTCCAAACGGATATCTATAATATTGGACAAGTAATCCAGTAAAAAAAAAATTTTAAATGTCAAGCAGATTTTTCGGAAATTAACTTTTAAGACATTAAGATCTACTTTTTTGAGAAAAACAAAAAAATTGAAATATCTCAAAAACTATTGAGTTTTGAATAATGTATGTTAGGGCTAGATTTACTCCTTAGCTCATGCCCCATCACATCTCCAAAGGAATGTATCGAATTACCAGTAACCCTGTATAATAAGGGAAAGGAGGTTACACGTACTACCTCTTGCACTCCTGGCATAGGCTCTTATTTTTTTAAGACACTCCCTACGGAGCTCGGTTACGTCTGCGTTCCACCAGTATACCGGTTTGCCTCCAGGGTTAGTTTTCCTTGCAGGCATCGTTTGGTCGCATATCCAGCTCAGAGCATGTGAGAAATCTTGTGCCTCAACTTCTTCCTGGCTCATTTCCGCTTCTGTTAGCACTTGTAAGAGTTTTGTTTTGTCACCTTTTACACCTGCCGTCCTTCTTTCTTTGCTCTTTCCCGATCCGGCGTTCCTACCCTGTCCTGTCTTTTCCTATCCTATCTTATCTTACCCTATCCTACCCTAACCTATCCTACCTTTTCCTACCCTAATCTCACCTACTCTACCATACTCTGAACTACCCTACCCTGCTCTACCCTATAGTATACTATACTATACTATTTTATTATATTCTATTTTATGCTTCTGGAGCAACATAATATTTAGTTTGAATCTAAGAAATGACATATTCCCTTTGATTAGCACAGCGCCCTAGAAAACTTAATTTTTCATTCACGCAAAAATGAGTATCTAAAATTATGTTTATTATGTGTTCATTAAGATATCAACTCAACCCTCAAATATATTATAAAATGTATGAATCTGTCCACTGATTCGATATGAAATTTAATTTATCAAGATAATTTGAACTGACAGATTGGAACATGCCGAAGCACTTAACTAAAGTGGATCAAGATTGCTGACGAGCCAGAAAACAGGTGATTAGTATGTTGGGCTGTAGATTTAATGTACACGTCAACGTCAATTACAGAAGTCACTTAATAACAATATGATTGCTACGATCATTGGACGTGTCATTTTATTACTACAGTTTAAGATTAGTTTCGAACAGAATTATTTATTAATACTTAATCAATAAATACAGGGGGTCCTGAAGTACCAGTTTGTATCGCTATCAGAGTTTTCTGACGTCAAAAGATGTTGATTAAATTACGATTTGTTTTGTTCAGCTGCAAGAGGTTTCAACCTTTTCTTGGAGAAATATATATATTTTTAAAATAACTCATGAATATAATATGGTTCGAGTAAAATGTATTGCGAAAATATTTCCATAATCATTTTAGACTAGTTACGTATCGGTGCATAATTATGGAAAATTTTGTGGATTAAATTTTTTTATCTGACAGTGTTCAGGATGAAATCCTCCCTCATTAGAGAGTCCATGTCGACGACCCGAAATGATTAGATAAATTTTACGTACAAATAGTAATAAAAACGTATGTTTTTTATTCGGTCTTGTAGAAAATGGATGTAATTTGACTGCTGCATCATTTCAATCCCCCTATAAGATGAATAATTTTCAGGATATAAAGAAATCGTATACTTTAAATAAACAAAAACTAAAATTCAATCTGTTTTTATTTCGTTTATCGACCGGTATTATAGCTCAATGGTCTAGAGAATGTCGTGTGACGATTATGTTTAATTATTAATTAACTGTTTAGGATGTACTGAGTTGGATTCCTAGCTCCGACGTTACCAACCTCGATGGGTAATGAATGTATTTCCAATTTCATAAGAGAAACCCCCTTCAGGACGGCCTTGGCTTTAGATTTAGGGATTGTCGAGCCTGTCTAAAGTTTAATCCTTGTAGCATTTAAAGTTTTCGGATACGACGAGTTGTATTTCAGGTATAAACATCGTGTGTCACCGAATGGAAGAGGTTGTGCACATAATCTTGAGTCGTTTGGTGCCCTTTAGATTCACAGAACATTTTGTATAAAATAGGCTCAATTTCAATTCAAAACAAATTTATTTTTAATTAAAATTACAAGTATGGCTTCGCTAGCGTACGTCTCGGGACCAGTCGATCTACCGCGACGTGAGTCGTCGCGGCGGGTGAAAGGCAGGACGGGGTGCATCTGGTTTGGGGATTAAAAACAATTTTTAAAAGGCAACACCTCTCGCCGCGCAGGACGAATTAAAGTCCTTAATCTAACTTAAAATATTCCTCGCTGAAGAATTTAAAAACACATTAACACTATAAACGCTTTTTGACAAAACACTTAGAAATTTTAGTAGTTGATGCGGGAAAAGGGAACTAGGCAAAAAACTCGCTTCAGACAACTACCGTAGGGCATCCCGGACGTCAGTATATAATTGAAAAAGTTAAGATTGAAGTAATTTTGAGTTTCTTATTAGATTCTGGAAGGGGTGATGAAGAATAATTTTGAAACAAACACAAACAAACGTAAACGAAAAGGGGGACAGAAAAGGGTTACAGATTTAAAGTTTGTAGAATAGAAAAGTTGAATAAACGAAGTTCTGGTAGAGGAAAGGTTGGCTACAGAGGTTGCCGGAAAATTGGCAGCGCCTGCTATTTTAATTTGTGTTTGATCCGAAAGGGGGCATTATGCTCTCCAATTATTGTAATGTTGCGAGTTAGCGGACTAACCTCCAGTTTGAAAGCGTATAATTTTTTCGATATTTCCTGGACGTAGTCCGCTATTGGGGTTATGTCGTTACAGCAGAGGTATATCTGCTAGAAATGAAGCACATAAATTTGTGTTCTACTTTGAGTTGTTTAAATGTCGTGAGTGATATGCTGCACACCGGTTCTGCGTATGTGATTGCCGGCCTGATCACCATGGTATATATTAATTTTTTATTTTGTCTGTTGAGTCTGCTGACCCTGACCAGAAGCGGATACAGACTCCTGGACATGGAGTAGACTGCCCGTACAGTTTCGTTAATGTGGGTATTAAACGTCAATCTTTTGTCCAGTCTGACTCCTAGTACTTTACGGAATTTGGTTCCCTCTATCAAAATTGGCGTTAGAATTTTGTTTGCAGTAAAACGACGCGTGAAGAGTATTCCTCCCGACTTCTCGCCGTTTACCCGAATCTTCCACCGGTCGTAATACGCCGTGGCATGGGCATGTTTGCTGCTTGAGCGTTATGGGAGTGAGGATACATGGCCGTGTCGTTGGCGTACTTGGCCACCTTAGTATTCAGGAACTCCGAAAAATCAATCAAACAAATTTTATGAAAGTTAATGCATAATATTTCCTCCCCGGAGACTACCTTGCGAACGACCGTGCAACCACGGTGGCAGGTTGCATGGCAAGGCGGGGCGGGGCGGCTCCGGTTCGGCTAAAATAAAATGAGTAGAGAACCTGATTCCTTTCGTTAAAAACAAATCAAAAAAGACAATATAATTAAAAGCATTTTAAAAATAAAATTTAACAAAGCTGAAAAACTAAAACTCAAAACTATCGCACTGCACTGAACTAATTTTGTTACTGGCCCAGGTACCCAAATCTAAAACGGGGAACTTTCATCGAAATGAGGTACTGCAAGGCTGCCTAAACTGTGGTTTATCGAAATATTGATTTTCGTAGAAACTTTGTAGTGAAACTAATTTTGAGTGAAAAAATCCACAAAAGGGAACGATAACAAGAACAGGGACAAAAAACGCACAAAAAGAGACCAAGAACACGAAACAAAATTGACAAAGTGAAAGGAAGAGAGGGACAGGAAAGATTTAAAGATACGAGAGGTATGAAATATCAGTAAAGGCGGATAGGGTAAGCGGAAGTTATAGTAGGTGAAGTTTTGGCTATAGTGGTTGCCGGAAAACTGGTAACGTCTGATATGTTAGGGTGTGTTTGATCCGAAATGGTGCATTATGCTGTCTAATTTTGCGGTAAGCGCACTATTTCCCAGTTGGAATGAGTAGGATTTTTGGAAGATTTCCTGGACGTAGTCCGCTACTGGGGTTATGTCGTTGCAACGTGCGTAAAAATCTCTGAGGGAGGTGTACCTTTCAGAGTTCGAAATGAGGCGCATAAATTTGTGCTCAAGCACTTTTAATTTTCTCATTGTCATGGCCGGTATGCTGCACCCCACCGGCGCCGTGTATGTGATGGACGGCCTGAACACCATCGTGTACAACATCTTTTTGTTTTGTCTATTAAGTCTGCTACCTCTGACAATCAGCGGATACAGACTTCTGGACAGGAAGTAGACCGTTCGTACAGTTTCATTTATGTGCGTATTGAACGTAAGTCTCTGGTTTAGTCTAACTTCCTAGATACTTCGCGCAGCGTTTTGTTAGAATTTGATGCCCCCTGACCGAAGTAGGTGCCAAAATTCTGTTCTCGATGAACCGGCGCGTGACGACTATCGCTGCCGACTTCTCAGCGTTTACCCGAATCTTCCACCGGTTGTGATACGCGTCGGCGTACTTGGCCAGCTTGATATTAGGGAACTCCGGAAAATCGTAGATATACAAGTTGTACAGTTTGGTGATAGACACGGCCCCTGCGGGACTCCTGCGCCAATATCCCACTGTGATGACAGTTTATTACTCACTCGAACCTACAGGGATCTGCCCGTCAAGAACGAGTAAATGAGTTTGATGATGTACGTCGGAAAGTTATTGTCGTGCTCTTGTATAGTAAAACTGGCGTCCAGACGGTGTCAAACGCCTTCTCAATATCACCATGGCGGTGCTCTTCCCGAGGTTGTATGACGTCGTTAACTATCCTGACGACCTGTTGCACCGTACTCCTGCTCTTTCTGAAGCCGAACTGGTACTCATCGTCGATGCGAAGCTCCTGGGCAGCGTTTAGTCTGACCAGGATGAGCTTCTCCACCAACATGGAGATCGCCGACAGTAGCGATATGGGGCGATAGCTGCCGGCGAGCTTCGCGTTTTTGTTTGATTTGAGGATGGGCACGACGACGGCGCACTTCTATTGGCTGGGCCAATGCTGCATTCGTAGGATTGCATTAACATTGTACGTCAACTGCACAATACCTTTCCTCGGGAGATATTTGAGCAGTTTGTTCGTCTTTTCCCGGGGCTTTGTTATTAGGTAGTTTTTGACAAATTCTGCAACTTCCCAGGGTTTGGTCATGAGCTTGAGGAATTCCCGTCGCGTAATTTCTGTATCATGATCAATAATCTGGTTAATGTCATTTTCTATGCGGTCGTGTTCCAAATTATTTGGTATGTTATTGTTATATATGTTTTCGAAATGGTCGGCTAGGTCATTCGCTTTTTGCGCGTCAGTCTGCGCTGTCCGTTCGTTCACGCGTGTCAGCGCAGGTATGGCCTCCCGCGTATTTTTCAAGACTCCGTTAGCTTCCACAGCGAGTTGTCCTGAGGATTTAGCGCTGCCAGTTTGTCCCCCCATTTTTGTTTTTTGCAGTGATCATGGAAGTTCTGATCTGCCCTTGCAACCTGGTCATTCCTATCTTGGCGTTGACATCGCGTTTTCGCTGCCAAAGCCGTCTCAGTCTATTTTTCTCTCGTATGTTTCGTAAGACCGCTACGTCCAATTGGTCCCTGTATGGGTTTACTGTTATTGTAGTGGCAACAGTCTACTTGGCATCCTGCAGTAT
This sequence comes from Leptura quadrifasciata, assembly GCA_963675555.1. Lineage (NCBI taxonomy): Eukaryota > Metazoa > Arthropoda > Insecta > Coleoptera > Cerambycidae > Leptura > Leptura quadrifasciata. The sequence continues at coordinate 155,547,784 of OY776673.1, forward strand.
CCTTGTGAACTTTGTCACTACATTTTCCAGCTCGGCGGGTGTATCGATGGTATTGTGCAGTGTTAGGTTAGTGTTAACGTGTGTTTTGTAGAGGTGCCAGTTGGCACCTCTAAAAGTAGTGATTTTTCGTGTAATGTTTTCCTGTGACACATTCAATTCCAAGAGGAGTGGATTTTGGTCAGACGTGAGCTCCTCCAGCGCCACTGGCGGCGAAGTTTCTCACGCCCTTGTTGACCACTACGTCAAGGATTGTTGACGTTGTACCATTATCCGCAAAATGCGTGAGATCGTCCGGATACTGCAGGATGACATTATGACTATTTACATAGTCAAATAGAGTGTTGCTGTTTGCATTATTACGATGGCAGTTCCAGTTACGATGTCTAGAGTCCGCATGCAGCGCGGACTTGTGTTCAATAAATTCTCCAGACAGCCCGCTGTGAAGCTATTCGCTGGTCTGTTGTACGCGGCAATGATGCTCACGCCGCCCTCCAGCGTCACACACATATTCTTTACAGATGTATTCCGTATAGAATGGTACGTGTGCGAGATATCGGCCTTTATGAGCACGGCCACCCCTCCGCCTCTGTTAATGTCGGCCCTATCTTTTCTTAGTACAGTGTATACTGTACTACAAGCCCGAGGGTATCCTCGGACTTGCAACTTGCCACCTCTTGTAAGTATGGTCTCATTTACAAGCATAATGTCGATTTTGTGCCTCAGTATGTAGTTAATAAGGAAAGGGATTTTGGAACTCCGAAAAATCGGAGACGTACAAATTATTTAGTTTAGGTGACAGGCACGACCCTTGGGGAACTCCCGCGCGAATGTCCCGACGTGTTGAGAGTTTATTGTTCACTCGAACTTGTAGAGATCTACCTGTCAAGAATGAGTGAAACAGTTTGACGGTGTAGGTCAGGAAGTTGTAGTTGCGCATTTTGTAGAGTAGACCCGAGATCCAGACGGTATTGAAGGCCTTCTCAATATCGAGGAGCACTTCCGAAGTTGTATTGCACAGTGACGTCGCTAACTATCCTAATTATCAGCTGCACCCTTCCTGATGCCGGATTGGGACTCATCATCAATGTGAAGCTCATCCTGAGCATCATTTAGTCTGATCAAGATGAGTTTCTCCTCCAATTTGGAGAGATCACTAACAATAACGAGATTGGCCGATAACTGCCGGCGAGCTTCGCGTTCTTGTTCTGTTTGGGCACGACCACGGCGCATTTACATTGGCTCGGCTAGTGCTGTAATCACAGGATAGCGTTAACGATATACGTTAGCTGCACAATAGCCTTCCTCGGAAGATACTTGGGCAGCTTGTATTCGATGTCGTCTTTCCCCGGAGCTTTATTTTTTGGTAGCGTCTTGACAATTTTTGCCACTGAATTACACGTTATAGCCAATAACTTGATTAATGTCGTTTTCTATGTGATCGTGTTCTAAATTATTCGAAGCGTTAATGTTGTATATCTGTTCAAAGTGTTTCGTTAAGTCTTTTGCTTTTTGCGTGTCTGTCCGTTCGCGCATGTCAGTGTAGGTATTCCGCATGGCCCTCGTCAGCTTCCACAACAAGTTGTCTTGAGGATTCAAGGCTTCCAGTTTGCGCCTTTTTCTCTGGTTTCTTGCAGTGTTAATGGTAGTCCTGATCCGCCCTTGCGACCTGCCCTTCTCGACCTTGGCGTCGGCATTGCGATTTCGCTTCCAAAGCCGTCGCAGTTGATTTATCTCTTTGATGTCTTATAGGACCGCTTCGTCAAGTCGGTCTTTGTATGAATTTATCATTATGGCAGTGGCGACACTCCCCTTGGCGCACTGCAATACCCTCGTAAATTTCTCCACGGCATTTTTCAACTCGGCGGTGAAAGCGATAGTGTTCGTGGTCTGTAAATTTGTGTTAATGCGTCTCTTATAAAGGCGCCAGTCAGCGTCTCTATAAGAAGTAATTTTACGTGTTATGTCTTCCCTTGGCATATCATCCAATTCCAGAAGAATTGTATTGTGGTCAGACGTGGATTGTTCTAACACTTCAAGTGGCGTAGAATTTCTCACATCCTTGTTGACCACTGTGTCAAGGGTGGTTGGCGTTGTACCGTTATTCGGAAAATGCGTGGGATCGTCCGGATACTACAGCACGATATTATGACTATTGACATAGTCAAACAGGGTGTTGTCGTTGGCGTTGTTTCAATGGCAGTTCCAGTTGCGATGCCTAGCTCAATTTTAAAATTATGTTCAACATTTTTTACTGGATGGAAAGAAAACAGCCTTTGAATTCCTCACTAAATGTTGAAATTATAAATTGTTAGTATACAAAAAAAATGTAGTGTAAAACTGAGTCATAAACAAAAAACTCTTGTGGGATACGATTTATTTAACTTATTCACCACCAATTAAAATTGTGCAGTTATGTTAGTTATTCAAATCAATCAAATAAGTAGTTGATGAATAAAAAATCTGAAACCAAAGTGCTAAAATACTCTAATATGTACATTTTGTTGAAGCCAGCTAATTAACTCGCGGGCAATATGTTTCAGAATATCATTTTCTATATTAATTCATAATAGTTAACGATTTTATCTTAAAAGAAAACTCAATTTTTAAAGTGACAAATACTCTCTCACAGACTAGTTGTGGCTAGATAGAATACTTAAATAAATATAAAATTTCATGTTGTAAGTGCAATGTACCTACACAATCTAAACATGCATTGACAGATTTATTTATGCGTAGATGGCTTCTAGCTTGAACAGAACTAATTATGGAATATCTGGGAATTCTTTTTAATGTCAAGTTTTACAGAAAAAAAAGTAAAACAGCCAGCAGGCGCCATCTAGCGGTCCAGTGTCTGTTGCAATCGAAAAATACATGTCGCTATTCTGAAAATACCGGGATGTACTATAGTCAAAGGATTCTCATGTCGGTCGTCGCATACCTACCTTGCACTGACGAGAGCCAACAGCTCGAAACTGCAGTCTGCAAGTGGTGTGTGACGACTGGCAAGGGAGCTCCTTTAAGTAGGATCAGTCTTTCGGCTGGTGTTTGTTGCAATCGAAGCATTAGCGTTTTGATGGTAATATGCAATTATTACACTTAACGCGCCAGATTTGTAACTTTGGTTGCAGTCTGGTTACTTTCCTTATAGTAAAATAAGGATTTATAGAGGAGTTTGCGACTAAAAATATTATGTTTAATATTCCGCCCTCTAAAAGCACATTTGAATTATTAACATTGTTTCACTTTGTGATTTGGCCCCAAAGGTAGTGACGACATAGTGAGTATATAGTTTAAACTTCACAGCCGGTAAATTTTATTTTACTTTGTAAATACACCATCCACCATTACAACAATTATCACTTACAGGATGGATGGTTTATTAGTCTATATTTTTGTGCTGGTCAATGTTAAGGGCCTTTCGATTTCCTTAAATAACTGTATATTGCTGTAAACGTTTGCTCATATTTTAAAAATTTAAAGCTTCCGAAATTTATTAATTTTTTGGAAGTCCTAAATCGACGGATTTTTATTCATTGTGTTGTATTCGTATGTGACACATTCGAATATTATTGAAAAACTGTTGTCTAAAAACTGCTTAAATCGAACATTTGTGTAGAACGCTTGAATCATCGGCCGGCGTTAGGTATACTTGTTGCAAAATGGCTTACGATGAGATAACTAAAGAAGACCAGTCTGAGAATAAATTGAATAAATTATATAAATGTTATGGAGGTATCATCAGCAAATTCAATGACATCATGATCTATGGTTGTAAGTAATTCATTGTGGTACAGAATGTATAGTAAAGAGCCCAGTATAGACTTGTGAGACATTCTATACGAATACGATTTGCTCTTCATTTGATTTTATATTTTACCAGTTAGTCTGTGCTTCTTTACCACTCTTATTATTGCCAATGGTACTCCTCGTAACCCATAGTTTTGTAATTTATGTATTGGAACATCATGATTCACACTGTCAAATGCCTTTGACAGCATAAACAGATTACAGGAGTATTCTTCTATTACTGTTTAATGACTACAATAATTTACATAATACTTTATAAATGGCTCCAGTTGTTGTTTTACCTTTTCGAAAGTCATTTTGTGCGTCTGATAGTAGTTCAAAATTTTCAAAGAATCATTCTTTTTAAATTATTTTTTCAAAAATGTACTAATATTTGATAGTTTTTAACTGTTTTTCGTCTTTTTTATATATGGCTTTGACATCTGCGTTTTTAAGCTTACCAAGAAATATTCCCTTACTAAATATGTAATTTTTTATTATGGCCATTTTTGACAGTTCATTTCCCGTGTTTAATTTCCCCTCACCGACTGATTTAAAAAAATTGAATTTCATAAGGACATTGTATAATTAATTTTGATCTGTGGGTTTTAAGTATAATTCTTTCTGTTCTTTAAATATTTTTGACATCAATATTTTTAAAGAAAGTGAATTAGTGCCTTATACCTCAAAGAGAAACAACAATGCAGCTACGGACACATGTTTCGGAGTTGTTGTGTTTGCCAGGTGGAAATAGTTCTATACACATAGAGCTCTCATTTGAGGCCCAAAATGTGGCACATGAAGTATGAAAGTACAAACGGAGTACTGTGTACTGTACTTTACTACCTTTATTAGTTTTGCTCAACTATATGATATATTCGCTAAGCTACGCTACGCTGATGAGGAGCAACAACTCCAAAACACGTGTCTGTAGCTGCATTGTTGTTTCTCTTTGAAGTATAAAAGGCACTAACTTACCTAACTGATTATTTAACCTCATATATTTAATCTCAAATTCCCTTCATCTTTTATCAATATTTTTATTTAGTTAATTACACTGATTTATAAAAAAATTGTTACTTTTATTTAGTAGTTAAGATAGACTGATATTTTTTTATTGTCCTCCCCGTTCATTTATTTACTATAACCCTAAGAGCCTTGTTTTTATTAGATGATCACATAATAGATAACAGATTGATTTGATTTGATAATCTTTTTGCTTCTTTTACCAGCTTTTAAAAAATGTTTGCATGTCGTTTGTAATGTTCCTTGCTTATACTCGCCATATCGTTTTTTACATAACATTATATTTACAGTGGATAAGTTTTCATTGAAATACACAGGATATCATATATCCAAATTAATATTTAAAATAAATCATGTTTAAAATTAATTTGCTTATGGCACTTCAGATAATAAGTTATTTTTATATTAGGGTACAACTTTTATAAGTAGCTACGTGACTATTTTCTTAAAATAACTTTTTATTTGCTTATTCATCCATACATCCGCATTTTGCATATTGCCACAATAAAAAGGTAAGTTCAATTTAAATTTAAAACCTCCATATGAGATTTTCCGGTAAATTTGATATATTATTATGTCAATAGCTTTACGCGAAGAATATATATCTTTGTTCCAGAAAAATAGATCTTTTATATTGTTAGCTATACGAAGCTTTGTCAAAGGCAAGAATGTCCTTTATGCTAAAGATAAATGTAAGAAATAGGATAAGATGTTTGATAAAATTTGATCCCTATCCTGTCTACTGAAATTTTCCTAGTTTGAGAGAAGCATGATACATAATAAAATTCGATTGAATTCTATTAATAGAAATAATTAATAAGAGTATCATTTAGTGGGTTTTGACCCCGAATATTTATTTTAATATAAGTTTTTCTTACTTCGCAATTTATTATTTGTTTGATTTCACTAAACGCTCTGCTGAAAAATTGCCCAGATGTATAGAGAAATTATAACTGAGTGGCACATTTTGAGATAAATGAGACACATAATCCCGTAGACACTGAAGTGTCGACACTACCGATAAGAAAAATGTCTTTAATGATTGTCTGGTCGATAGCCCAGTAGGTTAAGGCGCGAGGTGGCAATCGCGATTAATCACACGGACATCGTACCACAGGGTTCGAATCCTGGCTCCGACACTGGCACTGTCGTAGAAAATGGTTGAATGTCCGCGTTTTTTCAATGTGTATCCCCTTTCCGCACAAGCCCTTCTGGAATTGGGGGTTGTCTAATTTCTGTGGTGTTTATTTTAATTTTTTTTTATTGTACATTTTTTCATTCGGAGTATAATTATACCACATTGATACACTGATTATTTTAGACCTCGCATTACTTTGCATTTTTGTACATAATTTTTTTGCAACTTTCTTGCCTTTGGGCTTATGGCCGAGGTTCCCAAAGCAAATAAAAGGTAGTGGAATATTGGCAAGCCTAAACGATAAGTTTGGAACCTAACTATAGTCAATACTAAAGTTATAAAAAGGTTGTCGCTCTACTTTTCAAAAATAGTATTAAATACACTCCTTATTTACGAAAACTACATTATTTCCTATAGAGTGGCTAAAGCCATGTAGACAGTTACTTAACAATAAACGCTTATATTTAACAAAGGAATACTGCTGTCTCTCTTATCGGTTATTTTGCCACAATTCGAATTCGGCAGTAAGTAAATGTTAGTGCCGTCCAGATGGAGTCTCAAAGAAATGCTTGTTTGAAGAAAATAGTCCATTACTTTATATAGAGTAAACAATTTTTGTGATTAGAATGTACAGTGTTAGTCACTAGATATTGACCCCCTTTATTTCTGTTATTATTCGATATAAAAAAGGCTCGTATAAAAGTTGTAGGGTTAATACAGGGTGTCCCAGATTTAAAGTGACATAGATAATGAGAGATAGAACAGGTTTTGCTGAGTTCAAAACACCCGCACATTTACCCTTGAATCCTCACTGTTTTCAAAATACATGTTGTTTTATACTGAAACTAAAATTCACCATATTTTTGGAATGGGTGGACGTATTTGGATAAAAGTTGGTACACATATAATACACTCCTAGTCCAATCAGTAGCGTAATTTAATTTGGAAAATTTTCAGGACATGATTCATTTCTTATTATTTTACATTAAGGGCCAATTACATCTCCCTGTATATCAGATTTTTGTAAATGGCGCATAACTATTGAAATGTCTATGGATTATTGTGCAAAATACTGTCATAATATTTGATGGCACGTTTATGGCTACTTCCTAGCAAATTTTCGAAAATAATGGTGAATGATATTTAAATTCTACAAAATACGCAAACAACTAGTTAATGTCGCTATTTTATTAATTTTACTTGAACGCTTGTTTAATAATTATTTAATGTTTTATTGTTACTTAAAGAGTAAAACGAAAAACAGAAAGAAGAAAAAAATAAATAAAAACAGCTTGCTTAGTCATAATTTACAGCACAAATTTTAAAAAGACACTGATTATTTTATACACTGGTATAGTCCAAGTAAGGACTTCTTGATACATAAAAAACAGAACAAAAACTTTACGACATAATTATTATCGCCGCGGACCATGCGGTGTATTTGATTACAAATGACCTGACACCCGACGCACCCGAAACCTATAAAGGTAAGCGAGTCAATTTGCGAACGAAATACTACAGAGCCGTACTTAAAATTCGTATGTATCTGGTGAATTTAATAATCTGAAGAGGTTTAAGCCCACCCCAATTAATTACAAATGAAATCCAGGTAATCTTGTCACCAGTAAATTCATTACTATTTATTTATCTGAAGGATAAACAAATAAGATTGGCCATTTGCGTGATCGTCTAGTTTTGTTAGTGTAGGACCCAAATATTGTTGTGTGTGTAGTAACCCTTTCTAATTACCCCAGGTTCTTTTATATAAAGTTTAATATTACTTGTTTCCGTCTGATGCTAGATATCTTAGAAAATTTAATCACTGTGTTAATTTAAATACCTGGTAAACTTGAACACACTATTAATTGAGAGACCTAGTTAATTATATGTTATTTATGTAGTATCTTATTACTCAAGATTGCACTGTACATTTATAGTTGAAGTTTGTTTTCTATTTTGCTTTTGAAATTAAAACATTTATTTAGTTTATTACTTATATGACGAAAAGGTAAAGGTGAAAGAATAAGAAAATAATTGATGGGAAAAAATATTAAAAAAACCCATTTTATTTTATATAAATTGATGCAACAACAGTTGAACATGAAATCAAAATAATCCAAATATTTGAGAGAATTGTCTAAATATTATAATAGGAAAATATGCGTTGCTATAGTAATGACCATACTATAGATATACTGAGTGTTTTGATGCAATAACAAGAACTGAGATACAAAAGTATGCTGTGTTATTTTAATAGTAATTAGAGTTGTAGCGAATGCCTGAATAAACATATCACCTGTCTACATTGAGAAATTAATATAGACAAGAATAAGAGCAGTGACAATAGTCTATGTGCATAATAATTAACAATTAAACTGCACAGAAATTAGACAACGATTTCCTCCGACGGTGCCAAGGCCAGAGCCGGGATCCGAACCCAGTGGCGCGATGCTCGTGTGATTAATACCGATTGCCACCTCGCATTTCAAACAACACGGCTATCGGCCAGACAATACTTATTTTGAACAGTTGTGACAATAGTCTGTAAATGATAATAACATGAGTGAACAAACGTCAAAGATGTTACTTCGAAACAAAGAAAACGCAACTGCAGTGTCAAAGTTTACGAACATAACAGAAAATAAGTGTTTCAACCTAACAAAAGTTTATTTGATATTTTCTGTACTAGTTGGCTACGGCGCCAGGTTTCAGTGAAAACACTCACCAGCTGTGGGAAATAAAACTCCCTTTTGCAAGTAATTAATGGTTGTGGAAATTTCCAGTTTTATTATAGTTGTGCTCTCGTCTACTGATAAGAAAGATAGCAGGATACAGTATATGGCAATTACCGACTGCACCTAACCAATCGGCTTAAATAGTATTAGAAAGAACAATCTAAACAACGCTGGAAATTTGATTTTGTGTCAATTGACTGATAAACTAAACAGCAGTAGTAAGTTCAAATGTGCTTTTAGAGGGCGGAATATTCAACATAATATTTTTAGTCGCAAACTCCTCTATAAATCCTTATTTTACTATGAGGAACCTAACCAGACTGCAACCAACAGCTACTCTCCGGGCTATGTGCCCCGCCGAGGGCACATAGCCCGGAGAGTAGCTGTTGGTTGCAGTCTGGTTAGGTTCCTTATAGTAAAATAAGGATTTATAGAGGAGTTTGCGACTAAAAATATTATGTTGAATATTCCGCCCTCTAAAAGCACATTTGAACTATGCTAAGCCAAGTCAGGCTATTTATTTTTCGATTGCAACGGACACTGGACCGCTGGATGGCGCCTGCTGGCTGTTTTACATGTCACTATTGTAAAAATACCGGGATGTACTATAGTCAAAGGATTCTCATGTCGGTCGTCGCATACCTACCTTGCACTGACGAGAGCCAACAGCTCGAAACTGCAGTCTGCAAGTGGTGTGTGACGACTGGCAAGGGAGCTCCTTTAAGTAGGATCAGTCTTTCGGCTGGTGTTTGTTGCAATCGAAGCATTAGCGTTTTGATGGTAATATGCAATTATTACACTTAACGCGCCAGATTTGTAACTTTCGTTGCAGTCTGGTTACTTTCCTTATAGTAAAATAAGGATTTATAGAGGAGTTTGCGACTAAAAATATTATGTTTAATATTCCGCCCTCTAAAAGCACATTTGAATTATTAACATTGTTTCACTTTGTGATTTGGCCCCAAAGGTAGTGACGACATAGTGAGTATATAGTTTAAACTTCACAGCCGGTAAATTTTATTTTACTTTGTAAATACACCATCCACCATTACAACAATTATCACTTACAGGATGGATGGTTTATTAGTCTATATTTTTGTGCTGGTCAATGTTAAGGGCCTTTCGATTTCCTTAAATAACTGTATATTGCTGTAAACGTTTACAGATTGGTTAGACAAGTGTCCTTAAAAACAACTGTTAATTTTAAATTTAGATCGAACCCCGATAGTCCGTAATGCACCCATTTTACTGTTATGTTGTGCAAACACAGTTCACAAACAATTACGTTCTTGTAGTCACGAGAACTTTACATCGTTGACAATTTAGTAGTTAAATAAATAAAATTGGTTGAAGTCGACAAAGACTCTTATAACAGCTCCTATATCAGCGTAAAGCGCCTAAGAAGTATTTATAAACTTGTAGTGTATGGTCAAAAGTTATAGTTCTTGAATATAAACTTGTTACTTTGCAAACGCAAACTTCCCTAGTAAAACATTCAGAAAATTAAATTTTATGAATTAAAATCGTGAATAAAATCATAACTGAATATAATATTATGATGCCTGCAGAATTTCCGTGTGCCCTGTATAGCGTTATGTCGCCCGTGAATGTTCTTCCCCAGCTTCTTCATGTTTAACGTACTCGTTGAGCATCGTAGAGACGTTGAAACGGCACTTCATAAAAAGTACGTTAAACCAGTGAATATCTGCGAGATGCATAGCAAAATTAAATGTGGATTTTCTTGGATCGTTTGACTTGTAGTTTAGATAATTAATCTCAATACTACCATAAGAACAGCTAGCCCAGAGTGTCAGCGATGTGACTTAGGTAAAATATCCACACAATACTACCATAAGAACAGCGAGCTCGTAGGGTCAGCGATGTGACTTAGGTATATTGAAATGCAATTACTCAGGAGCACAGCGAATGATAGCATTCGGCGATGTAACTCGTGAGTGATAGAAGAGGCATCTCCTCGGTAAACAAGCTGATTTTCTTTTTATATAATTCCTGATGTTACCCTTCTACCCGGATTATGCATCTCCGCTTGTTTCTTGTGGGAATATGTTTATTTTAACGCTATTATAATATTCGACACAACGCCAACGTCACTTTAGAGTGACGCTCAACTTTCTATTTTTTTCTATGGTTAAGCTAGAAACGTGTAGGCGATTCCATACTATGGGAATACACGAAGTACTTGACGTTTATCTGAATATACGATAAACAAACCCTGCGACTCGACTAGATTTTATGTAAATTCTGTCTCAAAATTGTAGCGTTTAACTTTGCTTTAAAAATATAATTTTAAAATGCATTCTGGTAACTTTACCGTGTTCAATATTAAATGAGTAAATAAATGTAAAAATGAAATGAATTAACTGCAATAATTACTTGAATTTGGAAATATAAATAGGAAAAAACTAAATTTATATACGGGGTATATACAGGATGTTTCAAATCGTACCCTATTTTGCTTGTGTGAAGATAGAATTATCTTATATAATAATAATAATAAACGCCTTTATTAGAGAAATACAAAATTAAAGTCATATAGAGCGAAGTTTAGTCGAAGGACTACTCTTACACTTAACTCTATGATGGACTTAAAATTAAATTTAACATAAATTAACTTAGCACGCAAAGAGAATTAGATCAGGAACAAGGAAAGAGAAAAAGAATATAGGAAAAAACAGGAAAAAAACTAGTGAAATGCTTTCTTAACTGTATATAAAATTTATTTGTTTGCTTCTGCAAGGTACCCCATTATTACTTCTTCTACATACCTAAAATTATCGCTATTGATCACTCAATAATAATGCTTTTAATTTGTATTTAAATGTTGTAGGATTACAGGTTTTTAAAGAAGGAGGCAGAGAATTATATAGCTTTATTGCATTATAAGAAAACGATTTTTTAAATAACGATGTTCTAAATCTTGGTATGGTGAATACATGATGTGACCGTATATTTATAGAATGTTGTTGATGCCTTCTTATGAATTTCTCTCCAATATACGATGGCACACCAGAGCGAATAGTGGAATGTGCAAAGGATAACAGGTGTAACTTCATCCTGTTACTAATATTTAACCACCGTAACATTTTTATTCTGGCAGAAATTCCTCGGTCATATTTACGGAGCCCATATATAAGTCTGCAGCATGAATTTTGAATTTTTTGCAATCTGCCCTTGTCTACTGTGCTCAAACAGGGTTCGTAGATGAAACTGCAATAATTTAAATGTGATAGCACCAATGCTTCACAAAGGTTCTTACGCATATTAAAATTTAATATATGTCTGTTGGAATCTAGAAGTTTTAAATTAATATAGGTTTTTTGTATTACTTTGTTTACTTGCAAATTAAACTTCAATGAATCGTCAAATATTACAACAAAACTTTTTGCAGATTTAACAATGGATAGGTTATCTCCATTTATTTTTATTTGCATGTGGCTTACAGCATCTATATCATTTCTGCCGCCGAACATTAAAACCACACATTTATTAGGATTAAGTGATAAATTATGCTTATAAGACACGTTATAGATTGTTTCCAAATTATTATTGGTCATATTCTCTGCAAGTGGGAAATTATCTTTTTGGAAACTGTGATATAATTGAGTATCATCCGCATATGCATGATATGATAGCTCAATTTTATTAAGAATTTCCGTCGTATAGAGCACAAAAAATAATGGTCCCAAAATTGAACCCTGCGGGACCCCAGTTAATACAAAAGCAGACGTCGCCTACTCGTACCATCTGCCGCCTATTGGATAAATATGATTTGACAAAATTAACAGCAGTTTGACCAAAACCACAAAATTTTACTTTGGCACACATTATGTCATGATCGATTTTATCAAAAGCTTTCAAATAATCCAGTAAGATCAAAGCAGTAACCATACCTCTGTCCCTAGCCCTGATAATATCATCTGTAACTTGACAAAGCGCAGACGCAGTACTGTGTGCAGATCTAAATCCTGACTGATATTTACTTAAAATTTCATTTTTATCAATATAAGAAAATATTTGGGAGTACATTATTTTTTCAAAAATTTCTGAGAAAGCAGTTAGAACACTAATAGGTCTCAAGTCAACAAATGATAGCGGATTAGCTATTTTAGGTAATGGCGTCACTAGAGAACATTTCCAATTGCTCGGGAAGTACCCTTCTACTATACAACAATTTACGATGTGTAATACATATTTTTCTATAAATGGACAACAGTATTTAATCATTGTAATGCTTATATTATCTGTGCCATATGCTTTTGACTTAATACTGCAGATGGCATTGTGAACGTCCTCTAGTGAAGCCAACTTAAAACTGAAAGTTTTGTTGGCACTAAATGAGTTATTATTGTAAAAATCTATTATATCCTGATTGTTACTATTTTTTTGATGAACTGAAATAAAGTGGTTATTAATGTTATTTACGTCATTAAGGTGTAATGGTAGCTCAGTAGATTTTTGAGGTTTTACATTAAGATTATTTAAAGTAGCCCAAGTTTTTCTAGGATTATTTTCGGAGTTGATAAAATTAATATATTTTTTCTTTTCTGACCTTATAGCTGCTAGTGTTTGATTTCTCAAACTTTTATAAAAATTACAATCATCAGGTGAGTTGGTCATTTTATATCTACACAAAGCACTGTCCCTGCGCTTCATTAACGCCTTTAGTGCATCGGTTAACTACGGTGCTTTAGGTTTTGTAACTCTAACTTGTCTAAGTGGTGCATGCTTATTAAATAGTTCTATAATTTATATCCCTCGTTTGGAAAATTCTGTGCCATGATAAGTCATATAATTCTTGCAGAAAAATATTATGATTAAAATTTCTAAAATCTCTAAAAGTAACAAGTTTATTTCCCTTTTTAGATGTTTTTAAGGCAAGCTCACAGTAGACAAGTTTGTGATCACTTATATTATCAGTATCCAAAAGAGACGATTTTACTACATCACACACGCTAGCAACAAAAATAGGGTCAAGTAGGCTCATTGAATTATTGATAATACGAGTAGGTTCGTCAATTAATTGCAAAAAATTATAGGCCTCAAACATATGAGTAAGAGGGTTGTTTAAATTCAACAAGTTCACATTCATATCACCAACGCACACAATATCTTCCACTGTGGGTACAATTTGAGATAATATATCATCTAACTGGTTAATGAAAAAATTAAGGTTACCTGAAGGAGGTCTGTAAATATTACCGATAACTAGTGCCTTACTTTTAAGCTTTACCTTAAGCCAAATATGTTCCAGATGTTCACTTGGTGTAATATCAATATCGTTAATAATTTGTACATCTAATTTTTTACTTACATACACTCCTACACCTCCCCCTCTGCCCATACCACGATCTTGTCTATAAAAAGTGAAATCAGGAATTGAAATTACGTCACTGGGAATGTCTGGTGTAAGCCAAATTTCCGTTACAGCTATTATATCAAAACCTTCTGACAACACAATATCTACAAAATCTCCAAAGCCTGTAAATAGAGATCGTACGTTTATGTGAGCGATCCGTATATTACGGTTATTATTCATATTAAGTAAGTATCATTCTGAAATAAATATTATAAAACTGAATTCATAAGAGTACCTGTTTTTCCTCTTGTCGATTTCAAGAAGCTAGAAACTATTTTAAATTATATATAAATAACAGAGAAAAAACAAAGAGCTGAGGCTATAGAGAGAAAAAAAATAATGCAGCACCTTGCAGAAGCTAATATACGTTAAAATAATTACTAGTAATTAACAAACAAAAAAGAGTTTAAAGAAAAGAAATAACAAAGATAGTAAGATATAATTTAAAAGTAGATAACAAGAATAATTAAAAAAAAAAGAGATTTTCCCGAATTATTAAGCCGAACAATCGAACAAAGCATGTATCTATGCGTCTCTAGTAGAACATATACACATATGATTCCAGAATATTTGCCCACTGTGCAAGTAAGCATATTGTAAAATATAGGCAGGATCCCATACCAGCATAACAGACGAATAAAATGTAGCCATAAAGTACTTACAATTCTTAATTTCACTAATCAACATTTAGGCACTTTTTCATATCAGATTTATTTGAAATAAACACTTTTTTTTCGCCATCAACCACAATTATATTTCCATTGACCGTCCAGCATTGTTGTTTGTAAACACTTTGACATTTTTGAAATATTTGCAAGCGCAGTCTGGTGAGTAGTTCGGTGATGACAATTTTAGTTCCTTTTAAAACCCGCTTGCTGTAAAATATGTTGTCCCTCTCATATTTATGAACGAATTCTACCACAATCGGTCTAACCTTTTTTGTGCTCACATCTTTTTTAGCAAGTCGATAACAATCAGCGATTACGGATTTATCAATGGAAACATTTAATTTAGTATTAAATAAATTTAATACTGCAGGATAAATTTCTTCAGATTCTGACACACCGTGCACTAACAAATATTTATTATATGTTTCTGCGTATTCGTGTCAACTGTTAATTCAATTTCAGAGAGTTTTTGACTCACATCTACTCTTATTGTATTGATTTCCTCCATTATAGAATTCTCGAACTGTTGAAACCTATTTAAGATATCTTCAAGGTCTAATTTGGCACCTTCAGATGATATTTGACCAAGAAGTTCTTCTTTAAATTTTGATAGCCTACGGCTAAATTCAGTCTCGAGTTGATTTACTCTGTGATTCACTTCTTCCATTTCGTTAGATTTGGTATTATTGCTATTAATTTTTTTCGGAGGCATATTCAGCCAGAAAATGCTTGGAATAACTTCAACACAAATTTGAAACTATAAAGTAGCTTGCACGGCAATATTAACAAAAATTATACTAGAGACTCAAAACACGTCTAGTCAGTACGCGCCATCTTATCAATCCATCCATATATTGGTCAAACATTGATTAATTTTGGTACTCTAAATTAAAATTAATATTCTCTTTTTGCTTAGTTCTGCAATAATATATTATATTATTATTGTTTCCCAGCAAGGACCGCGAGGAGGTACGAGCAATTTCTTGCCAAAAATGTGAGTACAGAGTCAAGATTTTCGATATTAAAAATAGTTATAATATAATAGTTAAAATAAATAAAATAGATCTATAATCCTAACTTGATTTAATCGACCCAGGTTAATTAAATAAATTCAATTCTGGAAAACATATAAATAATTATCAAATAAAAATATATACTTATATTTAAAAATAATGTTATTATATTTTATTGCGCATATATGTAAAACACTGATAACACGATAAATTCACACTACACTAAATCACATAACTTTTTATGTAAAGCATTAACTTCTACTCACTAAGCACTTCACTACCATTTTCTAAATCGGTATCTGTATCTACATATATTACTAAACGCTTTTGATTAGGGCTGATACTTTTTCCTAAGTTAATGTATTCATCTTCAGTTTTATTCACATACTGAATACATTTTGAACGTCGCCACCTCCATAAAATTGTTGTAAATTTGTATATACATAGATAAATAAAGACACATTATTATTATTATTTTTTCCAATAACCTGCTGTTATTTCACTCACTTCAGCTTTAATGAAATCGATTACTATGGCATCAAATTTGGGGAAGGTTTTATTTTTTCGAATGATTCTTTTCAGCTGACTCCATATTAGTTCGATCGAGTTGAAAATACAGAAATATGGGGGCAACCGTAATACTGCGTGCCCCTGAGTTTCGGCCATTTTATCAATTACATATTGTTTTGAGAAATATCCAAAAGATCTTTCTTTTTAAATTTTTTTTGAAATGGCACATTGTGTTTTCGAAGAAATTCTTGAATGTCTTTTTTTCTTGTTCCAGTATCTGGTATTTCTTCGATTTGTCGCGAATGATATGTAGCAATGTATAAAACAATAACACTGTTTTTTTCTATATTTGGTAACAATGAAGTCTGAAACCATTCTTCAAAAATATCCGCAGTCATGTTTTGGTGATAGCCAACGTTTGAATTTTCCATTTTTTTCCCCACTTAATTTGAGGCCGTTATGCACCCATCCAGTTTCTGATCCACAATGTAGAATTATTAATCTGGTTCCTTTATTTGCAGGCATATCAACTTTACATTTCTTTGAGCCATCTGTCCAGCCTTTTATCACTGTATCATGAGTATTATACCAAGTTTCGTCTAAATAATATATTGGTCGTTGTTCATTTCGAAATTTTTTAATAGCTCCAAATATTCCATACGCCACCGTACAATTCTGCTGCTTTCCATAAGACTTACTCTTTTATCAATTATTTTGAACATATCTTCAATAGCCATAGCTGAAGTGTTTTTTCATTAACTGATACTAGATATTTTCTTCTTAGTTCCATATGTAGTGATTGTACGGTTGGTATATCATTGTCCGTATACTTGCTATAAATTGCATCTCTTAACAATTTCACCATAGACGAATCTAATGTTCGTGATGTTCCTTTGTCCGATCTAACTTTTCGTTTCTGTACCCCTTTCTTAATTAATTTATAAATACTTGGCGTTGGAATTTCTGTTAAGTAGACCGTTTTTTCCACGTTTTTCCACTGCTCCTTTTTCTCCTTCACTTTATTTTATATTTTTATACACTTTTAAAACCATTTCTTGAGCCTGTGGGTGTAAATCTTGTGCAGAAATTTTCTTCGTAATTTGTTTACCATTACCATCCCTCACATCTTCCTGACATTCTCTGCTGGTGCTTGGTTGTGAATATTCCCAAGGCCTAAACATTTTCACAATATTACTTTACCACACGCACTTGTAAACAAAAAAATCTCCGAATATTCACTACCCGCCAAAATATTTATAAAAGCTGTATAAAATACGCTTAAACGCAGTAACATTTCACCTGCCTGTAAAAGTACTGTATATGACTTCACTGAATGAAATACAATGTAAACAAGAAGACAACCGTAACACGCTGTTAAAATTGAACAACTTATTTAAGATATTTCAAGTGCGTACCTGTGCTACCCTTTGCGCAATTATTTTTACAACTAGTTTAACGATATTTTAATGAAGTAGTAAAGTTTTTGTTGGGTTTTCTTATGTCTCGGGAACTATTTACTTCAACTATACCATTAATTAAAATTATAATACATTTTCGAAATGAACACCCCCAGCGTCAATACATTTTTGTGAACGTTTAAAAAGGGTTCTCACCGGTCTATCGACCATAGCCGGGTTGTATCCAATATTGACACATACATTAAACATTTTTTGTTGTAATTGTTCACAGGTATTAATATTTTCACTGTACACCTGTCATTTCAGATGGGTCCATAAAAAATAATCCATAGGGGGCGAGATTAGGAGATCTCGGTGGCTAGTTAACTGGACCCCCTCTACCAATCCATCTGTTGGTATAACGTTGATTAAGACGCTTCCTCACAGGTAAAAATGGGGTCCAGCACCATCGTGTTGAAACCACATACCTCTGGCATTGATGATTTATAATAAATTTGGCAACATCTATTAAGAAATTTATATTAACTTCACCCATTAGTTTCTCTTCAAAAATGTGTGGCCCTATTAGGTGACTACTGTATATTCCACACCAGACGTTTATGAATCTGTGTTGGGAATTTTTCTGAAACGTAGCATGTGGATTTTCAGTTGCTCAAAGTTGTTGATTTCTGGTGTTGTTTATTCAATCGCGTGAATCGAGCTTCGTCCGTGAACAGAATTCTAGACACTGTTTGTCTGTGCGCAACTACCCACCTACAAAATGTTAAACGTGGAACGCTGTCACTATCTTCAAGTAATCGAACTACTTGAACATGAAAAGGATATAAATTTTCTGTTTTGAAGTTCGCCATACTCTTGTTCTGGGAATTTCTAATTGAAGACTGATTTTCCTGCGCTTACAGTTGGATTCATATGAACAATCTGTAATACTTCCTCTCGCTGTCGAAAATCTCTGGGAACATGTTCATGTTTTGCCTGTGAGGGAAATTGCCCATGTTCCTCACATAATTAATACACCTCTGAAAATGTTGTATGACTTGGTGTACGACGATTTCGAAAATGTCCTCTATATTCTCTCTTTGCATACTCTTCATTTGTAAATTGGAATGGCATCTTGAAATTATTAGACTCGTTAATATAAAACCTTACTTTAATAGCTCAAACGGCTTCTTTAAATACTTTAAGCTTAATTTCTAAAGGTAACTTACACTACTATGTATTAAACTATATAATGACACACGCCTACTTTTATTTTTAAGCAAACTGTTTTTCTATGGAATATTGCATATAGCCGTATAAATTTTGAGTGCAATTAGAATCAAATTTAAGTAACAATAATACATTAAATAATTATTAAACAAGTGTTTAAGTAAAATCAATAAAATGGCAACGTTAACTAATTTTTTGCTTATTTTGTAGAATATAAATATCATTCACCATTATTTTCGAAAATTTGCTAGGAAGTAACCATAAGCGTGCCATCAAATATGATAATAGTATTTTACACAATAATCCACAGACATTTCAATAGTTATGCGCCATTTACAAAAAACTGATATATGGGGTGATGTAATTGGCACCTAATATATAATAATAAAAATGAGCCCTGTCCTGGAAATTTTCCAAACTAAATTATTCTATTGATTGGACTAGGAGTGCACTATATGTGTAGCAACTTTTATCCAAAACTATAGTGAATTTTAGTTTCAGTCAAAATTCATAAAACAACGTGTATCAAAGCGTGCTTTATCTCTCATTAGTCTATGTCACTTTAAATCTGGGACATCCCGTATATATATATATGCTAAGCAGGATTTGCGGGAAACAACTACTCGGCGAGCAAATACTCAGATCTCCATTACACCTGCAAATCCTAATGGATCGGTAGCCAACTAGCTTTTGTCAATTCCTAACCAGACACAGGCCGGTTTCGAACTTTTGACGTTCTTATCAGTACTCCATAAGTCATAGAACAGACAAATGAAAGTGACCAACCTGCTAGTCTTAAAGTACACTAAGGAAATTAAATAGTGGTGAGAGGTATGTGAAACCTCTTAGATAGTCAATGCTACTATACGCTGAACACCATA
Source organism: Leptura quadrifasciata (assembly GCA_963675555.1). Classification (NCBI taxonomy): domain Eukaryota; kingdom Metazoa; phylum Arthropoda; class Insecta; order Coleoptera; family Cerambycidae; genus Leptura; species Leptura quadrifasciata. The sequence goes on from OY776673.1 coordinate 155,567,545, forward strand.
GATGTCTCTGTGACGTATAGCGACTTGCTTCTCTGCAAGCATCATGAGCAGCGACCTCTAGCTCTAGTGGACTAATTACAATTTTGCTAAGCGGGATTAATCCAGGTATAAAGTGTAAAGTCAACAAAACAATTTAAACCTTAAAAATTCATGAATTATATTTATGGCTGTAAGTAAAAATATGTCATATATGTAATTATACGATTCCTATCTTTCATTTAATAATATTAATTGATTTATACTTACGTTTAATGTATTTAAGAAAAAGTCTACGGTTATTAAAATCGCTGCAAAGGGATTCCATTGGAGCTAAAAAAGAAGAAAAAAATGTATTATATATTTAATGGATACATTCTACAGTAGGGTGATTTAAAAAATTATTAGTTTTTTAAGGGTTCCCGGCGGAAAAACCTTCTACGTATTGTAAAGAATTATTGAACAAAAAAAGTTGAAAAAATTTGAATTTATAGGTCGCTACCAACGGATTTTGGAATTTTTGAAGGAATTCGCGGCAAATTGTTTCATACGAAAATAATTATTATCTTAGACAATTTTCAACCAGTTCCAATGAATTTTTTTAGAAGTATATTTATTATACATATACTGTACTATGAACATTCGTAGTAATTTTTTGTAATCCTAGCATTGCAAAATTTACCTTTATTTGTTAATTAATGAAAATTAGTTAACAATTATTAAGTAAGGGCCTGTAATCCTAAGCTGTAAGCCTAAAATCCGGAAAGAAAAGAATATAATTTTTTAATTAGTGGTTTATTATGTATTTAATCATCAGTAATGGGTGTTACACGTTATTTTTGGAATTTGTAAAAGATATTATTGTTTTTTTATCGAAGTTGGGCAAATTTTTTCGATTTTGAGCGATTTCTCAAAATGTTTTGTTTTTCTTGCTCATTTTTTGCAACGCAACGTCTCTTTTCGCGACGTCATTCACAACTTTCAAATTCAGCCATATCTATCTGCATTTTTGGTACGATTGTGACGCTCTTTTTCTCGTTCAGTGCGAGAATTAAGGCTGTCACTTTGACACTCGACCTTTCTTATTTGTTACTCGGGCGCCAGTTCAAGTTCAAAGTTTTTGCGATGCTAGGCAAAACCGCAGCTAATCATTTTTTGAATTACCCTATTCTATAGATTGGAGATAAGATATAACGTGTTGCCAAACCGTATATGTTTAACGACGATGGAAAAGCATTATTTTACGTGTATGCGTCATGTTTGTAAAGTGCCCCTTTGGTTTTGGTGCGGTTTGATGGAATTTGCTACGCCTCGTTTAAAAAATGTACACTCGTTCAGAAAAAAGACAGTTTATGAACGGTAACAATGTGTAAAAAGCAAATGCAAAGGTATCTATTTGTTAACTATTAAGAATAGCTGTTATGGAACAAGTACAAAATGTAACTGATTTTGAAACGCTGCGTCAAGACACACCAACTACCTAAAACACACTTTTAGCACGTCTTACATACATGTACATTTTTTTTCTATTTACGGAGATGACAGTATTACAATTATATTTTTTAAAAATCTGTTACTACTTACCGCATGAAATATTAAACTATAAATTAGATACGTAAAATCTATTAGTATAAAAATTATAATGTTGAGAATCCATGGAATTAGTAGAATTTTATAGTCCTGTAAAATAAAAAAAAACTTGTATCAAAAATATATAAATACATCGTAGTATACAGAAGAATAGAATAACTGATTTTAGCAACAATTAATGCAAATAAGATAAACTGAATTCCAAAAGCCAGCAACACAATATATATTTTTTTAAATCTTTGGTAGAATAAGTTGACAACAAAAGATTTTGGAGATTATTAAATGAGATAAATATTTAGCTTGTAGTAGAACAATAAATCGCTGGGGAGGTGGTTGCAGATATATTTAACTGAACATTGTGCACCAAGAAGTCTGCACCATATGGAACACTTTTTTATTCAATTGTTTTTTAAACAGGTGTCAGCATTAGTTTCAGTGTGATTAATAACCACAATATTGTCAAAAATATTTGTCATGTCACAATTACGACACCTCCAAAACGTCATTAGATATTCCAAAACGGCCAAAAATGCCCTTATTTATCAAAATATGGAAAAGTATCATAAGGAAAAGTTGTTTGTAATTACATTAAGAATCTCAATGTGAAGTTTGGTTTCACTATTTAAATGTTTTAATTTTTTCCTTTTTTCCAATAATATGTAACATTTAATTTTTTCGTGTATTTTTTTACAGTTGAGTTCATTTGAAATATTTTAATGTAAAAAATACATAAATGTTGTATTTATTTTTTAAATGTAATTAATAGAGGCAAGAAACAAAAGGACAATCGTAGACTATTTTCAGTCATTCTGAACCCTTTACTGTGAAATTTTGCACAATAATAGGCTTAAATATATAAAAAAAAAACGATTGTTCATTTAAATCAAATTCAAATCACATAAATAAAACTCAAAATTCTTATTACAATTTACTTCAATAACCTTAAAAGTGGATAATATGGATTTACTTGTATGTCTTCTTTCTCTTTCCATACAGATTATTGTCCTGTTCTTTCTTTGGTTACATTTCTCAAAATTATTGGTGGTATTTCAAGACAGATCCCTGATGGGGTTTTCTAAATGATCGATATTTTGGAAGGGTCCTCTATGGTAAACTTTATTTTTCAAGTAACCTTCTAAAAAGAAATCTAGGGACGTTACGTTCGGGGGTCTTGCTGACCATGGATATTGTGAATATCTGCCAATCCATTTACCTTTAAACAAGTTATAATATATGATTTGCAGAATACAACTACTCAGCGGGCAAATACCCCGACCTACATTGAATTATACCTTACAAATCATGAAATAATGGTAACCAATATCATTTGCCAATTCCCTGACCAGACATAGACCGGTTTCGAACTTATTAGTTCTCATCAGTATGCCATAGGTCATGGAACAGAAAAATGGTAGTGGCCAACATGCTAGTTTTATACAAACTATAGTAAATTGAGTAGTGGTGAGAGGTAAGTGAAACCTCTCAAATGGTCAATTGCTACTATACACCATAGATGTCTCCATGAGCGTATAGCGACTTGCGATTCTGCATGTACCTGAGAGCGGCGACCTTTTAGTCCTAGGTGGACTTAACCTACTGTTATAATATATGATTTGCAGGAAACGACTACTCAGCGGGCAAATACCCCGACCTGCATTGAATTACACCTTACAAATGGTAACCAATATCATTTGTCAATTTTGGGAACTTACTACACCGTTGAAAGAAAAAGTTGCTTCGTCTGTGAATAGGATCTGTCACGATCTGTGTAGCAAAAGATCGATTTTCATCTATTTCACCCTGTATCCAAGCACAATTAAGAATTTAATCAAAATCGCGTTCCTTAAGCATATTAATAAACTTGCTTGTATAGGCGAAATTTGTGTTTACTCATAATTCTCATTACAGTAGTTCCTCCTGCGCAAGTTCTGTTGGAATTTGCGGCAATCGAAGTTTGTTTATGTTCTATCAATCGAGCAAAACGTTTTCCTCATGTTCATCAATTCTCCAAGTCGTGTCTGGCTTTTTGTAAACATTTCCAACTGAGCCGATTGTTTTGAATTTTTGAAAAATACGTCCGTCCAACTGTTGAATGGGAAACAGATTTTTGGGGATATCTTTGGTTAAAAATATCAGCTGGGTCCCTATTTGTTCTATTTTCGCCGTGAATTCCAGTTTTTTAAACGATCAACAGCAACAGAAAAATTAGATTTTATTGTTGACATTAATAAGGCATGGATATATCAAAAGCTAGCATTTGTTTTCAAAACTTACTTGATTACCTAGCGACAGTTACTAAATAAGTCCGTGTTATTCACTTTTATGGAAGTAGATTTTAATAGGAATTTTAAGTTCTACGTGATCTAAACTTGATTTAAATGAACAATCGGTTTTTTAATATTTAAGCCCATTATCGTGCAAAATTCCACAGTAAGGGTTCAGAATTACTTTTTTTTTTATACATTTATTTAACGTCGGCCTATTTCCGCTACTGAGGCCTAACACCGACGCCTGTAGACGAGCTACCCCCAACCAGGAATTTTGCCGAACCTCTTCCCTTAAGAAGAGTAGGGATATTTTACTGGCCTAAAATTTAATAGACAAGGGACCGACGGCTTTACATCCCCTCCGAAGGATGGTATATCTCCTATACAACCCTCGATTAAGGTTGTATAGCTTCCGCGCATACACTGATATACAAGCCGCTGGAAGATGTGTGAGGCGAGAACGCGGTTTCCGTTGGAATGGTCACCCATCCAACTACTAACTGTGCCTGTCGTTGCTTTACATCGCATACCGAAGTATGTACATAGTAAGACGCACCTACGCTCGCCCCATATTCAGAATTACTGAAAATAGTTCACGAATGTCCTGTTGTTTTTTGTAAAAATGTTTTTTTTCATTATTAATTACATTTAAAAAGAAATATAATATTTATGTATTTTTTGCACTGAAATATTTCAAATTAACTCTACTGTAAAAAAAATACACAAAAAAAATAAAATTACATTTTTCGAAAAAAATGAAAAATTAAAACATTTAAATTTTCAAACCAAACTTTACATTTAGATTCTTAACGTAATTGCAAACAACTTTTCCTTATGGTACTTCTCCAAATTTTGATAAATAAGGGCATTTCAGGCTATTTATTTCTAATGACATTTTGGAGGTGTCATAGTTGTGACATGACAAATATTTTTGTCAATTTTGTGGTTAGTAATCATGTTGAAAGTAATTGTGAAATCCGCTTAAAAAAATTATTGAATACAATTTTTTTTAATGATTTTATCGTCAGGCAGATTGATATGACTATGATTATGTCGTAAAACTAGAGAAACAACCTCTGCCATTTAATTATTGTTGCGTTTATAAATTCCAATATTTTAAACTAAATAAAAGAGCATTAAATCGTTTTATGATATCTGCCTCTCAACCGAATCGTTATTTTAGGCAGACGAGTCAGGGTGACAGAGCATAACTTCTCCTTGTTTCCCATTTTCTGTATGTATTTGCAAAGTATACACTGGTCAAATTTCTAATTTTGGGAATTTTTTCTTTAATTTTCTGACTGTGTGGCGGTCCGTCCGGAATGGCAGGGTAGGAAGTGCCCACTCAGTTCCATAAGTGGTAGTTATAAATTGCTATTCATATTTTTATATATTTTTGTAAGTTACTATCAAATAAAATTATGTGGTTAATTAATTTCAATATTGATATTCAGAATTTAATTTTTACTACATATTCATAGAAGTCCATATATGAATCTGTTTAATACCGGGCATAATACTTTCAAATTTCAGTTAGAAGTGTACATTGAATAGTCATGTAATCATCGTGAAAAGTTTTTGATTTTCCATTTTTGGAGTAATTTTTAATACAACCTAAAATCAGACACTTACTCATCTCTTTATTCTCAACATTTGGTGGTTATATTGAAGACATTGAAATTCCGGAGGAATACGACAAAATGATTTAGCAGCATTTTTTTACATATTTGCAATTGTTCATATTAAATATGCAGAAGGATGGACGTCAGCCTTTTGTATTTTCTGTTGCCTAATGAATATTGCTTCATATGCTATTACTAGCATATGAAGAATAATGCTACAATTATTTCAACCATCTATAATCGTCAATAAATTTTAGAAGAGTCAACTGACATATCTAGAACAACCTATAAGAGAACATCGACTATCTACACTAAGTAAGTCCTTCAATAAGTCCTGAATATAATGCTAAAGTGCTTAATTTTCTCAATTTAAACAAGTCCTAGCAACAGGTACTACACACTACTTGTCCCTGCACATATACAGGGTGTCCAGAAACAAAGTGGAAAAAAATTAATTGTAGATTCCTTAGTCCCAATAATTGGGGTTCTTCATACAACATTTTTTTAAATATCCCTTTGTTGCCAAGGAACAGCCCCTTAAAAGGGCGCGTTAAAAACCTCTTTCGTTTTTTTATTCAAAAAATTAAATTCCAAAAAAACTAAATATTTGGCATATATCAAGTAACACGTATTGAAAGGCATCTTGGGATTTTTTTTCATCCTCTTGAGTGCTGCACCAAGGGGACGAATGGGCAATCCCTAATATATTTTTTAAAGTCCATTTATTTTACATTTCAGAATAAAGTATTTTTTGAGTCCCATGTTAATTCTTCTCTTTAAAAAATGCCGTGTTACCAACCGTTTTCGTGATAAAAAATAAAATTTACCTACGTTCATTCAATTGAGTTCATTTCAATCATTACTGAACGATAATATTTTTAAACATTTAGTAAGCTACCGTAATCGAATAGTCTAAATATTCATTAACTACTACTATACAATAATAAATGTACATATGCTTTAAACCAAATTGACAAATATAATTATTAATGGAATATTTTATTAAATACAAACATTAAATTTAAAGAAGTGAAACCATTTTGATAAACGAGCATTTTTTTCCAAACTTAAATTAACTGCTCAAATTGGCGCCCTCCAACATGAATACATTTTACCACATCTCTTGGTATAATTCAACGAGCAGGTAATTCTGTAAAAAATGAAAGTACGACACGCCATACGCCATACGCCAATTTTTGAGGTAACAGAACTGGTCCAAGTAAATAACTGCCTATAATTCCAGACTAAATATTAATAGAAAAGTTGTACTGAAATCATCTACCTACCACAGCCTGTGGATTTTCATCGTCCCATAGGTGCTGATTGCGAAAATTTATAATCCTATGACGAGTAAAACTATACTCGTTAGTGAACCATACTTTTGTTTTGAATCCTAATGGTATTCTTAAAATAGTCATACCAAAAAGCCTGCCTTACTGAAAAATCAAGCGGGAACAAATCTTGAACCCTTTGCAGATGGTAAGGGTGCAGTCTTTACCGCTTCAAAATCGTCCATATTTTCGATCTACTTACATTAAGATGAACAGCAGCTGAACACGCAAAAGCTCTGTTGTTTGGGAAAATAAAAAAGTTTCGGCAGAGCTTTGAGCCTTAGAGCTTGAGAGAGACCCTGAGAGCCTATCGTGCACTTAATTTTGAATTTGAGAAGAGTGGGGGGTCACTCGTAAAACGTTGGATAGAGTCAAATGCTACACCCTTTATGAGCCCTGGAGTAGATGGCTTCACTTGATGTAAATTTTTTATCACTTGGAATTAATTTACTGTTTATGGCAGGGTCCAAACCTTCACCCTGTATATGCTTTTGTAGATTAAAACAATCTGTATATGCTTTTCGTAGATTAAAACACTTTGTTTTTATAGCGAACAAGAATAATTTTATTTAAAATAACTGAACAGGTTTAGTAAACGATTTAACTTAAATATTTATTTTACACAGCTTTAAAATAATAAATTTTCGAACATTGAAATTCCGCTTAAAATATTAAGGTTTAAATATAATAAGAAAATAACACAATTTATAATTGATCTGAAAAAAATCATTTTGATTTTTAGATGCGCGAGGGCAGAACATGATTAATTATAACTCTTTTTTACTTGGTGTCGGCCAAGGAAGAAGCTGTAGTGGCTCAGATCGCGGCGCATGTATCGAACTTGACTTGTCCGAGCTTACCGCGCTCGGCTTTTTCATGTTTCGTCGGGGAGACCCGACGAGCAGAGGTCTGGAAAGGCCCGGAAATGTCCCCGCCCGAATGGGGCTTCGATTGCGCAATATTGCATCATAATTGGAAAATTGGAAAATGAAAATTATACGATCGAGTCGATTTGATTTCGGAAGTTATTGACGAAAATTAGTTGTAAAAGTTTATTAATTTTGAAATGACCCTGCAAATTTGTACAAAGGTTCGAGTTGAAATGAATATGAAAGTGTGCTAAGCGGTATATGGCGAACGAATGGAAATAAGTTTTAATAATTACGGGGGACGGTAATACCGGGAATCGAATTAAACGATAGAATGGAGATTGAATGTATGTTAATATGTAAGATGCAAAATCGATAGAATCGGAAGGGAAAATAATTTATGAAAAGCTTGGATGATTGAAATAAAATATTTTGACTGCGGGTATGGAAAGTAGTTTTGATGTGTTTTAAGCTCATGTAGGGGTGGTATTTTTTACGACGCGTGTTTGTAACAATTTTGCTGTAAAATGACTAGTTTCAAAGGTTCAGTGTTTCTATTGTTTGAGAATTATCGTTGGTTTGTGAAGTTTTTCAGATTTTTATGTAAGAAATTGTAGTTTTTTATAAAATCAAGTGTCTTAAGGACTTTTTTATTATGGTTTGACCAGGTGAGGTGAACAGGACAATTTTTTGACAAATTTTGAGACTTGCCATTTTTTCTCTCTGTATTTTATGAAATATACAATAACACAGCCTGTCTAATACTTATTTCAGGATTCTCATCAAAATATTCTATCTATTCTTCTAAGGCAGGTGCCACTTCTACATGACGACCAGTATCGTGACTCTTTTTTTTCAAATGTACCCCTTTCTCTTAGCCGTATACGGCTATTGGTAAAAGTCGCCACATTAGATTTAAGACGGTTAGGAAACCTCAGCCTGTATTTTCTTTGGGCTGCTAGAGAATTTTCTTTATATTCCATATAAATGAAATGCATATATATCAGCATATTTTTCAATACTATAAATATGTCTAGGCATTTTAAAAGCTTGCGACACGGAAAAAAGTAGTTTAAAGTAATAAAAATAAACTAGGTAATTATTTCTAAGTAACATGACTACTAGATGTGGTATTAATTCCAAAAAATACTTAAATGTTAATATTACTGTCAAAATGAAACTTGAAAGCAGCCTATTAAAAGTTTAATAACATTATCATTCGGTAATGATTGAAATGAACTCAACTGCATGAACGTAAATTTTATTTTTATCACGAAAACGGTTGGTAACATGGGATTCTTTAACGAGAAGAAAAAGTTTTAGAATTAATATGAGAATCAAAAATTGTAAAATGAATGGATTTGAAAAATATTAGGGATTGCCTATTCCACCCATTGGTGAAGCACTTAAATGGTGATAAAAATTCGCAAAATGCCTTTCAATACGCATAGTAAATATGCCAAATATTTCGTTTTTGGAATTTTATTTTTTGAATAAAAAAATGAGAACGGTTTTTAACGTGCTCTTTTAAAGGAGCTGTATAACTTGACAACGAAGGGGTATTTTGAAAAGTGTTGTATGAAGAACCCCAATTAGTTTGGGCTAACGATTACAGTTAATTTTTTCTACTTTGTTTCCGGACACTGTATATTCCCAAAAAAACAATAAATATTTTTTAGTATATCTTACCCTGTATAATCCAAATAGAAGAAGGCAGGTGGTGATAATTCCGAGAGAAGAGAATGTCAAGATCAGTATTGTAAATAGCATTGAAGCTGCAACAACAGAATACATATTAGTGAAATTTTAATGTATTTACATTCATTCACTATACAAGGTGTCCAGAAACTCTTCTGATAAAAAAAAACTGCAAATTCTAGACGTGATTCTATATCGATTTGACGTAAATCACTTTATCCAAAAATACTTTCCTAACGAAGCTACAGTCCTTTAATTATTAAACCTTGTCATCGAAAATATGTTCAAAGCACTATATTGTGATTTTTCTATTGAGAAAAGTCTCATTTTGGGAAAGGGACCAACAGACGTTTTGAATAATATTTTTTCATTTTTTTTGTCAAATTCACATAGTGCATCATAGCGATAACAAACAAGAGTACCTTAATGTTAGAAAAAAATTACAATAATTGATTGTATGAGTCAAAATGTCCGTCAGAAAAGTCATGTTTAGAGCAGGGTCATTTTTGGGATATTAAATGTACCAAGATTTATATTTCAAGATGAATGCGTTTTGAAGATATTTAAAAAAAATGATGACAAGGTTCCATCTTTGAGGAGCTGGAGCTCCATTAGGAAATATTTTTAAATAATGTGATTTACATCAAATAGACATAATACACGTCTACAATTTGCAATTTCCGTTTACCAGAAGAGTTTCTGGTCACCCTGTATAGCTACTATTAACAAATGTTTAATAAGCAACTTATTGATTAATTAATAGTTTCACAGTATACATCTGAACGTCAGGGGAGTTAATATTAAACCAGGCAAACTTTACAACACCGTAGTCAGCAGTAGTTAATCAATGATAACTCCAACGAAAACGAGAATTAGTTTCTGGCAGTGATCTTCAGTAAATAATGCATTTCGTAAACTCATAGATTTTGGCGCAATAAAGCATTCCAGTCAGCATCATCAGACATAAGGAACAGTAGCCTCAGTCTAAAACCATACCGAATTTACAATCTATATTTGCAGTTGCTCTATTACAGTAATAACACAATATAAATTATTATTTTCTTTATATACAGTGTGACCCATTTGTTTCGGAGTCACCATGTAAAATCTTTATTTAGTGTGCGATTTGCACCGTTTTTTTTTAATTGTAGAGCTTGTTGAACTGCATTTTTGGACCAAAAAGCGCCAGATTCCTACAAAATCCAAGGCCTACCTGCTACGTCAGTCTTTAGGACTAAAATTTTAATAATTTGCACTAGCGATTTTTTTAGAAAAAATCTAGGCACATCACTGGATTCACTAACCCTCAATACGGACCTGTTCAAAATTTTGTCGAAAATTTTTAAGTAATAACGTTTTTGTAGACATTAAAAATGTACAATATATCATTTTCATCCGTCATCCATTCATCAAGTTATCCAAGAGAAATAAATTTAAACTCTAGTAACATAGTATTATTATTATTATTATTTTTATGTTTACTTTTAACAAATCAAAATAGAAATAGAAACTTATTATAAAACTGAAACAAAAGAAAATAGAGAATTCCGTTACAAAAACTGAAAAATTATCGTCCTCGACCTCTAACAATTCATCATTTATTTCAATACACTTGTCAATCCTGTTACGCACATTCATAGTATTAGTCGAGGCGCTGACGACAGATTTAGGTGACGATTTCACGCAAAATTGGAAACCCATTTATTTCATAATTTCTACCCCGGAAATGCGGATTTCACTTGTCTGGCTAGCTTTTAGCGGTGTAATGCTTCGCTAGAGGGCACCAAAGACTGCATAATAAAATCAAAATTGTCGAGCGAAGCCAAACTTTTTTAAATTTGTTTATTTAGACCATTAAGTCATAAAAAAACTTGCCTGGCATCATTTTGATGGTGCAAAAGCTGTCTGTTTGACCGACGAACACTGCAAAATAGAATCTAAAATGTCTGAGTCTAGCAAAGGTGAACTTTATAAAGTTCATTAGATCATAAATAATTGAAACAATCTTGTCTGGCATAATTGTGATGGTGAAAAAGTTGTCTGGCAAGTGATTAACGGTAGCGCGGCGATGTCTGCTGGCATACAATATTTACAAATAATTAAATTGAATAAAAGTCAGGATATTTCAAAGGTCAGTTTTTAATAAAGCTTATCGTATTAATGGTTACATAATCAGTGAAGTATCTTTATTCTCTGTTTATTTCATCGTCATCCTCATCATCAGAGCAGTGGTTCTCGTCCTCGGAATCATCAGACATCTCATACTCTCTTTCCATGTCATCGTCTGTAAGTACATGAAAACAATATTTAATTATTTGTAAATATTACCAACTTATATACAATATTTACAGCAATATTAATGAATTGCTTGGTTTCAATATTCAAATATTTACTTGTTTAAGAAACATATGTTGTTTCTCTGCAATGAAAATAACACTTTACATGTACAATTTAGCAAAGTGAACAATTAATTTTTTTTATCACTTTACCTTTATTTTCAGCAACTTTCAAAGTTATGTCCTGAACCGATTGTGGAAGCTGTAAACCCTCAAATCATTTGAATGTTAGCTTTCCTTCAGACTCCTCTCAGCCGTAATCTTCTGGGGAAAATGTAGACGGTTGTGCAAGATGGCAATGCCGCGACAGATTAGCAATGTATGCTGTTCTCTTCAAATGCATTCGCAACTGTCTGATGCATGGCAGCAATGCAGAGCCATTTACTTTATCGGAATGCAGTTCCAAAATTTCTTTTTTGTTGTGTACTTTATACATGCAGTTAAAGGTCGCTAAACGTACTTATTTTAAATCCATACACTCTGCATACATACGACTCAACAGCATCAAAAACATCATCGCCGCAGCACTTAACTTAATAAAAGCATCCATATTTGTCACCTTTCATTAATAAGATCAAAGGGCGCATTTTTCCTTTTCTATAAAAGGCCGGGTTGTAGTCACAACCAGTAGTGAATGAAATGCAGGAAGAGCACTGCAGAATTTATCGCCTAGAATTTGAAATGTCAATGTATCTTTCGCCATTTCCTGCACCCATGTGAAGCCATACTATTACGTTATTATGCACTCTACTCATACCACATAACAGTATTATTAGAACATCAGTATCACAAGTGCGAACAATAACAGCTTCGTAATCTAATTTACATAATATGGTGTACATAATTTTTGTGTCAGCCTCCTCATGGACCGCACACGCGAGACCTTCAGACAGATGACTGTTAACAATTTCATAATTGTAACACTTATCATAATTAATATACACAATTTTGTTGCCTATAAAATGGGTATGTGTGTCATACTCCCAATCTTTTATAAAATAATTTACTAACTGTTCTTTAAAATTACTGTGTTTAATCTCAGCTTTAAAATTCGTAGGTCACTTTTGGAATCCTCCTTGTATGTTAAACATCATATCTCTCCCTTCACCTCGTAACTGTCGTTCGTAAGTTCGTAATCTTTAATTGACGGAATTGTACAGGTTTTTCAAAATGTCGGCAACGGTGCCAAAGCAAAGGATTTGCGTGAATTTGCAGGGCTCGCGCGCGGCAAGACGCATCGCGCGCGGCAAGACGCATCGCGCGCGCCACCTTTAATCACTTGCTAGACAACTGTTTCACCATCAGAATTATGTCAGACAAGTTTGTTTCAATTATTTATGATCTAATGACCTTATAAAACAAGGCTCACCTGTGCTCAACTCGATTCTATTCTGCAATGTTCGTCGGTCAAACAGACGACTTTTGCATCATAAGAATGATGCCAGGCAAATGACCACTTATGGTCTAAATAAACAAACTTAAAAAAGTTTGGCTTCGCTTGATGTAGATAGTTTTTATTATTGTGCAATATTTGAAGCCCTCTAGCGGAGCGGTGCACCGCTAAAAGCTAGCAAGACAAGTGAAATCTGCATTTCCCATTCCGTGCGGGCTCGGTCTAAATCTGGAAAAGTCCCCACCCATTCCGTGTGGGCAAGGATTGCGCAATATTGCATCATAACAGTGAAATTGGTTTAATTCAGAATTGAAAGTTATATCATCGTTTCAGCCTTAAAATTTAGAAATCTTTTGGTATTTGAATGAAGTTCGAGTCGATTCTACTTTTGAAATTATTTTACTAAATTCGTCCGAATATACTTTACTAGTTTTCGAATCGTCCTCGTAAAATGCTTCCGCAAGCGTACGCTTATCCTCGGCTGCGGTCATATTAAGTGCTGTATGGTCCGAGACGAACGAATGGAAATAAGTTTTGATGACATGTTTGAACTTTGCTGCGGGCTGTAGAGTTGATGTGAAATGAATTTGTGTATATACGTATATGTTGAAAGAACGAAAATAAATATTGATATTAATCGGGGAGCTGTGGAATATTGTGTATAAATATAAATAGTAATTTGTTAATTAAGACGCGGAACCGAATAGATATTTAAATTGAACGAAGAATAGTTTGTGAAAAATTTACTAAAATGAATTCGAATGCAATACGGGGGTGTGAAAAGTATTTATTTATAAGTTAGTTGATAGTATACGGGACTGAAATTTTCATGTTATTTCGTAAAGTTAGTCGTCAAATTGTATTATTGAAGGGATTTGACAATATTTTGGGCATATTTAGAAATTATCGAAGTATAGTGAATTTTTTCAGAAAATTCATTTGGAAAAAGTAGTAGTTTTTTGAGTTAATTTTTTAATGATCCGCAGTATATTCTATAACAGTAGCAATGAAAGGCTCATCAGCAAACTAGGAAAGGATTAAGCATACTGGAGGTGAACAGCTAGAAAGAGAAAGAAACACCATAATGATATATGCGCTGCTGGACTAAACAAGTCTATTAACAAAAACACAAAAAAGGAAGTATTAACATTCCATATCATAATGCGGTGCGGCAACGCATCTTAGAAACAGTTACACTTCCCATCCCTACCTCTGTATCAGGCCCTCGATCCTAACAAAAACATGATCTCAGTTCAACCAAGCGTAGACTTAGCTGCTCCGATGGTGTCTTCTGGAAGTGGCAGTAATGCCTACCGTACGCTGTTAAACCAAAACAATGCAAAGGAACTAATTTATACGGAGTCATTTCACTTTTAATTTTTATTAGTCTACTTAAGGTATTTCCCAAAATGGATCAAAATGGTCATCTAGAAGTTTACTGCCATTTTAACTTTTATTCAGCAAATCCTGCGCTGTCGAAATTCATCTAGTCTATTAAAATTCATAGAGGTCCAACATTTCATGTATTTGGTGTGGAGTCCTCTTTCCTTAAAGCTTCTTGTACCTTCGATGCAATGGAATCAAATCCAAGATTTTATGACCCTTTAAAAAAATGTATAGATTACTGATCAGGTTGAATTTCACAATCCCAGAGTCTTTGTGTCAACAAATATAATAGATTTAAGCATAACATATTCCATTCCTAATTTATCTTCCTACAAATAATCCTGAATGCACCTGGTTGGAGTATATTCTACTTTGTAGCAAGTCGTAAATTAGCTCATTAAAGAATGTTGGCGTAGTGTTGATATTTTACAATTTTTAATTTTAAAATTTTGTCATGGCTAACTAGCGAACCTCATAAATTAAACTGCGTCTCATTATGGTAGCAGCCCTTAAAAATATGAAGCTGTCGTTGTAATGATATTAATTTAATAAACTAGATGAGAAATGAACGTCAAAAATGGAATTAAATTACGACATTGTAAGAAATTGGACAAGGGAATTATTTCTTATTAAGTTTCTCATTTAATATTGTTAAATGTAGAAACACGGGAAAGTCGTTATAAAGAAAATTACAAAATTAATAAGATGGAACATGATATCAGAATAATTTATAATCATTGCATTGGGGTGCACCTTACACTGGCTTACATTATATTACCAAAAGCAAGGTAATATATTTGATGTGCTTTTTAAAGTTGTTTTGATATTTTGCTTCGAGTTATGATTGTCGCTTAACTCTCTTTTGAACTACACTTTTCTTGAAGGAGTTTCGTCTGGGTTTTGCTGTCATCAAACTTGACGTTTCGCTTTTCATTCCGTTGACTTCTTCAGTAGAAATCCAAAGACTTTTAGTCTATTAAATCCTTATGAAAGTGTGAAACTATAAAATCTTGTACTTAATTGCATTATCTAGTAAGTGATGTTCTCTGTATGTATAGGTAAAAATAGTATAGTATGTGTGTATATGTATGTATGTGTGTATATACATCTATGTGTTTTAATTCATTTTTGTTTTTTAATATTGTATTAATGTATGTACATATGTGTGTATTATATGCGTGTACTGTACATATATCCATGGATAAAAAATAAACACACTATCAAACTCACAAACAAGTATCTATTAGAATACTTCTGTGAGACTTGAATGTTTATTTGGAAAATATGCTTATTGTCAATTGCATTGTACTATCTTTATTTTTAATAAACATTTTTTTTTTTTTTTTCAAAAAACCAGTCACCCTACTCTGTGGCTCCGACCCTCACAGAGGGGAGCTGGTAATACCAATAGCCACTCCCCACGCCCGTGGGGTGAGTGACTACCGGGTCCGAGAATCGTGTGCCCTGAGTAGACGCAATGAACCGAGGATGACAGCCTTCTGCATTCTGCCTGCTAAGATCTCTGCCGAATCTCGGCATGCCGGTATGATCTTTAGTTCTGAAAGCAGCGTCTGCCTCATTCCACCGAGGGCTCCTATAATCAGTACCACTATTTTAACAGAAAAGCCTGTATAAAGCCTGCGGAGTTCGAAGAGCAAATCTCGATATTTTGTCCGTTTTTCCTCCTCTTTCAAGACAATGTTGCTCTCAGCGGGAGCTGAGAATTCCACGACATACATTGTCTTGAGTTGGTGGTCGAGGAGTACTATGTCAGGCTTGTTAGCTTGTATTTGCCTGACGGTGGGAAACGAGTAGTTCCAATAAATTAGGCACTTCTCATTCCCCACAACGGACTCAATATCCCCCGGAGCGTAAGGCAGCACTGGTGTTTCGTCTATCCCATACGAGTGCCTTAGATGATAGTAAAGCACTCGTAATGCTGCGTCGTGTCTATGAATATAGGACGAGACTGCGTATGTCGGGCAAGCCGACAGTAAGTGCATTACAGTCTCCGGCGCTCTGCGGCAGGCCCTGCAGCTGATATCAGGGACCTCCATACCCATGACACGACATCGATAGACGAGGGTGTTAAATATACCATCTTGACAAGCCATTATGAATCCCTCGGTCTCAGACTTCAGCCCCGCTGACCTGAAGAAGGCGAAAGTCAGCCTTTCGGATAAGCCGAGGTCTTCTATATTTTTATAGAAGACTCCGTGCAATGGCTTATCCTTATGAAGCTGCAGAAGGATGTTGTGTTCTGCAGCTCTAATGTGGGCTTTTAGTCGAGCGGGTTCCAACTCGGTGACAGAGTCGGGGTTTACCCGCTCGACGTCGAAGATGAGACCAAGTTCATCGGCTGCTCTCCGTGCTGCCTTAAAGAGAAAAGCTCCTACCTCTGCATTTTCATGGTCTCGGACCATGCAGAGGAGGGGATCCGAACTCCTGATGACCTTACATGCTCCATCCAGAACCATCCTGCTATGGAGACTCTCCAAGCTCAAGAGTCCGCGGCCTCCCCGATGTCGTGGGAGATATAACCGTGGAACGGACGATTTAGGATGCAAGCTCCTATTGAGATGCATCTTCTTGCGGGTTACTACATCGAGTTGACGCAGCTCTTCTCTAGTCCACTTCACTACTCCGAAAGAGTAGGGAAGGATCGGAACGGCAAGCATATTTGTAGCAGACACCTTGTTCTTCCCCGACAGTTCTGAAGACCAGATCTGTCGGAGTAGGTGCTGATACTTGCCGCGGAGAGCGTTTTTCACTACACTCACTTCTTGGGTAGAGCGTTGCTCGACACCCAAGTAAGTGTACGACTCTCCGGCATCTAAATGGTGTAAGATGCTTCCCTCCACGAGCTGCGCGTCCTCTCCGTAGTCACCGCACCGTCCTCTCTTGAGATGGATCAGTGCGCATTTGTCCAACCCGAAATGCATACCGACAGCCTGCGTGTACTCCTGTACCACCCTAAGGGACTGCTGGAGATCCCTCTCTCCAGAGGCATAAGGTTTAAGGTCATCCATATAAAATAGATGGGTGACCTTATGCCTCCTGTCGCTGGGGGTACCGCAGTTGTAGCCACGGGTTTTCCGGAGCGAGACGGATAATGGCAGTAGTGAGATGCAAAAGAGAAGGGGGCTGAGGGAATCTCCCTGAAATACTCCTCTTCTGAATGTTACCGACTCTGTTTGGACTCTATCGTTACCCGATATAATGGTAAAGCGAGTCCTCCAGAGCGGCATCAGTTCTTCAATACATCTCACTACGGGGCCTGGTACCACAAGACATCGGAGCAAATGAACAATGGGCTCATGCGATGTCATATCAAATGCCTTGCGGTAGTCGATCCAGGCCATAGAGAGGTTCCGCTTATACTGCATGGAGTCCTGCGTGACACATCTGTCGATCAGCAGGTTCTCCTTGCAGCCAGCGACACCTCTCTACGACCCTCGTTGCTCATATATCCGTTCGTAAACCGGTTCAACTGCGTGGAGCACCCGCATGTACAAAATGCGTGTAAACACCTTGTAGCATGCGTTTAGACAGGTTATCGGTCTGTAGTTCTTTGGGTTGGACAAATCTCCATTCTTGGGGATCAGCACTGTCCGCCCCTCAACAACCCAGGAAGGGATTTGCTGCTCCCCATTCAACCAGGAATTAAAAATTCTGGCCAAATGGTGGCGGGTGCTCGATAACTTTTTCCACCAAAAGTTATTTATCCCATCGGGACCTGGAGCAGCAAAGTTCCTAGAGCCCTCAAGAGCCCTACGAACCTCTTCTGGGGTTATTGGTTCGCACACTCCCTGTGGTTGCTGAAGCCTTTGACAAAAGGCTTCAAAGTGTGCAAGGGCAGGAGAATCTCGGTTGAGTGGAAGCCTTTCCTCGTACAGCGTTTTCCAGAAGTTCTCCACCTGATCTGCAGTCGGCGGATTTTCTACAACACGCGGAGGCGGTTGGAAAAGGCGCGAGGGCTTTTCGCGGAACAGTTTATTTTCCGCAAGCCCTCTCGCCCGCCTCACTAGTGACTTTTTGCAAGTCACTAGCATCCGTATCCTGTCGAGACAGTGCTGTTTGGTGGTTCGCAGCACTGCCTCATTGAGTGTGTGATGGGCGCGTCTTAAGTTGGCGGCTAATCGACGCACTTTAGGCGTGAACGGCCTATTGGCCGCCATATAGTCCATCACACATTGGATACGGGATGCATGTTGCCTCGCTGACCGGATCTTGGCTTCCATCTTTTGTATGCGCCGCTCCGCCCTCTCCTGTGGGGAAGCAGTGTTTCGCCCCTCCACCCGAGAAAAGCGTTGAGTAGCAGCATACAAGGCACAATTTATGTGCCAGAGGTCAGCCCGTTCTGGTAGCACTGCACGAAGTTCTTCATCCACTCTGGCCAGGTCTTGTGGCCCGGGGTTTTTATGTGGTGTAACCCCCGTCTGGTACTGAAGCCCTCTGGTGTTGGCGGAACGAGAAGAACCACGTCCTCAACCGGTGAATGCGGCGGCCCTTCGGCCACCTCATTCATCGGTCCAGGAGCAGCCCTTACGTAGCCCCTACTACGAAGGTGGGATACATAGTCACGCAGATTTTGTGGCGTGAAGGCGCTATGCTCTGGTAGCCTCTCACACTACAGAGCATGCATCCGCGCCATGTATCCCCTCCGCGCGGGCTCACTGCTTTCATAACAATGCAGAAGTTCATCCCTCAGTTCATCTGTCCACTCAAAGCGTCCTTGTAGCTCGCGGTCGTCGTTAGGCAATCGATCCGGTTGGGCCCCACCACCTTGCCCGTGACCCCTATCCGGATGTGGTCGATTGTGGGGGCCCTGCCTTCGGTTTACAGGAACCGGAGTGTAGAAACTTGTGGGTGGTTTTTTTTTTTTTTTTACAAAAAACCAGTCACCTTACTCTGTGGCTCCGACCCTCACAGAGGGGAGCTGGTAATACCAAGAGCCACTCCCCCACGCCCGTGGGGTGAGTGACTACCGGGTCCGCGAATCATGTGCCCTGAGTAGACGCAATGAACCGAGGATGACAGCCTTCTGCATTCTGCCGGCTAAGATCTCTGCCGAATCTCGGCATGCCGGTATGATCTTTAGTTCTGAAAGCAGCGTCTGCCTCATTCCACCGAGGGCTCCTATAATCAGTACCACTATTTTAACAGAAAAGCCTGGATAAAGCCTGCGGAGTTCGAAGAGCAAATCTCGATATTTTGTCCGTTTTTCCTCCTCTTTGAAGACAATTTTGCTCTCAGCGGGAGCTGAGAATTCTACGACATACATTGTCTTGAGTTGGTGGTCGAGGAGTACTATGTCAGGCTTGTTGGCTTGTATTTGCCTGACGGTGGGAAACGAGTAGTTCCAATAAATTAGGCACTTCTCATTCCCCACAACGGACTCAATATCCCCCGGAACGTAAGACAGCACTGGTGTTTCGTCTATCCCATACGAGTGCCTTAGATGATAGTAAAGTACTCGTAATGCTGCGTTGTGTCTATGAATATAGGCCGAGACTGCGTATGTCGGGCAAGCCGACAGTAAGTGCATTATAGTCTCCGGCGCCCTGCGGCAGGCCCCGCAGCTGACATCACGGACCTCCATACCCATGACTGTACTAGTTTCCAAATAGAATGTTCTAGAAATTTCCTCACACTAGCTCAAATAAGTCTTGTCTAATGTCTATAGCACTTTCCAGTTCAAAGAACTTCAATATCTCTAGTGGTTTCCAAATAGAACATTCTCGAACTTCCCCGAATTCTTCAGACACCCTCTTGCAATTCCGCTTCTGACACCAATTGTTACGTGTTTACAATCTCCAGTAAAACCTCGTACGAAAGTTCAAAAAATTGCAACAAGACTTTTCACTAACCACTACTTTATTTAATACTTAATTACAATAATTAATCGTTATTATAACACACTAAGTACAACTATAGACATTAATACATTTCACAACTTATTACTGTTCTTCCATCTGTTGATTTGTTCGTCTAATATAAAAATGTCCTCCGTGCGCGGCATCCACACCTTATAAACTTATGCGCTTTATTTTCGAACGTTTTAGTGTATCCTTCGCGGCGTTTCTGGCCCTTCTCGTATATTGTATAAGGCAGTGGCGTAAACGTGCACATAACAATATTAAAAGTGGCTCGTGGTTGCGAGTTAACAGACCACCAATTTACATTACAAGAACAAAAAAGAAACTACGATCAACAACTTAATTAGCTTAGGGAATAAATTCAAAGGTTGCATGATCAAACTGCTGAGGTTGAGCCTCTGCAGCAGAAATTGAAGAACTCATAGATGAAAATCGTCGTCTTACCGATGATGTAAATGGGAAAAATCTAAAAATTCAGCAGGTTGTAGAACAAATGTCAAAAAAGGAAGAATGCATTGAAGGGGGGCGACCAAGGATATTCTAAGTATTTCTACCTAAACAGAAAACAAAACTTGCAGCTAATAAGGACAAAGTTAAAAGAATGGAAGAAGCTGAAAGATTGCAAAAAGAAACCGAAGTGAGATCGTTGAAAGAAAAGATCAGAAAATTAGAACTGGGCAATGAAGATTATGAAAAACACAAGGCCGAAAAGGAACAAAAACTGCAGACACAATTCAACGAAGCTCATGATGTAATTAAAGAATTAAATGAGGAAGTCGTGATTGAAACGGAGCGTAGTGCTTCTTTGAACGAAGAAGGAGACATCATTTTACAAAAAGTGGATATTTTAACTAAGCGACTGTCTCTTGGTAATGAATAAAATACGTGAGGATGTTGACAGCAATACTTTTATCACCACAAAACACGAAGTAGTCACGATCCCTGAACAAGTTTATGAATTAATGAACCTGGGAATAAGACACGACTTCCTTATTTAACTTTTTAATCACATCATGAGCCACGGATTCATCAGGGTGCATGCCGAGCCTGCCTCTCAAAATGTTTCCTTCAGCATGTCTCAACCTTGCCAGATTTTTTCATGTTGTTGTATTTTACAACCAGAGCATCGTGGCTAGTAAATCGTACTGAACTTCTGAGTCCTTCATCTCAGCGGGCTGATTATTTTCCAATTTCTCCTTTAATTTGTGATTTTCATATCGTACTTTTCTCTCTACTTCTTCACGCTTACTTTCCGCCATCTCAGCAATATCTTGAAGATCATAGATCTGGGTTTGTAAGTCACTTTCTCGAACATACAAGACTTATGCCAGTCTTCCAATCTCTTTTTATAACTTTCCATGGAATCACATTTATCGCAGCTGCCTTCCTTTTTCTTTGCTTCTAATTTGCCTAAAGAATCTAGGACAGAACAGGACTCCGTAGGTAATGATTGAGATGGTTGAAAGATACCGTGTTCAAGGTTGAAAAAAATCTATCGAAGGCACTAAAGTTGAACTTGAAATTGAGAAGGCTAAAACTCAAGAGTTGAACAGCAAACTTGAAAATGTGCATCCGAGAATGTTTTCTTTGACTATTAAAAATTGCGATTTGAAAAACCAACTGAAGGATGTGAAATCTCAGGGAGGTTATGGACTGTGGAAATTTTCTACAGAAATTTTCACTGATGAGTGCGTGATAGACCCCACTGAAGAAGATGCGACTTTGCAAACGGAACTTGACGAGATGAGAGGCACTATAGTTAATTTATGTACTGAACGTGATCATTTAACTGTTGAAATAACTAGTTTAAGAGATCCAAAATGAATCCATTTCAGAGATTGTTTGAAAAAAGATAAAAATAAGCACTTGAACAAGAAATTAAAAGATCATTATTTGGAAAATATGTCTTTAACAACTCGAATGAACGATTTAGAGGTCCCAGAAAGAAATTAGACGAAGGAAACGACAGTCCCTGCAGGAATAGAGGCAGGCGATCGACCTTGAAGGATGTGGTGACGGATTTCCGGAAGATGGACAGGATGTGAAAAAAGAATTTAAAGACAAGATCGATAAGCTTACCGAGAAAGTAACAGAGCTCACTAATGACAATAAGTTCTTTGAGTATGAAATTCAAGGATTCATTGTGGAATTGCCGACGCCAGGCGATACAACAAGTGAGGGTCGCTGAGATTGAAAAGTTGAGGGAGCTACTTGAAAAAGGTATGTATCAATCATCTCAGTCATTACCTACGGAGTTCTGTTCTCTCCTAGATTCTTTAGGCAAACTAGAAGCAAAGAAGAAGGAGGGCAGCTGAGATAAATGTGATTCCATGGAGAGAAACTGAACTTACAAACCCAAATCTATGATATTCAAAATATTGCTGAGATGGAGAAGAGTATGCGTGAAGAAGTAGAGAGATGAGTACGATATGAATATTACAAATTAAAGGAGAACTTGGAAATTAATCAACTCGCTGAGATGAAAGACTCAAAAGTTCAGTGCGATTTACTAGCCACGATGCACTAGTTGTAAAATACAGCAAGGCTGAGACGTGCTGAAGGAAACATTTTAAAAAGCAGGCTCAGCATGCAACCTGATGAACTCGTGGAATAATATCTGTGACCAGATTGGTAACGAAGCTCATGATGTGATTAAAAAGTTAAATGAGGAATTCGCGTCTAATTCCCAGGTTCATTAACTCGTAAACTTGTTCAGGAGTTATGACTACTTCTTCCTTTGAAGTGATAAAAGTGTTTCCATCGACATCCTCACATATTTTATTCGTTACCAAGAGACAGTAGCTCAGTTAAAATACCCACTTCTTGTAAAAAGATGTTTCTTTCTTCGTTCAAAGAAGCACTACGCTCCGTTTCAATCACGACTTCTTCATTTAATTCTTTAATCACATCATGAGCTCCGTTTAATTTTGCCTGCAGTTTTTGTTCCTTTTCAGCCTTTTGTTTTTTATAATCTTCATTGCCCAGTTCTAATTTTCTGATCTTTTCTTCTAACAATTTCACTTCAGTTTCTTTCTGCAATCTTGCAGTTTCTTCTTCCATTTTTCTAACTTTGTCCTTATTAGCTTCAATTTCTGTTTTCTGTTTGGGTAGAAATACTCAGCATATCTTCGGTCGCTCCTTCTTCAATGCATTCTTCCTTTTTTGACATTTAATCTACAAGCTGCTGAATTTTTAGATTTTTCCCAATTACATCATCGGTAAGATGGCGATTTTCATCTATGAGTTCTTCAACTTCTGCTGCAGAGGCTCAACCTCAGCAGTTTGATCACGCAACCTTTGAATTTCATTCCTAAGATAATTCAGTTGTTGCTCGTAGTTTCTTGTTCGTTCTTGTAATGAAAATTGGTGGTCTGTTAACTCGCAGCCACGAGCCACTTTTAATATTGTTATGTGCACGTCTACGCCACTGCCTCATACAATATACGAGAAGGGCCAGAAATGCCGCGAAGGATACACTGGAACGTTCGAGAATAAAGCGCCTAAGTATATAAGGTGTGGATGCCGCACACGGAGGACAGTTTTATATTAGACGAACAAATGAACAGATGGAAGAATAGTAATAAGTTGTGAATTGTATTAATGTCTATAGTTGTACTTATTGTGTTGTAATAACGATTAATTATTGTAATTAAGTATTAAATAAAGTAGTGGTTAGTGAAAGGTCTTGTTGCAATTTGTTGAACCTACATACAGGGTTCTTACTGGAGATTGTAAACACGTAATAATTGGTGTCAGAAGCGGAATTGCAAGAGGGTTTCTGAAGAATTCGGGGAAGTTCGAGAATGCTCTATTTGGAAACCGCTAGAGATATTGAAGTTCTTTGAACTGGAAAGTGATATAGACCTTAGACCAGACTTATTTGCGCTAGTGTGGGGAAATTTCCAGAACATTCTATTTGGAAACTAGTGCAATCAGCTAAACTCTGTCAACTGGAAAATGATATAGACATCAAATAAGACCTATTTGTGACATGTTGAGAAAATTTCCAGAACCTTCTATTTAGAAATTGGTGCAGTTAGCCAAGTTCTGTCAGCTGGGAAGTGATATAGGCAGTAAATAAGACCTAGTTGTGATGTTTCGAGAAAACTTCCAGAACATTATATTTGGAAACTAGTGCAATTAGCTGAATTCTGCCAACTGGAAAGTGCAGATATTCAATAAGACCCATTTGTGACATTTCAAGAAATCTTCTAGAACTATCTATTTCGGAATTTGTGGAAATACTTGAATTATACCTAATATAGACCTTAAAGAAGACTTGTTATTGCTATCTCGAGAACTTTTTAATGGAAACAAGAAGTATGGCTGCCGAAAAAACAAACACGGGACTTACTTGCAGAACAAAGAAAAATGATGAACGCGCCAGGAAGGATTGAGGAAAATTATACAGGTGCAACAAGACACTATCCTGTCTTTTAATTTATCCAATTATTTTCAGTTCTTAGTCTTGGCCTTAATAATTTCATTAAACTTCGAAAATATTATCTTAACACCAGCTATGTATGTAGCGGCGTTGCTTTAGGTGAGCTGGATTCAGATGGTGTAAATCTTAAAATGTCATATGCCTATAATAATATTGAAATAAAATATGAAACATTTGCAGGGAGGCAAGGGTATATAATGAATACAATTACGTATATTATATATAATATCGAGTCAAGAAAAGAATAGAAAAAAGTAAGATCTTAAAGAAAAAACCAGGTGATGAGATGAGAATTGGCTGAGTCGTCAGGGTAATTTTCTTGTCAGAATTAGTTAAATATATCTATTCCATTTTTCTTCACGCTATAGATTATTCGATTCCGATTTTGACTAGGTAGGGTTCTAGTTCATCTTTATAGTCACAGTTGATCCAATCGTCCTGCATAAATGATTTTAAGATGGGCCTCTTCTCCGGTTCTAATTTAAGGAGTTTCGTTTTTAATTTCTTGCAGTCTGTGCTCACTACTCATAAAATATGTAATTTTGTAAGAACAATTAAGAATTTGCCTTGTAACTTCTATCGATATTGCTCCACTGAAAGAAGTCGACTTTGTTAATAAACTAAATAAACATATTCCTAGGGGACTTCAGGTGCCATGAATTCAACCGTACCACAGTATGTTTTTAATTTACACCATGCAGCTAATATATTGGATAATCGTGTCTAGTATTGTACTGTTCATTTTATTATCCATTAAAATATTTTCCTCCTTTAAATCCCTGTGAATAACACATTTCCGGTGAAAATATTCGACTGCGGAAACTACTTGTCTAAATATATGCCATGCCTTATTCTCATTTAATACACCATTGTCCTGTAGATAACTAAATATATCAACTCATAGACATACTCCATAACAAAATAGAGATATCTTTGACTGTCAATTACACCAATTAACCTTATAATATTAAAATGGTTTAGTTTCTTAATTATTTTCGCTTCTTGAAATAATTTCCTCATGCCTCCTATGATCTGCTTTATCGATTTTTTTACGACCACTTCTTCACCAGTCGAACATATGTACTGTGTTATAGTACATTCCTTGTACTATAAGAAAATGAATTAGAAAAAGTCCTAAAAATCACTTTCCGATCTAACCTTTCACCCCACACAGTCAAACTATGAAAAATAATAACGATTAATTTTAGAGCCCCGACATTAAAATTTCATCATCTTAAAAATACCGCCCTCGTATATTCTAAGATCGTCTTCGATATATACCAAACCATCGGTCAGAATATTTTTAGTTCCTTTCAAAAAGATTTCATTTTCTCGTCGCTCCCCGTATATGAGGATAGGCAGATTGAGCCCGGAATCAAACCAGTTCCACGAACTCCTAGCATTATTTTCTTTGACAGTTTTTACTTGACCCACTTTTTCTCTTGAAAATGGCTCCAAAACGGGAGCCGAAACGTCGAAACATTAACAATCTCAGACGCGGTTCAACTCGAGAACCTAGTATTTTTCATACCAACGACCGCGGAAGCTTCTCGGAACATATATATATATATATAATGTAACCTTTGACCCTGACATAGACATTAAAATAGCATTCAAGGGCTAAAATAAAAAGTGTACAATACTTCAAGAAAACATATACAGGGTGACCCTGACCAGCAGTTTCCGAGCGACCCACAAAATTGTCAAATCAAGAAATAAAGTGCACAAGGGCCTCCAAGAGTTCTATCAAAGCTCTCCAGCTTAAAATTTTTGTTTTTAAAAAAATCCTCGGGGCTCCTTCGCGTTCAGTGACCGGTATCTTATTTTGCCGTTCTGGTTGAGTGGTTGTAGGACGTTAATATAAATAAGACACTAAAATAAAATAAATAAAAATCAGACCGGTGTGCACCGGCGCATCCGCCAAAATTTAGATATATTTTGTGTGGGTTATATTTCAGATGTGTGCTAGCTTATATCACAATAAATATCAATATGGTGTATCAGAAAGTATCGTAATGCTAATCTTAGGAAATCGATAATTAAAAGATAAAAACATTGAATATGAGATACATGACAGAATTCTTTTATACTAAACTCGCTTCTTTGCACCTCATCCGAGAGGAGTGTAGATACCTAGGTCATTGTCCTAAAATTTGATATCATTATCTCCATTAAGAAATGAGATATTGAGTGAGAAATGAGGAAATAAATGGTTTGATTGTTTTTAGCTTTGAAAATGCCATTACAAATGTGTATTACGGCTATCGCGTACACATTTCTGAAACGGCATGCAATAGATTGTCTACTGGACGGTATCGGTGCAGTAGTGGAGAATCAGAGGATACAAGATTACAATTGGTTCGTGTGCGGCCAGAGGCTGGTCATCTGGGCGATATGCAAATCTCTAGAATTCTAGGTTCACTTATTATACTCTTTTCAATTAAATATCACTACGTTGTGTTACGTTATAAATAATCAGGTGGATATTTCACTCGAGTTCATGACATTGTATTTTAATAAAACTTGAAATATGAAACCCATGATGTTTATTGGCAAAATCATGAGAGAGAATATTTTTAATAGGTCAACAAATAAAATATTTGCCTACATATCGAAACAATATTCACGTATATAAAATTATACTTCCTTCCAGTTCATGGTGATGGATTTCAATGGAACATGATAATGACTACTGAATAGACAAAGTGAATGGTTTTATGTTTCAATTTCGTCATGTCTGATCGGTATAAAATATTACCTCCTGGGTATACTAGGCATAGAATGTCATCGTTCACGGTAATAAGTCAAAAAGGCCCTACTTTTATCCTTATCCGATTTCAACCGAGTAAAGATTGAAATTCATTAAAGTAAATAATTAACCCAACAAAGCCACATCATATTTTTGAGCATTCAATAATCAGAAACATAATTTGACTACCTAATGATGCCTTAACATCGAAATAATACTTACATATAGAAAATATTGCACCTTCGAGTTCGCATTGGATTACAACGGAATTTGAAATATGAATCTAGTTATGAATAGGCGAAGTAAACCAATTCTATGAAAACGCCGGAATTTCAATTTCATGAGATCTGAAATTTTACATCTGTTTACTGGTTCTCAGATTCGATCGTTTATGTAATATGCTGAAAGGGACGTGCCTTTAACTCTGTCCGATTTCAATCGAACAAATATTAAAACTTAAGTAATTAATTGAATAAAACCACAAGAAAGAATGTTTTTGATAAATCAATAAATAAAAATGTTTGACCACTTAATGATACTTAAATATCGAAATTCATATTGACCTATATAAAATTTTACTTCTTTCAAGTTCGTGGTATTGAATTTCAATGAAAATTAAAATATGAACCTGACAATGCCCACTGAATAGGCGAAGTGAATTAGTTTAATGAAATAAGCAGTATTTCAATTTCACCATGTCCAATGCTGTTAAATTTTACGTGGGTATACTACGCATCGAAAGTGAACGACTATAATATGCCAAAAGAGCCCTAATCTTTAACTTTGTAGATTTCAACACAACAAAGATTAAAATTCATTCAAAATTACAAGATTTTTGATAAATCAATAAATACAAACATTTGACCACCTAATGATGTCTAAATATTCACATATGTAAAATTATACTTCCTTGGCATTGGATTTCAACGAAACTTTAAATATGAATTTGACGAAGCCTACAAAATGTGAAGTGATTGTTTAATGAAAACGTCAGTATTTCAATTTCACTATGTACTACCGGTGTAAAATTTATGTGGCTGTACTAGAATCCGTAATATGCCAAAGGGCCTTGCCATTAACTTTACCTGATTCCAACCGAACAAAGATTAAAGCTGAATAAACAATTAACTAATCAATATTACTAGATAATATGTCAATAAGTAAAAATAGTGATGCCTTGTAGCATTTTAAAGTGCTACTTATGAAGTTATGTGGATGAAATGAGTATGCAACCAGGCACACTCGAGTTGCGCATATTGTTGCGTTACCGGTGAAACGATAAAATAATCTGATGAATATTTCTTGTCAATTAGTTTAGTTTCAGATTGTTTGTTTATTTAGTATTCATTAAATTTTTCAGTCAGTAGGCATTCTTTTCTGTTTTAATGTAAATATATGTCCTCCTGATCTCATGTTTGGTCTTTTGAGACGAAGTTTAAGTTGGCAGCACTGGAAAGACGTCAAATTTCCGGGAGGAAGATAGCGATTTTCTTCTCTTTGTCGGGGCACGTGTGCGGAAGGCATTTTCTCCTTTTGATGGGCTAAGCTCAGTCTAGTTTGCTGGCCAGATCAATGCTGGAGCAGGTTTATTTTTCTCTCTTTCCTTTTGTCAATGAATTTTAATTTTACTTAATTTTCTGTCATTCATTTTTAGTAAAAACTCTCACGTCAACCTTATCATATGTTCTTGAAATTAATTTTAAACTGAGCTATGAGATCCATAATATGATTAACTTGTCACGAAGTTTCTTTTAAATATAAGCCTTTTAAGGCGGAGCATGGCCATGCAAAGCTACTAATAAAAGCTTTGATAATTTAACATAGAAAATGTACAATACCTTTGGATAAACATTATCTCCAGGCTCATATGTATTTATTGTTCTTTTACTTGTTGATTTATTTTATGCTATATAACTTAATAATTAAATTAAAACTTATCTAGCCAGCAAAAACACCGTGTGTGTATATACTGTATATAATGTTCTTTTTGTTAAAAAATCTTGTTCTTGTGAACCTGCATCGCCCCTGATAATAATTATCTAAGGTAGTTTGATAATAATAAATCAATCGTTTCTTTTCAAATAAGTAATCATTAATTTTTTTTTTTGATAATTTTCAAATTTTTAGTAAACATGGCCAGCACAATTTTGCTTGGCTGGGCAAAATTCTGAAGTGATATTTTAGCAACCAAGTGGCGCCCTCTCTTAATCCGCATACCGAACTCATAACCCTCTGCTCTCACATAGAAAACACCTGCCGTATGCAATAGGAACCGTTTTATACAGTCATGTAGAAAATATAGGTTGCATAAAAATATAAAATATAGGAATTAGGATATTCCAACCTATCTGCAAGTACCTTATATAACTAAGGACTCAAAAAATTAAACCAAAACAGCCATTCCCCTTACGAGCGCTGAATTATATAGTAAAATTTACGCATTTTGTCTAAACACAGTTAGCACTAATATACAATGACTTGGAATGCTCGAATGCTAAGAGGAAGATGCGAGGCTTCCTTCATCTCAGGATGTCGCTAACTGCAGACCGGTTTCGACCTAGTTTTGAGTCTCGTCAGTGCAGTGCAAGTGATACCTTCAATACCCGGAGTTCGCATCTCATAGACACTGTTAAGTTCCACCGCAATAGAGCATAAATCGCGCCATCTTTCAGTAGTCTCGAAACAATCCAAATCGAAAATAAAATTGATAATCATCACTGAATAAGCAATTTTATAGCTGAAGGAAATTTGATAAAAATATAAAATATAGGAATTATGATGTTCCAACCTATCTGCAAGTGCCTTATATAAATATATAAAATTTTACTTCCTTCGGGTTCCTTCCATTAAATCACCGGTATTTCAATTTCATGATGTCTGATCGGCGCCGGCGTGATATTTCACATTTCATGATTATTTACCGTAATATCCAAAAGTGCGTTAATTTTTTCTTATTGTAAGCGAACACAGGTTTAAATTCATTAAAAAATTAACCAAACCAAATCACAAGCGAAAACATTTTTGATAAGTCCATAAATAAATATACTTGACCACGTGATGATGCCTAAATATTGGAACAATATTCTCCTATATAAAATTTTACACCCGTGGTGAATACTTCCGTAAGCTGCAACATCTGCGAATTTTTTCAGACGAATCAAGATTCACGTTGAACGGGGAAGTAACTGCAGAACTGCAGACAGTTAGGCACGTTTCATACGCATCCGTATAATTGAACCAATCTTTATTGAGAAGAATGTCACAGCTGAAAAATATTTACATATCATCAGAAGTGAAGTTGCTCCTCTGGCAAACCTATACCCAATTGCATTACATCCGACTCTACTGAGTGGAACTGTGTGGTTTGAATAAGAGGGCGCAACTCCCATTAAGCTGCAATTGCAAGAGAGTACTTAAACGAAAGATTTCCTAATAAATGGAATGGATAAAGAGGTAACAAAACAGCCGCTTACCTCATTTATATCATACGGAAAATTTTGAATATCAGCAGGTCGGCTCTTGTTCGTGAAAAATATGTAGTAGTGATAGTACTCGCCACATTGGGTTTGGTTTGTTTAAATTTTATTTTAATTTAAATTCTCGTGTTCTAGGGTGGTCAAACAACGCGCAATAAAGTTTGAGTTGCACAGTAATTTATCACCAGAATCTAGTCAGTTCTTCAGTTCTGCACGTCCACCTCCAATTAATTCTCCATCGTAAGACAAATTAATACTCGGCCCTATTTTGTACATATTGTTTTATCCCTTTCAATACAAAAATCTGGTTGTCAGATTTTGGTTTACGGAAATATGAAAAAACAAAAGTAGTTGATATTATTATTACAAACAAATTTGCTTACCCTCTGACGTGGTGTCATGATCTATTAAAGAATATTCTACTTCGCTGAAGTTGTTAAAAAATTTTAGTTCCTCATGGAGCACAAAAGATGAGTGGGCTGCATTCATTGTGTAGTATAGCTGAAAATAGAAGAAAAATTAATTTGTATACTTATAAATGCACTTATAGAATACGATCATTTAAAGAAAGATGTTATAATAATGTATGTAGGTGACTGCAATTAATGCGTTATATATAAGTTATGATTACACAGAGTATTTGATATAATTTGAAGGCGTTTTTATTATGGCACTAAAACACGTGGTGTACCTTTGTCCAAAGCGTGATGTACGTTAGATATTAGGTCTAGTATAGCATCTTGAATAGATAAATTTTTTTAAACCATACTACTTGTTGGAAAATATTTCAGATTTATTTAAGTAAGACATTAACCTAGTTTTGACCACCTTTTCAAACATGTTATTAAAACTGATTAGTAAAGAATCAAATCTGTAATTACTTGCTGTGTTGGTATCACCTTTTTCTGTAAATATGGTCAAAATCTTACTAATGTACATTTATTTGTCTCCTCCCTAGGGTTATCCAGTCCCGGCGATTTATTATGTATTGAAACGTTAAAGTTTTTTATTTCATGTTTATTTGTGGGTAATACTACAATTGAGTGTAACTTAGGTGTTTATTTGAATTTGGTATTTTTATTTATAACGATTTTTTCGGCTGGTTATTTTCCTTTTTATAAATGTTTGTTGAAACTTATTTGAAACTGCCAATATTGTTCTTTGCTCATTTTTTTAGACGATATTTCAGTAGTCCTCTTTGTCCATTTATTAAAATATTGTACTATATTCTGCAAATTATATAATTTTGTTTATTCTTATTTATAATATTATAATAGTTTGTTTAGTTGTTTGATAAGTTTCGTTATCGCAGGATGGGAACAAATAAATAAATGTTTATAGCCTACCTCCTTGGGCGACTATTATTTAGGATTTTTTATGTATTAAACATTTGAATGTTGAAATGTCGATGTCTTTCCTTAGATAATTTTAAAATTCCTGATCAAATCTCCAATTAACTTTTATTTGTATTTATTTCAATTTGAAGTAGATTTTCAAATAAGCTGCAAATTGGGAATTGCAGAAGGTACAATGAAACGGGAAATATCCTAAAAAAGCCAATATTCAATTCAGTTTGTCCTCGAAAACCCTATACCCTTTACATACAATATAATAAAGTTCCTATAGATGCCCTACTGCAATATCTAGCCGCATGAAACTGAAACCCTCTTGAACCTTATGATATAGCTGAAATTGTAGAAGTCTATTGGATTTAAAGTGTTTTGGGTAGAAATTGAAATTTTTTATAACTAACAATTAACGATGTTTTCCTGCAGTGTCTTATTTAAAATGAAGACACCCGAATATTTTATCTTTTTTTGAAATGCGGACTTGAACTGTAGCCCATTTCTTATATTTTGCTTCGCGTTGAAAATATCGAAAAAAGTTGTTTAGAATCGAATTTCATTACGAAATCCGCATTTTGAGTTTTTTCAATACTTTTCTGTTACAATTTTCGTTATGGCAAATAAAAACTACTAAATTAAATGTCAATCTGGCAGTGTTATTAAAAGGTCTGAGAATGACAAATCTCGTCGAAACATTTGCATCCCAAAGATAAGGTATAGCTCAAATCATGAATGTTATCATTCACGTCATCATTTTTTAATTTCCGAATCAAATCATCTGACAGAATGGCATGCATGGGCGTATCAACGTATGCAAAAGATATGTATTTTGTAATGAAAATACAATGAATTTTAACATCCGCTACAGCCACTTTAACGATAGTTTCTTTACGCACAGTAAAATTAAAGCACTAACAAACTATTAAAAAATTAAAAACTTATAGAAAACGAAAAGAAATATGTAATCAATACATTTGATAAACTAGCATTACTAGCATTATGCGACGGTGTTCCATCTTGTTGGAAGTACATATTTCTGAAATCTTCCAAGGAAGGTTCATCCAGTTCGGTTTCTATTCCATTTTGAAAAAAATTAAAAACGCACGCCGGTTAGTGTCTTTGAAATAGTATGGGACCAATAATTTTTGTACTGAATATTCCAACCCACACATTCACTCCAAATCTATCTGATGGTTACCTTCAAACATTCGTGTAAATTTTCTATAGACCAATAGTGCAGATTATGTCAATTGTATATGCCATTATTCATAAAACGAAATTGATCACTAATAAGATTCTATTGTATAAGTATACGTGTTGAGTAAACCAATTACAAAAGATCAATCTTCCGTTTCCGTCGTTGTCATATAATTCTTAATGCAATTGGTATTTGTAGCATTTAAAACCATGGTTTTTTTAATATACGTCTTACTGTCTCGCGACCAATATCTACCATCTCCAGCTCTCTTGTAGAAACATTTGGATACCCGTGTGTAAGCCAATACATTGTCTCAATTTTTTCTCTTACTATAAATTTGTCCTCTGCCATCTCAATATTTTCTGCACTTCGGAATGACTTTTCTAGAATTTTAAAATACTGCCGGTATGGTTGACGACGATCGAGATATCTTTCATAATATAGACGTGCGGCCGCATGGGCATTTTTCTGACATTCGCCGTAAATTAAAAGTAAATATACCTTTTCATTTGGTATATATTGCACCGTAAATCGTATCTTATTTTGAATAATGCAAAAAAATTCACAAATTTACAAATAATAAATAGGCCTCTATTTCACTTAACAATAGCGTTTTGACAGATGCTGTGTACAATTTTTCACCTGTTTTTCATGGCTTACTGCAAGATATGGACACAATTCGAAACGCTTCTACAAATAACTTAATATTTATTTTAATTTATATTAAATTTTTAATCGAGAAAAACCAATCTAAACAAATTTATCACTCTATCTGATAAAAAAATAAAACATATAGTGTACTATTTGAAAAATTGGAGTTATGACAAATTGAATTTCCATGAAATGTAAAAATAGAAAAAAACATCTAAATCCATGCAAATGAACAAAATCCAATTTTACCTTTAATTTGTTGAGAAATACCGTTTTATTCAAATTCAAAGTCTACTTCGAAATTTTTTAAATTTGTTCCTGGATTCGAAAGCCAACTATAAATAGCAAATAATTTCCATTTCCAAAGTTATTTAGTTAAATTTTTCGATGAATTATGGGATGTAATTGACAATCCTCCTCTTAATTTGCAACAGGAGATGTTTCTCAAGCTAGATGATACATCAATTCATAATTCTATAATTTTATAATGCGCTGGATAGGAAGAAATAGCTCTTTTGAACTTTAGTTTTCTAGGCTTCCCGATATTACACCATTAGATCGAGAAGAATTTTGTGTCAAAATAAGACGAGCCTATCGCGAAATCAGCATTCCAGAGCTGAGAAGAGTAGCCAATCACAATCGTAAAAGAATCGAGAAATATATTCAAATTGAAGGTGGATTAGTTGAGAGAGAGTATCCAATAATTTATTAAAATTATTATTTATTAACATGAGTAATTATCTCAAAAACTGATTGTTACTTTAAATTGTTGTTTCCTTAGTTATTTCAATTAGCAAAAGTTGATCGTTTGTTTTCTTTTCTGTTAAAATGTTTTTTTTTTGTCAAATAGTCACTTCTTTTCAATTAATTTTTTCCATTTTAATGGCATCCTATTAAATTGAAAACAAAAATTGTAACCGCATGTGAACTTTGCACTAAAAATGCGAATTTCGTAATGAAATTGGGTCTTCAAATTAAATTCTCAACAACTTTTTCTAATAACTGTTTTCGATATCTTCAACCCGAATCAAAATATCGGGAATGACCCAATTTGGGGCAACCGTTGTCTGTTTGTTAATTAAATTTAAATTATTGTGGGCACTGCTGAATATTGAATAGAATTGACGTTTACCAGAATTTTCGAGGGTATTATCAACATTGTTATAGACTTTACAGACTTGGTAGCTAAAACTTCATTCAAATAGTTCAATTCTATGGGCTGGTGGGGTTAGAAGATTTAATGTATGAACATCTGTCCTAAATTTTATTTTCTGATATAAATATACTGGGAGTTTATCTATTACTATATTATAAAAAAGGCATGCTGCTTGGTGAAATCTTCTATTTTCATATTTAGCCAATTTGTCTTTTAATTTATGAGATATTCGCTGGTCCTGACGTATTCCATAAATTAGCCCTAGACAGGAGATTTGTAATTACTTCCACGTCCAGTGGAAGTATAGTAACGCAAAAGTAAATTTTATTCTTTTTTTGTTGAAATAGACTTAAAATGTCTTGAAACGTCGAGATTTTAAATTTGAGCGGATAAAAATTTCCCGTCGGTCTGTCTGTCTGTAACTTTTTTTTTGTGCGCACGTTTACTCTGGAACCGTTTATGATATTGAGTTGAAATTTGGTACACTTATGTGTTATAACGAGACTTGGAACTAGATTATATTTTGATTTAATTCCGTTGAAGGGTTCGGGGGAAATGGGGTAAATAAGGGTAAATAGGCAAAGCAAGCAGGTAAGAGTCCATAAAATTGCAATTTAGGGCATGTACGAAAAGTCTTGGTCCCAAATTTTTTTTTCACATCAGCCACCCCACACTATCACCCCCAATACCACCCCCACACTATTATGATGAAAAGGAGTAAAAAAATTAAAATGTGATTTAATGTATATACAAGAACGAAACGTCTCAAAAAAATTTTTTGGCGTTAGCTCCCCCTCCACCCCCATTGCCACCCCCACCCTATTATTAAAGAGAGTAAAAAATTAAATTGGGATTTAGGTGTGTACGAGAACCAAGGGCCTTTAAAATTTATTTTGGCATTAGCTACCCACTCTACCACCCCCATAACCACCCCCACCCTATCGTCTCAGGGAATAAAAAATTAAATTGGGATTTAGTGTGTATAGGAAAACCAAGTGCTTCTAATTTTTTTTTACGTTAGCCACCCCCTCTACCACCCCTACTCTACTATTAAAGGGAATAAAATATTACATTAGGATTTAGCGCGCATAAGACTTGGATACAAAATCTGGATGTGGAAGTAGTGATTCCTTGGGCAGCGATTTGTTTGTATTTTGTTGATATACACTGAATCCGAACAAGGGCCATACAACTGTCTGTGTAATTTAATTTTGATAAATATTTCACGTAGTAAAATATTTGTTTTATGAGGAAGACAATGTCTATTGCCATATATTAATTTTAGAGAGGCAAAACCTTTTTGTAACAATTTGTCTGTATTTTCTTTGAATCTTAAGTCCATGTCGATTATTGCCCCTAGGCTTTTGACTTTATCTTTTCTTTCTAATGTATTAGTTCCTATTTGTATATTTATACTATTTATAATATTTCGTTGGATTTTTTGATCAAAAACAGTTAGATTAGAGTTAGATTTAGATGGATTGATAACTAAACAGTGATCTTTTGTTATTTTTAAAAAAGTTATTAACATCTTCATTTATATGTATATAATTTATATCTATACCAGTAGCAGAGAAAGACTGGTGGAGTTGTGTGTCATCAGCATATAGATGAATTTTCGATTGTCTTAGCTTAATTAAATTACTTGGGTATATGGTGAAAAGCAACGGACCAGGAATAGACCCTTGTGGGACACCTGTTTTCAGTTTTATGTAGTTAGACTTAATGTTATTTAGACGTACACACCGTTCACGGTTTCTTAAATAATTGTCAAATACATTTTTTTGCGTCTTCTGAGAGCCCAATGTAGTGTAAAATCGCTAAAAGTATATCATAATTTATTGTATCGAAGGCTCTACTAAAGTCTAAGAACTATAGGCATCAGTGAATTCTGCTCTCAATGTTCTCTTAGTTGCCGTTCCATAATTTTTTCAATGATCTTAGACAGGGTTGGTAATATACTGATGAATCTTTCTTTAAAAAATTCAGGCTTTTTTTAACCACTGTTACAACAGCTCTCTTCCACACTGTAAGAAAATTATTTTCATTTAAACAGTGATTAGTAATGTGTCTTACATATGGGATTATTTAAGGACAACCTAGTTACGTTAATTCCGTCGCATCCTATAGCAGTAGTTGTTATTATGACGTAAGATTTCATGTACATAGTTATCGCTGACAAATTGAAATTTAAAATTATTACCATTGACTTTATCTTATGAAGGATTACAATTGTGCCAAAGTTCAAATCCGGATTTCAAAAAATGACGAAAATATCCTGTCTTCATTTTAAATGAGACACACTGTATATATTTTCCACATTTTTTTTTGTAAGTGGCGTTACAGAGTTTGATACAGTAGATTTCCGACATTACAGTTACACATAAGACCACAAAAGATTCTAAAAATTTTTAAGTTTAAATACCTATCTTATGTTTACTTGGCAACTTTAAAAAAGGTTTATTGTTTCTAAAATTAGAACACTAGCAACTGTCAGGTATTTTCATTTCGTCTACGATACTTGCGTAAAATACAAAGTCTGAAAATTTTTTATTTGAAATAAATTATTTTACATTAACTTTAGACCCTTCATTAGTATATCGTAGATAAATTTGTCCTTTTAAATTAATATTTATTATTTAAAGAATTTATTTTATTAATGATCTTTAAGCGATATTAAAATACACGCTAATATGTAATATAAATTAATTGAAATTCGCGTAATCGAAGAAAATCCTGACTACAAGTTGTTATTTAGTTAACGCAAATAAAGCCAAGTGCAACCGGTCTTGAACAAATAATATTATATTTGGAAAGCTAGTATTAAAATATTAAAATTCATAATACGTGCAGAATTGTATAAATTAAGCGTTCTAATGTTCCTAATTTGAATAAACCAGCTTTAACATTTTCATAATTCATATGCAAAATAGAATAAGTTAATTTAACCTCCGTTACTATAAAGTACTTCTAATATCAAATATCACTCACAACTAACTGAACTTTGCTTATCTAAACAGTCTACAGTCAGAAGATTATCTCAAAGTTTGAATAGCTGAATTACATATTAACGTTAATAATGCATGTAGTTTGTAGCAATTCAATTGCCGCAATAGCAATAAGTTACAGACAATAATAACTTTTTTAAATATATTTTTGGAACTACAAAACCTTTAGTTAATGCCATTTACATTAATTTTCAAATTAACACTACCATATTCTATTTCATAACGACTAATATTATATTTAAATAAATACAGTATTCACTAGTAGGTATTTATCTACATAAATTAAAATATAACAAACTATAGTAAATAACCTTATAATTCTATTCAATTAATAAAATCAATGGTTAACAGAAATCACTCAGTTAGACTAAAAAGTAAGGGAAGTTCATATTTAAAATTAATTTCCAATATAGCAGTACACTGTAATTAAATCAAAATTAACTACTATAGACAGATGCAGTTTCTCAATCTTCAAACTAGTGTTGCCCTTGTTATAGTACATTCCATATATGACGGTTAGAAAAAATTTCAAAAATTATAAAATTTGTCAAAAAATTCAATCTTTCATGTCAATTTGTCAAAACACGATAAACAGAAATCCAACACTTAATTTAGTCAAAAAACTACAATTTTCAAAAACAAATTATGAAAAAATTCACGATTCATCGATAACTCATAACGTCAATCCGTCAACAAATATCATAAAATATTGAAATTACTAATTTTACGGATCTAACATTACGAGTAACACAATTAGTAGATAACCGAGTTAGTTTTCGAGTTTTTATCAACTGTATTAACAAAGTTATTTTCTGAATAAAATAATTAGCGAGCTGTATCGGGTATTCCAGTTAGAAGCCCGATACGTGCGTGTTTAAGTTAGTGGCCCCGTTGGGCTCTGATTAAGCCCTTTTGGGGTAAGTTTTTTGTGTTCTTGACATTGACAATTTTAATTAAATCTAACAAAATATTTCCGATTCCGGTCGTCGCGTCGACCGGCCCGTTCATCATTGTGAATATAGGCAAAATTACATAACCTAAAAACAGTTATAGTAAACATAACCTTAAAACTAATTTGTGCGATTTTTGAACTTCAGTGACAACCGGTAGGTTAGAACTGGTAAAAATAAAAGGCAATTCGACTAAAAAACTTTTTCGATTAAACTATTAGTGCAACCAAACGAAAGTAGACGTTAACAATATTGGTTATATGGACAATAGTCAAACGAATACTGGTAAGGACAAGTTTCATAGCCTGTCCTCATTCAGTCTAACACGTAATGAGGATGGGGCAGTGGCGAGTGTTGCCGCGGCACGTCGGGGCGTTGACGCGTCGGAGCGGTGACGTCAAAACAAAATTTTACCAGTGAAAAAAACTGTGTCGAATTTCACGATTTTAATTACATCTGAAACTGAGGGAGAACAAAGCTGCGCTAGCATTGACATGACGTTGGCACGCAGAAAAGTTAAAAGGAAGACGACAAGAGTGGTGGCAGGTAGCGGCTCAGAGGTCAGCTCTACTAGCCAGGTCAGTGTGGTAGAAAATACCAATATGATAGTGGGTGACGCAACTACGAGCGAGAAGATGTCAGATAAACCTGAAGCCCTGTTCGAAATGAAACAAAAAAAGAGGCGACTGGCCATAAAAGAAGACGGAAATTCTGCATTCACCCATCCAGGAGCTGCAAGGCCAACTAAGCCACAATTATCATTGACGCCTAAAATTAAGCTGCAAAACAGACATGAGAGAAAACATTAGTACCAAAAGACATAAAGGTGGTGGTACCACAAACAGAAGATGTGCGAGAAGAAGAGATAACGATCAAGGTACCTACAGTGAAAAGACCGCCGTCTATAGTAGTAATATACATATATATACATGGTCACTTGGCGAATCATAAAAAAGTTAACACTTTTCTGGCGTCGACTACGTAACAAATATCACTGGAAACATGCAAATAACAGCACAACTATTCAGGTCTACAACAGAAGTGATTGGGATGCGGTCCGCAGGTATTTTGATGATGGAAAAGTTGAGTATCATTCTTATACACCTGAAGACGAAAAAACCCATGCCTTCGTCCTTCGTGGATTACATCACGAGATAGAAATCGGTGATATTAAGGAGCAGCTAGAACAAGAATTTAAAATTAAAGTAAAGGAGGTATATACACTAAAAGGAACGAGACACCCCACATATATGGTAATAACTGACAATACCATTACACTAAAACATATGCAGGCACAGGTAAGATATTTAGATTATACTTCAGTTACATGGGAGAGGCATATTAATAATAAA
The DNA here is from genome assembly GCA_963675555.1 of Leptura quadrifasciata. Lineage (NCBI taxonomy): Eukaryota > Metazoa > Arthropoda > Insecta > Coleoptera > Cerambycidae > Leptura > Leptura quadrifasciata. Next base: position 155,608,222 of record OY776673.1, read on the forward strand.
GTTATGATCCAGTGCCATAGATGCCAGCAGTGGGGGCACGCTACCACAAATTGTAGAGCCGCTCCCAAATGCTTAAAATGCGCCGAAGGACGCTCCACAAAGGAGTGCAAGAAACCTAAAGATGTGCCTGCGAAATGTGCCAACTGTGGGGGGCCACACTCTGCTAATAATACCCAGTGTATTATCTATATGCGGAGAATCGAAGGCGTAGAGAGGCAAGCGGTCCGTGTACCACCATCAACAACAATGAAATATGTGGCGGCACCGATTCCCAAGAGAAATGTGTGGGAGGAAAGGGCTAAGGCCCAGAGTCAGCCTGAACCTAGGAAAATAGCGGAACAGCAGGAAACGCAGACACAAGCAGAACCGAAAAGAGCATTGCTAAATATGCCTACTGTAATTCAACGGATTAGACAGTCGCCAAAAGTAAGCAAAATGTCAGAGATGGAAAAACTAAATCGAGTCCAGGCAGAGGCGAAGAGGACGGCCAGCTTGGTGAATTTAGACCTTCTGTTGGAACGGATGATACAAATGTGCTGGAGGGGTAAATTTACTTAATTTCTTCAATTTGTTTTCGTTAATAACTTCCAAATAAGGTCGATTCGATCTTTATTCTTTCATCAAAAAAAATTTCCAAATCAATGCCGAGACGGTCATATAATATTCATATTAAAATTTTGAATTTTTTCATTGAATGATGCAATATTGTGAAATATTGCACAATCGTACCGATACAGAAAGGCGAGGGACATTTCCAGATCTCCGCACGCACCGTCTCCGACGTGCCATATAAAATGCAGAGGAACACGAGCTAAGTCAATTTCCGGTACCAAAGTAAGTTCTTTTCGGAGCGTATACTTGGTCTAAATCTGTTCTTAAATCAGTTTTCAGCGTACTCCAAGTGCTTCGAGTGTCTATTCTATTTCCTTGGCTGCACCAAGTAAACTAAACGAATATTCGGCCACAGCGCCCCATAAAATAAATCAAAGTTAAACCATATCTTCTGCCTCTACGCATAATAAAGCAAAGTAATTTTTTCAGATATTTTAAATCATTTACGATTGAAAGACATTTTTTTGCCAAGTCGGAATTTCCATTGTCGAAGAGTTACCTTTTTATAACCGTTTTTAAAGTAAAATTTTACGTTTAAAAGTTTTACGAACCCTGTTCATTTAATTTAAATAATATTTTAACTTCGTTTTAAAATCAAGTGTATTATCTCAAGAAGTGATATACAGAGTGAAGCATTAAACAATAATAAAATTTAAAATCTAAAAGTAGACTCAGACTTTTAAAATGCAAGTGAAATCTAACATCTGGGATTTATACAGGGTGTAGTCTGGGACCCTGGCCGATATCTTAGGAGCAACCCCCACCCCCCTCCCCCCGAGTTCTTAAAATATAAAATTAAATGCACGAAAAACCTCAAGAGTCTCTCTAAAGCTCCAGTCTCACATCAAATATTTTTCATTTTCGATTAGAGGAGAAACTGTAAAGATTTATGGTATTCTCAGTCATGTGTTGTGCAGTATGTTTAAGAAAGTTAATTAAAGTATCACTTTGAGGTCACATATCACCTGAGGTTAATAATTGATTCGAAATTTCTTTAAATAATATACTTTTTGTACATATTTTTCTTAATTTAAGTCTTCTCTTAATTTTAGGCCTCTTGCTTTTCGTTTAAATTTTTTTTTATTAATGCTATAATAAAATTATCAGGATTTGATATTGTATCAAAATTCAAAGATATTTTTTTTGCTGGATTCCATATATTTTTATAAATATAAAAAAAATTAAGCCCTCGCGGACATATGTTATATGAAGTTTTCTTCATAAAATGATTTAAGGAATCACACCTTGAAATATTAGAACCTCATTAATTAACATCCTGTATATTCTGTAAAATTTTGGAAAAGATATCATGGTCGTTTAGGTGTAATGAAATAGTAGATTTCCATTCGAGGTGCTGTTAAATGTAACATTTGGCTATTTTCTTTCCTTCGTCACCTCTTTGATCTAAAATCCATGATGGTCGCTTATATTTTTAATATTAATAATAAGCTAGATATAGTAATTAATCTATTCAATAATATTATTCATTTCGCCTACCGTTACATCATCGGGGGATGAATAAGACTGGTTTTCAGTATTAAATATCTCTTGATGGTGCTGCAGCATATCGACTACTGTATTCAAATGTGTTGTTAAAATATTGTGCTGTTTTGTAAAAGTGGGTTGTTTAAACACCAAGGATTTGAAGGAGGTTCTCAAACGCTCATTGAAAAATTCTCTCCCTTAATCTATAAGGCAACAAGTCTTCAGTTATCTGACTTGGGAAGAAGATGTGTTGGAAAACATATTAAAACGATATTATTCTCAAATTATATGCTAAGAATGAAGGCATCGATTATTTGTAAGAAATATCGGACAGATACTTCAAAGGCTATTGATAGACTGTCACCAACTGAAAGGTCGTTATCAGTATTGTCGAAGTGATTACTATCAATGCTATCAACCAATCGAGAACCTAATACGTTATTTGAAATTTGGGTACCAGCTTAAAGAAGACAAAGTTTTCGCAATTCTACCACCATCTCTAAGAGCTGCCTTACTCTCAGCTTTATGGAAATATAAAAAAGCATGCATGTTATGTTTTATTTTTCACAAAATCTCGCTTCATGTAGATTGTAAAAGTAAATTGTGTAAGTCAGAAGAACTACACATCATTCCATTAGTTCTCGCAGATTGAAAAGCTTGCGAAGAGTCAAATACAACGAATTGTAATTTATTTGTTTTTAGAAAAAGGTAAAAAAACACAGAAATATTATTCAAGTATATGGATGATTTTAACATTACATTTGTAGTAGATCGTTCACAGTAAAACGTATTATTTTGACGAGAATGCCCCCTTGGGACGTGAATATTTAGCTGGACAAGCGTTTCCGGGGAGTCAATTTTGTTATGTATGATTTTATACAGTGTGTTTCACTTCACGTGAAGACACCCCTGTATCTCCTTTATTTGTGGCCGAATTTCAAGACTAATTCATGGAGTTATACAGCTCCATAAAGCGACTTTGTCCAACACATAGAGATAACTTTTTCCAACAAATGAAAGTTGTGAGCAAAAATCATGATTCAATAAAACGCTAAAACAGTCACTTCTTATTATTACACATCAAGTTAACAATGTAATACAGTTTTTTTTGTTGTCACTGTTCTTGAGAAGTAACGCTCCATCATATCCTTCCTCCTTATCGGCTCAGAGATTTAGGAGCGGTTTTTTTGTTTTAAATGTTAAGAATGCCGTGAAATTAACTGTCAATATTATTACTTTTATGACAGAAGTGATTGTTGTTATCTTTTGTTGAGTTTGTTAGTTTCCTTATTTAATGGCTAGAATACTTTTAACTGCTGATGAAAAAGTAGAAATAATAAAGATAGTCGGTGAAAATGTACGGTCTTCAAGAGAAGCAGCAGAAGAATTTAATTTAAGACATCCTCTAAGACAACCAATACACCATGGTACCATAGCAAGAATATGTCACTTGTTCAATACAACTGGTAATGTGCTTAAATCGAGAGTACATCTTAATCGAAGGCATGAAGATGATAATGTTATATTGGCGGCGTTTAACGCTAATCCCACTACCAGCCTTAGAAATATGGCTCGTGACCTGAATTTGTCGGTGTCAAAAATTTGGAGATGTTTAAAACGCCATAAACTACAACCGTATAAACCAAAATTTTTACACACTTTGGAGGAAGGTGATGAAGAGAGAAGACTGGAATATTGTTTATGGATGGTAATTATTTAAACAATCGAGACTTCTTGAAGAAAATAATTTTCACGGATGAAGCAACTTTCTCCACCAACGGGGTGGTATCATCACAAAACTCTAGGTACTGGGCAGTAGAAAATCCTGATTGGGTAATAAATTGTAAAAGGCAATATTCCCAGAAGGTAAATGTGTGGTGCGGAATTTTAAACGAAACAATAATAGGGCCGTTCTTCTTTTTTCAAAATATAAATGCGTTACATTTGCGACAATTTTTAAATAATGATCTGTGGAATGCAGTAGTAGATTTTCCTTTGGAACAATTGTATTTCCAACTCGATGGAGCATCTATCCATAATTCCGTAGTAGTAAAGAGCATGGATGATGAACATTTTCCCCAAAGATGGATAGGACGAAATAGACCTCTAATACATTGGCCACCCAGATCTCCTGATTTCACTCCCATGGATTTTTATTATAACACCAGACCTCAAAATGTGGAGCAGCTTTGTGAGAGGATAAGGCAAGCGTGTTTAGAAGTTACAGCTCAAGAATTGCGAAGAGTTGTAATAAATAACAGAAAGCAGATTGAGAAGTGTATTACACTTGATGGTGGGTTAGTAGAAAGGGGCTGAATATAATAATATAGTCATTCATTGTAAACACTCACTTCATCTTTTATTTAATAAATAATTTTAATAATAATTGTGCACGACTTTCATTTGTTGGAAAAAGTTATCTCTATGTGTTGGACAAAGTCGCTTTATGGAGCTGTATAACTCCATGAATTAGTCTTGAAATTCGGCCACAAATAAAGGAGATACAGGGGTGTCTTCACGAGAAGTGAAACAAACATTTTTTTTTTGATAGTTTTCCTATTTTCACCAAATTTTATAGGAGGGCATATCTCGTGATTCTGAACAATTTTTATTAACAAAATTTTTGTCTATTTCTAAGCCTACTATGATTTCTCGAAACTTGCGATTTTCTTTTTATCGCAGTAGGCCAGAGTTTTAGATCTAGACGACATTTATGTGTCATGTAAAGTCGCCTTATAGAGTTGTATATCTGATAAAAATTAGAAATGAATTCGGCCACAAACAAAGGAGATACAGGGGTGTCTTCACGAGAAGTGAAACACACTGTATAAAAATACCAGAAAATAGGAAATTCTTCTAAATTCAAGGCTCTCGAAATTAAATGTGCTTAATAAATTGCTGTTATTTACACCTCATTCTGGATACTTCCCTGTTGATTTGAATGTTATAAACTTTACAAATTTTCTCTGTATTTGTTCTATACTGCTTTTGTAATTTTGGTAATGTGGGTTCCAAATTATTCCTCCATATTCAAGTTTGGACCTTACATATGAATAGTACAATAATTTTAGAACCTCCAGATTGGTAAATGATTTTCAATTTCTCAAAATGAAACCAAGCAATGTAATTGCTCCATTACACTTAATTCTTTTATACTCTTCAAAACTCAGCTCAATATCATAATAAATACCCAAATCCTTAAATCAATGTATCGCCCTCTAGTATCTTTCCCGTTATAGAATAGTTGTACTGAAATCTGTTCTTCTTTTTCGTTTATAAAACAACTTTACATTTGCCGATATTCAGATCTAGCTTGTTGAGTGAACACCACTGACTGATTTTGTTAAGTTCCTTTTAAATTTCTCTGCAGTCATTCAGAGTTTATATTTTTAAAGAGTTAGATCATCTGCATATATTAGTTTGTCACATTCAAGAGTTTCACATAAGTCATTATTAAATAATAGAAATAGTAAAGGTCCAAGATTACTATCCGGTGATACTCCAGATGTTGATGAGTATATAGATGATCTGAAACCATTGTAGAATACAAACTGATATCTATTCTGCAGGTATAATCCAAAGAACATTAACAGCTAGTTATTACGAATATTGGCTTGTAACAATTTAAGACATTACAAATTTAAAAAATCAGCTATTCATTTTAGTTTTTATTTAACAAATAAACAGAAAAGCTTTTGTTGGTCAAGTTTTATCAGAAATCTAAGTATTATGAAGAATCCCATGATTTTTGTTTTCTCGATCTGACAAATACAACCAGAGACAAGGGGCAATAATTTTTGAATAAAATAAATTATACAAAGTTATAACAATGCATATTATTTGATATTGCTGAACAGATGATGTAAAACACAAATTCTCATTATGGTTCTAAAATACAGCAAGTTCACCATTTATGTAAAAGTGAAGTGATTTATGAGATCCATTTGGTACATCTGGTGCACAGTCTTGGGAAATAATTTAACTAGAAACTTTGACACTTAAACCTTTAAGCTGAAGAGATAAGCAGGTCTTTTTTATAATTATTTCTCTTCCTAACCTTCACTTAATGCAAAGGATGGAGATATTTGTCATGCATATCAATTGGTGGTTAGGCATATACTGTGTTCATTATAAAAAAGTAAGAATATAAGAAGTCATTACAAATATTTCTAATTATTTCATTTCATGTTATATTTTCAACATATTATAATTTCGTTAAAATTAGAAAATCTAATTAAACCATATCCATTTTGATATTGGAGTTGCTCCGTTAAAGCTTTCCTCATTTTACCTTGAAAACTATATGTGAATGACACAAGTTATGTTTTTTCGGAGGAAAAAACCGTTTTTAAAAAACAACTAAATTTATTAAGACACAAAAGTACGACAGCGGAACCGCTTTACAAAGAGAGTAATCTACAACTAACTAAAGAATAATAAATGCATTACATGGATGCTGTTCATTGTGGTTATCTATGGTATATCATATTACGCTGACAGACGAGCTCACGGGTTCATAACTCACATTAACAACTATCAATATTATTTATAAATGCATCTTTTTGATTTCCGTACGACATAAATACTTAAGTTGCTAAAGCGTAAGTTTACTAAAATTAACCGGTAATTTAAACCTAATTCGCCTTGTAGAAAAGTTGATAGCATTAATATTTTAAGTAAAATAAACTTCAAATATATTGTTAAATATTCTAGATCTCCTAACCTCCCTAACATTATTCTAAACATTCAGATTATAGTCGCGAACTACATATTAATATATAACGTTTTTATACTCACAGTTTAGTAATATAACAATTTACATCGGACAAAATTCATAAATATTTGAAAATTAGTAGGATAGCATCAGAATTACTAAACCGAAAAGTTCCCATCCCTAAATAATGTGCTTTATCCTCTAGGACGTCGTTTCCACCCCCATTTTGACATTCTCTAGGTTATCTCGGGAACGATGCACTTTTTCATAAAAAGATCTATATACAAAATTATTTACTATAAAATTCTCCGTGAAAAACGTCTCTACACTTTTTTTTTCTAAAATTAATAATACTGTATGTAGTAAATAAGGCGCGCACACAAGGGTTGGTTCCGGTTAACACAATACATTTTAATCTTTACTATAGTCTACTTTCAAGTTCAGTGCTTAGCACTGAAGCAGTAGCTACTAAATTTCACTTAACATTATAATAAATATACCGCCTCCATCCCTTCACCCCTATAAAATAACGCGATTTCTAAAGAAGTGAGAATATTGTATATTGTACTTGTTTTCGCGCCACCCCCAAAGGTAAAGTACTTGGCGCATTTTTTTCACGTGGTGTCCCCTGTAGATCTAATCCACTAATTATGAGTATGTTACCTATTAATTAATCTTCGACGTCTTCCGTAGATTCAACATTCATGTATGCTTGTCCGTGGCAATGGTAACACATCATGGAGCAGCGTAGGTCTGCTCTTCTGCAACTGCACCTGTTTTCGCACCCTAATTTGCATGAACAAGAAATTATTGTTAAAACAGATTCGGGAGTTGGTACTTTTGTTGTCATAGTTGGGGTTAATATTCTGCCGACTTTTTTCCATTCTCAATCAGTAGCTTCTAGCGTAAAGTTTTTCCACGTTTCCACGCAGCAGAAATTGGTGGTAGTTTTGATAACGTTACAGTATTGTTTGATTTACCAACAAATAATGAATCTGTATATATCAAGACTTCTTTGTACGGAGATAGAGTTGTATAAGGCTAGAACAAATCGCTCCCCTACGTTTGCAATTTCTTCATGACTAACTACCTTTTTCATTATTAAAAGTATACATGACGTTATCTCTTTTATTAAGCACATTGATTGCATTAACCTTACCTTTGGGAAAAAACGCTGAGTATGTGTCGCAATCGTTAATGGCGTGTGCAAATAATATTCTTTCTTTACAGTTGTTTAAGAAAGTTGAGGATTGTAAATCTCGGGAACTGTAAATCCTTTTGTTGGTATTACCCTGTTTTTCGTTTAAAAATTTAATGTCTTTGCCAGAGGGAGAAAGAGCAATAAAAAGAACTAGCAGGTGAATGCAGTATACAGGTTCATGTCTTCTAAAATAAGACAAGCTGGTAAAGAAACAACAGGGCATGCATTTATTGTAGCAACATAATTAAAAAAGGAACAAATACATTTAACCTAATCCTAACTTGTTGAGTCATGTACCACACACCAAAAATACTTTCTGTTTTTAATTTCAAAACCCAATTTTTCCGATTCAGCATTTCCCCTTAGTCACCTAGTTGATATATATCTTGTGTGAATATACCGGCTGACTCAACTTTGTGCTTGTATATTTTATAATCTGACGATATATATTTCTATGCAAGAATAAAATAAGGTACTGGGTGATTCAAATAAAAATGAATATATTAAAATTATTGCATGATATTAAAAATGTATGTTATTTTTGCTTGGTGTTTGTGAAGGTTTGTTAACATTTGTGATAGAAATTTGTCAAATAAGGAATCCGATCGACAAGGAGAACCCTCGAGGTTTGATTTGAAGTCTGAAACTGCTGGAACTTTCTTTATTGTGCCTCTTAATTTTCTCTTAACATTTTTTCTTATTGTATAATTGATTAATTTAACAATAAACTAAAATAAGCTTTATATAATTTTTTACATGTAATGTCAATAGGATTATTCCATGATAGCCTAGAATCTAGTACTGAACCAAGATATTTTTTTTCTTCTTCTAGTTCGATGCCCAAGATTTTAAAATTTGCAGGGAAACATCGTCTGATATGGAAATTATAGTTATAGAAATTATAGTTTTAGCCTATATTCGAATTTCTTCTTCTCCTTCGAGTAGCCGCTGTTGAAATGGTAGTTTCATCAGCATACAGAATAACATGCTCGTCATTTTTTACTTAAATTTGAAGTTCATTTATAAACAACACAAATAATTGGGACCATAGGTCCGAGCCCTGGGAACTCCAAGTCTAACTTTGCGAGGTTTTGAGTTCACATGATTGCAGTTCACTATTAATAACCTTTCTTCCGGATGGTATTGGCTAATGGTAAATCTAAGGCCATTAGAAAACCCTTCCATATAAGATCTGACTCAGGTCAAGGCGGTACTTCGAATTCCTAGATGAAACAATTTTGGTAACAATATTTCGCAATCAGCAGTACCGAAAGCCATATATAAAAACACACTGATACAATATACTTACCTGTGTCTAAATAAGAGATCAATTGATGTACTTGATCTAAATCTGTGTTGTGATAGCTTCAAAATATTTTTTCCACAAAATTAACAAAGATTTTTGTCTCTTTCTCTCTCTATTACTTTTTTTAGGTGTTAAGTACAGATATCTGTCTATGGTTGTCAATATTTTCTGAACAGCCTTTTTTTAAAAAGGTAATAACAAGTACAATTTTAAAAACATCGGGAAGAACCCCTAGTCAAATGACTAGTTTATTAAGGGTCTACTGAACAAACAACATGATCACTAATATCTTTTAGTACGAAATTTAGAAAGTGCCTAATTGTTACATTTGTTTAATTATTATCCTATATGATCATAAAAGGGAGTTATAAAGGTTAACTCTTATTGAGTTTAATACTTACTGAGGAATTTACACGATCACTCTCCAGACTGGACAGCAAACACGTTCTAATGTAAATAAAACTGAATCCATTTGTCTGCAGTAGTTTTAGAATTAGTTTGACGAAGTTATTTCAGGAATTATCGTAGATTGCTACAATGTTTGGGCGACGTCGTACGAGTTAAATAAGTTTGACAACTATTTAGTACTAAAAGTTTTGCTTCAGATAATTTAATCAGAATACCATTAAAAAGTTCAACTTATGAATAGTGATTTATTGAAAGTTTCTTTTAATACAAGGAAATTTATTTTCGTAGAATGGTAAATATTTCACAGAATTTTGTACAAACTGAACTGAATCAGGAATATTGACAATAAAGAGTGCAATTAATATTTGTAACGTATTTTGTATATATACGCTTTTTATCTTATTCATAATACTAATTACAATTTTTATAAACAGTTTATTCGAAATATAATAAATTAATAAAAAGCTAATGTTTTTAATAATACAACAAAATGACTGAAAGTTTCGGTCGTCGATAACCGAGTACGAATACCTATAAACCATAGAAATAAAGATGTTGATTTTGTACTTAATCTCAGTTGTACCACTTAGGGCCGGTTTTTCAATACTCGGTTAAAAGTGTCTGCTACGTAGCTAGTAGTTAAGATTAACTGTCAGTCAATGTTCTAGTTAACGTTGTGACCATTTTTCTAAGCAATGTTTAGCTTCCAGCTAGCGAATTCATTACAACGATTGGCAATCCTGACAGCTGGACAAATAATACTTACGCATGCGCTCATAGCTTATCAACATAAATGTTGACGCTCAGCCCTATTCTATAACCCATAAATACTGGCACGATTTGGTGGGTGACAGACAGTGACAGTGTTTTTATGTAAATAAAATATATTAATCGTTTTTATATAGTCGTGTTTGTAGCAAAGTATAAGTTAAGTGAAATATAACATAAAATAGGTATCAGTTCCAAATAAATAACAAAATGTTCCTCTTTGCTGAGTAATTACATAATACCTACAGAATTTATATCCATAACACAAGAGATAATACTGGTCTGTGATGGTCTCAATTGTATGTTCTATCGGTTCCAAAATTAATAAAGCTGTCTCTTTTCTCAAACGAAATATCATGAAGAAATCCACGTGTTTCGTTCACTTACGACATACGGCTTTCTCTCATATTCTATAAAATCTATAAACTCTAGTTAATCATCACTTACAACATCAAACGCTTCCATATTATCACTCTAAAACTTAAAAACAAATATGTTAGGTTAAAACCAAAGAAGGTAAGCAAATTAACCTCTCATTTAAATAAAAATGAAAGCATTACTGCGGAGTCACGCTTGCGTATATAGTGTCACGCCCAGCCCTCTTACAGGGCCTCAGTATATGTATGCATTGGGGTTGGAGAGCGTAGCGGACGCACACTGGTAGATTCACTCGCTTGGCGCAGCAATAAATTAAACACACAGTTTGCAAATAAAACAATTTAATTTTAAATAAAATAAAACTACTTACATTCTCTTTTCAATATATTCCTGCAGCCACCCTTTCACTTTTCCGGCACCCTCACACTTATCTTTTCAATCTCTCGTCCTTTCACCGAATGTCCATCGACCTTCCTCTAAACGACCGACTCTCTTCTAAAAAGGCTACTCAAGGTTGTAGGCCCTTTTATATTAACTGATGTAGGGTTAGATAAAAACAATTCTGGATCTGATGTTCCCATGTCATAGATCCCGTCTTGTAAATATGTATTCAATTTTTTACACAAAATATATTCTGACTTAGATCCAATCCATAGCATAGTTGTGTATGCAGTTAATGGATCAGGGTGACCCCTATATAAATATGATAACCACGAGAATATTGGGGCATCACCAATATCTGATGATAAATGCAATATGAATTTTAGAAATGAAGTAATTTTAACTGCTGATTGAATATGTTTTGACATCGGCCTTCCTATAAGCGTTGAAAATCTTACATCCCTCATTATTGTAAACAATGTCTCCATGTTACAAATGGTATAAGCCTCAAACAATGAATGTCCTTTTTGGGTTGCTGCTAATCCTGTGGTTTGGAGGGTTGCCATTTTTGAATATATTGTGGGATGTAACTCATTTACATCCACCATAGTCCTTGAAATTCTCTTACCAGATTGTGGTAAGTATGCACCATTAAACATCATATCTTTCCTATATATTATCAAAGAACTAGAGACCCAGCTCTCCTCTCTTTTTATGACTAATCCTATATCATTGGCACTAGAATCCAATCTTTCAAGAAATAAGCTGACTTTACTTCTAATGTATTCTTGATTACTCATTATAAATGTTTCATCTGAGAGACTTGTCTAATTTGTCTATCATAAGTTTGCATACCTGGTTGTCTCCCTGTCCCACAATGTAACTTCTGATTCCAGTAAGATATTCAACAAGTAAAAGAAGGCCTATAGTTACTAAGGTCCATCCTTTTTGCCTTAATCCTTCAAACCCACCACTGTGATTATACCACAAAGTAGTGCACTCTAATGGATGCATTTTGTCCTGCTTATATATCTTGTAATTCTCTTCTCCTATAAGAGATTCTGGAGGGTTATGGTGTGAAGCTAATGCTATTAAACTTTCTTTGAAGAATATATGCGTATATGTGTATAAGCCTGGGGTACCAAACAGATCATCAACAAAAGAGAGAACTGGATCAGTGGTGGACTTCTGCCAGTGGATGTTCCACGAATTGAAATCGAGGGAGGAAATTATTGGCAGGAATGAATCATTATCTCTTTTATTAGCAAGGGAGAACATCCTCCGGGAGAGATCAGCCTCATCCATGGTCATAGTCTGCTGGGGGAAGTATTTAAAGATTGTGTGCGCTAGATTCATTTCGGTGACACAGAAATATATTCGCATTTCCAATACCATCATGGCAAACAATCGTGGGGCAATCTTAATCTCTCGCTCTTTAGCATGGATTAAAATCACCTTCGAAGAATCAGGAACATTTCTACACATTATTTGTTTACATGTATTCTCAACATTAAGATCCCGTCTATTTAAAGCTTCAATTAACACTCGTCTACTTGTAGATAACTTTTGGGGAGGATATCCTAACTTGGTCGCATTATATACTCCAGTAACTTCATCTCTTAAGCAACTAATTGACTTGTCATCCATTAGTTCGGTGAAATCAGCCGCATAGTCGAAGTTAAATTCCTTGTTAAATGTAATATTAAACCAATCATAAATGGAAAAATTATTTGAGTATAGACTGATAGTGGTGTTATTATTTTTTATAGCGTTTCCTAACGATATATCTCTTAATTTCTTGGTAATCTTGATTGAAGGCCATCTACCGCTCATGCCTATAAAGGACACGCAAAATTGTCTCTTAAGTAGGGCTGTTATCTTTTTGAGAGTAGTCCATTTTGGCGGTGGCCTATGTTTAGCAATGTTTTTAACTTTGAGGCATCCTTCCTCTTCATTGACCGTTGGGTTACCCCAATGACTGTATATGCCGTATAACTCGGAGAGTTGATCTGGACATAGCTTTTTGATTCCTATCTCCTCTAGGAGGCCTCTAGCTTCGTAGAAAAAACTTCTACTCAGCTCATTATATAGCCATTTATAGAAATCGCTGGCCATTGATAGGATATCATGGTCTCTCAGTAAAATAGCCAGAACAATAGGCTCCCAGTTCTTAATTTGGTTGTAGGCATCATTTCCTTTACTGATTAATAAATTGTCAAAGCAAGGGTACATGTCTAACAACAAAGACTTGTCCAATTTTCCTGGTGTACTATCATCTAGCAAGTGCATGTATATCATCATAAAGGCTCTAGATGCTATTGTATCACTCAACATCATTATCTGATCATAGTCTAATAAATAATGATCTCCTTCTAACTCCAAGATAGCATATAATCGACATATCCAAATCTTATCTACTCCTATATGGTTATAAGATAATTTTAACCACTTTGAAGAATTTTTCGCCTTTAATGATTGCATGTAACCACGAATATTTTCCCATTCTATCTTGGAAGATAACATGGCAAGATTTTCAGCAGTTATTCTTTTGTCTATACAGATACAAGGCTTTATATCATCACTAGTATGATTATTGATGAAGTCAACTACAATATCATAAACTTTATCTACATTGTTGTTGACCCAGTCATCTATGTGGGTCCTAGAGTGTAATGCTTTAAAAATGTGTCTATATATTTTCTCGGAGTCTATAATTAATGAGGTTTTTGAAACTGGTAATGTTCTAGATAGATCCTTCATAAAAATTGGTTGATCCTTGTTATCATTTAGTAGATATTGTCTCATACATCTTCTGATGGGGGTCTGTAAATGACAATCAGGTAAATTTTTAACATATTGCTCAAATGAAGAATGCTTCTGTTTTATTTTAGAGAACATCTTGAATCCATTAGTTTTTTCATTCTTTTATTTCTTTCTTTTTCTTCTTGGTTTTTTATCCTTAGTTTTTCTATACTTACATGTACTTATATCTATATATATTTAATAAAACTATTATAATATATTATTAGTTATATGTATATATATATATATATATATATATATATATATTCACTTACCTCTCACCACTACTCAATTTACTATAGTTTGTATAAAACTAGCAGGTTGGCCACTATCATTTGTCTGCTCCATGACCTATGGCATACTGATGAGAACTAATAAGTTCGAAACCGGTCTATGTCTGGTCAGGGAGTTGACAAATGATATTGGTTACCATTCTTTAATGATTTGTAAGGTGTAATTCAATGCAGGTCGGGGTATTTGCCCGCTGAGTAGTTGTTTCCTGCAAATCATATATTATAACAGTAGGTTAAGTCCACCTAGGACTGAAAGGTCGCCGCTCTCAGGTACTTGCAGAATCGCAAGTCGCTATACGCCCATAGAGACATCTATGGTGTATAGTAGCAATTGACCATTTGAGAGGTTTCACTTACCTCTCACCACTACTCAATTTACTATAGTTTGTATAAAACTAGCAGGTTGGCCACTATCATTTGTCTGCTCCATGACCTATAGCATACTGATGAGAACTAATAAGTTCGAAACCGGTCTATGTCTGGTCAGGGAGTTGACAAATGATATTGGTTACCATTCTTTAATGATTTGTAAGGTGTAATTCAATGCAGGTCGGGGTATTTGCCCGCTGAGTAGTTGTTTCCTGCAAATCATATATTATTATATATATATATATATATATATATATATACATACATATATATATATATATATATATATATATGTTAGATAGTGGATTCTTTGAATAACTTTTTAAAAAGGAACTTTATTTGTTACACTGGAGTCTACTTTGACTCTTTAGAAAAATACAATAATAATTTAGATGAGGTTCATTCGAAAGTGAGTATAAGACTGATTACAAAAAGGTTGTTGGTAATATTTATAATGTTTTGAGAACAAAGGAAACAGTGTTGCTGATTCAGCACAATCAGGATTACTTAGAATTGAAATACAATGCTCATGCAGCGTGAGCGGTTATTGAGAAGAGCTGTTACGCAGTATGTAATACGATATGTTTGAGAAGGTTAAGCCTGTCTCGATAATATTATATATCATAGTATATTTCTAATATAACAGCTTCCCCCTTATAAAAAAAGTTGGTGTTTTATGCAGCAACTTTTGAAATGAATATAAAATGTATATAAAAGGTAATGGTACAATTTGGAAAAATATAAAAGATACAAAAATGTTAAATCGTAAGGTTTAAAACACAGAATATAACCTTAGCGTCTAGAATATGAGATGCAAGCACAATAAGCTTGATTCATAAAATAAAATAACATAAAAATGTTAGAGTTAAAATATAGCTTTGGCAAGAAAGCGTAAAATACAAACATACTAGGTTTGAATTGTAAAATAGGATAAAATATTCCTAAGGTTAAAATATAGCTTTACTGTGAAAGCATAAAATATAAGCATGATGGGTTTGAATGAAAATGACGTAAAAATGTTAATAAAATTGAAATTAACAAATGATAGAAAAATAATGAAATATAATGATTAAACAAATGAAATAAAATTCACTGAAGAGTCCAGCACTGAAAGTCAGTAAAAAGGCACAAAACAGTTTGTCTTTATGTAAGTTCTATGTCTTCGGCTTCGTTGTCTTCTCTTCTTAAGGTAGGTCGTCTTCGTGAAGGAAATAGGTTAGCAAATGTCCTGTAGGGTTTGCTAGGCCTCGGTGGAGATGGGGGTGATGCAGAAACATCGATGGCTAGTCTTCGTCTTTTTGTTCTGCACTTACAAAATAGGTACAGAAATAACAGTCCAATTATTAGCACAATGATAAAATAGGTGAACCAGGATATGTGTTTTGTTATAAAGGGTTCGTTGATCAAATCATCTAAATCTCTGGAGTATTGGTCCAACTTGTGTTTGGCAACTTCGAGGTCTTCCGTATTGAGATTGTTTAATTTTAGTGGTTTAAGATTTGGAGCTCGGATTTTGTCTGGAATATGTTTACAACATTCAAATGGAATTTGGATTGGATGAGTGTCGTCTTTTACATCGGTTACTTCATTGGTACTGGCTTGAATTTTTGTGATGCCTATGAAGGCGTAACAATTTGGTTGTAATTTTACTATTGAATTTTTGTAGATGGCTTCAGTTTTTGAATTTCTTTCTGGACAGTTGATGGTTCTGCGTTAATAACTAACCATGTGTTTTCGTCTATTTTTTGGACGTTGTAGCCTTGGCTGATGATAAATGACGTCTGGCAGTTTTCTGGCAGAGTTTTGAGGTTCTTAAAGAGACGGGCTTCGCATATGGCATTGTTGTCAATAGGATATGCAAATAAATTTGGACATAATTTGGTGTTGAAATAAAGTGGTTTGCATTCTTCAAGGTTCGAAATAGGTATGTACATTAATGAATCATCATCTCTCGCGATATATTTTTGAGAAGTTGATAATACATGATATAAACCAGTTCTATTATCCAAAATAGGAATAGGGTATAATTGAAATACTGAATATGTTTGAGGGTCTATTAAAGGTATGTCTAACACGAATATTAGATCCGAATTTGTTTGAAAAGCTTTTAGTTCTATAATGTCTAAGTACTGTGCAACCTTTGATAGTTTGATAGGAAGCGGTAAATTGTTCCTTTGTAGGTTTTGCGAAATTTCCTGTAGAGAATTTACTAAGTCCTTTGGATTTATAATTGACGTGTGAATTATTTTAAGCCTCGCGAAAGTGATGGAAT
Organism: Leptura quadrifasciata; assembly: GCA_963675555.1. Taxonomy (NCBI): domain Eukaryota; kingdom Metazoa; phylum Arthropoda; class Insecta; order Coleoptera; family Cerambycidae; genus Leptura; species Leptura quadrifasciata. The sequence continues at coordinate 155,625,211 of OY776673.1, forward strand.
TTAGGATGTCATTTAGGTTATCCTCGATAAATAAATAACTTGCCATAAGTTGTTAGCAGATTTCGATAAATTTCAGTTTTGCATGGATGTTTTCTATGTCTTTAGTCATGTCTAAAATTGAGGTTTCAATTTCTTTAATATCCTTATTGAAAGTTTATTCATCAACTTGCAATTTTTGAATAGTTGCGTTGAAATTTTTGATTACTGAAGTTGTAATAGATATTTGGTTTTTAAGTAGGTTTTCGAGTTTATTGAAATGATTAATTTTGAACATTACTTTTTGAAAGTACCGTTGTTATTAAATTGTTTTGCAATTTATTTTGTCATCTGAGATTATTTTTAGAAATAGGTGTTATTGTCAGTTTGGTATTTGGTCAATTCTTGAAACGTGGTTATCGAAATGATTTTTAACATTTCTTTTGTTTTGGTCTCGGACGCTAATTAATACACGCTATTTGGTAAAATAGTGTACCAATCATGTATTTAGTTTCCTGTATGATCGTCATGTAGTCGGGTATATAACTTATTAGGATAATAATCATATTTATAATGTATTATCGCAATATTTTAATATTTCGTTTCGAATGTATGTCACAATAGTTGCTATTCATATGTGGAATAGTTTTAACAGGGTTGTACACTTGGAAAATAACCATGAGGGGTTGCTGTTGTGAAACACAGCGTAGAATGGTATTGCTAGAATAATGTGTTGGTTGAGAAAAATGAATTATTATCGATTTTATTACTGTCATTTATTGTTAATGTCATATTTAATTAAGTATTCATTTCTCTTGATTACATAGGGCTTTAAGATTGAGTTTCATAGGGTGGACTGAACTATCTGAATGTTAGAAAACTTCGGGATATTTTTTCTTGCATGACAAATTTTTCTGAGTGGGAAAATTAAACTTACAGAATTTCAATTTCTGGAGTAGCGTTGAAGATGGGTAGTTACCGCGTGTTCATTTGATATGGAGTTGTCAATATAAGAATAAGAGGATTCACTTATTAGTTTATAATGCGAACATAAATGATTGTCATAAGTCTATACGCATTATATTTCCGAGGTAATGAAGAGATTGACTGATGGAATTATTCGGAAAATTATAAATGAGATTTTTGAAGGAATAATTGTTTGAAATTAAATTCGTGAAATGGTTACTACTTGTCAGAATTAGGGTGATGTACGTTTCGGATAATAATTCTATGTAAATGTTACGAGAAAATAATTTCTTTTTATTTTAAGAAGTTGGTCAGGGAATGAGAGAATGTAAATGTTCCTGTTACATGATTATAGTGTCGAAATTGTAACGTAAGGATGTTTACGATTGATATTGCAATCTTGTGTAGGACAGTGTAAGCTGTGTGAATTTGTCAATTTTTTTGTAGGTGTCAGTGTATGTTTTGTGTGAGAATTGAAATGGGTCGATATTGATTTGTCGAACGGTGCTTTTGGGGTTTTGGTGATTACCAAAGGATTGTTAGGATCCTTGTGATTTGGTTTTCGACAAATTTTGCGTTTTTTTATAAAACTTTTGGCGTGGTTTGTTAGTTCTTGCCAATTATATTTGTTTTTGATGTAACCTATTTTTATAAACGGAACCTTATTTATCAGGGGTTCTTGATAGGTTCTGATTAGTAGCTGAAGAATTAAAATATAATGATAAATTTTGTATATTGGTCTAGTATAAGTAATCGAAATTTTGAGGTATTATTTTTTATATTTTCTTTTGAAATCTCTAAATTTTTTTGATTTTTAAAATAATGTTGAGAATAAATGCCTTAACATTGATCCTAAAGAGAAATAATTCTGTTCGTCTGTGTTTTTGAGTTAATGTTGGTTTTGTTATTACAAAACTACAGAATAATTTCGTAGTTTTCTTTTTAGAGGGAGATGTTTTAATGAAATTACTGTGTGGAAGTAAGTTCACAATTTTTCAATACAGTGGTTATGTGAAATTTGTAATTTACGTTTTGTTTTCATAATCTATTAGACGTCTTGTCTTATGTAGTTAGAAAGGTTGTCAAATGGTGTAACGTGTAAGGTTCGTTTGTAGTTTATATTGTAGAGAGTAATCTATTAAGGATTTCGTCTTGTAGAGTCGGGTAATTGTGTCAAATTCATGGGCAATTTGTTCGTTGGTAATCTCGTCGACGTTGTCTGAAATTTCGTTGGAATTTCAAATGAATTTTGAATATTTTGAAGGACGATTGATTTTCAGTTCCTGAAATTTCTTTTGTATATTTGTGAATTTTCAGGATTTTCGAGTGATTCAATTTTTTAATTTTGAAAAGGTATGTTCTGAATTTAGGTTCTAATTTAAAGTCTGAAAATTTCTAAATGTATATTATTTAAATTTCTGCCCTTGCTATTAATTAACAGCTGTTATTACTTGTGCTTGTAAAGCGTTTATGTTGGTGTAATGAAACATCATAATGAGTACAATGCAATATTGAGGTGTTGGATATCAGGCATTTCTTTTTAAAATGTTTAAGTTCATAAACATACAAGACGTGCTTCTGTGCAAAAGTTCAAGGCACTGTTATCAAAGTAGTACTACTATTATGAATTTCTTCGAATTAAATGTAAATATTTTATGTGCATTTATTTAAATGAACAAAAGTATTTCCTTATGATTAAGGTTTTGTAGAATTTATTACAGGAGAAGAAATGTCGAAATGTCCTAGTAATGGAGGAAAGGAATAAAATTATTTACATAAGAAGTGTTTTTGATCAATAATTGATCTATGCAGTTAGTTGATATATCGTACACTTATTTTTTAAAGATTTTCTAGTAATATTAATTTAGAACAGTTTGAGAAAAGTGGAGAATATCTTTAACATAAACTGTTAATTTTAAGTAATAATATTCTAAAAGATTTCGATTGAGTGACTAAAAATTTCTGAGATAATTTTGAAAATCATTTTGGGTTGCAAGTTTTTTGTATAAGTGTTTTATTTCGCAGGGTCGGCATATGGTTGAGACGAGAATCGGTATTATCATTATCAATTAAGTTTAAATATAGATTTAAATTTTTGCACTGGTTCAAATTTTAAATTCGAAAATTCAACGATTTTTGGAATTGTTTTTTCAGGAGACACAAATGGATTTTGTCGGTACATTTTCCTGATCGTGTGGGGTGTATAGATTTTTCTATTGTTTTGATTACGCAGGATTGTATGCGTGTTTCTTGAATTGTTCTTTACCTTGTTTGTCTTTCGAATTTTAGATTTCCTGAGTATTTTATTACTAATTTTAAATAATGTTTGCGAAATAGGCATTTTTCTGTTTAATGTTTTTGGTTTTATCTGTTTCGAATTATTTTTTGAAATGTTTAAATTTAACTTTACCAATTTAGATTTATCTATACGGCATGATTTTGTTTTCGAAGGATTTATTTTTTGTGGGTTAACGTTAGGGGTTACATTTGAAGTTTTTTCTGTTTCTTGTACTTTGCTTTTAAATATTTTTTTGATACGTGATTCGGTAAAAGTAGAATTTTGATTTTTGTTTTCACAGGACATGTCTAAAAGTTTAGGAATTTTGTCTGTTTGATAAGAGTCTGATTTTTGATAATTTACATTAGATGTTGTCTCGAAAAAATCACTTTGTACGTTTGTCTTTGCAGAGGTGTTAGGTAGGCGTATTTTTTCATGTTTCTGAGCTAGCGGTATAGTGTCAGTGTCACAATAAAATTCAAATACTTCTTCAGTATGTGGTTCGAAAAAAATAGGATTTTGATTAATGGTGTTACCTGAAATGTGATTGTTAATATTTTTGTTTGAATTTGTAACTGGTTGTAAGCGTAAATAATCGTTAACTTCAAATAGAGGTATAGTTTCAAAATTGGTAATTAATTGATTATTTCCGAAATCTATCCTACATTTATAATGTTGTAGAAAGTCGTTACCTACAAAGCCATCAAAGTCTGTATCTAAATCGTATACATAAACTTTGTGTGGATCGTTAAAATTGAATGGTATGAGAACGGATTCGGTGGTATTAATTTTTTGACCTGTTACTTGTATATTTAAATTTTCGGGGTGTCTTAGATTATAATTTTCTGTTGTTTTGGGTTTGAAAATGGAAATATCTGCACCTGTGTTGATTAAAATATTAAATTTGTTTGTTGGATCTTTCATGAAATACAGGTTTGCTGAACTTACTTTAAATGGAGGGTTATATGGTAATTTTACATGAAACATTGTTCTTGAGGGTTCGAATGTGGGTCGGAATTGTCTTTGAGGTTCATCGCTTGGACTTGGAGAGAAATTTGGTCTAGCTCGTCTGTTTGTGTTGGAGTATTCGTGGAATACTCCGGGCCTATGCAAAAATCCGGAGGATTAGCAGTATAATCCTCGTGCTGTTGAGATTGAGAATTAGCAGTATAATTCTCGTACTGTTGGGGTTGAGAATTAGCAGTATAATTCTCACATTGTTGGGTTCCAAAATCGTAATCATAATTGTTTTCATTAATTTCGAAATTATTTTGGTATTGGTAATTGGGAGAATAACTTGCGGAATAGTCTTCATATTGATTTGAGCTATCGTAAAATTCTTGGTTCAAATGATGCGTTTTTTGTTGATTGAACCTGTTGAAATTTGGGTTTGGCTGAATGGCAGAAGGTCTCTGCTGGTTGAAGTTTGGATTTGGCCTGATAGCTGAGGGCCTGTTCTGTTGAGAATAATTTTGTTGCTGGTTAGAGAAGTTTTGTGGTCTATGATTATATGTACTTTGAAAATGTGGCCTTGGAGGCTGTGCTTGATTAGAATAAGCATTGGGTGTGAAATTGGGAGATGGGGACTGATAATTTTGCCTTGTGCGGCATTCGTTAACATGGTGCCCATTTCTTCTGCAGAATGTGCAGAATTGATGAGAATTTGGGCGTCTTTGAACATTTTGGACAGGGTTTTTGATTGGGGCCTTAATGGAAAATTTTTGTGATTCGAAATATGACAACTGTAGTTCTCGTTTGATCCTGTTTATGGCATCTAGCATGTTGCTAGGATTACCAGCCCTAATGATTTGGCCTAATTTGGGTTCTAACCCGGTCAATAGAGTGGTCAATGTCATGTTTTCAATCAAATTTGATTGAGCCGTTTTTTCTTCAAGGGTTAGAGTTTGTTTTTGTATAGCGGCGTGCATTTTCGCGTTGTGTGTCTGCAACCTAGATACAAATACCAATGCAGTTTCCTCCTCTGTAGATCCTGAATTAGTGCTGTCAGGTCACGAGAATCACCAAAATGAGCTTCAAGTAAGCTTTTGATTTCTGCCCATGTAGTAGGGTTTCGGGAATTTATTAATTCTGCGGCTTTTCCGCGTAATTTATTTTTTATGTGAAGCGTTAATAAGACGCGCTGATCATCAACAGCGATACCCTGAGCGGTTATGCAAGCTGAAATAAATGTTTGCAAGAATATGGGGTTGCCGTCAAATTCGGGCACTATGGAAAATATTTCGCTTAACCTATAAGGTTCAATATTTATTGTTTCGTTCGCCGTGATTGAATTGTTTGCATTGGAATTGCTTACGTTTGTAGCCATTTTATTTATATTATTTAGATAATCGAATAACTTAAAACACCTTTTCAATTTGAGCTAGTACGCTACTGATAATTGGCAATTTTTTATTATATGTAAAACAATGTGCTGTTTATTTTATAATATTTCAAAATTTAATTACAAGGATAATTGGATTAATTTAAAAAGTGTTTTTAGTTGGGAATAATGTCACTGAAATTTTATATACTAATGTGCATTTAAACAGTATAGAACATGTGGGTTTTATTTTATTTCACAGTCAAGTAAGGCGTAAACTTAACCTTTATATGATATATGATATTATGATAAAAATAATGTTAAGATAAAAATGGTATGTGATTGTAGTTAATTAGATAAATTCGCACTTGAGGAGTATATGATATTACCATAAAAATAATGTTACGATAGGAACAGTGTATGATTACGGTTATTTATATAGGTCACACAAATTATAATCAAGATATTTTGTTTCAAGTTTAAATAAAATTACTATTTTAGATATTAGAACTGTATGTAGCAATGCAATGTATTTTGATAAAATAAAATGTAAAATTATGTCGTTGTTTGCAAATAAATGTTTGCGAGATGATTCAAAAATGACTTACCCTAAATTTTTCATTCCTCGTGGTCCAGTTGAATGCGACTTCGTGAGCTTAGCTTCACCAAAGGTCTCTTTCTGCCAGGGGCGTCACTGGGTGTTCCTTCCACAGGGTTGCCTTTGATGCCGAAGACACCAACGATGGGACGGGATGAAATTCTTACTTGCTAATTGTTGAATCGTGTTGATTTGAAATGTTGCTTTGTTGCTAGTATTTCTTGATAATTATTATTGTTTCGCTTCTGTGCGTTTGAGAATAATGTAGGTTCTTCTGAACAAAGGATTGGGATCCACCACTACAGCTAAGAAGTTCTCCTTGTTCCAGAAGCTCTTTTCGTCCGGTTAGGCACCTTTTTCAGATGGACTCCTTGTTCCCTCGGATATGTTTGCTACTGGTTAGGCTCCCGAACTGTGCGTGTTTTTCAGATCCGCCACGACTGCGCCAATGTTAGATAGTGGATTGTTTGAATAACTTTTTAAAAAGGAACTTTATTTGTTACACTGGAGTCTACTTTGACTCTTTAGAAAAATACAATAATAATTTAGATGAGGTTTATTCGAAAGTGAGTATAAGACTGATTACAAAAAGGTTGTTGGTAATATTTATAATGTTTTGAGAACAAAGGAAACAGTGTTGCTGATTCAGCACAATCAGGATTACTTAGAATTGAAATACAATGCTCATGCAGCGTGAGCGGTTATTGAGAAGAGCTGTTACGCAGTATGTAATACGATATGTTTGAGAAGGTTAAGCCTGTCTCGATAATATTATATATCATAGTATATTTCTAATATAACATATATGTATATATATTTGAATATATATATACATATATATATTCATATATATATGTATATATATTTGAATATATATATACATATATATATTCATATAAAAGCAGATAGAAAACTTTATAAGTAGGTTGATTTATATACATAGAAATATAAAATATAAAAGATCAGATTATTTTCTCCCACGTCTTGCTATTATATTATCCAGATAAATTAATACATCTTTCCACTTCATTCCTTAGAAAATTTTGTCCGCAAGTTCCTGGAAAGCGGAACGGGCATTACTAAGACCGAAGGGCAAAACTTCAAACATATAGGATCCTTGACCTTGAGCTGTAAACGCTGTGATCGGTTTTGATTCCTCTGACATTCTGACTTGCCAGTATCCCGAGAGCATGTCTAAAGTTGTGAAATATCTAGCTCCCCCTAAATAAGTTAAGATATCGTCTATTTGAGGTAATGGGTACGTGGACTTCCTTTTTACACAGTTTACTTTACGATAGTCAACACTTGTCTTATTTTTGTTGGATTCCAATTACAGATTATTAACTGTAGGTCGATGTCTCCGAATATATAGTAAATCATGTCCCTTACTATATCCCAATCTAGCCTATCCAGTCCACAACCAATATTGGCATGGCCAGTTTCTTTACACTAACTCTTTTAATATGATTTTTCATTTTTAGCAGTGCTGAGAAAAGGTCCTGATAAGTGGGTTTGTCTTGTGATTTTTCTTTCGTGACGAGATAGTACAAAAACCGCCCATTTTCCACCTTTCTCTTGCTTTTGTTGCCTAAGTGTTTCCACCTTCTTAAATCTTTCTTTAAATTCCACTGCGACTCCTTTGTCCATGCGCATATCTTCTGCGACACAGTGCGCCAATGAGAAATCTTGGGGACAACTGAACAAATCTTGTATCTTCTCAATGATGAACGCTCTTGTAATCTGGTCTTCTGGTTTCTTTCTGTACTTAGCAAATTCTTCATACTCGTTTTCTCCTATTTTAGCGTTGTCTTTTGCTTTTTCGGTACCCATAATGTTTTTTACGAACAATTGTCAGTTGATTCAAATGCCGACGTTCCATTCCAATTGGGATTTGCACCATACTTTCATGATTTTTTAGAGAAAGAATTTTTTGTTGCAAATTTATGATTGCTTCGTGTTGGTTCAAAAACTCCATGCATAAAATTAACGGGTAAGGTAGGTTCTCTACTATTTTTACTTCACATTTTGCTCTAAAATTATTAATTTTTATTGTTACTGACGTTTTTCCTAGTATATTGATAAGATGTCCCCCTGCTGTTTTCAACATTTTAGTTTCTGTATCGGATGTCCAGGCATTTCTGTTTCTTTTGTCCATAACATTTAATTCGGAACCAGTGTCCACGATGGCTTTTACTATAACATTATTTACTAGTACTTTTAGTATTATTATTGGAGGTTGACGATCACTTTTTTCCCCGTTCGTGATGAGGGCGGCGCGGGGATTTAATTTTGCCGCCCCCTGCCATTTGGGTACATTCCGGTTTTTGACTGGTTAGGACAAGATACTGCAAAGTGGGCTACTCTGTCACATCTATAACATCTTGGTCTATTGTTAGATGATCTTGTTTCTGGTAGCCAGCCGCCTTGTATCTACCTGTTCGGCTCTTCGGTATGCATGATACTGTGGTCCCGTGGGTGTATTTTCCTGATCTCTTCCTGCATATTGGTTTGTTCTGAAATTCCCTCTATTTTGGTTGTAGTTTTCCGTCCAGTCCCTTCGTTTGCTAATGTTACGCTCATGCTTTTCGTTAAAGAGTGGGGGGTCGCCCGTATAGTAATTTCCTGGTTTTTGTAGCGAATTTTCAGATTGGTTGTACCGCGAATAATTTCTTACATAGTGTGGCGTTAATTGTGTTTGCCTATTGGGATGCCAATATCTTTGATTTCCAGGTTGTGCTTGAGCTGATTCAGGAACCCGTCGTGTCTCGTCTTTTGGTTCTTGCGACATTCTTTTGGGAGCCTTGTCTATTGTAATCGCTAGGCTTTTCAGCTCATCCATAGATAAAGGTGGCTTATTTGGCGTATGTGTCAACCAGTAATAGTGATAAAATGCTTCTCCCAGTAATCCTTTTTCAAAAATCTTTTTAAATTCTGTTATATTTAATGATTGATCGTAGTCATAATATAAGGTTTTTAGCTCATAAAAATAGTCCCTAACTGATTCTGTGATTTTCTGCTTGCGGTTTTCCACCTTTTCCTTCAGAGATTCATGTACCTCCGAATCCTCGAATTCTTTCAAGAAGTCATCAATTACATTTTGCCAGGTCTTTTGAAGGTTTTGCTGGTCTTCGATATAAAGTTTATACCATAAATTTGCAGCTCCATCCAAGAATGACCCCAAATAGGTTATTTTAAGAGTATCATCCCACGCATTTGCAATAGCGGCTCTCTCATAATTTTTTATAAAATTACAAGCGCTGCCCCTGCTAGGGTGAAATGTTTGTGGGTTTATGAACTGTGGTATAGCTGGAGTTTTTGTGACTGCCAAGGCGTCATAAATTGATGTGTTGGCCATTTTGTGCTGGACTTCTTCTTGTTGCTTTAGAGTGGGGTTGTCCTGTTTGTCTTTTTCACACTGTTGCTGGATCCTTTGTCTTGTTTCCTTTTCGTATTCGTCTGTATAGTCCGTATCAGAATTTTCTTTTTCTAACTTATTCTCTATAATATTTGAATCCTCCTGTACAGTGGGAGAGTTAGGTTCCGACCGCTGAAGAGAAGACGATGGTTGAAAAGGGTTATTTTCGGTTTCTCTTGCGTTGAATATTTCAGTACTTCGATGTGTTGGGTTGAAATTTATGGGTTGATCAGGTTTCTTAACGACTATTTTGCCCCTCAAATTATATTGCCCCTTGTCGGCGCTCATGGTGTGACCGCATTTTTATTTATAAAAATTTGTGTAACTGTTTTTGTTAATTATAATTTTAGATTAATTAAATAAGCGTTAAATAATATGCAGATAACGCTATTTTTTTTCCAGCTCCGACCTGAAAATATCTGGCACCTGAAAAGATTATGCTAGTGCATAACATGTGTACAACTGATCTTGTTTCAGGAAGTTGATAAAAGTTATAAGAGCGAAAAAATATGGAATTAAATTTTTATAAATAAACGTAAGAAACACAAGATATTTTGTATACAATGCAATGCAACGAAACCGTGTGCGGCGTTTTTCTTTAGTTCGTTCACCTACTATAAATAATTATTGCAATATTGCATAAATCTAGCAGTTGTGCTACTCAAATGAATATTCTTTTAACCTAATTAGTAATAGTAGTAATTGAGTTTCTTGTTATATATATTTTATTTTGATTTTCAAAATTATTCGTAGGTATATACTTTTTTAAATTCCCATGCAATGATTTTCAGCACAAAACCACACAAAACCATTATGGTGATTTTAGAACAATGTGTTCACGAAAAAACGTTTATTTTTTCTGTATAGGATTGATATTTTGAAGCAAATGTTTGTTAAAATATTATCATGTAATCACATAGTAATTGAATTAACTTTGAAATAAAATTCTCGTTAAAGAATATTCATGATTACCCTTAAATGTGATAACTACCCTTGAAAACTCTTCACCTAAATATTTCCCCTATTAAGAATATGACGTCAATTTTAAATGCGGTGTATGTAGTAAATATCAATATGTTTACTGGACTTCAAAATTAACCTTAAAAGGAAAAGCAAAATATTCACAATGGCATTTCAATAAATGAGTTATTACGAAATTAATCTACCAGATATATCTCAGGTTTTAACTTTATTTCTGATATTTATAATTAACTATAAGCAGATAAAATAAACTTAAAAATTGAAAACGGCACCTCTGCTGTGTGTCTAATAATATTTTTCTAAATTAAATTATCTGCATTAAATAACTTTTAACTAACTAACTAATTTTTAAACAAGACTCGCACGCCGCGGACCTCTGCCCGTCGTTCAGTGAGTTCGTCGTCGAGGCCGCGGCCGAATAATGTTCCTCTCTCCGTACTATTGATTTATCCTCTTTTTCAGCCTTTAAGTGCGTAATCCCATCGAAAAAGTACAACTGTACTTGAATTTAAACCATTGTGTTTGGCCTGTGATAATTTCTTGTCATAAATACGACGTCAAGTGGGCGTTATGGTGCAAAACAAGTGATTTAGTTAGGTTAAGTGCATGGAAACATCAAAAGTTTGCGCCCCCTTGATTGCGTGCGACGTAGTAGTGTTTTGCGGACGAGCTATTTAGCAACTGGGGTATCGTAAAGTACATCATTTGGGCCAGTTACCATTTCGATAGTGAAAAGCGAGGTGAAAAGTTAGACAAAAGTTGCAAACATTTTTAAGTTTTCAGACAAACATTGGAGTAGAGCCGGTGATATTGGACGTATGTGCTATTTAGGACGGCCATAAACGCGCCAAGCCTACCCACTGTAAGACAAGATGAGTGAAAGTGCGTAAGGCGTGTCGTCCACTCGCACCTATGACAAACCTTTGGAGAGGCGTTGTTGGTTTTCTTGATTTTTCCGGTTATTTTAATTTCTCCGACATCCCTTTACCACCTTCCCCGGATCCTCCTTCGGAAAATAATGTCGCCGCCTGCGCCGCCGAATTAGTGCAAGATAAAAATCGTGAACGATCCGAGGAAAGTAACGAAGCCGAGTGCGATATCTGGAAACAAATCATGATGAACCGGCACCTGACCAGAAGAAATAGCAAAAGGTTCGTCATCGGCAATGGGGAGGACGAGCCTGCGACGGTAGTACCCGAGATGACCATCACCGAGTCGCCCAGTGACGGTGGTATCAGGAACGACTGGTTGAAGGATGACGATAAGTTGAATGTCAGGTCTACTTTGACGCCTAGCATGTCCCAGGGCACTGTTATGATACAGAATAGACTAGAAGAGAAAAATTTCACAGTCGCAACCCCAGAGGAATTTGTCAAAAGGTTTAACGGAACAAAAGCCATTAACAAGGTTCTCATTGCCAACAATGGAACTGCCGCCGTCAAGTGCATGCGATCTGTCTGGAGATGGTCCTACGAGATGTTCGAGAACGAGAGGGCCGTCAGGTTCGTCGTTATGGTTACACCCGAAGATCTGAAGGCCAATGCCGAGTACATAAAAATGGCCGATCACTATGTACCCCTGCCAGGGGGGGACCAACAACAACAATTATGCCAATGTGGAGCTTATCGTCGACATCGCAGTCCGATGCCAAGTCCAGGCCGTGTGGGCGGGCTGGGGTCATGCTTCAGAGAACCCAAAACTACCCGAGCCGCTGCACAAAAACTCCATATCATTCATTGGGCCTAACGAGAAGGCCATGTGGGCCCTTCGGGACAAAATCGCCTCATCCCTTGTGGCGCAAACAGCCGAGGTACCTACTTTACCTTGGTCTGGATCGGGTTTGATAGCCCAATACAGCGGAAAGAAAATAAAGATCTCTTCGGATCTGTTTGACAGGGGTTGCGTGAACTCCGCCGAGGAAGGCCTTACCGCAGCTCACAAAATCGGCTTCCCGGTGATGATCAAGGCTTCGGAGCGTGGCGGCGGTAAAGGAATCAGGAAGGTCGAGAATCCCGATGACTTCCCAGCATCTTTCAGACAAGTACAAACCGAAATCCCCGGATCGCCCATATTTGTGATGAAACTAGCCAAATGTGCGAGGCATTTGGAGGTGCAGCTGTTGGCTGACATGTATGGCAATGCCATTTCATTATTTGGTCGTGCTGCTCTATCCAGAGAAGACACCATCGCCGAGCCTTACGTGTTCGAGGACATGGAGCGAGCCACCGTGCGTCTAGCCAAGATGGTAGGTTACGTTTCGGCAGGTACCGTCGAATACTTGTACGACCCTTCAGGGCAGTATTACTTCATGGAGCTCAACCCACGTCTGCAAGTCGAGCATCCATGTACGGAAATGATATCAGACGTAAACTTGCCTGCCGCCCAACTTCAGATTGCCATGGGACTCCCTCTACACTACATTAAGGATATCAGGCTGCTGTATGGTGAGTCTCCCTTTGGCACTAGTGAGATAGATTTCGATCAGCCCAGGCACAAGCCACAACCGTGGGGACACGTTATCGCCGCCAGAATTACCTCCGAAAACCCAGATGAAGGTTTCAAGCCAAGCGGGCCGAACACATACTTCTTGCAGATGAACGGCTTGTTTAAAGAAATCGAAGTCCATCGGCTCAGCGATGGAGGTATTTTGATATCTGTGGACGGCGCCTCGTTCACCACTTACATGAAGGAGGAAGTTGATTGTTACCGCATCGTGATCGGCAACCAGACCTGCATCTTTGAAAAGGAAAATGATCCCACCATCCTCCGTTCCCCGTCCGCCGAAAAACTCATCAGCTACATAGTGGAGGATGCCGGACATGTGAACAAGGGCCAGGCTCTTGCGGAAATTGAGGTCATGAAAATGGTCATGACACTTACTGCGAACGAATCCGGCACAGTTACTTATGTGAAACGACCTGGGGCTGTGTTGGATGCCGGTTCCATCATAGCATCCCTAGAACTAGACGACCCATCTCTAGTTACGAAGGCCGTCTTTTACATAGGGCCCTTCCCAGAGATAGATGTTTCTCAGCCGATCATCCTCGAGAAACTCAATCACATTCACAATAGCTACAAGGCGGCTTTAGAGAACACCTTGACAGGTTACTGTCTGCCCGACCTGTACAACGCACCCAGGCTTCGAGAAGTGACCGAAAAGTTCATGTCTTCCCTGAGAGACCCCAGTCTACCACTGCTCGAACTGCAAGAAGCGATGGCTTCCATGTCGGGGCGTATACCGACGGCGGTCGAGAAAAAAATACGAAAATTGATGGCGTTGTACGAACGGAACATAACCTCTGTGCTAGCACAGTTTCCAAGCCAACAGATTGCCAGCGTTATCGACACCCACGCTGCTAGTATGCACAAGAGGACAGAGCGTGATGCGTTCTTTTTGGCTACGGAAGGGATAGTGCAGCTGGTACAAAGGTACAGAAACGGTATTCGTGGAAGGATGAAGCATGCCGTTCAAGAAATGCTGAGACAATATTACGATGTTGAGAGCCAGTTTCTTCAGGGTTCTTATGATAAATGCGTTTCTTTGCTTCGTGAAAAGCACAAAGATGACATGCTAGCTGTTACTGCGACAATAGCCATCAGTTAAGTTAGCAAACAGACACATTCAAGTGTCAGCTACTTTAGCCGAGAATTTGACTAGCGGTTAGGTGAAACTGTGACCTGAAAAAACGGTTTGACTGGCGGTTAAGAGTTAGCTGTTGGTTAGATTAGCTTAACTGAGCATTGAAAAAACTGCCCTTAAAAGTAAATCATACCATATTCGAGCAAAATGTTAGTCAATTAGGTATTCACGGTCAGCGCTACACTTGACTACAACTTCCAATCGCTTGTTGCTATATAAGCATAGGCCACATCTCAAGTAATCGGACTTATGTACAGAGTGTTCCAGTTAACGTGTTAATGTCAAAGAACCTACCAAATCATATCCAAAGTCATCACACTTGAAGTCAGCAAAAAATCTCCATTGAAAGGAATTTTGCGGATTTTTACCAGCTGAAGTTTGGTCTGCTCATTTAGTTAATTTTTTGGATGATATAAGGATTTCAATTTAAAGTATGATGTTTTCGTAACATGATTCACATATTGGTTGAAATTTAACGATTAATCTAAAACCAATCCCAAGTTCTTTGCCTACTCCCCCCGTTAATGGCAACGCCATTAATTATTAGTTGATTTTGGCATACTACTTTTGTCGATCATTACCTAAAAAGACACAGTACAGTAGTTTTATTGGGATTGATTTTAAGTCCATTGTCGGTGCACCACTGTGATAATGATTCTAAATCTAAATTAATGTGATTGATGACGTCTTGGGTTTTTGATAATGGACACGATCTATAAAGTTGAATATCATCTACATATAATTGAATATTACAATATGAAATGGAGTGTATTATGTCAAAAGTATACATAGAGAATAGTATGGGTGGGTCCGAGAATGCTACCTTGAGGCGCACCATTTTTAATCGTGTCAATTTGTGAATAATTATCATTTATAACAACTTTTTGTGTACGGTCTTTCAAATAGCTATTAAACCAAGTTAATGTTGCATTATCGAAACCAATATTTTTGATTTTGGAAATTAACATCACTATTTACCAAATCTAATGCTTTACTTTGATTCAGGAGTATGCATTTGATTTATCCAATTCCAAGGATATGTCATCAATAATCTTTAAAAGTGCAGTTCTTATACCATGTTTTTGTCGGAATCCAGATTCAATACTTGGTAATATTTTGTTTGCATCCAAATAATCTTGTATTTGTATGGAGATTATTTTCTCAAATAATTTTGGAAATGTTGGTAGGATTGAGGTGGATCGCAAGTCATTCCCAGTTGCTGGAAGCGAGAGTTTTGGGTAGTGAATTACATTTGCTGATTTCCATATACTGGGAAATATACCAGTTTTTAAAGAATCATTAAGAATATTACGCAAGGTATTAATGCAATACGATAACACTAATATTATCATTTTTAAATTAATATCATCGCAGCCAATAGCTTCTGATTTTAAACAGTTTATAGCTTTATAAATATCTTCATTCGATATTTCTCTAAACAGAAAACAGTGTCGTTTACTTTATTGTTATCATAGTATGACTAGAGATTCATGTTAATACTAGTATTCCCTGCTACATTTAGAATATAATTATTGATATCATCTGCATTTGATCATTCTTCAGGTAGGATATTATCTATTTTGTGCATGTTGCCCAATTTGATAATTTGTTCCATAATTTTTTTGAATTATGTTTGTGTATATTTAATTCGTGTTGCATAAATGCTTTTTTCTCGCGTTATAGCTTCTTTAACATAATTTCTTAATGTAATATGATTTCTCTGTTAGTATCGGTAATATTTTTCAAATATTTTTTGTGTGCTTTTTCCTTAAATTTAATCATCTGTTTTATGGTAAAAATTATATACGGTCTATAGTTTCTTTTAGTTTTTATGGTGCAAATAGGAGCATGCATATCAAATAAAGATGATGTACTTTGGTTCATAGCTATGGTTCTTAAGTTTGCGTTTTCGAGAAAGTTAATATCATCCCACTGTATATGTATACGTAGCGTCGAGTGCAAAATTATGTACAGGGTGGACCATTAATAATAGGCCATACTTCAGGGATAGATTCTTTGGGCCAAAATATGAGGATATAACAAAATATGCTTTAATAAAATGTTGCTGTGGAACAAGATACAGGGTGTCAAAGTTCAAATTATTTTTTCGTTTTTTTGAAATAACTCAACAGCCTCTTGACTCATCTTCGCCAAATTTGCTAGAGGAACTTTTTTTAGTTTAAGAAACAATAATTTATGTATTATATCAAGTTAGATCATAGAGGGCGCCGCAGGTCCAGTATCTGATGATGAATTTTTTTCATATTTTTTTTGACGAACCGTTGTGGTACTTCTCAGCATAAAATCTGATGAGAGCGTCATTTTCACGTATAAGAGGGAGAACTTGATAACTCCAACCGTTTTCGAGGAAAACATTTCAATAACTTTTTGAAAGACAAATTCAAACTTAATAAAACAAAGTGTATTTATCGAAAAAAGTACAAAACGTAAGGGAAAACAAAATCGTAGTAACAGCGTAAACTCTTTCTCTCTTTGTTATGAATCAATGAATTATTTTCATGGTATTGAGATAAATACATAAATCAAAAGATTGTCGAAAATAAGAATCTAAAGATTTAAAGAAATTAGCTCGAGGAACACAAGAACAAAATAAAATGATTAAATGACGTAAATCACGGAACTAAAACGTAACCAAAGCACACTTTTCAATAAATACACTTTGTTTCATTAAATTTGAATTTGTCCTTCAAAAAATTATTGAAATGTTTAACTGCACCTTCCTCGAAAACGGTTGGAGTTATCAAATTCTACCAAATGTACCTTTTATACGTGGAAATGACGCTCTCGTCAGAATTTCTGATCAGAGTTGACGAAATGTTGTGGTTTCGTAAAAAAAATATGAAAAAAATTCATCATCAGATACAGGTCTTGCGGAGCCCTCTATGATCTAACGTGATGTAATACATAAATTATTGTTTCTTAGAATAAAAAAAATTCCTCTAGCAAATTTGGCGAAGATCAGTCAAGAGGCTGTTGAGTTATTACAAAAAAACGAAAAAATAATTTGAACTTTGACACCCTGTATCTTTTTCCACAGCAACATTTTATTAAAGCATATATGGTTATATCCTCATATTTTGGCCCAAAGAATCTACCCCTGAACTATGGCCTATTATTAATGGTCCACCCTGTATAACAAAATTTTTATAATTCCTATAAGTAATCATTTTTTATTTAGGTTTGTCTGCCTCAAATTCTAATTTACAGTATACCCACAAATGATAGGTGTCCGTGTCCGTTCCATGGGCGTAATTATCGTAACTGCAATAAATTATGTCCTGCGGATGAAAGTTTTTCGAATTTATAACAAATTTTTTTTTTGGAACTACAATAAAAATTTCAATTTTTGAAAACTATTATAAAAATTCGTTCCACGAGCGTAAAAATAACAACTACCAAGAATGTTGTCCCATGGAGCGCGACTTATATTATATTTAATCCTGGAGCAAAGCTCTAAGAAGTATGTCATTCAACATTTTCTGAGAAAGAACTCGTATTTAGTCCATAAAACGATTGTAAGCATATTTATACTTTCCTCTTGATTTTTTTGGTAGTAAATTTAATGAGGCATTATTTACTGCCTCCACCAGATGCGGAGGAGTTCTGGGAATGAAAAATTTATCATCACTCATTATCATATCGCACTTTTACATTCTATAGTCTAGTCGATAGCCGAGTGGGTTAAGGCGCTAGGTGGCAATCGCGATTAATCACATGGACATCGCACAAGCCCTGGCTTCTGGAATTGGGGGTTGTCTAATTTCTGTGGTGTTTATTTATTATTTATTATTAATTATCGAAAATACCAGCACTCAAATATCTATACGTGAAGTTTAACAATTCTTACTAATAATTTCACGGCAACATTTATTTGCAAATAAAATTAATTATGCGTTTTCTAAAATTAAATAAAAGATTCTAGGTAAAATTAAGTTCCCAAAATGTTCTCCTCTTGATTATTCAGCGCGGACGTACTCATTCGTCCCAAATTCACCATAAATTGTTTTATATTCTACAAAGGGACTTAAATATTCAAATAAAATATAATACTATGTAGTATAAAATAAAATAACATGAAGAAAATTGAAAAGTTGCGTAATATTTGCTTCTATTAAAGTATTGTGTAATATAGTTGGGCGTTTTGCTACTACATGGCAGCAGCATAGCGGTGACATTGCTTCGAGTGCCGCAAAGTAGAGTCGGGCTCATAATTTGTCATTTTTGGTGTTTGAAATATCGTTTACAACTTGATTAAATTATTTGCTCATGTTGATGGCAAGAAATGACATTGTCATTAAAAGTATTGCTGATTATATATTTTTGAGATTAATTACTTTTCATTTATTAAGATTAACAGTACTTTGATCTCTACCACAATACGGAAAAACCTGTCCAAATGAAGTAATGGCTATTTATATATAATTTTTATTTTTTCCCTGTTTCTCTGAAGAAAAGTGGTAGTTACTATGTTTTTTCGTGATTAAAACGTTTTATAATGATAAAAAAATGCAAAAGATGCACCAGATTGTATTCATTATGTTAGAATACTACAATTTCATTCAAACTTATTGCACAATTCCTGAATTAATATGTGAATACTATATTAAATCTTGGAAGGTATTAAGGTTATAAATTATGTACCATTGTCGATTTTAGTAAAACTGAGGCGTGCAAAATAGTTGTAATGTATTTTTGTTCACACATTTTCAGTAACTATCTGTTGGTGGCGCTACTATTAAATATTTTATTAGAAAATCCCATTACTATACATAATGTACTATAATTATACCAAGGGACTCGGTGCATTTTTTATCACCGAGTGTGAAGGATCAATTACAGGAGGAATTAAAAAGCACTTTCGCTTTGTGGTATATTTTTACAAACTATTTAATTTGTTGCACTCCGCAGTCTAACAGTGCGCTATTGCTATTGTAATAATCATTTTTAAAGAGTAAAGTACAGATCTCTTTTACTCCTTGCGAGACAGAACCCACTTTCTACACTTTAGTCCTCGAAAATTACAATTAAAATAGTACTCTTAAATCACAGAATACTAAAACATTATTTTTGAGATGAGAAATACTCAAAAGCAATTTTTTTTATTTACCATTATGGTACAGATTCTTATTAAGGATATACAGACAAGTTTCTATATGGCTCACTAATTTCCTCTTTATTACATATCTTAAACATTTAAGTATTACATACAAACATGAATAAAGTGTGTACATTTCTGGTGTTCTACATGGATACGTATTTATTATTCAAACTACACTTATACCAAATTATATCACAGCACTTATATCAAATTATATCACAGCACTTAAGTGTTCCTGATAACTAAATTCGGTAATTTAGGTACTAATATTTCTTTTATTGTAATAATAATAATAATAATAATAATAATAATAGCTTTATTTGCCCAACAGGTTACACCCAATTATAGGACAAAGAATTCAATGAAATTGGAAAACTATGTATATAAGTTATATAGAAATTATATCAAACACTATAGTATAATATATATGCCATATTAGGTATAACAAATACAATGAATATAATAAATAGAGTACAATACAATATAACAAATACAATAAATACAATAAATAGTCATAAAATAAATATAGTAATAAATAATAAATACAGTCATAAATAATAGATAACAGACAATAATAACAAATAATAAATGTTACAGA
The DNA here is from genome assembly GCA_963675555.1 of Leptura quadrifasciata. Lineage (NCBI taxonomy): Eukaryota > Metazoa > Arthropoda > Insecta > Coleoptera > Cerambycidae > Leptura > Leptura quadrifasciata. Next base: position 155,645,102 of record OY776673.1, read on the forward strand.
TTAAACATGTGCCTAGCACAATTTAACAAGTCATTTGATGAACATGAATTTATATCACAGTGCTGACTTAATTTGTTGAAATGATAACGCATACAGTGAATTGGTGATTTTATCATGACGTTAGTATTGGCGCGAGTACAATAAAATGTTGGATTTTGCGGAGAATATTCTCTTGGAGTATAGAAATTAAGTTGTGAGAGTATTTACGGGCTATCAATATCATTGTGCAGCAATTTATAAAGAAAAATTAACATAGAGCAGATTCGTCGAAACTCTAGACTCTCAAACTGAAATGCACTTATTGTCTACTCTTCTCTTAGGATATATTCCTGTAGTTTTCAATGTTAAACATTTTACAAAATTTCTTTGAACTTTCTCCACCTTATTTTTATGGGCCATATAACAGGGATTCCAAACAATAGATCCGTACTCCAGTTTCGACCTTACGTAAACAGTATAATATTTTGAGACACTTCATGTTAATTAATGATTTGCAGTTTCTTATAATAAATCCCAACATTTTGATGGCCTCTTTAGCCTTAATATTTATATGGTCAACAAAACTGAACTCGAAGTCAAAATATACACCTAGGTATTTGATTATAGTTAATCATTCGAGAATGGCTCCGTTAATTATGTAGTTGTGCTCAATAAAATTTTTCTTTTTTGTGTACGATACAACTTTACATTTGGATTCATTAATGTCTACTTTATTGAGAGTACACCAAATACTGACTATATCCAGGTTGTTTTGGAGAGAGATGCAGTCATCTGAATATATATTTTTGAAAATTTTTAGATTATCTGCAAAGATTAGTTCCTTGCACTCTATTTCGTTGGATAAGTCATCAATGAATAGTAGAAATAGCAAGGGCCCAAGATATGACCCTTGTGGAACTCCTGCCAACTAAATACGCACAACCCACAATACTTCGTGGTTCTGTTTGTATCTAGTGCATATAAACATAAAATCGCGTCGCAATTACAGTTCGTACTGTCCTGTACGCCACCTAGACTAGTGTGGCTTCTGTGTTATCGACAGGACGATGTAATTCGATTACTTATAAATGTACTCGCGATTGACTGGTGCATACAAACAAAATCTTAACGTAATACTGCCAATATGTGTACATCTCTCTTTATTTTATTGTTATTTATGTTTAGATTCGATTGCTTCTGCTCTCATACTAATTATATATATATTTATTAATCTAGTACACTGCGTGTTTGTACTTTATTTATATTTGTAATAGTTTATTTATACTTATATAGCGCGGTATTTATTGTTTCTTTCCTATTTTGAACTGAGATAAATCCCATTAGATACCTGTAAGTAAATAAATAAATCAATAATTGAACAATTTTAAATTTAATTTGGTTTAGCATCCTTCGCTGCCATTCTCAGAAAACAACGCCACGCTGGCTGCTGGGACAGCTAGACTGTGATCATGCTGATTGCCACCAGCGAAAGCCACACGCCCAACGCAGAGGAATATAGGACGGGATGTGTAACTATTAGATTTAATACTCATAAAAGTTATTTTACCCTTGGAAATGGAAAATTGTGAACTATAATATCTATATTCATCAGCTATTAGACAACGAAGATGGTATTATACAGAGAAATTACTCTAAAATCACGCTTCGTAAGCGATGTCATAGCTCAACGTCTTCCCTAATGACGCTTTGAATCGCATTTTCAGGAAGTAGATTTCCGCCCACTTAATTAAGTGATGAGTTTTCCATTCCCGGCTTAATTAATACTTTACAAATCTGGAACGAGATGTCCCGAAAAAAATATACGGTAAATTTATTGTGTTACATAAATGAAAAATGTCTGTAACGTAACTCCGGTGAATTAAAAATATATAAGATGAATGACAGAAAAACCATTTAATTAATGTACAAAATATTTGCGATAAAACGGCTGTGATGATTAAATTCAATATATATTACCAACATGAGTGGCATAACTGGTCCCTTCTAGAACATGCAGTGAGAGAGGCAGCTCGGAGTGGTGTTTGAAAAATCTATTTTTTTTAATGATTTTCAGTAAAATCAACACTTAATATAAGTATGAGACTGATTCCCTTTAAAATTTAGAGAGACAACCGAAGGGTTTGAAAACTATTAATAAACTGTAAAAGGATTTTACTTACTTCTATGGTGTATTTCACTTGAAATGGTAACAGCCCAATAACTTTTTATTTTTGGTTTAATTTCAACAAAAATGGTTTCTTTATATGTAGTTTTTAACGATCTTTTAAAGGATTGAACGACCTTTTAACCTAAGCAAAAAAGTAGCTTGTGATTCAAATTAAAGTGAAAAATTGGAAACACATATTATTGACTTTTTTTCAAAAAAGTTTATTGAGAAAAGTTGTTCGAAATCACTTTAAAACCCCAATTCCCAAATTAAAAAAAAAAAATAAAAAAGTTCATCCCAAAAAATAAGCAGAAAAATTAATGTCTCCCAATTTGTGCGGATATAGCCGTGTCCGAGTGACAAGAAAATTATATTAAAAAACTAAATTTCAATATAGCCTTTTTCAAAAGATATCTCGATGACATATCTACTGCTGTACCCAAAGACAATACGGAAGAGATTTTAACAGTTTTCACAGTAGGTTATAATTCAGAAGTGATGAGAAAAATAACCAACTATTGTTCATAGGCGCAATAGTCATAAGAAAGAATAATGCTTTAATCACTGATTGGTATCACAAGCCAACTTTTTTTGAAAGATTACTCAATTATCATTCACAACATCCGAAGTCACAAAAAGATAATACAATTCACAACTTAAAATACAGAGCGTTACAATTATCACATAAAGACTTTTAGAAAAAAAAACTTAATAAAAGAACTCTTAATTAAAAATATCCCATAAGGGATAAAATAAGGAAAATATACAAAGGAAAGGAACGGTTCCAGACAAACAAAAGATGCAATTAAATTTTTTCACTTAAAAACAGCGTCCTCGTCTGAGAATTTCACGGAAAATAGTAATTTATTGAAAAAATTAAAATCACATCACAATAAATTATTTCAAGATTTCGACATACACCTCTGGAGTGTCCCACATAAAGGCGCGTCCCCTGAGGTTATTATTCACGGCAGAAAATTTTCCCGGATTTACTAGGTTGCTGAAGGCACAAGTTACCAAAATATAACAATGATAAATAAAAATTATTTACAGGAAATACCGAAAATATTCCAAGTCCAAAATTACCCAGAAAATAAATATAAATTCAGAGCAGTGAAATATTACCGAAAAATCGACTGGTCAGGTCGGGAGTAGGAAATCAAAGATATCTTTAGCAGAGGGCCTACGCAAGATATCCCCGTGCTAAGCTAGAATTCATCCTGTCGGACGCACATTGCGCGAGCATATGTGAGTCAGGCAGTCATCAATTGACGGTGTAGCAAAATATTTGTACTCGGTAGCGTAAATTAATATAAACAAACATTTCTGGACAATTTAAATTACTGGAATCGATCGCAAATAAAATATTTATGTTGTTTCAGAAAAATAACGAATTTAATAGCCCCGGCATTAATAGTTGTAATTCTAAATCAAAATATTATTTTTGAAGCCGGTGTGTGTATTAAAAATATTGGAGCGTTAAATAATTGAAATAATTGACTCTCACAGTCTAAACTACTTACAATCAGTCTGTAATTAAAACTTTGCCTGATACTTGAAAGAAACTGAATTTTATCGGCCCTAGTTTCTTATTTATTCATCTAAATAAAATTAGTGAGTTCCAAATGATTCTCTCATGACTTTTAAAAACAATCTTTCCCTGAAATTAAATTGCTTGATGGCGGTTCCTTCCCAATTTACTTACTCTACTTTAAATTCAAATTGAAATAAATATTTTCAAAACGACTTCATATCAGTCTGTTTCTTTTGTTGTACCTAAATGTCTGTTCTAGGAAAATCTTCCTGAATGTGAGTAGCTTATATTTTTGTTTTGTAGTGTTATATTTGCTATCAAAAAATTACATATAAGTTGTGTTTTTTTACAATTATATTAATTATTTATTGTTTTAGCAATTTTTAGTTTAAAATTTCAAGACCAAATGTAACTTTGTTTACTATAATTTTAATCAAATTTTAGTCGATTTTAAGTTTTTAGATAGATTTTTAATGTATAGACCATAAGTTATATTAATTATGTATTACTTATTGTATTCACAGAGTCTTGAGGATGATTTGATGATAAATCGAAACGTCGACAACTATCAGATATTGGTTTCCATAATTTATTGGCCTATTCCCGTTAACACAACTCCTATAAGTAAAGTTAATTTCAATGTTATCACATGATTACCATGATATAACATTACCAACTCTTCAGGAGATCTGTTTCATAAAGCATTGAGTATGTATCAAAGTCCTAATAATTTTCAAATACTGGTCATTTTTATTGTTTAAATAATTTAATTATGGCCGCAGAAAGGCTAACTGTAGCTGAAAAAGTGAAAATTGTAAGACTTGTTAGTGATAATGCGCGTTCCACAAGAAATGCTGCCAGTTAATTTAAAGTGAGGCATCCTAGTCGCCCTATACTATAACAAATAAGATGATCTTTAAAATTAATCAAATTTTCAATAATACTAGAAATGTAACCAAGCAGAAAGCAAAGATATCCAGACGATCAGATTATTTTGAATTTCATAAAGATAACCCTAAAACAAGTATTAGAACAATATCACGAAATTTAAATTTATCTCTCGAATATCTGGCGTTGCTTTCGCCATCATAAGAAAATTTCATGTTAAAAGGTTGGAGCATTATTTGTGGATTCAAGGTGAATATTTGAATGACACGAATTTTCTGAAGAATTTCTGCATACAGACGAAGCCACGTTTACAACAAATGATGTCGTATCATCACAAAATTGCCGCTACTGGTCTGATAAGAATCCACACTGTTATAAATTGCAAGAAACAATATTCACAGAAAATTAATGTATGGTATGGAATATTAGGTGATATAAAAATAGGACCCTTTTTTCCTACAATACTTTGAATACTGCCCGAGTTTTTAGAATTTTCAAACAATGAACTTTGGCATAGGGGGCGAGCGTAGGTGCGTCTTTACTATGTACATACTTCGGTATGCGATGTAAATCAACGACAGACGCGGTTAGTACTTGGATTGGTGACCATTCCAACGGAAACCGCGTTCTTACCTCACACATCTTCCAGCGGCTTGTATATCAGTGTATGCGCGGAAGCTATACAACCTTAGGCGAGGGTTGTATAGGAGATATACCATCCTTCGGAGGGGATGTAAAGCCGTCGGTCCCTTGTCTATTAAATGTTAGGCAAGTAAAAGATCCCTATTCTTCTTAAGGGAAGAGGTTCGGCAAAATTCCTGGTTGGGGGTAGCTCGTCTACAGGCGTCGGTGTTAGGCCTCAGTAGCGGAAATAGGCCGACGTTAAATAAATGTATAAAAAAAAAACTTTGGCATACATGAATGATCTTCCACTTCAAGTGCGACAGGGTATGCATTTTCAGCTCTATGGAGCATCTATCCATAATGCAGTCACAGTTAGACAATAGCTGGATCAAAAGTGTCCACCGAAATGGTTTGGGATGAATAGTCCTTTAATTTTTATGACCGCCTAGATTTCCCGACCTAACCCCGCTAGATTTGTATTTATGGGGAACTATTAAAGTTAAAGTGTACAAAACCAGACCACAAAATTTAGAACTTCGTGACAGAATAACCCAAACTATCTAAGGTAAGATATTTTAGAACATTATTTCTGTTATTACAAATTGCACACGATTATAAGAGAATTATCTGCGAACCAGGATAAGACGAAAAAACGGTAAGCATTTAATTTCATATTATGCTCAATAGAGGTGACGTGAAAGTTTATGTCAGATAGATTTTTTAGATTTTTCCAATCAAACGATCTATGTGACATCGGCGTAACATTGAATTTTTTTATGATTTACATGTCCAAAGGTGTCAGTTATATGTATTAAAAATAGGATAGGTCCTAGGTCACAACTCTATAAGCCGCCGGAGGTAATTTTGGTGTAGGTAGAGAAAGTGTCATCCAGTTTGATAGTTTGATTTGTCGCGCAAGTAAGACCTGAAATACAAATCCAAAGTAGCTAAGCTTATATTGGCACATAATAAATTGTGATGTACTGTGTCAAATGCCTTTGAAAAATCATAAAGCACTAGCAACGATCCATAACCGATATCTAGGGATTTTAAAATGTCATCAGAAATGTTTGTCAATACCTTTACAGTATTATGACCTTTCCAAGATTCAGACTGTACACAAGAAGTTATACAAAACCACCGTATGGTCATATCGATTTTAATTAACATTAAATCAATTAGTCGTCTAAGTAACTAAAGGGAGTTTACTTTAGATTATCTTTCCAACGTTCTAATTAAAAGTTGGTTTTCTTAGGCCAGGACCTTTGCCCTCTAATTAAAATTTACTGCCACTTCTCTCTATTGTGTTATCTACACGTGTTGCCATAAAATGTTAAATTAGTGATACATCACGTTTCTCAGCATAGTAATAATTCAGACACGCAAAATATCTAAACAATTATAAGGACATAGATATCTTATTCACATAAGGATGTAGATATCAGTATATAATTTTTTACACATGTCTAAAACGTACGCATATTGGTGAATCATATTCAAGAGATTACACGAAAAACTTTTGTTGTGAATGGTAAGGTGTTCTATAATTTAGTGCATAATTAGATTTAAATTAGTAATTAACACAGCTGAGGGTTCTAATTGCTTTACAAGGGTTTTTCAGAATTTCCGGAAGTTGGATCTGGGAGCCAGACTTGACCACCAAAATTGTTGTCAAGGATATTGTTAGATTTTTCAGGAAATCCGAAAATATATATCACATGTACAGCAAACAAGCCCTTTAGAAATCCGATGTCAAATTTTAATTTGAGTTTAACATGACCGCGCTGAGCTATGACTCCCACTTCCCGCCTCCCACTTTACGTATTGACAAATAGCCAGCAAAAAAGCTAGTGCGAGTGCGAGACATTCTTGTAGCGACTATTACTACTGTTAGTTATTTATGGGCGTATATCCATAAAATTATAAAATTTATTTAGGGCAACAAAATTGTATTAAAATGGTATTGGCGTTTTAGTAAAATTATATTGTTGTTTTTTATTTTTGTGTCTTAAATACCAAATTGGCCATAGGTATTTTAAAGATGGCTGGATATAGTCAGTAGACCGTGTGTAGTGTGAGGACGCTGCATATATTCCCCCTGCGAAAATAAAATCAACTTGCCAAAGAAACAATACAAAACCTAACCTTCTTAGAACTAGTATTGACAGGATGACTTATAATGTCGTTGAAAAAGTACGCAGGCTTAACTCCGTTCAAACTGACGGTAACGTTCTTCCCACGTTAATGAATTGAAATGATTTTGTGTGTACGAGAGGGGTAAAAGCTGGCTTAAGGCTGTCTTAACGAACAGAAACGTAGTTACAAGTCGACAAGTCGACAAATCAAGACTGACAAAAAGTTTTTGTGACGTATTCTGTCTGGATTTAGTGAAGTTTAAATTGTCAAAGTACGTATGTAATTTTGAAATGAATGTAGTAACTTGAGTATCGACGTGTGGCTTAATAAAAAATTACCAGGGAGACGTAAAGTTTGACCATATACGAGTTCGGCAGATGAACAAAGTAAATCATCTTTAGGCATAGCACGTAAACCCTGTAAAATGATCGGTAATTCATCGTACTAGTGAAGCGAATTGGACCTGGCTAAAAACGCTGTTTTAAGAGTTCGATGAAATCGCTCAACCATACCGCTTTGGGGGTGATATGTGGTTGACCAAATTCGATGAAAACATAAAAACTTGGAAAATTCATGAAATAAGTTTGACTAAAACTGTGCTCCTTGATCAATAAGTGACAGTCAACGGAATGCCAAAACGGCAAATGTAATTTTTTAACAATTAAATATACAACAATATATGTATATGTTCAAAACAAGCGTTGGGGATAGAGAAATCTGATATTGGAGTTTTAGTGTGTCAAAAATTGAACGTCGTAAGATTTTGCAACGTATGGCCGACATTTAGAATTAAAAATTATCACACCAAATCTTGTCCTTAGAGTTGGGAATTAAAATTTCTTGTAAAGTGTATTTAACTTAAACATAATATTTTTAGTCGCAAACTCCTCTATAAATCCTTATTTTACTATAAGGAAAGTAACCACACTGCAACCAAAGTTACAAATCTGGCGCGTTAAGTGTAATAATTGCATATTACCATCAAAACGCTAATGCTTCGATTGCAACAAACACCAGCCGAAAGACTGATCCTACTTAAAGGAGCTCCCTTGGCAGTCGTCACACACCACTTGCAGACTGCAGTTTCGAGCTGTTGGCTCTCGTCAAGGGAGCTCCTTTAAGTAGGATCAGTCTTTCGGCTGGTGTTTGTTGCAATCAAAGCATTAGCGTTTTGATGGTAATATGCAATTATTACACTTATCGCGCCAGATTTGTAACTTTGGTTGCAGTCTGGTTACTTTCCTTATAGTAAAATAAGGATTTATAGAGGAGTTTGCGACTAAAAATATTATGTTTAATATTCCGCCCTCTAAAATCACATTTGAACTGTATTTAACTTGTTTACTTGAATCTGATGTAGTAGAGACAAAGGCAGGTGGAAAATAATGTGATTTAATCGACGATACGTCATCTATATGTGAAAAGGTATCCGCGATGACATTGTCTTTTACTGATAAATAACTTACGCCATTAGTAAATTGCGCAATAAATTCCAGGTGCCTAGTCTGACAAGGAGTTTTCTCTGTTCTCATAAGAAGTGCCCTAACTAGTGGTTTATGATCTCTATAACAAATAAAATGACGTTCCTCTAATAAAAATGTGAAATGTTTAATTGCTGAGTAAAGAGATAAAAGCTCTTTATCGAAGGTAGAATTACGTTTTTGTGCGTCATTCAACTTTCGAGAAAAAAATGCCGAAAGGGTGGTAACATACCAGACTGTTCTAAAACTGCACCCATAACTACGTTCGAACAATCTTCAGACAAAGCAAGTATAACGTTATCATTGTAATCTTGATGTGAAAGAATAGTTTCGTTAACTATGCCTTGCTTAGCTGAAATGAAACTATTGATACATTCTGTTGGCCAAGAATCAATATCCTTAATTTTATCTTTAGCTAATTGAGTACTGAAAATATGAAGTGGAGCTAATATTTCCGCGAAATGAGGAACAAAACGATGGTAATAATTTATCATTCCCATGAAGCGTTGTCATTGTTTAAGCGTTGATGGTTTGGGGAAGTTATTAATAACGTCAATTCGCTCAGTGGTAGGTAAAACTCCATCAGAAGAAATTTGGTGTCCTAGGAAATCTAATGATGACATACCAAAAATGCATTTGAAAAAATAGTGCATCCATGTAAAGGACCCCGCTCGGAATGAAAGGAAAATGACCCTCGGTTAAATTGCACCAAATTTTAGTATGTTATAAGTCTTGGCCTTCTGAACAATAGTTCTCATGGCCACAATGCTCAAGTCAATATAGCGCAAGCCACTACTTGTTGAAGACAGAACCATTAATAGTTAATTTAACGAGGTTCCAAAAAGGCCAAAACATCAAAAGTTTGTAGGGTACATTTCCCCCTCCGTTTTCGAGGGTGAGAAAAACGATGGCAATAATTTAGAGTTCTGAAACCCTTGCGTACTACCCCTATCAATGAAAAACCATCCCAATTTTCCTGCTTAGTCTTGGTTTTGCGAGGGCTCGCCGGATCGAGCTTTTTTTGGTAAGTAATAATAAATTCATTAAATTTACATTAGAATGCCCCCGACCGACCCCCGGGAGTTGAACCTACCCTTGCCCGTAATAGCAATATCCCCAAAAAATAAAAAAATACGGACTCGAGAAGGTTTTTTATGGGTTTTCGAGGACAGATATCATGATGGTGGTGTTATTTTTCACCTTACCCTCCCGCAACTACCCCCAACGTATAAAAACCACCCCCTCTTCCATGTTGTCGGTCCTAGGCATGCGCGAGTTTGTTCGATCGGATTTTTAAAGAGAACATCAGCTTCAGATGGAATAAGTTACCAATGGCTGCATCAATGCCCGGTGTTTTTGTTGGATTTGTGGATTGATTTATTGGGAAAAATATTTTTTATTTAAATAATTGTTTATGAATTGATATGCTCTTATGATATTCTATAGATAGACATATATTTATTGATATAGTTATGAAAGGGTAGAGTGAAAAAGAAATCCACCAGAATTGTTATTACCGCCCTCGAAAACTTGTGAGAAGCCCGTTCCGAACCCTTTTTCGAGTGATTTCGGTGTTGCGAGCAGGGTAGTTTCAACCCCCGAGGTTGTGGTTCAGTAATAGTCAGTTGCCCTGATATTCCCGTAAAAACCCCGATCCGACGAATCTCCGTATGCATAGGACCGACAGCATTGGGGGTAGTTGCCGGAGGATAGGGTGAAAAATAACACCGTGATCCCTGCTCTCTAAAATCCATAAAGAAACCTTATCGAGTCTGTATTTTTTTATTGCTTGGGGATATTGATATTACGTGTGAGGTTAGGTTCAACCCCCGGGGGTCGGTCTGGGGCATTCTAATGCAAATTAACTGAACTTATTATTACTCACCAAAAAAACCTGATCCAACGAGCCCTCGCAAATCCTTGCACTGACGAGAGCCAACAGCTCGAAACTGCAGTCTGCAAGTGGTGCTGGATGACTGGCACGAGAGCTCATTTAAGTAGGATCAGTCTTTCGGCTGGTGTGTTGCAATCGAGGCATTAGCGTTCTATTGGTAATATGCTATTATTACACTTAACGCGCCAGGCTTGTAACTTGTAATTCAGCGCTCGGCAGGGCACATAGCCCGGAGAGTAGCTGTTGGTTGCAGTCTGGTTACGTTCATTATAGTAAAATAAGGATTTTATAGAGGAGCTTGCGACAGAAAAATTATGTTTTAATATATATATATATGTTATATATTAAAAGTACTAAAAATGTTGATTCTTTGACAGTAATTTGAAGAGATTCCAGAGGAAATACAAATAACGAACTCACACTATCCAAGGGCCATCTTCAATTTTGTTGCTGATTGTCTACAAGGATGTTCAATCGGACCGGCCCTTTATAACCAGACTTGAAAATAGCTAGCTGCGCCAACCAAGAATGTGCTTCTATGTCTCATGGCTTTGTGAATTGAACTAAATGCCTATTAACCGTGGGTCCATGATGATCCTATGAAAGGCTGCAACTTCGAGGAATGTTAATAGGGGATACCAAATAATACCTACACGTATAAAATAAACAAATTGTAAAAAAAAATAAAAAGCGCTGTGGCGATGATGTGATAACAGAAAATGGTACAGGGATACGGTTAGAAATCCTGAGAAGAAATCTGAGCGTCGAGCTCCGGGAGCTGAAAGCCTCGCCACCAAATGTTCTTCTCCAATTAGAGGAGCGTCAGGGTCACCAGTTATGGGTGTATACCCATAAAATTATAATATAAGATGTTGCTTATGGAATATTTATTTAGGGCATCAAAATTGTATTGAGATTTTAGTAAAATTTTATATTGTTGTTTTTTATTATTGTGTTCTAGATACCAAATTGGCCATATTTTAAAGATGGCTGGTTACACTCAGTAGACCGTATGTAGTGTAAGGAACGCTACATTATTCTCCATTGTAATTTTATATTTCATTTAATTTCTACTTGTAATACTATTTAGTAATTGGATTTGACTTTTGAAATAGTGTAGTAATAAAATAAAGAGTGTAAGATGCTATTCTTCAAATCTCATTTATGCCTTTATAATAAATAAACCTCGATGTGGGTAGATCCCTATTAAGTATCGCATATCTTCTACCGTTCAAGATACCTACCGATTCGAACTACGGTAATAACTGTTGTAGGTCAATACTGTTTTCAATTTCAGTTAAGAGCATAGCGAGTAAGTAAATGGATCGATAACGGTTTCTATTAATTTTCTCTCCTTCATTACGGGCTACATTCTAGTTGGTTAGAAAGTAGATAGAACATTCAACATTTCCTAATGTGTATTTGTAATTTATTTATAGTCCAGCTAAAACAGGAATAAATTAATAGTAAAAAAAACATTTTTAAAAACAAGCTTTTATTTAAATGCTCTAAAAAGGAGAAAACAAACTTTGAAGTAAATTAAACCAATCATTTTGTTACATTATATATATTTTTTATGATATAAAAGATTGTCGCAAGATTTTCCTGTGTAAAAGAAAGTACTACCCTACATTTTGTGTACTATGCAAGCCCAACATAATATAATTGGCAACATTCTTCGTTCAGTAGTGTCATGACTATATTTTGCCAGACCGTTGAGTAGTTCCCTCGGCGGGAGCCCACCCTGAGTGTAGCAGCCATGTCATGGTGGCACTTAGAACGGACTATCACAATTGAGTGCGTATATAAAATTTCGTGTCTGTGCTGTTAACCATTGAGGAGGTCAAGGGGATTGAGAAGAAAATGTAATCCGCCATTTTGGAGCGGCGGCCATATTGAATTTAGTGTGATGTCACGTACTTTATTGTTTTCTACTCTTCAAGCCCTTTCACTTGACACCCATGTTCATTTGATACCTATATTAAGGAGGTTGACAAAAAATATAATCCGCCATCTTGTGGCCCCGGCCATTTTAAAATGACGTCACTCATTTTTATCGTTTCCTACTCTTCAAGCTCTTTCATTTGATATCCATATTAATAGAGGACAAAATATACGTCATCCGCCATCGTGTGGCGACGGTCATTTTGATATTACAATATTGAGTATTGCATTGTCACCGGAAATAAAGGGATATGCGAAATTTCAACAAAATCGGTTGGGAGGAACTGGTTCTACTTCAGCTTGCAACATTTGACCTAAAAACTAACAAACATTGCAAGTTAAATAAAAGCTTGTAAAAATAAGGGAGTTTTTCGAAAATTTTGGAGGCTGCATTTTTTTTTAAAGCTGTAGGTTTCAGCGTGCGGCAAAATTTTAGTCGGTGGTAGTTGGTTAAACGTGTGTATACATGTATATGTACATTGTACATGTAATTTTGGTCGAAAACCAAGAAAAACATTTTCATAATAAAATTTTCTACAAATTTGTCTGGGAAAAAATTTTGATTTTCCAACCGCTTTTCGGCAATAAATGAAACCGAATATATATATATATATTCCGAGAAGCTTCCGCGGTCGTTGGTATGAAAAATACTAGGTTTTCGGGTTGAACCGCGTCTGAGATTGTTAATGTATCGACGTTTCGGTTCCCGTTTTGGAGCCATTTCAAGAGAAAAAGTGAGTCAATAAAAATTGTCAAAGGTAATAATGCTAGGAGTTCATGGAACTGGTTCGATTCCGGGGTCTCAATCTGCCTACTCCCCAGGTCTCACCACGATCCGTCTCTAAGGCCTCAATCTGCCTACTCCTTAGAGCGAACTCGCTGGCAGTATTGGACGAAGTGTTATTTATACGAAAGCTGTCTGTGGGTGGGAGAGTGGTGGGGGGTTAAGGGTCTGTTGATGGAGGCATCAGAGCAGAACGGATGCTATCAGGATTATGAGGTGTGGATGAAGATTTTAGGGCTAGCCTGGAGATCAATGATTTCCAAGCGACTGGAAGACGATGACCGTCATCCCTTTTGTTTAGGCAATTGGGACGTTTTTCAATCTCAATTGCTTCGCGGATGATTCGCGGTTTCTGGAAAAATGATGGTGCTATGGTTTTGGTGTTATCGAAGTCTATATTATGGCCTGTTAGGAGACGGTGTTACTTGCTCAACACCGTCTCCTAACAGGTTCAACCCAAGAACCTAGTATTTTTCATATATATATATGAAGTGTTGTTGTACTTCCGGGTGCTTTCCCGCGTCGATGATCGACTCCTCCAGGAGTCACGGTTGTCTAAACGACGTTTCGGCAGAATCTCATCTGCCATCTTCAGGTTCTCACTGAAAGCTGCCTACTGCTGCTTCTCGTTGCTCGAACTGAACTGACGTTCCCCGCGTTGTGCGGCTCCTTATATATGCTCCAGTCTAGGGCGCGCCTGCGCGTTTGGCTACGTGTTACCGGTCCCCCACCACCTATGGTAGGCGTAGCGGGTGCCTGAGCCAACCCGACAAGTGGCCTCGCTGAAACGTCACGCTCCACGTGACTTCTCGCCGGTGGTCGGGCATCCTCGTGTCCAATCGGTGCCGCAGAATGCCGTGGTTCTCCTTGATTGGTCCGCGCTCGGCTTTGATTCCTCGTGGTAGGTCCATTTCGGGCAGGTTACTGTGCTTCTTCACTATTTGTCAATACTTGAACATGCCTCCTCGTGATTGGTTCGTCCACGGTGGATCGTCGTGTGTCTTCGGTTACGTATTTTCCCACAAGAGCGGGCTTCCAGGAACTGGGCAATCTCTGCGTATCATCTCGTTTATTAAGATTTTGTGGTCTTTTTTCGATCTCTATGGCCTCTCTGGTAATCCTTGACCTATAATGTGGATTTTACATGCTGTGCTAGGGACGATGTTTTCTCCTCTTTTCGTACTGCATTCATATGTTCTTCCTTTCTTACACTAATACGTCTGTTGGTCTGTCCTATGTATGATTTGTTGCAATCTTGGCACGGGATTTCGTATACTCCTTAGTTTTCTAGGGTAGTTTTTGATTTTGGATTACGGAGGACTGGAAGTTTGCCAATTTTATCTGTCGTCCCTTTCACGTAAGGTAGATATGCCTTTGCTACTGGTTTCTCGGTTTCCTCCTGGGTTTTTTGTCTGTATGGCCCCAGCGACTTCTGTATTGTACACCTCGAAAATCCATTTTTCATTAGTGCTTTCTGAAGTGAAGACATCTCTTCGTTGATGTGGCCAACGTCTGCCAACCTCTGAGAACGTGTCACTAGAGTTACTAGAGCTTTCCACAAGAAAGCAACTGAAAAATCCTTCCATTTCCATACGCTTTTCTACGATTCTGGAAAAGCTCGTAGAATTGTGAAAATCTAATTATAATATTAAAAAATCCATGTAACTTTTAAAAAGTGTTATTATTTTATGTTTTTGGTGTGGTACCCGTATATTTCGAGATTTCGAAGAAATAAAGGCCAAAATTATAACCTTCGTTTGAAACTTTTAAACGTACAATTATAAAACATGAAGTTAAAAAATGTTATGTTTGAGTAACCTTGGACCTGTTAACACGTTCTCATTACTAAAAGAAAAAAAGAAACTTTACCGTAAATTTTATAGGTGTGTATCTAAAAGAAATTGGCAGCATACAATTGAAATTTAAAACAGCAGTTAATAAAAAATTTGAAAATATCTCATTTAAAGGTTAAAAAAAACAACCAAAAGAGTGAAATTTGTTTTAAATTGAAGCTGTGAATGTAAACAAGAACAATTTTGTGAATATATGGCAAAGAATTTATATCTCTTCGAATTATTGATTTAAGGTCCGCAGAAAAACTTTAAATTTCTAAAAACTGCCATAAAGTTGCTTGTGTTAGATTCGATTATAGTACACAACGATTAACGACAACGACATTGTCAATCACGGTCCAAAAAAACACCATACAAAAAAATAAAAAATCGATTTTCAATGTTTTCTACTACAAATTTCAGTTATATGGATTTACTCATATATCGCATTTTAATGTAATTGCATAAAATTATTTCAAAAATGAAAGACGTCGTAAAAAGTATGTAACCTTTCGTTTTTTGACATTTATGGAAAAAGTACAAAATTTTCGAGATTTATACAATTTTACGCGTTTGCGCGGAAAAGCGGGTGGAAAATGTTTGAATTTTCTTGTAGAAAATGTCGATATAAACACTTTTTGTTCTTTGACATTATTTTATAAGTGCAGAGTTCTCGAGATATCGGTTTTTAATTTATGTAATACATGATTTTCCGTGATTGCGAAAAAACGAATAAAAAATAACGAATTTTTGTTTTATTTTCGTTGATCTGAGCATTTTTGTTCTGTCATTTTCCGAATAAATGCGTAGTTTTCGTGTTATAAGCGATTTTTCTATACAATCGTATATACAGAGTGTCCCAGCTCTATTTAGACAAGCATTATTTCGGAAACGGTTAGACATAGAAAGAAATATTTAATAGAAAAGTTGTTCTGTTTAAAAAGATGCATTTAAGCATTTTATTTTCAAATATACAAGGCGTCTTAAAAAGACGGCAGGTTATGCAACTTTACTTTTTCAAATGGAACATCCTGTATATTTTTGCTTTTTTCTATTCTCCTTTTATTTATGAACAAATTTTATTAGCCATGTCCTATACCTATCATTAACCATTGTTGAGATATTTGCAGTTAAATTTTTGTGATAACATTTTATTAACGTAATTCTTCTGTAGGGCTTCTGTTCCATCTAATGCGGTGAGCAGATTCCTCAATTTGTTTTTAGGAACAATTGTTCCCACCTCCGTCATCTTAAACATCCCCGTTTGCCCTAAATAAACTTCTCTCAGCTTGTCGGTTATCGCGCAGTAGTATAAATCAGGGTATTTTCGGTGATATATGGAGGCTAATTCTGTGCAACCCACTACACCCATGTATGGGAACAAAGCACCCCATGTGGTTTTCAGCAGTTCCCAGTGGTTGCGGAAGTTATTTGCAGGTGTGTACAGGGCTTCGTGTGTCAGTGCAAGGGTTGGAGTGTGTATGAAGGAGGCCATGCGGTCTGCCGCCTTAAGTTCACACTTCTCCCAGACCAGTGTTACCTGAGATTTGATAGTTGGGTTGACGGTCTTGTTCTCAAGGAAGTGAACTATCCACGTTCTCCTTAATTCCGGCTGACTCCTAATTTGTGCTTGGTAGTAAAGCAATGTACCCAAAGCCTCGGCCGGAACAGTGGCAAACACTTCAAATTTTAAGTTCTCACCCACAATGAACTAGGCTTTCCACCTACGAGCCAGATATGGCGTATTGTCCACCGGTGTTGTTGTTATTTCTTTCCCTAGCAGGCACCATCCGGCAAGTCCTAGGAACCAAAAAACAGCAAATGTTATAATTATTATAAAATATGCTCAAATTGTCGCCCATATTCTGTGTGACACAACTCATCCCTCCTTAAAGGTTCTCGTGTACAAGAACTCCTTATGACAACTGGGGTTATTTGGCGATAAGCATAAGATCCTATTTTTTTAAGTCATTAGAATTATTTGGTTTCTCAGCGTATACAAATTGTTTTAAATGACCCCATAAGAAAAAATCTAAGGGGCTCATATCAGGCGACCGTGTAGGCTATTTAACAGGTCCCTGATTACCAATCCAGTTCCCTCCAAATCTCTGGGTCAGGAAGCATGTTACAAGGTTCCAATTATGCGGTGGTGCTTCGTCTTGCTGTCACCACATAGTGAGGCACTCATTTATTGGAATTTCTTCCACAAGACCAAATAATATTTCTTAGAAATCTTAAATATATGTCATCATTCGGGATACCTTTATAAATGTATGGCCCAATTAATCGCCCATTAAATAAGCCGCACCAAACGTTAATTCCCCAAACAGTTTGAAAATGGGTTTCTCTTACCCAGCGAGAATTTTCCACTGATCATCGTGATTCATCAATCCACATAATTTTATTGACAAACAGAGGATCATCATGTAACTGTACCATAAAGTTGAAAATGAATTCCATACGTCTATTGTAATCATTAGGTCTTAAATCTTGAACTAAGTAAATTTTGTAAGGATGATGTCCATTATCTACTAGAATTCTGCACACTGAAGATTTACTTGTACCAATTTCTTCCACAATACTGCGAACAGAGGCATGTGATTTGATTACTATAAGCCGTATGTCGTATGTGACGGAAGCGGATGCGGGCGCTTGAGAGGAGATGGGAAATTAGGTTATTGCAGAGAAGTAATAGGTAATTTAGGGAAGGGTGTTTGGGTTTTTCATCAATTTTTGGGATTTGAGAGAATTTAATTAGAGGGTTGGGATGGCGGGCTAGTTTTTCGGCGAAGGATGGGATTAGTTGTAGTATTATATGTTCATCCAGTGTCGGTGTACCTGTCATGTTATGTAAGTAATTGATGGGGGGGGGGGGGGTTCTTATTGGTAGGTCTGTAGCCCATCTTAGGTCTGTTTTGTGTTATTTGTAGTCTTTGCTTGTTTGTGTTAGAAATAAGGGAATACCACACTGGGGATGCACATGTAAGGATGTTACGGATGTAGGATTCATAAAGGAGGGAGGCTGTGTAGAAAGGGATGGATTTGTCTGAGTTGGGCCGAACGAGCATGAACTTTACCTTTTAGAGCTAGAACTTGTTTATGTTAATCCTTTGTCTCTTTTAATACCTAAGCAGGTTATATCTTTAGCAAACGTTATGGGGGTATTTATTACGATGATCTTTTGTTTAGAGTTTGTCCTATTTCTTCTTCTAGGTGTAATAGTTGCCTGTGTTTTTGCGGGACTTAACAGGAGCCCCCACCTTTCAATGGAAGTGGTAACTCTGTTCGTCTGTTTTTGTATGAGTTTGGTAAGTCTGAGGTATTTGTCGTGCAAATTAATGCGGTGTCGTCTGCGTATATAATATGTGTTTATGTAATAAAGGAAGAAGGCGGAACCGAGGCACGAGCCCTGGGGGACGCCAGAATTTGAACACTCTTGTTCGACTGCTACTTGGAATTGATGATTAGATAAATATGATTGTATTATTTTAATACAAATTGGAATTTTTGCGATGTAGAGTTTGTATAACAATCCAAAGTGCCAGACTTTGTCAAACGCCTTATCGAAGTTCAGGGAGACGATCCCTGTTAGGTGACATCGATTGATGTTTGTGGTACTGGGAAAGTATTTGCGAACACCTCGTCCAATCTTTGGACCTGATATTGGGGTTCATGTACTGAGCTGCCATCTGCATTGTGGTGAAAACCGGCTCGTGATCGCTATTTAAGGCCGGTACGACCTCGATTTTCATTGGGCAGTGTATGTTATGTGCTACAATTATGTCCATTATGGACGAGGCGGAGAAAGGTCTGGACCTCTATTCTGTAAAAGCGTGAAAGCACATTCCCGTGAGAAATTGGCGGAGTTCACTTGAAAATATGTAAAAGTCTATTCTGTAACTACGGGGGTGATCACATCGTGCGAAAATGCGTGAACTTACTTCTACTGGTAAATCGTGACGGAATCCGCCAGTTACTACTTTTATGACAGTTTGCATCGGCCAAAAATTATTGTTGTCAAATTTGTGAATCGGAATGGACATAGCGGATTTCCTCATCGCCAACGCGGTAATAATAATAAAATTCTTAGCAAATATTACAATTACTCTTTTAGTTCATTATAGTCACATTTTTAAAATTATATATTATCAATAACGAGGGTATATCCTTACGGAATTTTTTATCAATAAAAATTTATTCTGACACCATTTACCTAATTTAATTAATGACATGTGACATGACAACAACTGAGCACTGAACAGCTGATGCTTTTGCACCAACCTAATTGATCGTAAATTCGGCTATTCTTGCTGAATCCCTTCACGTTCACCACCTATTCACTGCACTCTCCAGAGGGATTGGAGGTGGGACTGAACAGGTTAAAGTGGGGATGTTTTGCGTTTAGATCGCTGGGTATAATAAAGGACGAGTTGAAGGATTTAAATCTGTCTGTCGAGTTTAGTTGTGGCCTGTAATATGCGGAGATAATAAATATGTCTCGTTGGTGTATTGTCAAAGTTATGAAGGGTGTCTCGAGAGGGTTAAGTCCTGGGATTGACGTTTCCCTATGATTCAGCAGAAAACACTCGCTGGGCCGCGCTTGCCGTCCGTCCGGTATACATACCCTGTAGCCAGAGAACGTCAAGTTGGGTCCCGCATATTGCGCATAAGTTCTGGTTTGATGTAGCTTTCTTAGTCAGTTTGCCCGCTATTCAAAGGAAGATGTTAAACCTTCGATTAGAATGAAAATCTCTTCAGTGGCGTTGTTTGTTTGCCTAAGACGTGCTAAGATATTTCTAATATTGGCCCAGATTTTCTTAAGGTCAAATTGTATGATTTCTTTAGTGAGATTATCTGCATTACTGTGGTGTCCGTCAGTGTCTGGTCTTTCAGTCTGTCTTTATCTTTGTGTTTGTTGAGAATTTTGAGTGGTTTTAGGAGCCCTGAACTGTTGCCGGTTTGTGTGTTTTTATCATTAATGATGCTTTCAGTTTCTTGAGACAGGAAGGAAACTGAATGTCTCAGTCGAGGACCTGTTGTCTGTTTTGTGTCGTAGGGCGTCTTTGTCCTGGGGTGGGTAATGACTTTGTGTTCTGTGTAGGTTGTGTCGGTCTGTCTGTCCGTGTCGGTGGTCTGTTTTCATTTTACCTTTGCCTAGTTGCCAGATATACTAGACGTCCTCTGTAGCTAACCGGATGTTCTTCCCCGCTGTTGGCGCATTTGCACCTCTCCGCGGGACAGGAATCGGCCTCGTGCGTGCTTCCGCACTTCACTCAACGTTTAGTGCGGTTGCACAGCTCAGAGAAGTGTCCAATCCTCTGGCAGTTATGACATTGTGGTAAGCCTTGCCTTACGTATTCACTCACCATTACTCTGAGCGAGCAGAGCTCAGTAAACGAATACCAGGCGTCGCGTCGGCCGCCTCTTTAGGGATAGTCATTATGATCAAGTTAGATGGTAACTTTTTCCTTCCCTAGGTATTATCAGCCTAGACATATATGGTATATTTTTTGGTCGAAGGTCGAACTCAATCTCTTCCTTTTCTACATCTTGAGGGATATACTTAATGGCGACCAATAAAGTACTTGTTGCAGGAATTCGCTACTTGATTTTCATTTATTTTATTACCATTGTTTAAGAAAGTTGTTGGGAGAGCTTTTCTAAGTATGATATATATGTTTCGGCCGATTACCTTCTTTGTTGCTTTTGTTTTATTTTCGGCACTATTTATAAAGTTATCATGGCAGGTTGTCTCTCGAGTTGAAATAGTTTTTTCGTGTCTCTTTTTTTTCTTATATTTAATACGCAATTCAAGATCGTTATCAACTTTACTGAGTAGATAAATTTTCATCAAGAGTCGCGATTCTTCGATCAAGTCTGATGTGATTCAGCTTTTTTTTTAGAACTATTTTTAACTTTTAACGATTTAATTGGAAATACAAAGTTGAATAACGTTGAAAATTTAATATAGACATTTTTAAACTTTGATTTCTAAATCACTGTTTGTAGAAACATTATTTATTTTCTCGAGTTTCTCTGTATCCGAGAAAAATTACTTTTTCACATTGAAAGTACCCATAGGCTGAGAACAAATTTGTTACGTCAGATACCTTTTTATCATTGAAGTTTAAGAAGTTGTATCACCGCATACAAACATAGGACCTGTTAGGTCACCAGTATGATGAAGTAGTTCAAGAAATACTCATCATTGGCTCTTGGCGCTAGATACAGGCAACTTATTAGTTCAAGGCATTCAAAACTCTTGAAAGTAACTAATTTGTTTGTAGTTAGTGAATGAAGTTCTCTCCAATTTATATATAAGCTTGTTGTTGGAAAGGTAAGACGTAACTATCAATCATCTGTACAAGGCAGAACAGTTTGTCAGCAATTTTCTTATGATTTCGACATTTTTAATTTTCTTTTTATTGTAATTTCTATACTTGGTAGTATTATATATCAATAATAATAAATTAAAATGAATAACCTTATCGTAGTAAATTAATATAATTAACCTAGGTACTTTACCAGCCCGAAAGCAGTTAATGCTTTATGTGTAGACTTACCTGAAACAAAATAATATATAAATATGAGTATTGCTGCACTAAAATCAATTTATTATATTATTTACAAAAAATCACTATCTGGTGAATATTTATAACTTTACAAAAAAATTGGAGACTTATGTTGTGAAAGCTATAAAGCCATTCTTACATGATCATTACATCTCTATTAGTTTTTAGAAAGGCTCACCTACTTCGAATTTTCACCAAAAATGTGAAGATTTAAAATTAATACATGCTTATTAATTAAGTACTCACCCAAAAAAAAAATTACGTTCGTAAACAAAAATAATGCCAAATGAAAAAATGAATGATTTAACGACGATACTAAAAACGCAAACGCCTAAGTAACAGTTTTAACAACATTTAACATTGGTCTATGCTTGTAGACGAGCTACCTACCCCCAATCAGGAATTTTGCTGAACCTCTTCTCTCTTGAAGATTAGGAATCTTTTACTTACCTAACATTTAATAGACAAGGAACCGACGGCTTTACATCCCCTTCGAAGGATAATATATCTACCACGCAATTCTCGCCGAAGATTGCATAGCTTCCGCGCATACATTGATATATAAGTCGACGGAAGATGTGTGGCAAGGACGAGGTCTTCCTTGAAACGGAATTTTCACGTAAAATGGTTATTTTAATTTTCCAAGAGGTACCAAGTTTTGAAGTAACAGTTAGTTAATAATCATACTAGCCTTTGCAAATCTTTCTTTGAAGCTTTTTGTTATTTATTACGAAAGCGTTAAGATATATTTATATTTGCAAGTTTAAAGTTGCAATAATGGATAATATAACATAAACAACACATATAGTAGACAACCCCCAAATCCAAATCTAAACTCTGTCCGAAGAGGGTTACGCCTTTGAAAAAACACATACATACATTACCCACAGGCATTGCCAGTGTCAGAACCGAGGTTCGAAACCAGAACACAACAATGTCACCATAGCGAATTTGCCACATAACGCTCTCTAGCCGACTGAGGGTGCCGGTAATTGTAAGTACTTTTGTATTCTTTTTCAAAGTAACTATTTGTGTACTTGCAATGAATTAAATATAATAGATTGAGTGGATTCTCGGTTGGCTCCTTGTGAAACATTATTCAATATTTTGAATCAAGAGTAAATAGAGTAGATAGATAAAGGCCTAATAAGCCGAAACACGTGTAGAGTTTTAATAAAACTTTTTTAAACATTTAAAAAGCATTCCTTAATTGTGCTCAAAAACTAAATATAAATAAATTATTATTATTATTGTTACATTATTTTACCTATTTTACCTTATAAATAAGTCTAAGAAATGTTCATGTAAGTTTTATGACAACAAAGCTTCTACAAATTCCGTAAATACTTTATGGACAAAAATGCATATAGCGGTGTAATCATATAATTTTTATTTGCCTAAATTTAATATGAACATACCAAGAATGAATAAATTTGTTGTTTACTACAGAGAAGATATTTGGCTGAACTCAAGTACTTGTATCCAGTGATATTTGAGATCGCAATAATGTGTAAAGTTTCGTGCCTACTATGTAGTAAACTTTAACGTTTACGTGAAACTTAATTTGTTTTGTGGGTTCTTCTCTTTATCTCTAGATGTTCAACTTATTGCTAGATCCCTGGTATTCGTTTTG
This sequence comes from Leptura quadrifasciata, assembly GCA_963675555.1. NCBI lineage: Eukaryota > Metazoa > Arthropoda > Insecta > Coleoptera > Cerambycidae > Leptura > Leptura quadrifasciata. The sequence goes on from OY776673.1 coordinate 155,668,570, forward strand.
TAAAGGGTAAAGGAATCTCAGGAGTATATGGACGTAAACTAAATAATATTTTCAGGTTGTGTCTATACAAATTTCTACAGGAGTGAATTAAATTCTGAGTTAATATTTTCTAATTATATTGCCATGTACAAGCCAAAAGAGGTTCTATTTTATTAAATTGAGATTCGCTTGGTTAACGAGAGGAAGCATAGTTGCTAAAATTAATAATTTAAGACCATTTGCTTACAGCTTCGTTAAATTGTCTACTAATAATCTTAACGTTCTTACGTAAAAAGTTATAAGAAAGACATCATGAAAAATCGGCTTTTTATCGATCTTTGTCTTGTATTTGGTGTAGGATTAAACTTTCTTGAAATAAGTATTACACCAAATTAAACTACAGAGGTTTACCTACATTTTTCATATATTTGTTTGCCTAAAATGAATAGTCTTTGTATACGAGTAAAATGAATTTTAGCGATAATATTGGAATTCCGGCATCAGGGCAAAAACGCCATCCGATCACCATGCATCCATTTCAATCACCAATGTGAAGTTCTTGAGTTATTGTTTTAGTTGCATTTAGACTACTTTGACATTTGATTACTAAGTAATGTACCTTTTATAGTACTAAAAAATAAAATGAAATCAAAAGACTAGGAAAGATATAAAAACACAAACATTCCGACGTAGATGAGAACACCAATTTTTATTTTTCTAGTAATGTAAGTTGATTTAAGTAGAATTGTAACTTTTATAAGTTTCCTAAATAATAAGTTAAGTGTAATTATAAAATATATGGAAGATCGTAAATAGGCAAAAGAGGAGATGCTGTTGTTATTCAATTAATATCGCATTGGTTGCTTTAAAGGGCCTGGTTGATGTTCTTCGGCAGGAGACTCAGTTATCTTCTCCTTCATCACTTGTTGGCCCAGACTGCGGCTCCATTTGACTCAAAGTATCCTGGAATATTCGATCACCAACCTCTGCTTTCTTATCTTCGGCGATGAAGGAGTCATAATGGCCATCGCAGTTCAGCAGAGGAGCGAATAAAACAAACAAGCCTGCTTTCTTATACCCACATTTTGCCAGAATATTTGTCGCAGAATAGCTCCTAGTGCGGGGAGTTTAATAGTTGTTATGGGTGCGATGCCTCTCTTGATTTTCTTCCAGCCACATTCCTGATCTTTTTTACAGTTTCCTAGCCGTAGCTGCACTTGGTGCTAAACTCTGAGACAGTGATATCGAGCTTCATATTTTCTACCAGAATGGCCGAAATGTCGTTGAGATTTGTTTTTGGGGTATGGGTTTCTGATGCAAAATATTTTAACAACTGGGTAGCACAAATCTATTTATGTTATTTCAGTGGCTCCAGAAAAACTAAAATTATAAAAATATATTAACATCTCAGACACGACAGTTACAAACAATCAATACCAAACAATATTACAGAAAATAAATACGCTTAGATAATAATATAAAAACACTTACCTAATACCAGGTGCAATTCGTACAATTTATAGACGACAAATTTCAGCAACAGCATCTGGATTTTAAATATATCGATCACATGTTGCAAATCCGCATTTCTCTCCAAAATTTGAAGGTATTTCGCTTTCTCTTGGCTGTATCATGCGGAAGTAGTATCATATCCACTCATAGAGGATATGTTTGGCAACTATTCTGCCGTCTACGCCCAATGACAAATAAATCATCTGGGAAGTTTTTCCTTTCCCGGTTTTAAGAAATAAATACTGGAATATTACCAGAAGGTGTACATATTTGCCAATGACTGTCACGTTATCATGGTTAGGTGCTATGTTGAGATCAGTGTTGATTATGAATGTGTTGGTATCTTCTTTCACCTTCTTGCAAACCATATTTTCAGCGCCAAATTTACTCAACAGCAGGACTACTAAATTGATTTTGCATTTGTCGTTTACGAGAAATTTCCCCTGAGAAACTGTGGCCACCATAGTCTCAATAAAAACAACCTCATTAAATACCATCTTGTGACATCGTCTCTCACGTCTGGCAAATTTAGTACTCATTTCAGTAATTTTCAGTATTTATCGAAGATTACTACAGAGTTCGCTGCGTATTTCGACTTAACAAAAGCTACACAGCTGTCACAAATTGGTCTAAATGATTGACCACCCTTCCACACAACTATAGCAACTGGCAGGAAATACCCGCCATCCATCACATATATACAACTTTGAAAGACTCAACACCTTTTAATTTCACTTCTTAGTTCCATTCTCTAACTCCGTGTCGCAAATAAAATATTTCTCTGGCATCATGAATATCACACCACGTCCAATAAAACCGTTTTAAAACACATAATCTGTAATAAAAAAATCGGCAGCTACTGGAAGCGGCTGGAACCTTCCCACTCGGTGGATCTTTGAAGCCGAAAAGAGCATTAAATGGTGTGACAAAACGGCACTAAACGTAATCCGATCTCATCCAAAACCTTTTCAGATCTTCTGGGGCACTAAAAAACCCTCAACTTAATGAATTTACAATCATCTATGCGAGTTATTACCTACATTATCGCTTGTTGAATGATATACTATTAGGATATTAACAACTTTAACATCACTTGAACGACTAAGAAAGTCTAGTTATCCTAAATACTACAGATTTGTAAAGCAACAAACTGAAAATTGGTAAAGTGATAATCTATAATAAATTCACCAACGAAGGTACAGAAAGCATATGATATTGATATTGTTACATATACCTTTAAAGTTTGTGACAATCCAATAAAAGTTACAAATATGCCGAAATCTTATTAACATGACATGACACCAACGTTATCGGATGACAAACGATGACAATGACAATAGTCAAAATTTGCTCATTGCAATCCGATCGCTGGCGGCTGTCTTTGTTAAATGAAACATTAGCATTTCAGTAATTTTACTAGATTTTAGAGGAATATTTGTAGTTTAATTCTTCGATTTGTCTGTATACACATTTAAAAACGGCACTAAACGTAATCCGTTCTACTTCTAGAGCAGTGAAGAAACCCTCACACGTGAATTGACACGTGATGTGACGAGTTTCACGACGTAACGGCTACGCGCATCGATCGTGTCATGTGAAATGCGATCTATGCTTCATATTTGCTTTGTTTTTAATTTTTTTCACGGAAACCAAATCGAAAGGGTGGAAGTGTGATATATCGTTGAAATCAGAATTTTAACTGCTTTTCAATGGTTCCATTGCAAATTGAAAGTAATTATAAAATAAACAACTTGTTGCGTCAAAATGGCACTAAAGGTAATCCGATCTCAACCAACCTTTTCAGTTCTTCTGGGGTACTAAAGAAACGCATATGCAAAGTTTCGTTCAAATCCGTTCAGTAGTGTCAGCGCTATCGTGCTAACACACATACACACATTTTTCAAAAACCACTTTTTTGAGTTCCTAGGACCTCAAAACGTAAAGATTTGATGTTATCTAAATTTTTGTTTTTGAACCAATTTTAGTAACCTCACAATTTTATTGTGGAGAGGTTAATAAAATGTTCTCAATCTCCTAGTAGTTCACTTTTTTTTAAATAATAGAAACTCTAAAAATAGGTGTTAAACATGCTAACATAGTTATATGCAACTACAGAAGTAACTCAAAAGTTTCGAATTGTTGAAATGTATACATAGTGATTGGATCGCGTTTTCGCCCTCCGATGCCGGAATTTCAATATACCGATAAAATCCATTTTACTCATATGCCAAGACTATTCATCTTACAAAAAAAATATATGAAAAATGTAGAAAAATCTCTCTAGGTTAATTTGATGTAATAATTTTTTCAAGAAAATTTAATCCTCTACCACATACAAGGCAAGAACCGAGAAAAACTAGTTTTTTTCATGATTTTTTTGCTTAAGTTTTTAGGCTGGAAAGTTACGAGGTGGCAAACTTGAAATTCGCGTTGAGCGCCCCAAAAAATGTAAAAGAAGATGGAGAAATAAATAATCTTCCAAAACTTTGCAGACACAAGCCTTTTTTATCTTATTTGACCTGCCTATTAGTACATTATCCAGTTATGGTAATTGATGCTACTAAAATTCCTAGTTAGTGAAATTATCAAAAAATGTCACCTCTTTTTTCAAGATTTCGGACAATGCTGAATATCCCGTAAACTTAAATTTAAACTTATCTTGACATTCCTCATGACCCGTCAAAAAATCATCAACTGTTAATTACTTGCAAGGTGCCTTGGTAAAAAATCTCCTGACTGTTAACTGTAAATTTACATTGATGCCCGGAAAGAAGTGGTAAAAACTCAGACATTTTTATTTTTTTATTTTTTCTGGTCTCACGGAAAATAGGATAAAATGTTCCTATAAACATGATCCCAAAAAAATATCCTCAGAGTTCACTTTTAGGGGATTGTCTCTGCCTGAGGAAGTATTTTTCGGGTCATATTTTTGTCTTTTTTTTTTACGAGGAGGGGAAACCCTCATGGGCTCCCAACCTAAGTTAGGTCAGTGTCAGACTCTTACTGACTAAAACCCCTCTCCACAGGGTCGTCTGTAACACTCCGAGGGCACTGCAGCCTCTTGGGCTTATTGTGCACTCCCTGTTCCGATTTACACTGCCCATTTTAATACTCCTGTGCCACTGACAAGGTGATACAGGTCTACGAATGGGCGAGTTTTAACGCTTTGCGGGTCTGTTTGTGTTTGCCCGTAAATATTATATCTTCTGCGGGCCAGTGCCTCACATTCATATATGATATGGTCTACTGTCTCTGGTACCTTGCCACATAATCTGCAGTCAAGGTCGCCATCGAACTTGCCAATTCTATGCAGGTACTTCTTAACAGGAAAATGTCCCGTCAAGAGGCCTGTTAAAATTCTCAACTGTAGCCTGTTCTTTGGGAGCAGTTCTGCAGTTTGTTTTGGGCATGGTCCTTCAATAAGTGTTTTCCCATGTCGATTACCTGGTATGTTCCTCCAGTAATCATTGTGTTTATTCCTGACCCAGTCTTTAATTACCCCTCTAGCTGAGCATTTGGTAATGCCCAGCACGGGTTCTGGGCCATAGAATTTGTTAGCTGCTCCTTGTCTAGCAAGTTCATCAGCTTTCTCGTTGCCGTCTATTCTGGTGTGTCCCGGCACCCAGAGTAGTTTAACTCTGTTCTGCTCACCCAGAACTTCGAGCTCTTTATGGCAGTCCCATACCAGTCTGGAGGACACTTTGTTAGAGGCTAATGCCTTTAGTGCCGCCTGACTGTCAGATGCAATGCAGATCTGCTGGTTCACATATCGTCGTTTAACATTCTCACGTATACACTCAAGTATAGCCAGAATTTCAGTTTGAAATACAGTGGCGTGAAGTCCAAGAGAAAGGCTTATACTTGCCCTCGGTCTCACTCCATGTATTCCTGCTCCAGCTCCTGATTCCATCCTGGACCCGTCAGTATACCAGGCCAGGCCTTTGCGTAGTAACTCAGGAGCTCCTATTGACCAATCCCCTCTCTCTCCGATAGAGATACTGAAGGGCTTGTTAAATGTGATTTTTGGGACCATGTAGTCTGACCTCATGCACAGTAGAGGATCTACTACAATGTTGATTATCCTCATATATCCTGACTCCCCTGTGTGGAGAGCCACATCACGTGAGTTTTGCACCCTGTATGCCCCCATTCTTGCCTCTCCCTGAATCACTACGCTGAGTGGGGGGAGGGCCAATAGGGTCTCCATGGCTGCTGTGGGGGTGCTTTTCATGGCACCCGTGATTCCCAAGCAAGCCAGTCTCTGTACCCGGCTTAGCTTGTTGGCTGCAGTTATTTGAGTGGCTTTAGGCCACCAAACTAAGGCGGCATATGTAATGGAGGGTCTTATTACACTGGTATAGAGCCAATGCACCATACCAGGCTTGAGCCCCCATGTTTTGCCATATAATCGCCGACATGTGGCCAATATGGCCACCGATTTATGTGATATTTTTGTCTTAGTTTTGGTCGTACATTGCGTAATTTAGAAGGTTTAACATCAATTTCAGGACTCCCTGTACTGTATATTTATTCCGACAATTGTAATGCTTATTGGGCAATAAGACTAAATTTTCAACAAAAGCAAACTTAATATTTTCAGTAAATTGTAAGATGTCTTGTTGTATTTCAGAGATATTGGATACGTTTTGTGTTTCTGCAACATATACTAGGGCACAAAAGCGATAAGAAGGATTGCTACCCGACGTCATAATCCCTTAATTCTTATATATAATTTGTTCGTTCCGCTAAAATGCGAGAACCGAAGATTAATTTTCTTTTATAAAACACAAATATTAATCTTAGAAAAATGTGGCAGATTAACTAGACATGAACTGCTACTTATTATGATGTAATAATTAGCACTGTTGATCAAGAATAAATTAAAATTTAAACAGATTAAATTGCTGATAATTTACTGAGACGTAAAGGGTCTGACAGAATGAAGTATCCATTTTCAAAGTTAATTCATATCATAATAATCGCCATGCTTTTACGATAAATGTCAGTTTTGCTGTGAACATGGAGCGTTGTTCAAATATTCAATGTTCTTTTGCAGCTGAAGCTTTTTTTAAAAATAACTATTCTGTTGTAATCACCCAGCGTTTATTTCGTCATCACTTTCATTTAATTTTATGAGATCCAGTTCCTAGTCGAATAATAATTAAAAAGTGGGTACACAATTTTTGGAGTACTGCTTCATGTACCATAGAAAGACCAAAAGGACTGTACACATACTTGAAAATGCTGAAAGGGTAAAAGCAGCTGTGATACGAAGTTCTAAACGATCTGCAAAACGACAAGCATTAGCACTCAATATTTCGAACCGCAGTTATCGCCGCGCCGCATTCCTAAAAACTTACACTTCCATCCTTGCAAAATTCACGTCGTACAAAAATTTCTGCCTCAATACGCCTTGATTTTTGCGAACGTTTCGAAGGGCTATTTGCTGAAACCCGAATATCGTTGATTGCTTGCTGATGTCAGATGTAGCTCATTTTCATCTTCCCGGATATGTTAACAAACAGAACTTTTGCTATTGGATGACGGAAAATCATCTGCAATTGCACGAAACACTGCTTCATCGCAAAATGGTGTGCAGCATCCGCCTTTTGAATTTTAGGGCCATTCTTCTTTGAGGAAGACTTGATTTGACGATTACTGTTACAGCATAATGTAATCAACAGGTATTTTAAAAACAACTTCGTAAATGTTGGTGTGGATATTCGAAGAATATGGTTTCAGCAGGAAGGAGCCATTTCCCCCCACACTGTTATTGATTCTATGACAATTTTGCGAAGAATGTTTCCTGGTCATGTCATTTCGAAATCTGGGGACATAAGCTGGCCGGCACGGTCACCGAATCTCTCAGTTTGTGATTTCTTTTTATGGAACTACTGAAAGTCAAAAGGGTTTTCTAATCGACCGCAAACTTTGGAACAGCTAAAATATAATATTAGGACAGAGATTAACGCAATCCCAATTGACGTGTTGCAGCGGGTAATGAAAAACTTCCGTGCTAGGCTTCAAAAGTGTCAGTAGCGAGGAACGAGGAGGTCATTTGAATTTAAAAAATAAAATTTTCGTGTTTCCTCAATAACCTTGTGTTTATAATTTTTGAATAAAAATTTAGCAATTAAAGATACAACACTCAGTATCATATTTAGGAAAAAAGAGCAAACAACGTTTTTTTTTTGTACCACTTTCTTAGTAAACATACTAGGTGATTTCGGGTAAAAGTACAAAAGTTGACATAACTTTTGAACCATCAAAAACCGGATAACCAGATATGTAGTTATTTTGATTGGAAATGACTACACGTATCATACTCCAGTGCAATTAGGAAAAATTTACTGATGTGACCCAAAAATTTTGGGTACATTTTTTCTTTTGTTCCTTATTCGAAATGGGGGTTAAAGAAAACCTTAAGTCTGAATTTGCGCATTCCTACCTCCCCCCCTTTCGCCGCCATCTTGGATTTGTTTTTTTTTTCAATCGCTCATAACTCGAGTTCTATTTATCGCACAGTAATGAAAAAAATATCGTTGTACTCATGAGGATTTACTCTTTATGTCATCACGAATGCATTTTTGCCGTAAAAGTTATTGCAAAAAAGTTATTAGAGCTCAAAGTTGAGAAATGATTTCAAAAAAATTTTTTTTCGCTTTCTTGGCTCGCCACTCTTTTGCAGTGCATCTGACACTCTCTGCCAACAAAATGTTATTTAAACTAGATGCGATTTCTAGGATTTAAAAAAAAAAAATAAGTCCGTAAGTGGATTCCTCGCCCGCCAATCCACGCTCAAAGTTGACATGTTCAAATATGCTCGGAGCGTTTTCAATCAGTCATAGTATTTTAATTTGTACATTTTGTAAACTCATTTCCACACCACCTTTGAGGTAGAGTCGACGGCGCGTTTTTTTTAACGTGGTTTCCCCCCGAGGCCTAATCCACGATTTCTTTGCTTGATGTTCCATTTCTTGCCACTTTTCTACAGGAAATTAATAGTTTTCGTCAGTTTCCTGGGATACTTCAGACGCTTTTCTTTTCGTCGCTCTGGGTAATGGTACCATAGTAGGAAGGTCGTAGCAATCCTTGTTTTCATCATCCAAGATTTCTGCAACTTCCTTGACGTTTGTGCAATTTTCGCCGCAGCAAATTTTGCATAAGATGTGTAATGAAGTATACAATACTACAGGAATACTGTATACTTTCATTCCAGTTTAACTTATTTTAATCATGCATGGATCAAGTAGTTCAGTTTTAGATTAGTTCAATACCTGATTAGTTCTTTTGTTAACTTTTAATTCTAACTTCACCAGGCCGCAACTTGCGTGCCGTGTGCATTTCGTGCCGGGTGCAAAACCACGTGACCGTGATTTTTGGGTATAAAATAGCTAGCCAGAAACCAGTAAATTCAGAGCTTGACTTTCACCTTTCTCGAGTGTGTTGAACTGAGATAACCGGAAGCTCAAGTTTCTCCGGCGCCGTGGCAGCCGCTGGCCAAGTATCTGTTAGGGAGGATCCGAGTGCGTTGAACTGGACCTCTTGTCAGATTGATTCGAGTGTATTGAACTGGATCTCTCCTGAAACAGATTTCTTAGTCGCGTTAGAGAATTGGGGTTACGACGACGTACATAGAGGAAATATGTTACTCTCTCTCTCTCTCTCTCTCTCTCTCTCTCTCTCTCTCTCCGATTACTATAATGTACTTATGTAATAACAAGATTGTCGCTACCTAAGCCATAAAAGATATGGCCACACTGTACATATAATTATTAGGAAAATAAATGTCTTATTTTGGATCTGGATTTTAATTAATATTAACATTGAACCCTGGAATAATCTCCAAACCAGCTACCCGAGCAAAACAAGCATCACAGATGGAACACTTTAATCCGGCCTTTCGGCAGCCGCAAGCTTTACAGCAGTTTTGGCGGATCCACAGGATATAATGTCCAATAGAATTTGTGGAATCGGGTCTTGTTCGCTGGTCACAGGCTCTAAACCGCGGTAGCCATTTTTCCAGCCCCAAGAAATCGCGTTTTTTTCTTGCCCGAGCCATTTCTGGACCTGATGATAAGTCCGTAGGGAATGCTGACGTGTTGCGGAACTCGTTGGGGGAAGTGCGACAATTCCGTTTTCTTTTTAAGACCCAATCGTGTATATATTTTAAATCGCAATCGATCGATGGACACATCGGATTCATTTCCTCCGTACAGTGCGATTAACACGCTCTCTCCAGCTGCAGCGATGACATTTTGTCCAGGAGTGGTTGTTTGGAATAATTTTATATCCTCTTGAAGGTGAACATTTTTTTTGATGACGTCAATTATTTTTTTCTTTCCCATTCCGCAGATTGCTGACACAGTGTCACATCCTGAAAAGGCATGTATGAAAAGCAAATGCTCCAGCAGAAGTGCGTGTTTGAAGCTGCTTGTAGAATACGTCTTCGATGCCGTTGTTCCCCTTCCTATTTTACGGAAATAGACATTTTTTTAATTTTTCCCGAGTGCACACAGCAACACAAGCAGGTCCGTATCCTCTCCTACGATGACGACAGTATCAAATTGTGGACTTAAATCAATTGCAGTTTTCACGATATCCACGTCCGCATCTTCCCATGATTGTTTCACTGTGAATCAAAGGTGGTGTGGAAATGAGTTTACAAAATGTACAAGTTAAAATACTATGACTGATTGAAAACGCTCCGCGCTTATTTGAACATGTCGACTTTGAGCGTGGATTGGCGGGCGAGGAATCCACTTATGGACTTAATTTTTTTTTTTAATCCTAGAAATCGCATCTAGTTTAAATAAGATTTTGTTGGCAGAGAGTGTCAGATGCACTGCAAAAGAGTGGCGAGCCAAGAAAGCGAAAAAAATTTTTTTTGAAATCATTTCTCAACTTTGAGCTCTAATAACTTTTTTGCAATAACTTTTACGGCAAAAATACATTCGTGATGACATAAAGAGTAAATCCTCACGAGTACAACGATGTTTTTTTCATTACTGTGCGATAAATAGAACTCGAGTTATGAGCGATTGAAAAAAAAAACAAATCCAAGATGGCGGCGAAAGGGGGGGGAAGTAGGAATGCGCAAATTCAGACTTAAAGTTTTCATTGACCCCCCTTTCGAATAAGGAACAAAAGAAAAAATGTACCCAAAATTTTTGGGTCAATTCCTAATTGCACTGGACTATCACCCCCTTCGCTCAATCCATGGCTTTAGGACACCTCGTATTTAAATTGTTGAAACATTTTGGATAAGTTCTAAGTGTCTTTTATTAGTTACTAAATTTATTCGTTAAGAATGTTCGCTTTTTCAATAATTGTAATGTAATCGTTCTTTTTTATAATTAAAATATATTTCTGATTTACATTGTTATTCAACATCCCAATTCAAAGATTATTTTTGATTTTTTCTTAAAAAGTCAACACTCTAGATTTTAAGGCACAAGGTTACGTCGATTTTACGGATTAATAACGGGGAAGTGAAATTGTTCTAGCAGCTAAAAAGGTATAGATAATTACAAGCCTTGCTCATGAAAAAGTCCTTATTATTGTATGATCGTGTCGTGACTTAGCCTAAGGCGTTTCTAGCAGCCCTAGAGCTATCACGATTTTAATAACTAATATATATGTTTCTTCATATTAAAGTTTCTAATTATTAACTTAATAGCTTTACTGTTTTCCACGCAAAATTTTTGAAAATAAAAATTTCGTTTATTCGGTCTTTCTGTAAATTACCTAAAATGAGATACTGCTTTGTTCGTTGGCGGTGTTGATCTATAGTTCAGAGATATAATAGTTTACTTTTACTACTGTCTTTTTTAGTTTGGATTATTATCCTCTCATTTATATTACCTCTTATAACTAAGTAATCTAGCTACTGCTACTTAATTTTTCAATGATCATCTGATAACCTCCTTCAAAGTTTATGGTGCGTCGTCCTGTTTAAGGAGACAATCCTACGCTGGGTCCTGGTCTTGGCGGTGGGGGCGTTTGCATATGAAACTCATTTTACACAATTCATATTTTTTTGTGTTTGAGAACCACTTAAAATTTATAAAGTATGATTGGTCAACACATTGTAAGTTTCTGTCCTCTCTGTGGGTACATGCGGCTTTCCACAGTTAGGTGCTTGCCGTGGTGTGTTATGTAGTGTTGAATGACGTGCTTGTGGCTAGCTGTTTTGTGAGTTGATAAATTCGTGCAGAATGTGGTGTAACGTGTATGTTAGGATGTTCTGATTTAAGGTTAACTTGTTTATTTTAGTGTATTATTTGTGGGTATATATTATATATTTAACGTTTTCTTTTATTGAAACGTTTTTTATTGTTGTTTAATTGATTGCTTTTGTTAAATGGCCCCTAACGTTGGGAACCAAATAATTTAAAATTTTGGTAGTAGAACTTATTAAAAGTTTAGGTAAGATAAATGTTCAATTTTTACTATCTTGTGTTGGTGTTGTTTATTATTTTTTTTACCTTGTTTGGGCTAGCTCAGTTAAATAAAGATCTCAGGTTCGTGAATCCTTTGACGCGATTTCCATAACTTATTTTTAAATAGCTACTCTGTAGAAGACTGATAAATGCTGCTTTTCACAGGAACATAAAATTGGTTGCATACCCAAATAGGTTTAAGGAGTAAAATAGATTATTTCAACTGAACAAATTGTAGACTTATATTTTCACATAACTCATGCAAATTTAAATGACAGTATTGTAGTTATTTACAACCTTCTAAAAATACCTAAATCCCTATCCTAGCTAACTTAAAATTAAATGTTTTATCAAATGCTGCCTAGGTATATGTTTGTTTTGGTAATCCTGAGTTTTAAACATTAGTGACTTTAATATTTGCAAGATTGGTATAACTAATTTTATTTTCTATTTAATGAACGTGGCAGACTAAGCTGCATTTGACAAATAAAACATATGAACGGTGAATAAATGTGATAATACAATATAGAAAAACACTCGTTAAAACCTTGATGCTGTGCAGGTAGACTTGATGATCCCTTCGATGTCCTTGCTATGTCCAGCTCACGAAATTCGGCCTTGGATTCAACTTGATCCGCAGATGTGACACAAATTTATTATAATATCCTTTTATTCATACCGATACAAATATCACGTATTGTAGTAGATAAGTTAATACTGATTCTTATTTATATTTAAATTTTATATTTGAAATTTGCTTTATAATAGCTTTAAACTTGGCTTTTCACCGCCGTGTTGACAACTATATGTAATTAAATCAAAATACCCTTTTTAAGGTTAGTTTTTTCAAAAGAGAAAGTTGCCGTGGATACGTATCAACAATTTTTATCTATCCTGATGCCATACGTTATACATTTTTGGCTATTGCCATGGTTACATAAATTTGGCTTGATTGTCAAAACTGGTCAAATTTAGTTTATATATTTTCACTATTCCCATCTGCTTTTTCTCTTTCTAATCTTTCTCTCTGTTTCTCCTCTTTCTTTCCACGTCACTATTTTGTCTCCACGTGGTTCATTAACGAAGTTACATCTCCCATGTACCCTTCATGACTCTTTCGCGCTCAAAAATTTATCACCTTTGGCTCGTCTCTATTCAAGTTCAGGTGAAATTTGAATGTTTTCACACACTTTTTCCACTTTTGTTTTTGTATATAACTAAAATTTAATATATACATTTGGCCTGTCTTTACAATGTTACAAATTTGTTCAATTTTGGGGCCTCATTTCTATCTGTGGGTACTCCCCTTTATGTTTTATTAGTGAAATTTATTATATAATAGAGCCTTTATTAATGTGTTATAATTTAATTCATGTTTTGATTGTTTATAAATATTTTTTTATCAAGTAAATTTTGAAATGTCTATCAGCAAGTTATTAAATTTTGAATTTTCCTGAATTTAAGTGTTCCAACTGGGATATTTAAAAAGTATTATGCAGCATTTACGTTTGGTATGTTTAAATATTATACAATATGTAAGTTTTGATTAAGGGTTTAGTTCAAATTTACTTATCCACAAGTAGACTTTTGATATTTTGCAATTCTGATTATGAAGTTTATATTATTCTGCGCAATTTTAAATAGTACATATTTCTGACATATTTTTTTCATGTGCTCTCTCGCGTCGATGGTCGACTCCTCCAGGAGCCACGGTTGGCTAAACTCTCACTGAAACTCTCAGTGAAAGCTGCCTACTGCTGTTCCTCGTTGCTCGAACTGATCTGTGAAGGGTATGCCGATGCTTGGGGTTTCCATCTTTTGATGCTTACCCTGGGATATTCTATTTTAAAATTACTTTGCTCTTCGGCTGTCGGTGTGTTGTGGTTGTTTTTGTCTTCTTTATCTTGCTTTATTTTGCAGCTTTATGTTAGTATTGGTTATATTAGTTTTGGGTTAGTTTTGTTTGTGGTGCGTGCACCGTATGGCTCTTTTTATTTGTGTATTATGGCTCTTTTGTGTTCTGTGGTACTATTTAATAATGATGAAGAAAGATTTTTTTTTTATTTTTTGAATTTTTAATAATTTTTTTTGGTTTTTTATTTTTTATTTTTGGTATTTTTTGTTATTTTTTCTGTTTTGTTTATTTTTTTGTGTCCTATGGATCTTTTATCATTTTTTAAATTTTTTTTCAAACAACAGTTACAATGTTTTTTTCAGGGGGTATAGATATAGTTTAAGGAGGGATGTGTAGGTGCTTGAGGAAATTTGGGTGTCAAGAGATTTGCAAGGATAGGGTTTACGGACGATATGAGAGACTGCGCGAAATTTGGAAGTAACCGTTTCAAGATAAAGTCGTTGAGATGTGGAGTTCCTGTTATGTTATGGAGAAGTTCTACTGGTGAGGTAAGTGGCAATTTTAAAATTATTCTGAGCATTTTGTTTTGTATGTATTGTAGGGTTTTTTGATGCGTAACGGAGATCAGAGGATACCATATGGGCGCTGCATATGTTATGATGGGTCTAATATGCGATTTGTAAATTAATGTGCCTGTGTCTGTTGGGGCATTTTTGAAGAATGTGTATAAAGAAGAGCAGCGTGCCCAGCATTTGTTTCTGATCTCCTCTACGTGATGCCTAAAAAGCAGTTTATGGTCCAGCTGAAACCCAAGGTATTTTATATTATTATTCCACTCAAAAGACTGATTTTTAATTTTTATTTTAGTATTGATTTTCTGTTTTGTTCTATTAAAACAGATGGTTTGAGTTTTATTCAAGTTTACGTGTAGTCCCCACTCCTCGTAGAATTTGATTATCGCGTCCGTCTGTTTCTGTAGTATGTCTGTCATAGTATGTGGGCGTTTCGATGTTGTTAAGATTGCCGTGTCGTCTGCGTACAAGCATAGGGTTGTCCGGTGGTCTGTCGGGGGTGGTATGTCGTTTACGTACAGGTTAAAAAGTATAGGTCCAAGGGATGAACCTTGAGGGATGCCGGCTAGGATAGGGGATGGGGGTGAGCACCCTTGGTTGACTACTACTCGGAATTGTCGGGATGAAATATATGACTGTATCATTTTAATGATACGAGTCGGAAAACCCGTGATGTGGAGTTTGTATAGTAGTCCGGGATGCCAGACTTTGCCAAAGGCTTTCTCGAGGTCTAGGGCGACAAACCCTGTGAGTAGACCTCGATTGAAGTTGGTTGTAGCGATTTCACAGACCCGGAAGAGCTGTTGGGATGTGGAATGGCTGGCGCGAAAGCCGAGTTGAAAATTGTTCAGTAATCCTGATGTTTGTATGTGCTCCTGGACTGAACTTAGGATAAGGACGTCCAGTACTTTTGCCAAGGCCGGCAGAAGGCTAACCGGCCTATAGCTGGAGGGAAGGTTGTTAGGTTTTGTGGGTTTCGGGATATTTATGATTTTTGCGGTCCTCCATACTACTGGGTAGTATGTGGACCGCAAACAGGAGTTGTATAATTTGGTAAGGAATAGGTATGCAGAGGGAGGGAGGTGTTGTATGGCATAGGTAGGGATGTTGTCCAGTCTAGGAGCTTTTCTGGGATGTAAGGAGTTGATAGCTTGCCTTACTTCGGATGGTGCATAACACAATGGGTCCACGTCAGCCGGGAGGGGTAGGGTTGTAAGTTGGTGAATATATGGTCCTGAACGGGTTGAGGGATGGGATTAGGGGTGAAAGTGGTTGAATGGTGGATTGAAAGGAAATCAGCCTTTTCCTGGTCCGTGGTCGCCACCCCAGCTTGGGCTTGGAGTGGTGGTATATTTATGGGTTTTCTCTTAAAAATTCGGGGGACAAAATAAGGATCGTCGGGTTGGGAAGCAATTAGTTTTACCATTGATTGATTTTTGAAATTTTTAATGTCAGCGTCTATTTGTTTTTTGAGTGCATTAATTCTTGTTATTAGATCGGGATTTCTCGAATTTTGAAATCTTTTCCTTAGTCTATTTTTTTTGATGGTGTCAACTAATTGCTGTGGGAGTTTTAGGGATCTTGTGTTGGATGGGATAGGTTTACGGCTTAAGTCTAGTGCTTGTGTTATTAGTCTAGTTATTGTGTCTACTGATTGGTCGATCTCTGCCTCTGTCCCACATGGGGGATTGTTGGGGATGCGTTCGGAAAGGTAGTTGGAAAATATCGGCCAATTATAGTCATCTTCTCGGGGGGTCTTTTTTCCTCTGAGCAGTATAGTTCCTTATTTAGTTTGGTAAGAACTGGAAAGTGATCGCTGTTTAATATATCTAGAGTTACGACTTCGTGGTGACTCCCGAAATTTCTGGCGAGACAGATGTCTATAATTGACCGAGCGGGATGGGGGCGGGTAGGCTGTTTAGTGGCAATGATTTTGTGTGAAGGGTTAAGATCGATGTAATTAAACAGGGTGTTGCCTGAGGGATTTGCGGTTGACTTATAGGGATTCCATGTGGGGTGTTTGGCGTTGAGATCGCCGAACAGTAGATAGGTCTGGTGTATGGTTGACAGTCTGTCTAAGTCGAGAGGGTTGAGGGTTTGGTTCGGCGGCCTGTATGCTGAGACTATCATGGCTTCTCCCAAGTTAGGCATGCGGAGCTTAATAGCTGTCGCCTCTATGGTACAAAACGGTGGTAGAAGGACTTGGGAGTGCCCGACGTCCCTCCGCACCAGGATAGCCGTACCGCCCCCCCTTAAAGTCTGTCTGTCGTTTCTGTATGTTATGTAGTTAGGTAAGTTGAAGTTATGTCCGGGTTTTAGGTGCGTCTCACAGAGACAGCAGATGTGCACATTGTTTTCCTGCAGTGCCAACTCCAACTCGGTCCGCTGTCTTAGGACTCCGTTGGAGTTGAACTGCAGGATGTTAATTTCTTTTAGTATTTTTGTTGTTCGCTGCATCTAAAATAATTGAGTGGCATATTCCAATATTACAAATTTTTTTTCTAGCGGGTCATTTGCCTGCTTTAGCGCTGCCACCAATTGTTTGAGTTTATCCCATATTTTTTTTATATCGAAGTTCTTTAAGCAGTTTAGTATTTCTCTGATGGAGTTTTCGTCTTGGTTGGATTCTTGGTTTTGTCTATTTGTGGTTGTGGGCTGTGATGCAGCTTGCTGTCTTGCTCGGAAGTTCTTCCAAGCAAGAACATTTTGCGTTCTAAGCATATCTGCCGACTCCTGTGAGAGAGGCGGCTGTCTGTCTGTTTGTGTTGTCGGTGGCGGTAGTGGTGGGTTATTTGTCTTTGTTCCTGTCCTTTGTCCTGCTGTTGGTTGGTCTGTCTGTGTCTGTCCCGGTCTGTCTGGTCTTATTCTAGGCTCATACCGCAGCCTCGCCGCCGCGTACGCCTGGCATCCTCTGTAGTTTGCGGGATGTCCTTCCCCGCAGTTGGCACATGTAGGGCCATCTGCGGCGCAGGGGGATCCCTCGTGCGTCTTGCCACATCGCACGCATCGTGCGATGCAGTTGCACACCACAGAGGAATGGCCAAAGTGCTGGCAGTGGTGGCACTGCGGTATGTCCGGCCTTATGTATTCTAATACGGTAATTCTAAAGTAGCAAAGGTCTCTTAATTGATAATATCTGTCCGCAGCGTCTTTGGGTATTGTGATTAACAATATGTTTGAGGGCATTCTTATTCCCCCTACTGGCTGCATTAGTCTTGATACTTCAATAAACGGAAGGTTTTTTAAATTTAAGTCTGTTTTGATGTCTTCTACCAGTGTGTCAAGTGGAATATATTTCACAACTACTTTCGTAGGTCTCATGGTGTTAATATTATAGGAATAGTACTCTATTTTATTAGTTGATAATACCTTTAATATCTTGTTATGATCCCTGGGCCCGCGGGGGTAGCATATTAGTGAGGAGTTGTTGTATTTGAATTGGGGCTGTTCGGTTGTGTTTTGTGTTATTAACTTTACTGTGTCCTTATGATGTTGTGTATAAATGTGTATGGGAGGTGGCAGTCGGGATGTATTGGGGGCTTGTTCTCTGTTCGCTGTGCTTGTACTGGGCTGGTTATTATTGATTTGTGATGGTGGTGAGATTAGTGTTCGTTGTTCTAGGGGTGTTTCCACCCCTTCGGAACTATCTGAGTGTGTTGGGTTGAATTTTGGGGGTGTATTGATTGGGGATGAATTGTTTCGTCTAGATGTAGTAGGTTCATTCCTAATTACTAATAGGGGTGAAACTACCCTTGGAGAGGTTTCTGTATTCATAGTCTTTCGTTTTTTTAGTTTTTTGGTCTTGACGACCTGAAAGTCGTCAGGATCGTCGGGGACGGTGTCGGGGGTGGTTCGAATGGGGGGCGGCGGATTCTCATGGTCAGATGAGTTTGGGGTGATACTAGCATTGCTTCTATGTCTTTTTGTAGAGGATAGAATGGAGCCTGAGGTATGGGAGGATCCAAGTGATCTTTCCGAATGATTACTGTGTTGGCTTTGATCAGAGTCATATCCTCTAGGGATGTAGTCTTCAAAATTCAAATTAGGTTGTGGAGATGTTATAGGGGCAGAATAAATTGCTGAGACTATTGGACTGGTAGTTGTAGTGAAAGTGGTGGTTGTTGTCGTGAATGTACTAATGGTAGGTGGAATAAACTGTTGTGGGTTGTCTGAGAGGCTGGGATATTGAAATATTGCACAGTCTCCCTTATCTAAGGCTGAGTAAAAGGGTGAGTCGTTAAAAGAGTGGGTGGATGACAGAGATTCGTTAATATCAGGGTTAGTTGTATTTAAAGGGTTAATTATGTTTAGTTTAGTTTCCTGTATTCCCAAGTTAGTTGTGTTATCGTTCGTTACCTGTTCTGTGTTTTCTGAAGTGTTTTTGTGCTCATGCAATGTGTTTTTATGATCTGGCGTGTTTGTGTGTTTTGCTTGGTTTTTTTCCGGTGCCTCAGGGTCATTCTCATTAGGTTCAGCTTTTTTCTTTTTTTTAGGCATCACGTTAGGTTGTTGTTATGCCCCTGTTACGATTTATTTGGTGTTAACGATTTTCTATGTCGCGTTTCGGTTGGTTAATTAGAACAATGTGCTGGGTATCACTCTAGTCGAACGAAAGTATTTGTCCCATCCAGGGATCTTTGCGGTTACCACCTTGTGGTGCATGCCGCGGGATGAAGTGTTTTGTGAATGGCTTGCTCTGATGTGAGCTGGACATGCTGTTAAGGTGTGTGATTGTGTTTTACAGGGTGCAGTGTCAGGTTGCTTTGTAGTAGTGTGTGTTGGCGAAGTTTAAGGTGTTAATGTTTGCGTTATGTTATAGGTGTTAATACTGCATTTAATTTCGTGATGGCATCTTTTAACAATGAGTGGTTATGACCTATATATATGGCCCTTTTTGGTCAAAAGTGACGTCAGCTACTGGTTCTAAATAAGCAAAATTAAATGAATTATTGTTTATTGTATATTTAAAGAATTATTTATTTTTGGTTCCAAAAGTTTTTTTTTTGTTTTATTTTTTTGTTATTTTTTTGTGGATTTTTGTAATTTGGTTTTTTATATTTTTTTGAGTTTTTGTGTTTTTATATGTTTATATTGTAGTGTGTGTGTGTGCTAATGCATCTTTTCTGAACAACAAATTAGTATTACAATCTTTAATCGGGGGTAGGGGTGAAAATATAATTTAAAGAGGGATATGTGGGAGCGGTGAGGAATTTGGGTGTGAGGGGATTGTTAGACGCCAGCAATGTGTCAGCTGTTGTCGAGGCCAAAAAAGGCCCTTTAAAACAGTTAAAATTAATCACAAAGTCACAATTTGTAGCTTAGCATCATTATCCATTCATATCTCAGCTCTAATTAAATACAACGCAATAAACGCGCTTAGGGTATATCGACGTTTAGATTCCCGTCCGCCTCGGCATGACTGGGCGGGTCCAACACGACGCAGCAGGCGGCCCCGGCCACTCATTCGGCACACAGCGTTCCAAACGCCAGCCGACTTAACGTTCAGAGCTCCGTCCGCCCCGAAAGTTACAGTATCGCGGCGGGGTTTCGACAGCGGCAGTCCAGTCCGAGCATTGGTACGCGCAACAACTACCAGTTCACTCCGAGCAGTCAACATCTACAGTTCACTCCGAGCCTTCATCGAGTCAACATCAGTAAGCAGTCCAGTCCACTACATCTACAAGCTTCCAGAACTTCAGCATACCTGACGAACCAAAACCAGTACGGCGTCGTAGTTGCCAGTGCATCTACACCCTACAGCGTGGAGGAGAAAGGCCTACGACAACAGCAACCTACAATCGTGCCGCGACTTTTAACTCGCTTCGAAATAACCAGTGTTAGCTCAGTATTGTTAGGGATTAAATTCATTAAAACAAATTGTGCATCGACCAGCGCAAGAGTTCTGCTTAGAGTTACATATTTTGGTATCTCTGACTTTTATTTCTCATCAACGACTCTTACCAGGCAACAGCGCCTGTCTACATACTCAAAAGTTGGGGTACCTGGCACCAAAAGCGGTGCTTGCGTATGTCAGCCGGCGAGACAGTAAAGGGGGTAGTAGCTGTACCCACCGATACTTTAAAAAATCGTTAACCAGTCTACCAATTCCAAAAATCGGCCCTGAGAGCTCGTTCAACCACCAGAGCTACGAGAACACCACCTTCGAGGCTGCTGGCGCCCATCAACTTCAAAAATTTGCAGTCTCCGAATAAAAACATTTTTATTTTTCACAAACTCACCCTAATTTTCGTAGACACAGCGAAGCGTGGTAAAAGTCGGTTTAGAATAAACTCAGACAATAATGGTGTGCCTGTTTGATTATGTAGCTGCTGTATAGGTGTCCCGCGACAAAGGTTACCTGCAATCCTAAGGGCCTTGTTTTGGGACACCTGTAGGCGCTTGTGTTGAGATGATTCGGTGATAGGGAACCACAGAGGGGCGGCGTAAATAAGAAGTGGTCGTAAGTAAGCCTTGTACAAAAGTATTGCCGTGCGGGATGGTGCAGTTTTCAGGGTATAGAGTAGTGTGTGAAAGCGTCGATTAAATTTAAGGATAATGTTGTCCACGTGGGCGTGAAATCACTCTAGTCGCATCAACGGATAGACAGTGAATGATGATGATGCTCGAACTGAACTGACGTGCGGCTCCTTATATATGCTGTAGTCTAGGGCGCGTCTGTGTGACTGGCTACGTGTTACTGGTCCCCTAATACCTGTGGGAGGCGCAGCGGGCGCCTGAGCTAACCCGACAAGTGGGCTCGCTGAAACGTCACGAGATCCACGTGACTTCTCGTTGGTCTATACCTATATTTTCCTATGTAATTAGTAAAGTCTAATTCTTTTCGTTATTTCATTTGTTTCCTATTTCATATTTCCTTATGGAATAACATGATTTTAAACCTACAACAAGTAAAACTAATTCGTAACATAACTGCACCACCTTTGCGTCATTTAGTAGCTCTCAAGTTACGATCAGAATTAATGAATTCATTATTATAACTAACAGTTCCCGAAAAAAACTTAATTTTACTCCGTCGTAATCGTTATTCTTCCTAGTTATCGTTGTAACACAATTTTATTGAATGGCCAATAATGATAAACAAAGTTGTAGGCAATAAACAAACCAAGAGTCCCATCATATTGAGTTCACCTTCATCAAAGTCAAAATGCGAATGTCAAAATGGACGTTAAATTGAATTGAAATCAAAGTGATTGATGTAGTCGGTGCGTAAGACATTTATTTTATTATAGAGCTCAAAATCTGTTGTAGGGAGGCAATTTAATTTGGAAGTGAACGACTTAGGCATGTGCCTTCTTAATTTAAATTTAAATTTAATACCTATTTCCTAAAATCGATCGGGGGTGCACAGTAATCTCACTTTCCAATGCTCGAGCAACTTAGGGAAATTTGTATATATTGCCTGTTTTTGATTATACTTAACCAGCACTGTGTTAATAAAATATATTTAAATGTGATTTGTCACAATTAACTAAAAAGTACTTTACACAAAATTTTATTGTCTTTATTAACAGAGTAATATCCTTGTACTAATTATATTTATACATTTTACCCTCCACGATTGTAAGACCATGAAATCTCAGAAATAGAAAAAAAATGTCATATTGGCATTGTTAACTACGACCTTTAAGCGATCAAATCTAATGTTAACAGGTAGTTTTGTTGTGTGTTGAGAAGCGGAAATTGCGAACGAAAAAGTGGGAGATTACATTTAACAATTTCTCGAACAGAGCTTACGAAGAAAGTAAAAATAAATTTAAGTTGTACTACCGCCACAAGCTTTTACCATATATAAAATTTTATAATTAAGTTATTACATTCACTTTCTCATTTCTGATACAAATGAATAATAATAAAACAGTTGCCTAACCAGAGCCTGTCCCGGGATCGATTGTGCAACCACCACGCTAGCTCGGTGGCGGGCTACAGGATCGGGCGGTACAAGTCTATTTCAGCCAAAACGAAAAATTGACAAAAAGTAACCTAAATTCCTTTTGAACAAAAACAAATAAAAATAAGTATTAACATTTAAAAAATTCCAAAAAACGAAATCAACAAAACTTAAAATTACACAATATTTAAAAACACTTATGGCCACAATCCACTTTTTAATTTTGCATCTGACGCAGGCACTCTAACTTGAACGAGGTGCTTTCCACGAGATACATCAACGCAGGGCTGCGCAGGGCAAGATTTTAATGATGAAATGAATTTAGAAACAAAAATATACAAAAAGAAACGAAGTAAAACAAAGGCGACACAAAGTGACAAACAGAAAGGAAGAGGTGGACAGGAATGATTTAAAGATAGTCAAAAGGTATGAAATACTAACGAAAGGTGGATAAGGTTAGCGGAAGTTGTAGTTGGTGATAACTTTGGCTACGGGGTTGCCGGAAAATTGGTAACGTCTGCTATGGTAAGGGGCGTTTAATCCGAAATGGGGCATTATGCTGATTTGTGTTATGTGTCTTGTTAGCGGACTATCGTCTAACTTGAACGAATAAAAGTTTTGAGAGATATGCTGGACGTAGTCCCCTATTGGGGTTATGCCGTTGCAACGTGCATAGAGATCTCCGAGGGAGGTGTACCTTTCAGAATTTGAAATGAGGCGCATACATTTGTGTTCTGGCACTTTAAGTTTTCTCATTGTCGTGGCCGGTATGCTGCACCATATCGGCGCCGCGTCTGTGATAGACGGCCGACCACCATCGTGTACAACAATTTTTATTTTGTCTGTTGAGTCTGCTACCCCTGACCATGAGCGGATCAGACTCCTGGACAGGGAGTAGACCATCCGTGTCTCATTGGTGTGTGTGTTGAACGTCAGTCGTTGGTTCAGTCTGACCCCCAAGCACATCAGGCATCTTTTGGTTGGAATTTGGCTTCCCCGGATCAAAATTGGCGTAAAGATTCTATTTTCAGTGAAACGACGCGTGAAGACTATCGCCTCTGACCTCTCTACGTTCATCCGAATTTTCCACCAACCGTAATTCTCCGTGGCACGAGCCATGTACACCTTCAACGGCATATTCGCTGCCTGTGCGTTGTGGGAATGCGCGTACATGGCCGTGTCATCGGTGTACTTGGCCAGCTTGCTATTTAGGAACTCTGGGAAATCGGAGACTCCCGTACGAATGTCACGCCGCGTTAAAAGTTTGTTATTCACTAGAACTTGTAGGGTCCCTACCAGTCAGAAACGGGTGAATGAGTTCTATGAGGTGAGACGGAAAGTTGTAGTCATGAAGTTTGTAGAGTAATCCCGGGATCCAGACGATGTCGAACGCCTTCTCAATATCAAGGGGCACCGTCACGGTGCTCTTCCCGAGGTTTTATTGCACTTTGACGTCGTTAACTATCGGACCTGCTGCACTCTGCTCCTGAAGCCAATTTGTGACTCATCGTCGATGCGAAGCTCCTCCTGAGAGGAGATCGCCGACAGCAACGAGATGGGCCTGTAGCTTCGTCGAACTTCCCGTTGTTGTTTGGCTTCAGGATGGGAACGACGGGTTGGGCCAGTGTTGTAGCCGCAGGATCGCGTTAACGATATACGTCAATTACACAATACATTTCCTCTGGAGATATTTGAGCAGTTTGTAAGCAACATAGTCCTTCCCTGGGAAGTGGTCAGCTAAGTCGCTTGCCTTTTGCGGGTCTCAACGACGTCTGTCCGTTCGCGCATGTCAGGGCGGGTATAACCTCCTATGCATTTTTAAGGCCTTCAGCTTGTCTCCTATATCTGGTTCTTAACAGTATTGATAGAGGTTCTGATTTGCTTTTGCAGCCTGACATCGCGATTTCGCTGCCAGAGCCGTCTCAGTCACTTCTTTTCGGGTATGTCTCGTATGTCCGCCTCATCCAGTCGGTCTTCGTTCGAGTTTAGGTGATAGTATTGGCAACAGTCTGCTTGACATTCTGCAGCAGCATTTTCTAGATCGACGGGTGTATTGTTCAGTGTTAAGTTTGTGTTAATGTGTGCCAACTGGCGTCATTATAAGATGTGATTTTACGTGTTACGTCCTCCATTGACATACAGTTCAACTCGAGAATAGGATTGTGATCGGACGTGAGTTCCTCCAGGGCCACAGGGGCCGTGGAGTCCCTCACGCTCTTGTTGACCATTATGTCAAGGGCTGTGGGTGTTGTACCATTGTCCGAAAAATACGTATGATCGTCCGGATACTATAGGACGACATTTCGACTATTCACATAGTGGGGCGCTTCCACGTATCTCATAGTAGGCGCCGGTGGTACTCTACCGCTTCTATTCTCTAGCACATCAACTTCCTTCTTGTATACCACGCACGTGACACTGTTAGCCGGGTGCGGTCCCCCACAATTTACGCATTTTGCGTGGTTGTCCCGGCTCTTGGTGCACATGCGCGCCAAGTGGGACTCAGCGCATTTTAAACAGCTGGGGGCTGCCCTACGATTCGTGGTCGCATGCCTCCGTTGTTGACACCTATGGCACTGCACCATCTTTTTGGTATTGACATGTCTCTCCCACGTAATAATCGAGGTGTAGTCTAGGTACCTCACCCTTCCTTGTAGATCCTTCAGTAGTTTCTTGTTATTGGTAATCAACAAGTAGGTGGGGTACCTAGTGCCCCTCATCACATGTAGTTCTTTTAACTCTATCTTATGTGCGGTTCTTATTTCGACCTTTAGCCCCTCCACATCTATTTCATGGTGTAGTCCACTGAATATGAAGGAATGCTTTTTTCATTCTTTGTCGTATACATATGGTATTCAACACGGCTTTATGGTTGCCCATGCCCAGTCTCTTTTGAAGCGATCTGCAGAGCCGTGTTGTTTTCAGAATGTTTCCGGTAATATTTACCCTTTAGCTGGCCTTTCAAGTAATCATTAACACCTTTATGATTCTACAAGTGCGGAGGCCTCCTCTCTACTGGACCCTTCTTGTTAGTCTCTCCATCGTCGTCCTTGTATTTACGTGCGGGAGGGGTTACGTTCATGTCCGTTGGAAGCGGAGGTGGCCCCTCGAAGTGG
The DNA here is from genome assembly GCA_963675555.1 of Leptura quadrifasciata. NCBI lineage: Eukaryota > Metazoa > Arthropoda > Insecta > Coleoptera > Cerambycidae > Leptura > Leptura quadrifasciata. The sequence continues at coordinate 155,693,955 of OY776673.1, forward strand.
CTCTTGGGCACCGCCACCTGCGCCTGCTGCACAATCTTCTTTTGCTTCCCAGCCTTTGGATGGGGGAAGGTCGGATCACTGGTGTCTGTCAGCCTATGTCTCTTCTTTAATTTAAATATGTCACTGCTATCACTGGCTTGCTTGTCCGAATTTTCTGGGCCTTCGCCATAAGTCACCATTTTCACAGTGCCCTGACTTCCGTCAGAGGCACTGCCCGTCATCATACTGTCCACTACCATCTGCGTCATGCGTTTGACTTTTCGACGCACCACCTGGACGTCCAAGCTGGCAGCGCTCTTATACGTGTCGTTCCCAAACTCGGGGTTCATCGCCGAATTCCTCTGACACTCTGCGTGAACCCCCTGACCTGTACCTGACGGACTAGCGGAGCGAGTCCGGCAAGAAGAGCTGAAATACAGAAATCACTTTTCACCACATATAATATGCTATATTTTCTTCAAACGTGGAATATGAATTAAATAAATATTGTTATTTTTTCTTTAAATAGTTTTAGTGCTGCTTGTGAGCGATTGTAAACACTTTTACTGCCACTCAGACGAAGTGTCAGAGAAATAATAGTTTAAGTTCACGAAATTTGTCATAAAAATCATGTTTCATATTTGAAAAAGAAACAAATTAATAAGTTTAATGTAAGGAATATTATCCCGTTTTGTGATATATTCTGTATAAAAAGAATTGGAGTAAAATGGATTTTTTTTAATAAGACTGATACAAGTTCAGATATTAACTGTTAGGTCAGATGTGAGGTGACCCAGTTTTGAGAGATATTAAAGCACCGATTAGTAACTAATATGCAAATATTTTGTTATTTCTTTATACAATAGAAATTACTGTAACGGAACATGTCATTTCAATGAATGTATTTATTTCAGGCCCTTTTCCTTTTTTTTCTACTCCTCTACCTCTGTTTGATTATTGTGGTTATACATTTTTCACATATAGGAAATTACCATTAAGAAATATGGTAACTGACTTGTTGTAAAATGATTATTCGATACCATAGATGCAAGGTATTTTCGCTAGTACTTCCAAGCGTGTAATAAATAGGCTATCTTCGTAACTGTGGTCCACATAGCCTGTTTCCAGTATCATAACTTATCTTGTTTTGATAATTTGTTCCCAATAATAAATAATAAATTCTAACATATACTTAATAGTATAATACATTGCCTTTGAATACTTAAAATATTATTTTTCTCAAAAATATTATTATGAAACATAACATAACCTTCCATGCACTATATATAAAAAGGTGGTTAATTCAAATGGTACTCTGGAAAATGAGGGTTGCTATTTAAAAAAATGTAGAGAAGGTCATATCGAAAACAATGATGACGTCGCAAAAAATATTGTTATAACGAAAGATACGCATCTAAAAATTAAAATTAAGTTGTTCGAGGAATTTTCTAAGAATTGCTCTTGGAAGATTTTATTTGCCATTATCCATACTTCATCTGCGTACTGTATAAATGCACATTCTATGTTACGTTTGCAGCATAGGAAAGTTACATACTTACCTGCCCTTCGAACTTATTTATTTATAGAATTTTATTTATACTACACATCAAACAGAATGCAATATTCCACGTACATGGTGTACAGAGTTTTAGTAGTGTGTATATACACTAAAGACTACAAGTCAGCAGGGTGGAGAAGAAACATGCATTTGACATGTAAAACTGCAGCTAATATTACACATAATTTTAACAGTTTACTTTTATTATTTATTGATATTAAATATCTCTTCAGATTTTTTATAAATCCATTTGTAGTAATAAGACATTTGTTTACAGGCGATGTTTTAACATGTGTACTTTTGATATATGAGCAAGGGGCACTGATATATGTTATATACAGTAAATAACGTTTATCTAGGAACACTTCTTGAGCATATTGGCGTTAAAAAGTTCATATGTATTTTTTTATTGACTTTTTTATTTTTCAATGTCGCATGGCCCAGTTACGTCAAAATTTGGGGAAAGTGGCCCACCTCCACTTATTTATGATAACAGTAGCATTGCACAAATATGTGGGAAACTGGGCCACTCTTTGATTCTTTGTCTTTCAACATCTTTTTACAGATCTCAGATATCTCCGTCAATTTTGAAGTTATGAGGTCAAATAAAAAAGGATACCACAATTATTGAGAAACTTAACTTTAATTTTGCGTTAAAAAGTAGAAAGAGAGATAAGTAGTCTTAATTTTAAACACATAAGAAAAACGATTATTATAAAAAATATACTTAAGTATGTAGAAAAGAAATATTTTCTTAATTTAAAACTTAGTTTTTAGTTTGTTGTAAGTACTTAAAACTTATATTTATTTATTGTCTAAATTTGATCTTCAAATATGGACATTGCTGGCACATTAAAAATTCCCCTATAGTTCATTGGAATAGGAAGAGGAATAATTTTATAAATTTCGTTGGATGTATATGTTGGAATATCTGACTTTTTTTGGCTACTTCCGCTCGTTAAGAGCGCTCGCTTTCATCATAGTTTTACTGTTACTATATCTTCCTCTACCTTAATGACCTGACCTAGGTAATGCTTTACATACATACAATAAGTATATAAAAACAGTACCTCAGAGTTAGTTCTTCTTTTCTAGAGCGAGTTAATATTAGAATTTAATAGTTGCATTGTGTAAGATATAAACAGTGGTCAGGAATTGTGTATCCTAAAGAGCAGAGTAGTTTGTTTGAATTTGTTCTATCATATCTGCATCTAAAATGGTTTCTGTATTCTATATTACAGCCCCGTATTCTAGTTTAGCACGAACGTATGAATTAAATAATAATATATAGGTATAATAGTTAAACTCTATATCCAGTAATAAAACTAAGCTTTCTGTATCCCTCGGAAACTGTAATACACGACTGTTGGATTTTATTCCTAGTAAAAATGATGATTTTACATTTGGAGAGTAAGGTCATTTGTGCAGTACATGTGAAAAGCGTCCAGATCTTTCTGTCGTAGATTGCAGTCTTCCAACATTTCTATTTTAAGAAACATTTAGGGTGCTTAATATAAAAGTTTATGTCATCAACAAATAGAATAAAATGCAAAGGTCCCATAATTTACCCCTGTGGAACCCCTGAACTGGGGGTAAAGTTATAGGATTCATTGCTATTAAACTTTACAAGCTGCGTTCTCCCTAGTAGGTATGAGTAAAGAAAATTCAAAGTGTTTCTGCTAAATGAAAATGATTTGAATTTTTGGATAAGTACTTGATAATTGACAATGCCTTCGTCAGGTCTGTGTAAATGATATCAAATTGTGATTCATGTTTAATCTCATTGGCAACGGACACACTAAAGATACAGAAATTGGTAATTTAATATGTATAAAACCGCGCTGTTGGTTGATAAGAACCGACCTAACATGTGAGTACATTCTACGTTGTTTTATAGACAGTGTGGAATAGAATTATTTCTGGCGGAACTTCAGAGATTACACGTAGGATCTAACTCATTGATTGGTTAATTGTAGGTATTAAAACTATAATATTGTTGAAAAAATTTGCAGTTGTCCATAGTATTAAAAATGTAACCTAAGGAGTTTGTCATTCATGTTTTTACAAAAGACGATCATTATTTTTTTAGACGAATCGACATTATCATTGAATAGGAAAGTAAACCGGTAGAACGCAGCCATGGAGACCATATTGAACCTCTCCCGACTCAACGTGGTGGTGATTCAGGGAGAGGCAAGGATGGAGGCATATCTGGCACAAAACTCACATGGCTTGGCTCTCCATGCAGAGGAGTTGGGACATATGGGGATAGTCAACGTTGTAGAAGATTCTTTATTAAGTATGAGGTCAGACTGCATGGTTCCAAAAAATACATTTAATAAGCCCTTCAGTGTCTCCATTGGAGATAGGGACGATTGGTCAACAGGAGCTCCTGAGATATTACGCAAAGGTCTGGCCCGGTATACCCATATAAGCCTTTCGCTTGGACTTTACGCCACTGTACTTCAAACTGAAATTCTGGCCATACTTTGCATTGGACAGTCAGGCGGTATTAAAGGCATTATCCTGTAACATATTGTCTTCCAGACTGATATGGGACTGATATGAAGAGCTAGAAGTTCTGAGCAAGCGCGGAACAGAGTTAAACTTCTCTGGACGCTGGGACACATCAGAATAGACCGAAATGAAAAAGCTGATAAACTTGCTAGACAAGGACCAGCTAACACATTCAATGGCCCAGAGCCTGTGCTGGCATTACCAAAGGCTCAGCTCAGAACATAATCATGGAAAATCATGGACATGGGAAAACACTAATTAAAGGGCCATGCCCAAAACAAACCGTAGAACTGCTCTTGCGGTTGAGAATTGCAACAGTTCTCTTGACGGAATATTTTCCTGTTAAGAAACACTTGCACAATTGGTAAATTCAATGACGACCTTAAAGCAGACCTGGCCGTAAGGTTCCAGAGACGGTGGATCATATTATATACGAATGTGAGGCACTAGCCCGCAGAAGATATAACATTTATGGGTAAACACAAACAGAGCCGGAAAGCATTAAAACGCGCCCATTCTCTGACCTGAATCGCCTCGTCAGTGGCACAGGATTATTAAAATGGTTAGTATAGATCAGGACAGGGAGTGCACAATAAGCCCAAGTGCTTGCATTGCCCTCGGAGTGTTCACAGATGACCCTGTGAGGAGGGGTTTTAGTGACACTTCCCAGCTCAGGTTGGGAGCCCATGATGGTTTCTCCTCCTCGTAAAAAAAACCGACACAACTATATGTATTGGTCAGCGGATAATCTGTCACTGAATACGTGAGACATCCACAATGTTGTGGACAACATTCTCAAACGGAAAAGTCGAGGGCGCTAAATTTTGGATATATATATTTTTTCTCATATCTTGCTTAACCGACATTTCTGAAAAAAATGTTGTGGGATATGTCAAAAGGATTCTAGAAAAAATTGATTTGAAATTTTTTTTCGTAGAACTTTTTAGGAGTAGCACGTTCTAATTTTTTGTGTGTAATAATCTGTTGGAACTTCTATGCATATTTTCGTGAATTATTATTATTAGCAGATTATGTAAAATCTAAGACATAATTTTAAATAAGTTGCAATAATCATTTTGTGAAACAAGCTCTTGCTTTAATTTATAACGGCCGAAACATTATCAACTACAATATCCGCTCAATATTGATTGCCAGTTTCAGCAAAGGCAAATGTTGATAACGAAAGATGCTGGTAGCACATTGAGAATTGCTCCAGTCTCATCTCCGGAGAGTAAGTAATAGATTCTCTTTGGCGTGCGATTTGATCCATTTATTATGCGGTTAAATCATGCAAATCCGACTTTGTGAATGTGTTAACATTACGTTTAGAACACGAGAAGGAATTAATTTTATAAATGAGTAATTTGTCTGATCCATGAATATTAATTACCTCAATATCTCGCCGACAAAATGATTATTTGATGCATATACAGGATGTTTAATGACAAAATGTACATATTATTTTGGATATATATTGGGAACCATTTTAAAAAATTAATTCACTTAATTCTGTACGTCAAAATACGAATATTCTCATTTCTTGTGTTTGCTCAGAAAAGTTCAGCCTGTTTCCTATTTTTAGGATCTAAGATCAACGCACTAGACGACTACGACCACGACCACCGGCTCGATCTTGGTCGTAGTTCACATTATTGACAATATTTTTTACTTCCACGTCCAGTGGAAGTATAGCAACGCAAAAAAATTTTGTCGTTGTTGTTGAAATAGGCTTAAAATATCATGAAATGTCGAAAAAGTTTCTGTAACTTTTTTGGTGCTCACATTTACTCAGGAACTGTTTATGATATTGACTTGAAATTTGGTACACTTATGTATTATAACGACATCTGGAACTAGATTATATTTTGATCTAATTCCGTTGAAGGGTTCGGGGGTAAATGGCGTAAAAAAGGTAAATAGGCAAAGCGAGCAGGTAAGAGTCTATAAACTTGCAATTTAGGGTATGTAGGAAAAGTCAAGGTCTCCAAATTTTTTTGGCATCAGCTACATCCCACTATCATCCCCAATTCCACCCCCACACTATTATGAAAGGGAGTAAGAAAAATAAAATGTGTGTAGTCTGTGTACAAGAACGAAACGTCTCGAAAAATGTTTTTGTCGTTTTTGTTTTTTGCAACCCCCTCTTATTAAAGGGAGTAAAAAATTAAATTGGGATTTAGTGTGTATAAGACTTGGATACAAAATCTGGATGTAGAAGTAGTGATTCCTTGGGCAGCGGTTTTATCTACAGTGTTTCTCTTAACTTGTGCAGCGCAGTACAGTAAGGTAAATTGTCGATAACCCAGCGACTCTTCTATCTCAACAGTGGTATTTATTTATCCATTCTCATATAAAAAAGGTCAACTAGCAAATTTTTACATACTGTTACGAATGTTCTATGAGTAATGATGTTACCAAATTTGGTGCATCCGATAGATTTAATGATATATATATGAATACAAAACTAATTATGTGTGTGATGATTAATGTTTGTGTTCATTGCATGAAGCAGCAGACACCAGAATATTATTGCACCTTTTATCTATTAAAAATGAAGGAGTACCTCGGATAATAATAGACTGCAAAGATACCGATGTCTTGGTGTTACTGGCGCATTTCAAAAATGCACTTACTTCGGAAATCTGTTTGAGATTAGGGACAAAGGATTCTAGACGTTTCATTGCAGTTCATAATATAGAGATTGGTAGCCAATTATTGCACAGCCTTCCTGCATTTCATGCGAATTTGTAGGTATGGGCAAAAAAATATGTTGGGCGACGTTTGCAAGAATGTAGGAATGGCCCAATTAAGCGAAGAAGTATTTAGAGACATGGAGACATTTGTAATACGTTTACATAGTAAAAATGGAGTAATTAAAGACACTAATCAACTACAAGATCTTTTAGCATAGTCCCGAACTATAAATAGGCTTTCACAGACCGAGTATAGTCTAAGACAACATTGCCTTAGGGTTAACTACCAAACGCAGATTTGGTTAAAATATTTAAACCCAAAGCCAAATTTGTTGAACCCGATTGAAAGAAAATTGTGGACGAAAAATTAGTCCCTATCCTCACCATACTGCCTTCTCTACCACCAAGCGAAACTATTTGTCTCGTCATTTACCAATGCAAAAAAGGTATATATTTTCTATTTATTTTTAACAGTAACGTAATTATCTAAAGTTATATTTACAGATTGTAATGGTCGCTTGCCAAAGAAAATTGTAGCGAAGAAGAAACCTCTTCAGACATATCAAATACCGAATAATAATATTGTGTTTTATTTCTCTTCATTATAATATTCAGAACTTTTAATAGATTATTTAAAAAAAAATAAACATTTAAATTTTTTCTAGAAGTCATGACATCGTCAATAATTTTTTTAAATGGCAAATCAATTTCTCATAGTACCATTTAAAAGAGCATAATTTTTTTCTAAAATTTCTTCTAAAGATTTTAGAATTTTTTATGTATGTAAAATAGAAGACTATATTTATAAATCGACCTGAGTACCCGATTTATTTATTGATTGCTTTTTAATGTTTTTATCGAATTTATTCCAACCTTTACACACTCAATGTAACCACAGATCTGCAGATTATTACAATTATATTACATTTATAACCAATTAATAAAGTGTGAATAATTACATTTCTTTAGAAATACTGCATTGGATTCTATCAGCAAGCTATTTTACACCTCGAACGTGAAAGTGTAGTAAGCGTTTCGCGTCCCGCTTACGTGAATCGACAATCTAAATATTCATTTTCCCAGGAATCGCTGTTTCGATTTGAGAAAATAAAAAACCGGCAGCATCCTGAAAGAGCGGCTTATAATTTTTATTTCAGAGTATTTTCTGAAAAATCACTAATTTCGGAGATAATGCGAGTTGAACGAAAATCAGAAATTGTAACATTACAAGTTTTCAGAGTAAACAGCACTTTTCTCAGCGGCATTTCTTTTTAAACACATGTAAATCCAAACAGGAAATAAATTATTTAAGTATCTCAAATTAATTATAGATACAGATTTTTTTACGAGGTTCAATCCATTACAGACCATCAGATTATGCAATAAAAATATTTAGGGTGTGCTTCATTAATTTCACCCCACTAACCTCCTGCACAGGAGAATTTTTTGACAACCTCAATTTTTGTTATCTATGAGGTGTTGGAAATGAATTCTGATGGTCAATATATTCTCAAATTAAGGTGCCAACAGAAATCATTTCTAGAGCACTTTTATGCATTTGGGAACTCTACTATACAAGGATGTCAGTAAATACATTTGATGAATTATTAGAGTATTTACTGCCAAATATCACTGGAATAAATACGAAAATGAGAATGTGTGTTGGAGCGGAAGAAAAACTACTAAAAGCCTTAAGATATATCAGTTAGTAGGCGATGATGCAAATAAAGTATTTCTCGCGCTTGAGGTTGGAGTATAGGATGTTGAGGGTTGCATTTGTGTAAAATATGCTCTATCATTAGTACTACTGCCTTGTGAAAATTGTATATTTGGGTACAAATTTTGGGAAGGCGTACGATCACCGCTTTGTTGTTGTGCCTTAAGAATTACATCTAGCAATTTACGTAGAGATAGCAAAACATTTCGGTCTTATTTAGGCTCATTTTGTGTTTTCTTTTTCAGAACTTCCACTAACACTTTTCCCACAGGATCATGAGGTTTTCTTTTCTTGTAATGAGGCCTGCTTTGTGGCGAAAAAAGACCTTCAGCACTTTCTTCCATAGAAGATATACTCTCATCTTCTGTGAGTGTTACATTTGTATCTGTAAGATTTACTATATTATTATTTATTAAAAAGGTTATTTGTTGGTAATACCTGTATGGCGTTTTTCGTGAAGCAGCCGAACCACTCTTAGTATCTTTAACTCTTCTAGTTTCTTTGTTGTAACGGCCTTTCAAATGCTTCCACTTTTTTTGAAGTTGAAGAACTGAAATTTAAATAAAATTATGTTTTTTTTGATACCTAGCTACTGGAACGACATTTGTTGACTTACACTATTCGTTCGACTTGGAATTACTATACGAGAAATAGTGCGCCACGTTTGTAAAGCCATCTGGTTAAAAATGAAGGATACCTATTTGCTACAATCAACAACAGACAAATATTTGCAGATTGCTGAAGAAGAGCCAATTTCCCTAACTGCATTGGCGCCATAGTTGGCAAGCATATCAGAATAATTAAACCAGAATATAGTGCATCATTATACTATAATTATAAAAAAAATTCATTTGTCTTATTAGCCGTTTGTGATGCTAATTACAAATTCATTTTTATAGATGTTGGTGCGTATGACAAGCACGGTGATTCAACTATTTTTGAATAATCGTCATTATACAGGAAACTTCAAAATAATACTCTTAATGTTGTGGAATCAACATTCACCTATTTCACAAGCAAATCTTATAGATATGCCATATATTTTTATTGCTGACGAAGCATTCTCATTAAGCGAAAAAATAATGCGCCCATATGCAGGTAGGCAGTTGTATTATAAAAAAGAATATTTAATTATGGATTGTGTAGAGCCAAGCGCTTGAATGCACTTATGGCATATTGGCGAATAAGTGGCGCATCTTTCATAGAGCTATGAATAGAGCTGTAAATACAGATTTTGCGATTGATATTGTAAAGGCCTGTTGCATTCTTCATAATTTTGTACGAGACCGAGATGGCTTTAAATTTAAGGATATATTGTAATAAATGTGGATATAAATCAACCAAAACGTGATATCATCAAATCACAGATCTAACAGATCAAGCATTAACTATAGAAATATTTTTGCAGATTACTTTGAACATGAAGGCCAAGTACCATGGCAACATAACATGATATAATTTTGTATTACTTATTATAAAAACAATAAATGAATATTCCTGCTTACCCAGTTCTTTTTTTCTTTTAAATTCTCACAATTCTCTTCTCCGAACATACAAACAACTTCGTCCTATTGCTTTATTTTTCATCCCTATTAGAATATAATTCGGAAGACAAATTCCATATTGCTGGTCGTTTTTTAATTTCTGCAATAAATGTTTCGGCATCGAACTCCATTGCAAGCCTTCCCTCTGCGAAAATCTAGAGAAACTGAGTGGTCGCGAGCGTCAAATGCGCGCTGTGATGATGGTTCATGTGTAAAACAATGATTGCCGAGACCAGTGGTCTCGTGCGGATCTCAAGTCACAAGAGTGACCCATTGGGTGCTGATATGATTGACTGAATGTAAACCAGTGATCGCGGAGACCGTGGTCGCAGTCGCCTAGTGCGTTGGCGGCGTAAGGAAGGTGTACCTGCTTGAACTGGAAATGAGGTGGAGGAACTTGTTTTCTAAGACTGAAAGTTTCTTTATTGTCGTAACCGATGCCGCGTGTATGTGAGGACCGGCCGGCCTCATGACACACTGTAAATTAACTTTTTATCGTTTCCGTTTAGTATACTGTTCCCTGCCATCAGAGGATAGAGGCTCCTATCATCTCGTTTATGCGTTTGTTGTAGGTCAGTCGAGTGCGCAAATGAACACCCAGATGCTTTACAGTTTCTATTGTTTTAGTTTGTAGCCCTCTGATCGAGGTTGAGGTAATGATTTTGTTTTTCGTGAAGTTCTGGGTGAAAACCTTGGCCACTGACCTCTCCTCGTTGATCGTTATCTTCCACCAGTCGATCCTAATACTAGAAATCACAGGTAGCTTTTACCTTGTTATTGTCCTTTGCAAGTTGCACATATACGTTATTCTTCAAGATGTCAACTTTGGTTTTACTAGGAGACTTTACCGGTAAATTTTTGTCTACTACAGCACCAGTTATAAATTTTTTCTTCAAGGGTACATCCAGTAAATTGAAGGTTCCTCTGGTAATAATTGAGTGGAAAGTGATCACTACTCACATGCGATGTTTTGTCACTAAAAACCAGTAAAAAAGTGGAAAATAATGTTTTCTCCTGCCTTAATAGAAAGTACACACTTTCCTCCCTCGTATAATAAATAAATAATAAATAAACACAACAAAAATTAGACAACCTCCAGAAGTCAGGGGTTTGTGCGGAAGGGAGTTACATTGAAAAACGCGGACATACAACCATATCCTCCGACAGTGGCAGTACCGGAGCCGGGGTTCGAACCCGTTAGCACGATACCCATTCGATTAATCACGTTTGTTACCTCCCGCCTTAATCAATGGGGCTATCGGCTAGATGATCAGGAAGTTCAGCTTTTCCTCCCTAGGGAAGTAAAGTATTTTCGTAAATATCAGTGCAGAGTTCGCTAGACCAGGTCGAAACATCCTGTATATCGTGAGTAATTATAAAATTTTATTTTTTCCTCTATAAAAACCCTTTTCCATTGTTCTTTTTTGTTTTTTATTATGAGTCTGAATTTTTACTGGCAGTAAAACACAGAAATAAATTGTTAACAGTAACAAAATATAATTATCCTGAAAAGATAAAACAAGATTCATGTGGGAAAATGTTTGCTTAGGACTGGTTATAAATTGGTAATATCTAGACTCTGTATTATATTAGATGTAGTTTGCGTGTTTGTTTTTCATTCAATGTTATGAGTTTTATAAAATTAATGGAAGTAATAAAGCATCGGTAAAATAAACCGTACAGTTAAACAAAGGAATTGCTGTGCAGTATTTTCAATGCAGTAGAGCTATTTTTATACATATTTATAGAGAATAAAACTATTTTGCAATTAATAATAAGTTTGATATTGACCCAAGCTTATAGCTATAGTTGTAATGTCTGGAAATAAATAAATACGAAAAATCAGTAACTCGTTCAACGTCAAGAAGTTTTTAAATATTTTAGTACAATTGTTATGTAATTTTTCAACCTTGTTGCAAATGATGGTAAAAAGTATCTCCTTCACTCCTGAGCGTCTGTAGCGGGTGTATAGCGGTTCTTTTGCTTGGGCACCAGTTTCTGTTTCAAGTGTTGGAATCTTACTGCCCTACAAAAAGTATATCCAGCGAGTCAAGGGAAAAACTAGAGTGTGCATGCATAGTATTAAAAGGCAATAATCCAATATTACAATATTTTACACTAAATATATAATATAAGGACTAAACAAATTAAACCAAAACAGCTTTTCTCTCAGCTACATGTTAACGACGAGCGCTGAATGCTACCTAGAGATGGTGCTAGTTACGCTCTACTGCTGTGGAGCTTAACAGTGACTATGAGATGCGACTCAGGTTTATCGAAGGTATGCTTGCTCACTTGCACCACACTGACGAGAGCTAAAGATAGGTCCAAACTGGTCTGCAGTTAGTGACATCCTGAGATGAAGGAGGCTTCGCATCTTCCTCATAGCATTCGGGCAATCCAAATTATTTTATTTTAGCGCTCGTCGTCGGCATGTAGCTGGGAAAATAGCTGTTTTGATTTAATTTGTTTAGTCCTTATTATATATAAGGCACTAGTTTAGTCATAGCTATTCTACAACTTGACCAGGACAATCACATAAAGACAACTACACAACAACCAATCCCTCCTTGCGACATTGTTATCTGCAGCAACTGAGATTCGAACTCAGGAGTGATAAAGCGACTAGCTAGGTTGTCTTTTACATAAGCCCGTCTACTCAACTGCTACCATTATGCCCTAGCAGGGATTTAACCCGGGGAGCTCTTGTGTAAGCGCTGAGTCACCGAGCCAGTACAGATTTTACTATTGATATAGCTAGTGAGTAGCAGGTGTTTTAAAGGAAAGAAAAATACAAATTCTAACAATTTATTTCAAGGTATAATGTGCAAGAAAAGACAAATAAATTCGAAATTATACCGTTTTTCATAAGTAACATATACAAATCATCATCACAATGTTGACAAGACGGTATTTAGCATATAATGCTTGTATTGTAAATTTCATGTCAACTGAGTTTAATCATAGCGTTTACTTATTTTAAAAAATGCACGAAAAGTTATGGATAGGAAAACAAAGACGTGTATGGTATAATAAACGCAACAAAGATATACCAAGTGAGGTTTTAAAACACGGCAGTACATAGAAACAAAGTGTTAATTGTTTCATTACGTTGGAAATTAGGAGATATTTTTGACATAATACATTGATTGCACGCAAATACAGTTAATGTAAATAAACTATCTATACTTACATTCACACATTTTGCGGCTTTAATAGAAACTTTTCTCCCACCATCCCCAAGAAAGCGTTGACTTAACATAGTAGATTGGAAATGTGTTAAGAAATATCAATAGTAGACGCTGTTAAAGGGTGAGATTCGGAATTCCGTAGAGGCATCTGGCAAGTAACTAACGTAATTTGACCGTGCTCTAGAGGCATCTGTCATGAAAAATTTAATGTCATATTTTATTGACAACACGAATCCAAATCCGAATAATTTCAATATTGAAATAAGTGACTAAAGTAGTGATGATTTTATGGAATGTACCCCAACAAATAATGTCATCGAAACAGCAAATAACATTTTGTTAAATCTATTACCTGCAACAAAGGTACGAAGTTTGTAAATTAAATTTGTAATTAAATGAAAAGTGGTTTTGTTTTCTTGATCGTGGGATAAGTACTGTACACAACTCGCTGGAAAGCTCTTGTGCTTGCGTGATTTCACCACTCGACCTGCGGCCTACTGTGTACTTCTTCTGACATGTAACAACATATCAGGGCAAATTTTTTCAAAGCTGTTTACAATTTTCAACCTCAACCCTCAAGACTATTAGCCCTGTCCTCCTGAAAGCCATAAATTTGGAATTTTACTTGTCCCCATAAATAGAAGTCATTTGGATTCTGATTAAGAGATCTAGTTGGCCATAAGGCGATTCCCCATTCACTCAATAAACGACCTGGAAATGTTTTGTTCAGCAAATTCTGAACTTCACCCTGCTAGCCGTCTAATTTACAGAATTTGCCATTGCTAGTTAAGGCCGTTTCGTGTGCTTCAATGAAAAATGAACCAACCATATGATCCCCCAACATATCAGCCCATACATTCAATTTCTGTAAGCAAGTTCGTAACACAAAAGAATCGATGCAGATTTTTCCGAGACCAATAACGAACGTTTGATGGATTATGCCGATCATCTTATGCAAAGGATGATTCATCAGTAAAAACAATATTTTGGAGAAATTTTCATCACCTTGTTCATTATACTTTCACAAAAGGTAAACGTTTACATTGTCCGCGGGAAATATCTCAAGGGTTTCCTTACTTTATATGATCGGTAACCATGTTTCTTGAGAATTTTTTTAGGGACTTGAATCTACCGCTTCAAGAAATTGCAGTAGCAGATGTGGGATTTCCATTAACCGTGGACAAAAGCATTATTTCCCTCATTTTATTATTATTTATACAATAACGATTTTTTTTCCTTCAGGTGATTCACAGTTGCAATTTTGAACTTATCACCGTATTTGTTGAATATTATATCTAAACATTTATAAGGCTCAAAGATACATGTTTACATTTGGAGGACGATATTATTCATTATCGTTAGTCCATTTGACCTTTCACCAGTAGCCTGAAACCACATCCATAACTTAAATTGTTATATTTAAGTTTACTCCCGTCTCGTAATTTCCTGTAACCCCAGGCATATTACCCAATTTGGTAGCATGGATCTGTCCCTCAGCATCTATTTGGGATAATTTGTCAATTATGATGTGTTTTCTCATAAATTTATTTTACTTGATTGAAATAATAGTATTTTGTAAATATATTTTAAGATACTTTACAACACATGCGGGAATTTGGTTTAATTTTTATTTATTCATTAAATTATCTCAATATCTGCTCTTTATAATAACTTAACTATCCGTTTGTCTAAGGGGTTAAGCATTATAACATTATAGCCCTGGATATGGCCAAGAGGCTTAGATTAACTTCTGAAAGTATCAACCAATGGAGTACTAGCAGTGACATCATAATATGGCCGCCTGAATAACCAATCCATAGTCGTTTTGAAGAATTCGGCATAAGAGTACACGTTAGTTTATGATTTACGATTACGATTGTAGTGGGATATTACCGTGCTCAGAATTTTTCAAGGATCCCAAAAATATAATAATATACAGGGTGTTCTCTTAATACTCAAAAGTTGGGGTCATTTCCAGTGAAACCTGGAGAGAAGGAAAATGACAGTTATGTCACAAAGTGTCTTCTTGGTCATATAATACATCTACTAAGTTTCATTCCGATATTCTAAAAATAAGGGAAATATCATGAGCCGTTGACACCCGGTGTGTCCTATCAGTGATGTTTTCGGAAGAAAAAAAAGTTTTCAGTTATGTTGACATTTTTCTTTACCTATAAAATAGTAAGAATAAACACTAATAACAGTGATAATTTGGTGCTTCGAATTTTTTTGTTACGTAGGTTATTATAGTGATGTAAAAATACCGTATTTAATTTTCGCCGTATTATATACTGTATGACACAAATGACTCGAATTATCTGAAATTTAAAGATCTTATCGTTTCTTATTGTTTTTATTCTACCATAAAACTGAATACAAGGTTAAATAATTGTATAGACAACATATTAGTGAATTTCGGTGAACCTTTTTATACCGATGTGTTTGACCCAGGTTTGTCAGATCATAGGGCAGTTCAGATAGAAATAAATGTTACAACAAAAGTGTACCCGGAGAAAAAGATTAAGACTCGTCGTGTCATCGAGAACGGTATGTTCGCACTCTACCGGAGCCTGGAAAAAGTCGATTGGAATTTTGTGAGCGACAATCATATTGATATCGATTCTAAGTTCGATAAGTTCATGCATACACTAATTAGTCACATAGAAACAGCTTTCCCGCTATCTGAAAAAAATGTCAAAAACAAAAAAAAATAAAAAATATGTGGTTTTCGCCAGATTTACGCAAATTAAGAGAAAATATACGATAGTTCTCGGAGTTATATCAAGAGTTTTCTGACCAGACACTAAAAACTCATATAAAAAATCTGAAAGGTGAATACAGGCGGTAACTTAATTTTGCGAAAAGACGCTACTATAGCGATTATGTAGAGAAAGCAGGTAATAAACCAAAATCTTATTGGGATGTTATCAATCAAAATAGAACAGTAAAAAGAGCACCAGTTTATGAAGATGTTGGCATCCACGAATTAAATGATTACTTTGCAAATGCCCCAGATGACATTATTAAGAACTTGCCTAATCCTAAAAACAACGTAACTGATTTTATTAAGCAACACGTTTATTTTTTCTCCTTTTGAATTTTCCAGTGTTAGTTTTAATGATATACGCGATATAATAAATAAGTTTAGAAATAAAAAAAGTAGTGACCATTTTAACATGTCGATAACTATAATAAAAAATATTATATTAATTCCTCTCACTAAAATCATTAACGAAAGTATAAAAGAATGCATATTTCAAAAATTGTGCCTACTCATAAGGGAGGTGCAAAGGCAGTTTACAATTTCAGACCAATATCCTTGGTGCCAATAATATCAAAAATATTTGAAACTGTATTAAAATTGCAAATGACTAAACACTTGGAAGAAAATAATTTTTTTTATCAATATCAGTATGGTTTTCGAACGAAAAAATCCACCAATGAGGCTATACTACAACTGATAGATCTTATAGTGGAAGGTTAGGAAAATGGTCAGTTTGTGGGGGTTACTTTCTGTGACCTACAGAAGGCATTCGACTGCCTATCACACCAGGTACTTCTTGAGAAATTACAGCATTTTAACTTCAGTAAAGTCAGCGTGCAGATTATAAATTCCTTCCTAAGTAACAGGAATCAGTACACATGCTTAAATGGTGCTGTTTCGCCCCTTACTGTTTTTAATTTACATTAATGATATAAAGATGGGAATACTTGAAACTGAGGTTCTCCTTTTTGCCGATGACACCAGCATTGTAACAGCTTACGAAAAACTGAATGACATCAAGAGGTTCATGGTGGAAGGGCAGTCAAATGCCCAAAATTGGTTCCTAACCAACAAATTATGCATGAATAAAACTAAGGCCATCAACGTGATTTTTTCCCACAGAAACATAGACACAGTCGATAATCCAGAAATGGCAAAATTCCTGGGTATCTATCTGGACTCTACACTTAACTGGGGTCCACACATCGACAGCCTTGCGAACAAACTATCAAAGAATATTTTTGTCATCCGAACATTAGACAAATTAGTTCCTCATAGTGTCATTAAAACGGCCTATGTTGCCCTGTTTGTGTCTCAAATGTCTTATGGTTTGATGGGCTGGGGTCATGCATCAAAAGCAGCCAGAATATTTGGATTGCAAAGGAGAGTAGTCCGCATCATCACTAATACGGGTTACCGCGAAAATGTAAGGCAAAAATTTATTGGTATGCAGATAATTATATTACCGTCGTTATATATCTATATCTGCATTCTATATGTAAAACAAAACATAGAGCAATATACAGCTCAAACTTGTTATCACGACCACAATACACGTGGTGCGGAAAACATAAGAACTGATTATTTCAGACTGAATTCGAGTAGAAACGGTAAAAATTACTATAGGCCCAAATTTTACAATAAGTTACCGCAACACATCAAAAATCTCCCTTTTGGCAAATTTAAAGCGATTGTAAAAACATATCTACTCCAAAATGCGTTTTACAGCATTAATGATTTCGTAACCTCCGATATAACATCTGTGTGATGTATTTATGTGTATGTGTATATATGTGTTCATCGTATGCATGATAACCGCCTTCCTAAATATACACTTTATGGTGAATTGCTAAGCGGTAGAAGAAGGCGTGGCGGTCAACGAAAGAGGTTCAAATCTATCAGATCTAAAATCCTGCGGTATTCCAGACGAGCAATGGGAACAACTTGCAGCGGACAGAACCGAATGGCGAGGGATTGTGGCCAGCTATCAAGGAAATGTTGCTGCAAAAAGGCCGAATCCAAGACCTAACCAGGTCTATGTTTGTCCTGACTGCGGTCGACATGTGCTCTCCCGAATTGGCTTCTATAGCCATAGTCGTGTGCACCGTAGATGATTGGGAATTACAATAGACTACACCTTTTACTTATTTTTTATTACACACAATCTATCGACTGTAACATTTTTTATACTCGGACTCGAGTAAAGGCTAATAATAATAATAATAATGTGTATATATGTATGCATGTATGTGTGTATATGCGTATGTATGTATGTATATATGTATGTATGTATGCATGTGTCTATACATATATAGCCTTTAATGTCAAATACATAAATGGTTTTTAAGTTTTAAAATGTTGTGTGTTTCGACAGTTTATCTTGACCATTGCTAATATGTTAATTTTACATTTTTTAAATTATTATTGTAGTTTGTAGTAAGTATTGTGTTTGTATTTTACTTATTGTATGTTATGTATTTCCGTTATTTATTATTCTATGTTATTTATTATTATTTTTGTATACCATTTATTTAACTATCTATTGTATGTGATATATATATATATATATATATATGTTATATTAGAAATATACCATGATATATAATATCACCGAGACTGGCTTAACCTTCTCAGATATATCACATTACAAATTGCGTTATTATTTTTGTATACCATTTATTTAACTATCTATTGTATGTGATATATATATATATATATATATATATGTTATATTAGAAATATACCATGATATATAATATCACCGAGACTGGCTTAACCTTCTCAGATATATCACATTACAAATTGCGTAACAGCTCTTCTCTAATAACCGCTCACGTTAGCTGAGCTTAACATTTCATTCTCAGTAATCTGTTGTCATGCTGAATTGCAAATCCAATGTTCTTTGTTCTCCAGACATTATAAATATTACCCACTGTCATTGTAAACCTTCAGTCTTAAACTCATGTTCGAATAAATCACTTCAAAATTATTATCGTTATTATAGAGTCAACGTTGACTCCAGTGTTAAACTAAATAAATGTTTTTAAAAAGTTAAATCTACAATCCACTATCTAACATTGGCGCAGTCGTGGCGGATCTGAAGAACACGCACAGTTCGGGAGCCTAATCAGTGGAAAACATATCGGAAGGAACAAGGAGTTCATCTGGAAAAGGTGCCTAACCTGAAGAAAAGAGCCCCTGGAAAAAGGAGAAATTCCTTAGCTGTCGTGGTGGATCCCAATCCTTTACTCAGAAGAATCTACGTTCACAAAGAAACAATAATAATAATTCAACAAGCAACAAAGCAACATATCAATCAATCAACAAATTAGCAAGTAAGAATTCATCCCAGTCGAGAAGTTGGTGTCTTCGGCAGTGTAGGAGACCTCTGTGGAAGGAATACCTGGTAACGCCCCTGGCAGGGAAGACCGCATTGTAACAAAGTTCACGGAGCAGCATTCAACTTCAATCCAGACGTGTGGAATGGAAATTTTAATGTAAGTAGATTTTAAGAATCATCTCGATTATTTTGCATATTTTTCTTATAAAAAAACAATTCAATTTAACGAACAGCAGTTCTAATATTCAAATAATAATTTCATTCAGAAGTAATATAATATTTTATTTAAAATTTATGTGACCTACATAAATAACTATACCGTTCCTATCTTAACATTATTTTTATCGTAATATCATATACTCTTTAAGTACGAACTTATCTACATTTCCTACATAAATAATTATAATCACATACCATTTTTATCTTAACATTATTTTTATCATAATATCATATATCATATAAAGGTTACGTTTACACCTTACTTGACTGTGAAATAAAATAAAACCCACATGTTCTATACTGTTTAAATGCACATTAGTATATAAAATTTCAGTGACATTATTCCCAACTAAAAACACTTTTTAAATTAATCCAATTATCCTTGTAATTAAATTTTGAAATATTATAAAATAAACAGCACATTGTTTTACATATAATATAAAATTACCAATTGTCAGTAGCGTACTAGCTCAATTTGAAAAAAGTGTTTTAAGTTATTTACTTATCTAAATAATACAAATAAAATGGCTACCACTACAAACGTAAGCAATTCCAATGTAAACAACTCAATCACTGCAAACGAAACTATAAATATTGAACCTTATAGGTTAAACGAAATATTTTCCATAGTGCCCGAATTTGACGGCAACCCCATATTCTTGCAAACATTTATTTCAGCCTGTATAACCGCTCAGGGGATCGCTGTCGACGATCAGCGCATCTTATTAACGCTTCACATAAAAAATAAATTACGCGGAAAAGCCGCAGAATTGATAAATTCACGAAACCCCGTCACTTGGGCGGAAATAAAAAATTTGCTCGAATCACATTTTGGTGACTCTCGTGACTTGACAGCCTTGATACAAGACTTGCAAACAATTCGTCAATTACCCAACGAAACAGCTTTAATATTTGTGTCCAGGTTACAAACACATAATGCAAAAATGCACGCGGCAATACAAAAACAAAGTTTAACTTTAGAGGAAAAAACCGCGCAATCCACTTTAATAGAAAATATGACGTTAACTACTCTTCTCACTGGACTCGAACCAAAATTAGGTCAAATTATTAGGGCTGGTAACCCCGGCAATATGCTAGATGCAATAAATCGCATCAAACGAGAATTACAATTATCGTATTTCGAATCTCAAAAATTTGGAAATAGAACTTTAAACAAAAATCCCGTTCAAAATCAGCAAAGACGCCCAAATCTCCCACCATTTTGTACATTCTGCAAAAGGAATGGACACAGCTTTAACGAATGCCGCGCGAGGCAAAACCACCAATTTTCACACCCCAATTTCACACCAAACGCCTATTCCAATCAGGCACAAGTTCCTAGACAGCACTTCCAGAGTTTACCTAACCAAACAAATTTTAGACCACAGAATTTCCAAAATTTGCCTAATCAACAACGTAATTATCCACAACAAAACAGGCCCTTAGCTATCAGGCCAAATCGCCAAATCCTAACTTCCAGCGGCAGAGACCTTCTGCCATACAACCGAACCCCAATTTTAATCGATTCAATCAACAAAAAACACATCACTTAAATCAAGAACCTTATGATAATTACTCAGATTACCCAAACCAATACGAAGATTACTCTGCAAATCAGTCCGTAAATTATTCTCCCGATTATCAATCTCAAAATAACGATGACTACGATTTTCAAAATGGACAATATGAGAATTATACTGCTAATTCTCAGCAATACGAGGATTATACTGTTAATCCTCCGGATTTTTGCACAGGCCCGGAGTATTCCACGAATACTCCAACACAACAAACGGACGAGCTAGACCAAATTTCTCATCAAGTCCAAGCGATAAACCTCCAGGACAGTTTCGGCCCAAACCTGAACTTCCCGGAAAACCAATTCATGTAAAAACACCCCGCTACAAACTAAATATCGTAAACTCAAAAAATTTATTTTACATAGAAGACATCACTAAACGTTTCAAAATCTTGATAGACACAGGCGCAGGTATCTCTATATTCAAACCCGAAACGGCAGAAAACTATAAACGTCGATCCCACGAAAATGTAATTATACAAGGTATAACAGACGAAAAAATTAATATCACTGAATCTGCTCTCATACCTTTCAATCCGAATGATCCATACAAAGTTTACATTCATAATCTAGATATAGAATTTGACGGACTTTTAGGTGCCGACTTTTTGGACCATTACGATTGCTTAATAGACATTAAAAACAGACAATTAATCACTAATTTCAAAACCGTACCATTGTATCAAGTTACCGATAATATATTAACTACAATCTGGAGCCCGATTAAAAATCAAAATTTAAATGAAACAAAAAACCAAAATGTAATTTCTATCGAACCACGCACAGAAAAGATTTTTAAGCTTAAATGTAATTTACAAAATACCGAAGCTATACTAATAGCCCAGGAAAATGAAAAGGTACGCTTACCGAACGCCATTGTCAAAATAGACAACGATGGTGAATTTTTGACAACGATAATAAACGCAAACGCGATTCCAAAAACAGTAAACTTCTCGGATCTTAAACTCGAACCCGTTCAAAAATTTAGATCAATATTTAACGTAAATCTTCAAAATCCGGATTCCCAATGCATAGACCGAAACTACGAAATAAAAAATCAATTACGCTTAGATCACTTGAACGACGAGGAGAGTGAATTAATTACTCAACTCTGTTTAGACTTTTCAGACATATTTTATCTAGAAGGTGACAACTTGACATTTACCAACGAAATCAAGCATTCAATAGACACTAACGATTCTAAACCAATTTTCACTAAATCTTATCGTTACCCCCAAATTCACAAACAAGAAGTAAAATCACAAGTTTCAAAAATGCTCGACCAAGGCATTATCCAGCCTTCAATTTCTCCCTGGTCCTCCCCAGTTTGGGTAGTCCCCAAAAAACTAGACGCTTCTGGTAAACAGAAATGGCGCGTCGTAGTTGACTACCGAAAATTAAACGAAGTAACGATAGGTGATAAGTATCCTTTGCCCAACATTTCCGATCTTTGTAACATAATTTTTTTTGAATAATCCATTTTTCATGCGCGCCCGGGCTATAATGCGACTTCTTGCATATTTCACTTGACGACCTTATGCAACACTCAATACATTGTAGTAAATTAAGACAACAACAGAGGGTTCTACAGTCTATAGTTTTGAATTGGAAGGCAATGTCAGATGACATTAATATAACCAACAAATAAATAGTGTGAAAATACAATGACAACATCTCAGGAATACTGGTCTATTAAAAGACAGATCAAATGGGGCATTTCAAACTTGGCTCTACTCTACTATAGGAATTTTATGCTATAATTGGTAGCCCCGGATTAGAGGGAAAAATGATAGTTTTTGTGGCGGATTTTTTGGTCATTTTTTTGTGTCAAAGTAAAAAAAGGAATAGCCATGTTACTAGAGGCATTTTTGCTGTAACTCCAGCCAAGTGCAGACACCACCTTTCTGTAATAGAAAACCTAAGAACATCTAAGGTCAGTAAATCTGAAGTATATTCATTTAAAGATCTATATTTTGTTTAATTTAATATAAGTACAAATAGCATAAAATTCAAGAGAGTACCAAGTTTTGATACTAGTAATTTTTATAGGTTTTTTTTGGAGGGCCTTGCCAACCCTCACCCGATAATCTGACACTCAAAGATTTAAGCCAGTCGCAGGTATTACCCACTTGTGTGGCTTGAGGACACATAACATCTGTCGTGGATGCCGGAACGGGTCATGTAATCTAAAAGAACTAAGACGTTCCACCTGAGATGTTCGGTCATCGTTTTCAACCAGCTTAGTTTTGCTGAATGGTTTGTTGGTCCAGCTAGTTGGTAACTATTCTAATTCTCCAGCCTTCGCCTTAATGACTGTAAGTACAACTGGTCTAGTTTACAACTGCAGGGAGGAGCCTCCAACATTTCATTATTTAGGGACAAAGTATTGCATCGTAAATGGATTAATATTTTTTGGAAAAGCGTCATAATTAAATATTTTTTTATTGTTAACTAAACAGCTGTTTGGGAATTTAAATTCCATCTTGTTTTTTTGAGATTTCTTTATCCCTTCAGGATTACTGACAAGGTCAGGGTCATTTGTACTGTACCTTTTTTATTTCTAAAATCTGAAATATTCTAGAAGTTAAAATATTCATAGCCGGAGAGGCCATAAAATCAATTTAATCTTTTTAACTTTTTTTGTTCCATTTGTGCCTCACACCCTCATAGCTTAGTAAATCTAATTTTAGCAATTGTGTTATACCCTATCCTGTGTATTATATTATTATTTGTTGGTGGCTTTGTATTTATACATTTTTTTACTATTATTATATTTAGTATACATTACTTAATTTTTTTATTCTGGTCTCTAACCCCTTCTCTGTCAAGAAATTGACTGGCGCCCCAGAGCTTACAAATTAACAACTCTTTCTTCAATATAAACTGTTCGTTAAGTTAAAGTTATCGAAAGAACCTACGACCCGCCTCCGAACAGAAGAGCAGCCGGCGAGTGCTTAACCGAAAAGGCCATTTCCTTACGGTTCACGTCACACAACTTGACGCCCAACTAAAGGGGCCTATATTTTAGTAATTTTTTTGTAAATTAACTGGTAGGAAAATAATTTAAATAATTTCGAGCTAATTTAAATCTGCAGCGTTATTTGCAAGTTAACTAATACTAATAGTATATGTCTGGTGAGGCCGGTGCTGTGTAAGCTTTTCCCTTTACCCTTCCTACTTCCTAAAGAGACAGAATAAAAAAAAAAAAGTAAATTTTGAAAATTTGGGCTCAACATTAGCATTCAATAGTTATTCAACTGGAGTTTGGAACCATATTTTTTTAATAAGTTGAAAATAACTGAAGTACACCTCTGTTGTTTATATTAGCTATATAATTGTTTCTTGATTTGAAATTACTTGATAATCGTGACCAGAGAACGGTTGGCAGGATTTTTTTAGAAAGGTTTACCAGGTTTAGACTTATTGGCGCTTTTATTTTTGAGGGTTCGGTAAAATATTTTTTTGGTAAGAAATAGTTGACGGTTTGTCAGGATATAAATGCAAATGGCTGATTACTAGGGTGGTGTCTAGTGATTATATCGTCTTATATTTTGTAACCAGTTGTGTGGTTTAGACGGTTACATGTTAGATGCGTAACAAGTTTTTGCTTTAGTGTCATTTTTTTAAAAGTTATACGTGGAGTTTATATTTTTAACACGTTTAGTGTGTTAGTGTATTGTTATGTACACGGAGTTATTATTTTAGTACGTTTTATACAGTAGTGTATTGTAAACGATAATTTATTCAAGGGGTTACAGCAATTTATTGTGTTATTGTTATTATTTTACTGTGGAAGTAATACGTAAGTGCACTGTTGATTGTGTTTTTAGAGTTATAACACAATTCCTTTCATAAATCAAAACAAAATGGCCGCTAATTATGACATGGATCCTTATTACTTGCGAACTCATGAAGTAGGTTATGAATTAAAGATAAGAGGCGTGACTACTACCAATGCGGAATTAACACAGAAAAGGAAGTTTTTGAAGAGAGAATTGCAAAAAGACAAAGCAAGACCGGGTGTTGTCTACAAACTGAACAATTTTGATTTTGACACCGAGAAGAATGAAATCAACGACAGTATTAAATCTCTAACCGAATTGGCTGAAGACTTTGATGGTGTTAATAATGAAGTTTATAAACGTATCAAGAATCGCTGCATACACGTGATAGGTCGACTGCAAAGGTTACCAGAAAATATCAACGATGATATTAGTGGTTATCGTGGTGACAATTTAGTTACTGTGGGAATTCTGGAAGATGATGTCGAAGAGGTAATGGAAAGAATTAGACAAGGAGAAGCTAAACGTTTGGCCACCTCGAATCCAGAAGACACAGGGACTTCCAGCAAAAGTTTTCCTATTCACAAATGGAATTTAACTTTTAATGGTGACACTACTCGTGCTTCAGTCAACTCATTTTTAGAACAAGTTGAAGAACTTAGCTATTCTCGTAACGTTTCGGTAGAAACTCTCTACAGGTGTTCAGTGGAATTATTTGAAGGCGCTGCAAGAGTCTGGTATCGACGCATACGAAACACCGTGAACTCATGGGATGAGTTAGTTACAGCTTTACGAAGAGACTTTTTACCTAGTGATTCAGACGACAGGCTGTGGGACGCTATTAGAAGTCGAATGCAAAGAGAAGATGAAAAGGTGATTATATACATCTGTGCAATGGAAAATTTGTTTTCACGTCTTACTGTCAAAGCCTCCGAGTCAGAAAAACTTAAAACCATCAAGGGAAATTTATTGCAGGAATATCAAGTACACTTAGCCCTGCAAAATATTACAACGATAGATAAATTGGCTGAGATATGTCGACCTTTAGAAGAAGCTGGAGTGGTTAATAAGAATCAGAGACGTTCTTTTAACTTTAAGAAAAATATATCTTTACTCGAACCTGATTTAGCGCATTTGCCTTCGTCTTCCACGAAATCGACTGTTAACGTACAGTGCTTTTTATGTAAGGAAGTAGGTCATCTCAGGAGAGATTGTCCAAGGAAGTCGAGGCATGAGAGCTTGCCACCTCAGAAAAGAACACCAAAGTGTTATGGTTGCGGCAAAGTAGGAGTCATTAGACCGAATTGTCCTCGTTGTTCAAAAAACGGGTCACCAAGGGACACTTCGTAGGTCGGCGCTTCCCTTTTTCTGCTAAATTTCAAAAGACCTATAAAAATTCTCACATGTCAAGAAATGTAACCAGGCAAGTTTGCACTTTCCACAAAAAGAAAGTTATGGGAGGACATACATCTTCAAAAGAATGGAAAACGTGGCTTAATAAAGTGAAATTGTTTTATAAAGTTCCATTGGAAGAGCACAGAAAAGTTTGTGGTAAGAAGGAAGAAAAGTCTGCTTTGTTAACGGATACTATGAATGAAGAAATAAACATGTTATTGGTTACTCGGAAGAATGATAACAGACCGTACATCTCTGTCAATGTATTTAGTGATCAAGTAGTCGCATTACTCGATACAGGAGCAACTCATTCAGCGTTTGGTCATGAAGGTATGAGTTTAATCAAAAAGTTTGAGTTGCAAATTTTTGACTATAATGGGGCAAACATAACTACTGCTGACGGAGCGCCACAAAAAATTATAGGTTATGTGAATTTACCAGTGTGTGTAAGTGATTGTGTGAAAATTATTAGAGTCTTTGTGGTTCCATCTTTAACACATACTCTTATTCTTGGTAGCGACTTTGGCAAAGCATTTCAAGTGAAGCTAGACTATGAAACAAATTCGTACCTTATTGGTAATAACGGAGATGAATTACCTTGTTTTTATGAAAATTTCTCTGTGTATGGTATGGAGGAAGAGAGAATTGTTTACGGTAGAGCTGAATTGGACGAAGACCAAAAGACAAGATTAGAAGATGTGATCACAGAGTTTCATGCTATTTCATGGAAATCTGGTACCAGGCTAGGTAGAACAAATGCCATCGTTCATAAAATCGACACGGGAAATGCTGAGGCGATAAAACAGCGACATCATAACATGTCTCCTTATATGTTGAACCATTTACAAAAAGAACTAGACAAAATATTAGAATTGGGTGTGGTACGTCCCTCAACGAGTCCATGGAGTTCACCAGTACTTTTGGTAAAGAAGCATAGTGGCGAACTAAGATTTTGCTTTGATGGCCGAAAGCTAAACAGCCTCACTAAAAAGGATGCTTATCCACTTCCTAGAGTAGACAGCATTTTAAGTAAATTAACCAATGCAAGGTATCTCTCCAGTATAGATCTGAAATGTGCTTACTGGCAAATACCATTAGAAGAAACAGCTTGTGAGAAGACAGCGTTTGTCGTACCTTCAAGAGGATTATTTGAGTTCGTAGTCATGCCATTTGGATTGCACAACGCAGCTCAGACACAGCAACGTTTAATGGATACCGTGTTGGGATACGAACTAGAACCGTTTGTTTTCGTCTATTTAGATGACATCATAATCGCTACCCCATCATTTGAAAAACATATCGAAGTATTATTGAAAGTGTTCGAACGGCTAAAAGGAGCTAACCTTACCATTAATTTAGACAAGTGCGAGTTTTGTTTATCTTCGTTGCGTTATTTAGGCTTTTTACTAGACGGTGCAGGGTTGAGAACCGACCCACAAAAAGTTAGCGCCATGGTAAATTATCCACGACCTCAAACAGTCACCGAATTAAAAAGATTTCTAGGACTTTGTGGCTGGTACCGTAGGTTTGTGCCATTTTTCTCTGACTTGACAGTCCCTATGACTAATCTAATGAAAGGAAAGAGAAAATCGCAGAAACTCCAATGGGATGAGAAGGCAGAGGAATCTTTTCGAAAACTAAAAGAAGCGTTAGTCTCGGCACCCATCTTAGTAAGTCCCGATTTTAAAAAGCCATTTACGATCCAGTGCGACGCCAGTGATGCGGGGGTAGGCTGTATTTTAACGCAGCTATCGAATGAAGGTCAAGAGGTCGTCATAGCCTTTACTAGCAGAACTCTAACGGCGGCCGAAAGAAAATATACGTCCACAGAGAAAGAATTAACTGCACTGTTACACGGAGTCGACAAATTTCGTTGTTACATCGAAGGAACAACTTTTAAGGTAATAACCGATCATTACAGTCTACTGTGGTTGAACCGTTTGAAGGACCCAAGTGGTCGACTTGCTAGGTGGGCGGTAAAATTGCAGCAGTATGACATGGTTATTGAACACCGTAAAGGTTCTTTGAATGTAGTACCCGATGCATTGTCAAGAGCACCTATTAGTGAAGTATCCATGTTGAACTTGGAGATAGATGAATGTAAAAGAGATAAATGGTATCTTAAAATGTTGAACAAAGTAACGGACCATCCCAGTGAGTATCCCGACTGGATGATTAAGGGTGGGTTACTTTATAAACATGTTTCCCTAGAGTATGAGGTTAACGTTAATATTCCTGAGTGGAAGGTAGTAGTACCTAAATATTATCGTAAAACTTTAATCGAATCGTTACATAATCACCCCACAGCAGCTCACCTGGGTGTATTAAAAACGCTGTGTAGACTAAGAGAATTATATTATTTTCCTAAAATGCGGACCTTCGTAAAGAATTACGTAAAGCGTTGCCGAGTGTGCGCTGCGCAAAAGGCAAATAATACGGCGAGGCCTGGTTTTATGGGAAAACAGAAACAAGTTTCTTTTCCATGGCAAGCCATTTCTGTAGATATATGGGGGCCATTGCCTCGATCCAAACAAGGTTTTAGTTATCTTTTGGTTGTGTGTGATTATTTTTCTAAATTTGTGTTACTTCACCCGATGCGTAAGGCAAATTCAAAGATTATAGTAAAATTTTTGGAAAATGACGTTTTTCTTATGTTTGGCAGTCATCAAATGTTAATGTGCGACAATGGTTCACAATTTACTAGCAAGGAATTTAAAGCCATATGTGAAAAGTACGGAGTACGTATTTGGTACAATGCCCTGTACCATGCGCAAGTGAACCAAGTGGAAAGAGTGAATAGAGTTGTAGGTACTGCGGTACGCTCTTATATTGTCGATGAACAACATAAGAATTGGGACCGAGAAATTCCTAAAATTGGTTATGCCTTAAGGACGGCTATCCATGAATCCACTGGCTATAGTCCAGTTTATCTAAATTTTGGACGATATGTACCTGTTGATGGAAAATTTTATGGAACTGTGGGAACCGTGAGAGATTATAATTTAAACCCGTTCAATAGAGAACAATATGCTGACGAGTTGGCCAAACTACCACAAATTTATCGAGATGTGCAGGATTACCTAAAAAAGGCATACGAAAAGAATTTCCACACGTACAACTTGAGAAAACGTAAAGCAGATGAGTATGCAGTAGGCGACCTAGTCTGGAAAAAACAGTATGTTTTGTCAGATGCCGCTCAAGGTTTTTCAGCAAAATTAGCGCCCAAAAATATTCTGTGTCGCGTGGTTAAAGTAGTTTCGCCTCTTGTCTACGAACTTGAAGATGATGTGACCGGAAATAACGTAGGTCGTTGGCACGTGAAGGACATTAAGCCCTTCAATGATTTAGAGGAATCCTAGTGTGTGGTTTTGTATGAAAGTGATACGAATGCGGGAGTGAATGAGAGGATCATCGAATAAACCGATTGTGACTTTAGTAAGCTTACTATTACGATTAATAAATATTACTGTTACTGTTAGTTTTTTTGTAGATTTTGTCTCAAGATTTGCTATTGCTAATTTTTTGATATTGTCCTGATATGTATTTATTACTTGTACTTTTATAAAAAGATTTTGTCAACGTATACTTGTCATTTATCTTTTTAAACGATTTTGTCTCAATACATGTTCGTGTCATGTATTTTACACCGATTTTGTCTTAAAGTATCTGTTACTTATAATTTTTATTTCAGCTTGAAATAATAAATATTGGAAAGTGATATACCCGGATATGTCTTTATTAATCTTTCGTTGTTTAGGTAACATTAGATAGTAAGTTATGTTAGTTCGTTTAAAATTATTCTATTGGTGTCGGTTTAGAAATAAGTTGTCAAAATATTTCAGCGTAGCTAAAATATTTTTTTCGAGGAAGAGGGGGTGTGTAACATAATTTTTTTTGAATAATCCATTTTTCATGCGCGCCCGGGCTATAATGCGACTTCTTGCATATTTCACTTGACGACCTTATGCAACACTCAATACATTGTAGTAAATTAAGACAACAACAGAGGGTTCTACAGTCTATAGTTTTGAATTGGAAGGCAATGTCAGATGACATTAATATAACCAACAAATAAATAGTGTGAAAATACAATGACAACATCTCAGGAATACTGGTCTATTAAAAGACAGATCAAATGGGGCATTTCAAACTTGGCTCTACTCTACTATAGGAATTTTATGCTATAATTGGTAGCCCCGGATTAGAGGGAAAAATGATAGTTTTTGTGGCGGATTTTTTGGTCATTTTTTTGTGTCAAAGTAAAAAAAGGAATAGCCATGTTACTAGAGGCATTTTTGCTGTAACTCCAGCCAAGTGCAGACACCACCTTTCTGTAATAGAAAACCTAAGAACATCTAAGGTCAGTAAATCTGAAGTATATTCATTTAAAGATCTATATTTTGTTTAATTTAATATAAGTACAAATAGCATAAAATTCAAGAGAGTACCAAGTTTTGATACTAGTAATTTTTATAGGTTTTTTTTGGAGGGCCTTGCCAACCCTCACCCGATAATCTGACACTCAAAGATTTAAGCCAGTCGCAGGTATTACCCACTTGTGTGGCTTGAGGACACATAACATCTGTCGTGGATGCCGGAACGGGTCATGTAATCTAAAAGAACTAAGACGTTCCACCTGAGATGTTCGGTCATCGTTTTCAACCAGCTTAGTTTTGCTGAATGGTTTGTTGGTCCAGCTAGTTGGTAACTATTCTAATTCTCCAGCCTTCGCCTTAATGACTGTAAGTACAACTGGTCTAGTTTACAACTGCAGGGAGGAGCCTCCAACATTTCATTATTTAGGGACAAAGTATTGCATCGTAAATGGATTAATATTTTTTGGAAAAGCGTCATAATTAAATATTTTTTTATTGTTAACTAAACAGCTGTTTGGGAATTTAAATTCCATCTTGTTTTTTTGAGATTTCTTTATCCCTTCAGGATTACTGACAAGGTCAGGGTCATTTGTACTGTACCTTTTTTATTTCTAAAATCTGAAATATTCTAGAAGTTAAAATATTCATAGCCGGAGAGGCCATAAAATCAATTTAATCTTTTTAACTTTTTTTGTTCCATTTGTGCCTCACACCCTCATAGCTTAGTAAATCTAATTTTAGCAATTGTGTTATACCCTATCCTGTGTATTATATTATTATTTGTTGGTGGCTTTGTATTTATACATTTTTTTACTATTATTATATTTAGTATACATTACTTAATTTTTTTATTCTGGTCTCTAACCCCTTCTCTGTCAAGAAATTGACTGGCGCCCCAGAGCTTACAAATTAACAACTCTTTCTTCAATATAAACTGTTGGTTAAGTTAAAGTTATCGAAAGAACCTACGACCCGCCTCCGAACAGAAGAGCAGCCGGCGAGTGCTTAACCGCAAAGGCCATTTCCTTACGGTTCACGTCACATCTTCTAGACCAATTAGGCAGATGTCAATATTTCACGACTCTAGACTTGGCCTCTGGCTTCCACCAAATTGAAATCGATCCTAAAGATATCCAAAAAACAGCTTTCACGGTAGAGAATGGCCACTACGAATTTGTACGTACGCCATTCGGTCTAAAAAATGCTCCATCCACTTTCCAGAGGGTCATGGACAATATTCTATTAGGCATCCAAAATGAACGCTGTCTCGTTTATATGGACGATATCATTATCTATTCCCCTACTATCCATGAACACATTTTTCGATTGACAGAAGTCTTCAAACGTTTACAAAAAGCCAACCTCAAAATTCAGCCAGACAAATGCGAATTCCTTCGCAAAGAAGTTGCCTATTTAGGACATCTTATTACAAAGGATGGTATAAAACCGAACCCTGCCAAAGTCGAAGCAATTCTAAATTTTCCTCAACCCAAAAATCAGAAAGAAATTAAATCTTTTCTAGGTTTAGCAGGCTACTATAGACGCTTCATTCCTAATTTTTCCAAAATTTCAAAACCCTTGACTAAATTGCTACAAAAAGATATACCTTTCAATTTCGACAATGACTGTACAAATTCATTCGAAACCCTAAAACAAGCTTTGACAACGACCCCGATATTGATCTACCCCAACTTCGATGAACCTTTTGTCCTAACTACAGACGCTAGTGCATTTGCAATAGGTTCTGTACTTTCACAAGGAAGTATAGGAAAAGATTTGCCAATCGCATACGCATCTCGAACTTTATGCGGCGCGGAAACCAAGTATTCAACCATTGAGCGTGAACTTTTATCTTTGGTCTGGAGTGTAAAGCAGTTTAGGCCATATCTATTCGGAAGGAAGTTCAAACTCGTCACCGACCACCGACCACTCACTTGGTTATTTTCTATAAAAGACCCAGGTAGTAGACTAGCGCGTTGGCGCTTAAAACTCGAAGAATACGATTACGAAATAATATACAAACCCGGAAAAATCAATAAAAACGCGGACGCGTTGTCCAGAATAAAAATCAATCACTTTTCAGAATGTTCCAAATTTTATTCAAAAGTTCTAGCCGCGAACGAAGACTCAGATGAAGATGAAATTTCAGACAACAATGACGAAATTACCGACGAACAAATCGCCCGAGAATTTGACACATTTTCCCGACTTTACAAAACCAAATCTCTAATAGACTATTCCAAAATTCAAATCACAAATAAACAACTATTAGATCGAGAAAATAAAAATATCATAACGTTTTTCCAACAAAACAACTTGACAGACCTTCACCATCAAATTATCGAAGATATTTTCGAAGAAAACCCCGAATTCTATAACAGTACAATTAATATCGTTTCCAGCAAATCGACCCGACAAAGAAACTACTACATTATCGCTCTACCTTTCGACCCAGAGTCTGTGGTAGAACATCTATTTTTAACACTTTACAAACATCGAAACAAATTAGACCTTTCCAAAACTTACCATGTTGAGAGCAATCTAGACTTTCCAATTCTCGAAATCCTATCATTTATTTTTGCAGAAAAAGATTTAAAATTAATCATTTGTCAAAATTTATTACGAACTCCTGATGAAGACCAACGTCCGATCATTCTCGACCAGCATCACACCGGAAAAAATAATTTACATCGTGGAATAAACGAAACAATACGTAGAATCAAAAATAAATATAATTGGCAAGGTTTAACAAAAGATGTCGAAAATTTTATAAAAAACTGCGAAACATGTCAAAGAACAAAAGTCTGTCGTAAGAACCTCAACAATCCTTTAGTAATTACCGAAACCCCTAAAACTCCATTTGAGAGAGTTAATATCGATCTATTCGAATTTCCCACGAGAAACTATGCACTAACCATCCGCGACGAGTTAACAAAATTTACTCAAGCTTATGCTGTCCCAGACAAAAGTGCAAAATCAGTTGTAAACACCCTGTTGCTATATTTCCAACACTATGGCACCCCATTAAGAATTCATTGTGATTACGGCGGTGAATTCGATAATAATTTATTAAAAGATCTTTGTACTCTCTACGACATAAAATTAACATACTCCAGCGTAGGACACCCTCAATCCAATGGATCTATCGAACGATTCCATGCCACCCTAGCGGAAATGATCAGAATACATAAAACAGAGAATCCGAACGAACATCCTTTCACAATATTACCATACGCGGTAATATGTTATAACAACTCGGTAAACAAAACTCATGGCTTTACGCCATACGAGCTTATTTTCGGACATACAGCTAACCGACCACCCGAAACTCTTTATAACCAGAAAGACCTGATTACCAAATACGTTAGAGACCTTAACAACCGGATATCCCACTATTACAAAATTGCGCGAAGTCGAACAGAAGCACAAAAACAAAAAGCCAAAGTTCGATTCGACAAAAACATTCCCGAAAATCGACACACATATAATATTGGCGACAAAGTGTACGTCAAAGAATCACAAATAAAAAACAAATTACAGAACAAATTTAACGGCCCCTTCGAAATTTTAGAAACTTCTCAAAATTCTGCAACATTATTAAATCCGGAAACAAACCAAACGACTAAAGTAAACTTTGACCGAATGAAACCTTATACTGAAAATTAAATTTATTTTCAGGTTTTTCCTGCTGTTCGGATCAGCACTTGCTCAATTTAAAATAACACCAATTAACAATACAATTGGAGTATACTATCACCGAGACACAGACATTGTGATTTCTCACAAGAAATGGACTTTACTGGTACACAAAAACATATCTACCTTTAAGACAGCTTTCGACAAAAACGACAAGATCTTACAGACACTATACAACACACTCGACCCAACGTATCATTACATTAACGTCTTTTTAGGAGATGTAAAAACTCACCTCAGTTTATTGACACAAATTTCTCAATCAATACAATCAAAATTTGACGAAATTTACCTTGACACGAAACGATACAAGCGAGGAATACTAAACGGTATTGGAACAATTTTTAAATCAATAACTGGAAATTTAGATGCAGAAGATGGTCAGTATTATTCTGATTGCATCAACAAATTAAATAATGACGAGCACCAACTCGAAAATTTAATCAAAAATCAAATATCTGTCACAACTTCGGTAATCAAAAATTTCAACGCAACAATTCAAAAACTGCAAGTTGATGAAGAAACTTTCAATAAAGATATTAAAGAAATCGAAACTTCAATTCTAGACATGACTAAAGACATAGAAAATATTCACGCAAAATTAAAATTTATAGAAATCTGCGAACAGCTTATGGCAAGCTATCTATTTATCGAAGATAACTT
This sequence comes from Leptura quadrifasciata, assembly GCA_963675555.1. Classification (NCBI taxonomy): domain Eukaryota; kingdom Metazoa; phylum Arthropoda; class Insecta; order Coleoptera; family Cerambycidae; genus Leptura; species Leptura quadrifasciata. Next base: position 155,728,965 of record OY776673.1, read on the forward strand.
AAACGATATCCTAAATTCTATCACTTTCGCGAGGCTTAAAATAATTCATACATCGATCATAAACCCAAAAGACTTGGTAAATTCGTTACAGGAAATTTCACAGAACCTACAAAGGAACAATTTGCCACTTCCAATCAAATTATCAAAAGTTGCACAGTATTTAGACATTATAGAACTAAAAGCTTTTCAAACAAATTCAGATTTAATATTCGTATTAGACATACCTTTGGTAGACCCTCAAACCTACTCAGTATTTCAATTATACCCTATCCCTATTTTGGATAATAGAACTGGCTTATATCATATCTTGTCAACCTCTCAAAAATATATCGCGAGAGATGATGATTCTTTAATGTACTTAACCATCCCGGACCTCAGAGAATGCAAACCACTCTACTTCAACACTAAATTATGTCTAAATCTATTTTCATACCCCATTGATGATAATGCCATTTGCGAAGCCCGTCTCTTCAAGAACCTCAAAACTCTGCCAGGAAGCTGCCAGACGTCATTCATCATCAGCCAAGGCTACAACGTCCAAAAGATAGACGAAAATACGTGGTTAGTTATCAACGCAGAACCATTACAGGCAACCATCAATTGTCCAGAAAGAAGTTCGAAAACTGAAGTCATCTACAAAAACTCAATAGTGAAATTACAACCTAATTGTTACGCCTTTATAGGCATCACAAAAATCCAAGCCAGTACCAACGAAGTAACCGACGTAAACGACGACACTCATTCCATCCAAATTCCATTCGAATGCTGCAACAAAATTCCAAACAACATTAGAACACCAAACCTTAAACCATTAAAATTAAACAACCTTAACACAGAAGATCTCGAAATTGCCAAACACAAATTGGACCAATATTCCAGAGATCTAGACGATTTAATCAACGAACCATTCGTAACAAAACACATATCCTGGTTCACCTACTTCATCATTGTGCTAATATTTGGACTGTTATTTCTGTACCTATTTTGTAAGTGCAGAACAAAAAGACGAAGACTAGCCATCGATGTTTCTGCATCACCCCCATCTCCACCGAGGCCTAGCAAACCCTACAGGACATTTGCTAACCTATTCCCTTCACGAAGACGACCCACCTTAAGAAGAGAAGACAACGAAGCCGAAGACATAGAACTTACATAAAGACAAACTGTTTTGTGCCTTTTTACTGACTTTTAGTGCTGGACTCTTCAGTGAATTTTATTTCATTTGTTTAATCATTATATTTCATTATTTTTCTATCATTTGTTAATTTCAATTTTATTAACATTTTTACGTCATTTTCATTCAAACCCATCATGCTTATATTTTATGCTTTCACAGTAAAGCTATATTTTAACCTTGGGAATATTTTATCCCATTTTACAATTCAAACCTAGTATGTTTGTATTTTACGCTTTCTTGCCAAAGCTATATTTTAACTCTAACATTTTTATGTTATTTTATTTTTATGAATCAAGCTTATTATGCTTGCATTTCATATTTTAGACGCTAAGGTTATATTCTGTATTTTAAACCTTACGATTTAACATTTTGTACTCTTTATATTTTTCCAAATTGTACCATTACCTTTTATATACATTTTATATTCATTTCAAAAGTTGCTGCATAAAACACCAACTTTTTTTATAAGGGGGAAGCTGTTATATTAGAAATATACCATGATATATAATATCACCGAGACTGGCTTAACCTTCTCAGACATATCACATTACAAATTGCGTAACAGCTCTTCTCTAATAACCGCTCACGTTAGCTGAGCTTAACATTTCATTCTCAGTAATCTGTTGTCATGCTGAATTGCAAATCCAATGTTCTTTGTTCTCCAGACATTATAAATATTACCCACTGTCATTGTAAACCTTCAGTCTTAAACTCATGTTCGAATAAATCACTTCAAAATTATTATTGTTATTATAGAGTCAACGTTGACTCCAGTGTTAAACTAAATAAATGTTTTTAAAAAGTTAAATCTACAATCCACTATCTAACATATATATATATATTTTTTTGTATTTGATGTACCTGACGTGTGTAAAACATTTTATATGTTAAACGCAAATAAATATATTCTGGTTCTGATTCTTATACTATGTCTAATATGGTATAATACCAATTCAAGGCTATGAAACTGAAGGATATTAAAGATAACTCAACTTATTTAAGAGAAAATACAATTTAATATTCAAACAAAATGGTATTTGTTTATTTGGAAGAGAAAAAGATATTGTTGATCCCTCTCGGTCTGGTTTTATCAGCTTTACAATGAATGCTTTTCGTTTTTTAAAACTGTTTTATTACACTTCAGTAAGTGTCTGTTCAATCTATAATGGTTTCTTGCAAAGTTGGGTTTGCAAAATTTGCAAATTAGTTTGTTCCCTTTTTTTTGGGACATTAGCACTATAATAAGAGTTTATGATGTCCTTATATTTTTTGGGTCTTCCCATTTTATATAGGTAAGTATACAGGGTGGACCATTAATAATACGCCATAGTTCAGGGGTATATTCTTTGGGCTAAAATCTGAGGATATAACTAAATATGCTTTAGTAAAATGTTGCTGTGGAAAAAGATACAAGGTGTCAAAGTTCAAATTAATTTTTCGTTTTTTTTTGCAACAACTCAACAGCCTCTTGACTGATGTTCGCCAAATTTGCTAGAGGAACTTTTTTCATTCTAAGATACAATAATTTATATATTATATCAAGTTAGATCATAGAGGGCGCGCAGGACCTGTATCTGACGCTTAATTTTTTTCATATATTTTTTTGACGAAACGTTATGGTACTTCTGACCAGAAAATTTGATGAGGGCATCATTTCCACGTATAAAGGGTACACTTGGTAGAACTTGATAACTCCAACCGTTTTCGAGGAGTGTCGTTAAAACATTTCAATAACTTTTTGAAAGACAAATTCAAATTTAGTGAAACAAAGTGTATTTATTGAAAAAAATACAAAAGTAAGGGGAAAACAAAATCGTAATAACAGTGTAAACTCTTTCTCACTTTCTTATGAACTAATGGATTATTTTCATGGTATTGAGATAAATACATAAATCAATAGATTATCTAAAATAAAGATCTACTCTTATTAGAAGACAAAAAATAACGTAATAGTTGACTTAATGACGTTACAAACTTTCCCCTCATGCAAAAACCCCATTGCTGCAACTTGTAATAAATGTTCGATATGATCTCCAGCTATTTCTATGCCTTTTCTAATTATTTTCATAAAAGATTTCCTTACATTGAAAAATACATTTTCCTTTTCCTGTCCTCTACTAAAATTCGCTGCGTTTTGTATTTTGTCCCACAGTTCTTATTTTGCGTTGATAGTAGTTGCATAGACTAAGGACTTCATATGTCCCCACACACAATAATCCAACGGATTATAATCAGGATTCCTTGGTGGCCAAGCAAACTCACTTCCTCGGCCGATCCAGCTGCGTGGGAAAGTCTCATCAAGATAATTCCTGACTTCAATGGAGAAATGAGGGGAGCTCCATTTTGCATCAACTCTGTTCCGTATGTCTAGCATGAAAGCATATAATATGTCAGCAAGAGTATTTTGAATAAAAAAGAGATGACTGTTCATTTAAATTTGGAGGAAGGACAAATTGTTAAAAACGCCTCGGCAAGTAAAAGTTGCTTCGTCGGTAAATGAAGTGCTCTCAACAAAATTTCGATCCCTGTTATGTTTATTTAGAACAAATTGACAAAATTGTAGCCTTTATGGAAGATCCCTTCGAAGTACGTTTTGTACAGGAGTGAGATGATATGGGTAGAAGCGTTGAGGATCTCCATATAATATAATAATTCATTTCGGTCGTTGTCCTACATCATTTTTATGGCGAAATGAACCCGTTTCTCCCAAACGACGAAACAGATCTTTGAAAATCTTATGGTCTATCTATTCTATTTGGATATTGCAATGAGTATCTCCTCGCTGTAGCACGTCCGCTAAAATTATTTTGTGCTTAAACCTATGTCATATCCCTCATATCCCTATTTGAAAAATTATTATGTCTAGGCATTGTAAATAAAGAAGTTAGCTCGAGGAACACAGGAACAAAATAAAATGATTAAATTACGTAACTGACAGAACTAAAACGTAACCAAAGCACACTTTTCAATAAATACGCTTTGTAGTTTGTTTCACAAAATTTGAATTTGTCTTCAAAAAATTATTGAAATGTTTAACGGCACTTCCCACGAAAACGGTTATCAAGTTCTACCAAGCGTACCTTTTATACATGGAAATGACGCCCTTATCATATTTTCTGGTCAGAAGTACCACAACGTTTCGTCAAAAAAAGTATGAAAAAATTTCATCATTTAGATACAGGTCTTGCAACGCCCTCTATGTTCTAACGTGATGTAATACATAAATTATTGTTTAGAATATAGAAAGTTCCTCTAACAAATTTGGCGAAGATCGGTCAAGAGGCTGTTGAGTTATTGCAAAAAGACGAAAAAATAATTTGAACATTGACACCCTGTATCTTTTTCCATAGCAACATTTAACTAAAGCGTATTTGATTATATACTCATATTTTGGCCCAAAGAATCTACCCCTGAACTACGGTCTATTATTAATGGTCCACCCTGTATATATAAACTAGCAACACAAATGTATCATTTTAAAATAGGCTGTTACACTCAACTCAGAATAAACAATTGACATTTGTGTTCATGAGCATGAGAAAAATAAGTTTAGGGTATAATACCGGTATAAAAGGTTTATACAATACATAAAATACGTATTTTAAAAATGTGTTATACAATTTTACATCACTGGGTAGGTACGTAATATTCGCTTAAATATTCATTTAATACATACATTGTTAGATATGGTATAACTCAATGTTGGCATAGGACATAATAGGTTAGGAAAATGTAATGTCCATCTAGGTACTGATATTAATGGTTCTATAAAATATTAATATCTAATGTCGTGAAATTACAGTTTGTGGCAATTTTATTAATTATAAGGCGCAGTTACAAGGCGCGTGATTAGGCGAGTCACGAACCCCGCGCCGTCTGACACAGGCAGCTCGCGGCTTGGGAGACGTGGCTCGCGTCTTTCATCGAGGTGTCGGTAAAGTTTGGCGAGTCAAAGCAGTTTTTTAGACGGTCCGTTCTAGGCTCGTATAGGATCGCCTATCCACGAGCCTCTCCTGTACCGCCGGCTGCAGTTCAGAATCACAAATATTGTGACTATGGCGTATATACAGAGAAAACTATTGAATTTATCGAAGCATTGAAACACTTATTCGATAGAAATTTTCGAAATACCCCGACGGTTCTTTTGGAAAATCTGCGAACATATCCGCTCCATTGTACCTGCATTTTTCGTATCAAAATTAATTACAACTCTAATTTTATTCACCACCTCTTTTTACATTTTTTTTTGTACCAATAGACCAGCACCAACTAAGCACAAAGTAGCAATTCCAACTATAATCTACTTATTTGCATTCATTTCCATCGACTGATCTTCTATGCAGTTTTGTCGAGCCTACGAGTCACAACCCCACACCACCTCTTTTTACATTTTTTAACTTTTTTTGTACCAATAGACCAGCACCAACTAAGCACAAAGTAGCAGCTGCAACTATAATCTACTTATTTGCATTCATTTTCATCGACTGATCTTCCATGCAGTTTTGACAAGCCACCGAGTCACAACCTTACACGAAATCACGCACCGTTTTGCCACCTCTGGCTCACTTATAGGCGAACCAACGCGGGCCACGAGCTGGACTCGTGGCTCGGCGAACTACGCGCCATGAAACTGCACTCAAAAGAAACTTTAAGCTCAAAAGTTTCTGACAAGTTTAAATTTAGTTTCATTTTAGAAGTAGTATGCCGACGACTTGTGCTGTTGTTGAGTGCACTAATAGATGGAATCGAAAAAGAACAGTGATATTTTTTGAATTTCCATCTATATTCAAACTAGACGGGAGCTGGGTAGCAGCGCTCCGTAGAGAAGATTTTCTCGAGTTGAAAATAAAAAAAATGGAAATATATATTCCGAATATTTTGTTAATAACTTCCTTTTTTAAATTCTTTTGTGTATCTGAACATTTTTAAACTCAGGAACACCCGTATGATGAATAAATTAAATTTAAATAGAACAGCATAGAGACAAACACTCTATTTTATGGCTCTACAGGGTGATTTTGTTGTTTCTAATAACACAGTTTCATGTAAACTTGAGAAATATACATCTTGTTATAATTTTGTGTTTATTATTTTTAATATCAAATTTTTAATGTTATTATTTTTATCAAAGTTGATTTATTAGATCAAATTGTTATATTTTTTTATCAATGTTTATGAAGTAATTTTTTTAAATGTTTAAGAAGGGTTTGCTCTCAGGGTATCTTGTAGGTTCGGCTCCAGCTAGTTATCAATAAGACTCACAAGTTGAGATAGAAATAATTATATTGATAATTTTTTGACGAAATAGAATTCCAATAAAATCCGTCCATTTCTAGTCACATGTCAAAACAATAAATATAATAAATACACCACAGGTAATTCATCAAATTATTAAAGGATCACACTGAAAACATCCCATAGGAGATTATCACTTATGTCATTATGTTGCAACGAAAAATTATTTTCAGTTTTATAATTTATTTATAATGCCACATTGACGATTTGACATTAGAATTTCAAAAAATTATCTCACCGAATTTGCCGCGTGCACTGATAAATCCTTATCATTTTTTCTAATAAAGACCCTCAAGCTTGTTGCTTCAAGTAATTACCCTCCGTCTACGGCGTTGGGTCATTACTAAGCAACAAGCTTTCTATTCATTATTAGAGAAAATTATCGCGTGATTATCAGTGCCCTTGGTAAATCACAGCTGAAAATTTAATTGATTTTTAACAACACATTGAGTTAAAAAATGAATATATTTTAGATTTAAATGGTTTAATAACAATAACGGATCTTAATACTAAAGCCTTTTTATTTAAATTGACGAATTGAATAAATGATTTATGCATACAATGTTTTATTAAAGAGCTCATGTGAAACGAAAAGGTATACCTTTTATAACCATCCGGTCGTTGGTATGCTCCCTCGTAGAAAATCGCCTCACTCGCTTTGTTCCTCTATTCAACATGGACTGACTTCGATCTATAGCAATTAATTTTATCTGAAAAGTTTTTGTTTATATGATGCTAACTTTCCTATGTCTTGTTGGAAATGTTGAGATTATTCTCCTGTATTTATAGGATTATAAGAAGCACTTTGTTTTATATGCAGGTAACTTAAATTTTTCATTTAGCTACAATTATATCACAATATTAGACTAAACAAGCGTAGACCGACTTATATAATCAACGATTTGCATTTATTTTTTATTATTTATTATTTATTTCATCTTTGACTAGGTATATTTTATATTATTTAGTCCTCCGGCGCCCTCTATGATCTAACGTGATGTAATACATAAATTATTGTTTCTTAGAATAAAAAAAGTTCCTCTAGTACATTTGGCAAAAATCAGTCAAGAGGCTGTTGAGTTATTGAAAAAATAATTTGGAATTTGACACCCTGTATCTTATTCCACAGCAACATTTTACTAAAACATATTTAGATATATGCTCATATTTTGGTCTAACGAATCCACCCCTGAACTATGGCCTATTAGTAACGGTCCACCCTGTATTTTGTCATTTAATATAATTATGATAATAATGGTAGATAATAGATATAACAACTTAAAATATTATGAGAATACAATTATTATTCTAGCTGTATACAAGAAAGAGAAACATCTGACAACATCTCTTTTGATATCTAAAATATTTATTGAGTTAATCCGCATTCTTAATAATTTTACAATTGGGATGCCCTCCATCAGTCTATGTCATCAGATGATCAACTGTAATTGCATGTAAAAGGACATAAGAGAACTCTATCGGCGACGTACTGCATCCTATCAAATTTTAATTATTCAAATATACAGGGTTACTGGTAATTCGATACATTCCTTTGGAGATGTGATGGGGCATGAGCTAAGGAGTAAATCTAGTCCTAACATACATTATGCAAAACTCAATAGTTTTTGAGATATTTCAATTTTTTGTTTTTCTCAAAAAAGTAGATCTTAATGTCTTAAAAGTTAATTTCCGAAAAATCTACTTGACATTCTTAAATTTTTTTTACTGAATTACTTGTCCAATATTATAGATATCCGTTTGGAATGAAAAATATCCGGAAACATTTCGATCATGTGAACATTTAAAATAAAAACTTGTAACATTTTTTTTTTAAATCAGTTATGAAATTTACCTATTAGGTTTTTTCAAAAAAATATTAATGTAGCACGCGTACAAATTATTATAAAAACTTCCTTATTTCGATCGCTATCTAACTAGGTAGAAATGTTTAATGTACCCTTGATAGTTCTAATAAAAAATTAGTAAAGATAATGCTGGTGGCGGAATTTATTAAACGACTAATCGTTCATTTTTATTTAAGTCAGTCAGTCCTTGACTTTGACGTTTGTGCATATATGTCATTAACTGACATTCTTATCTCTGTGTCCCTGAAGTTTGTTGGTCTTGTTAAATTAGTTATCGAAGATTTTGACTTTGCTCGTAGTTGTTGTTATTAGTTGTTAGTTGTCTGTGCCATGGCCGCGTATGCCAACGCAGAATACGCTGATATCTTGTTTGTCTATGGATACTGTGGCGGCAAAGCTGCTGAAGCTCGCCGAGAATATGGTCTTTGGTACCCTAACCGCCGCTTACCAAATGCACGTGTATTCAGTACGGCATATCGAAATATCGCTGAAACTGGCTCCGTGAAATGTAGAAGAAGTGACGCTGGTGCTCCTACCGTTTATTAACCAGATGATGAGGAAGAAATATTGAGGTATTTTGAGGAAGACCCAACTATTTCAACTAATAAAGTCGCAAGACTAACCGGAGCGTCACAATGGAAAGTTTGGTCTACGATACGTAGAGTTGGATACCACTTATACCCCTGTCCAAGGCCTGGAGGAAGGTGATCCTTGAAGGAGAGTGCCGCTTTATGTTGAATTCAGATGCAGAAAGTGCAAATTTTTTAACAAGTATTTTATGGACGGACGAGTCGAGATTTAATCGCGAGGGTATAACAAATTTCCACAACCTACATTATGGGCAGAGGAAAATCCCGAGTTAACATGTGAAACTAGTTTCCAAATGAAGTTTTCTATTAATGAGTGGATGGGAGTCATTGGCCACTATTTAATAGGGCCACACTTTCTTCCTCAAAATTTAAACGGGGAAATCTATGAAATTTTTTTAAGAAATGATCTGGCGGTGATTTTAGAAGATGTTCCTCTCGCCGTCAGACAGCGAATGATGTTTCAGAACGGCGGTTGTCCAGCACATTATCGGCTGACAGTACGATAGTTACTTGATCAACGTTTCCCTAACCGTTGGATTGGAAGAGCGGGTCCAATACCTTGGCCAGCGCGAAGCCCTGACTTAACACCCCTTGATTATTACGTATGGGGTCATATGAAGGAGATGGTCTATGCCACACCAGTCAATACTATAGAAAACCTTAGACAAAGGATAGTCGATGCTGCACATAAGGCATAGTCTGACAACCAGAGTAACAAGGACGGAAATAAGAAGACGCTGCCGTGTCTGTATACGGAATAGGGGCTCCCATTTTGAGCAAGACATATAAAAAATAAAGTACAACTTTGAAATTAATGAAGAATTAAACTCTACTTTTAAAATGTTTTTTACTGTTTATCTAAAAATAAAATTCGTACTACTTGTGTTATTTTTACTAGTATTTTCTTAGAACTATTAAGGGTACATTGAACATTTCTACCTAGTTAGATAGCTATTGAAATAAGCAAGTTTTTATAATAATTTATACGCGTGTTACGTTAATATTTTTTTGAAAAAGGTAAATTTCATAGCTGATTTAAAAAAAAATTTTTAAAGTTTTTATTTCAGATGTTCACATGATCGAAATGTTTCCAGATATTTTTCTTTCCAAACGAATGTCTATAATATTGGACAACTAATCCAGTAAAAAAAAATTAAAAATGTCAAATAGATTTTTCGAAAATTAACTTTTACGACATTAAGATCTACTTTTTGAGAAAAACAAAAAAAAATTAAATATCTCAAAAACTATTGAGTTTTGCATAATATATGTTAGGGCTAAATTTACTTCTTAGATCATGCCCCATCACATCTCCAAAGGAATGTATCGAATTACCAGTAACCCTGTATAATCGCAGTCGGCAATGCCCCAATGTAACCTTCACTCGTTTTGTAAATATTGCTGAGGTATTTCAACATTGTTGTGAGGGTAACGACTATATATTTTAATGTCAGGATTTTATGAAGGGTCTTTGAATATATTCCAAACTTTCTGCTAGACAATAGACATTGTATCTCGGTTGCCATAATATGGCAGCATACTCAACATATCTATCCAGCGCATTCTAAACGGAAAATTCTACCAGCATACTATTCATAAAACTTTCCTTTTGGTATGAAGGCTTTGTCTAATTATGTGATTTCCCCAACAACTAATTCAATTAGATTTACAAAATGATATTCTTAACGATGCTAATGTGTTTTTGCCGCTAAGCCTGAATAATAAAATGATTATATATTATATAGGGTGTATCATAATGAAATGTCACAAGCGAAGGAGCGTTTTCCTTATCAAAATTTAAAAAAATGTCATAAACATATGTCATTAGAGTGTACGTTAAAAAGATCATAACTCATTTTCGGGACTATTCCAATTTAATAAAGAACACGGTAAATTTGTTTACACAAAAATATGAACATGGGCCTAGGTTTCTTCCACAGGAAGAGGAAGTATTATAAATCATCCGTGATAATCCATCAATAAATGTAAGACGAATAAGCAGTCAGTTAGCCGTGCCTAAAACAAGAGTATGGCGAACATTGAAATAGGAATATTTATATCCATCTCATGTTTCAGGATTAACAACAATAGGAACAAGCATACTTGGGCAACTTAAAATCCCCACGCAGTGGTTTAAAGGAATTCCCAGCTCAGATTTAATATTGTTACGTATTTACACCCTATAGTAAACACCCGAAACGTAGGTACAATAAGTGCAACACGAATTGTCATTAACCTCTGATTTATTTATCATATAAATTACAATAATTAGTTCTTATAGTAATACACTAATTATAACTATTCTCTACTATAGATTCTCTAAAATAATTCACAAATTGTTACTGCTCCTTATCTTATCTGATTACTTGGCTCATCTCAGAACTGTACTGAACTCGTGCGTTGGATCCACTTCTTATGTATCCGTGGCGTTTATTATCGATTTATCTATTTATCTCCAGGCTTTCAGACGACTTCTAAGTGCCATCTCTGGGCCGACTGGTGAACCACTATCTTATGTTAGCTAATTAAGCATGCTCCCTTTTACTCTGGTACTAGGGATTAAATCTCTCGTCGTAAGAGGGCGGCACATAATTAATATGTGGTGTGGCGTTTATAATAACCATTTAATAGTGCCTCACATTTTTGAAGGAAGGTTACTTGGTGAAGTTTATTTAATCTTTCTAAGAGATACTTTGCCCGATTTATTAAGAGACATTGATTCCAGGAATATGTGTTTTCAGCACAATGATGCTGGTCCTCATTTCGATTTACAGGTTAGAGATCATCTAAGTTAGTATTATCACAACAAATGTATTATTGGTAGAGGAAGTATAGTTAACTAGCCACCGACGTCTCCCGATCTCACACCTCTAGGCTACTTTTATGACGTCATCTAGAGTCAGAGTGCTTTAAATTTTTCTAAGAATATTTATAAAGTTTATTTTCTAACATAGAAAACGTTAAAATATTAAAATAACGAAAAAAGAGATTCGTCTCTTAAACAAAACTTATCCGAGTGCACTCGGGCTAAAATAAAATAAATAAATAATTTAGCAAGTAAATAAGTCTTAAATCTAAGTCCATTAATATTTATTTAAACGTTGATTCTCTAAGTGAGATCATCCTGTCTGGGAAATAGTGCCAATATGGCCCACTCCTTGTTACATTAGTGTGATGATATTCATCCTCAAAAACGCCTTCTGTAGGAAAAGCGTGTGTCAATTTAAAAATGGGGTTATCTGCAGATAAGGTTGTTGAACCTTTGGTTAGTTTATTGAGAACTAGTGGAGCTACAGTTGATGTTGTTGTAGGATCTGCGAGTGTGGTAGTCCCATGAAAATAAGAGCAGTAGGTGCCCATTATTTGGATAATATTACCAAACCATTTGTTAGTCCTTGTTAGGTAAGTGAAGTTTGGCCAATGTCTGATCGAATCATTAGCTGCTGGTCCAGGTAAATTTAGTCTTGAGCCGTACTTGTTAAAATTGCTGTCGATGTCACGATCTGTTTCTAACGGATATAAAAGTCCGGGAGTCAGTAGTGAAGCTCTTTTAGTTGGTCCCCAAGCGTTAGCCAGGAATACGTGTCCGTTTAGAAAGTTGTCAACAGTATGGTCAAAAGCGTTTGGTCTAGTATAATCGGGAATGTCATTGTTCTGTGCGGATAGAATCATGCTTATGAATCCTAAAAGCATTGGAATGTTTGGGAGGGATAATAAATGAACATGTCCCTCATCATATAAAATAAGCTGTTAAGTTATAAAGTTAAGGTTATTATTCGGAAGTGTAGGTGTCACTTTACCGTATAATGTTGAAGGTGATTGAGCGACATTTAATGACTCAAATATTGTGGACCAGGTACTCTGGTGGGTATCTTATGTGAGACGAGTGGGGAATCGTCTACCTCTTGCTGAGATTGATCCTGCTTGTGCTTGCGCTCCAAGTGTCTGAATGAGGAAAAGTAATCCAAAGTAAAGTCTGGATATAAGTGGGCGGACTACATTAGACTATAAACATACTACATGAGACTGCAGAAGGATACATTTGATTGCACAAAAATACAAGGGAACGAGACCGTATGGAACTACATTTATTATTGTTCCAGTGAATACAAAAATGGTTTTCCTTCGCTTTTTTTCTTGTAATAGTCGATATAACCAACTTTTTTCATCCTGAAACAATCTGTATAATAAAGTAAAATTCCCTTTTGAGCTAATGAAAAAAAATTAGATAACAATAACTTAGGCCTAATAAAATATTTGTAATATACATATATACGAAAATGTACAGAGGAATAAACATTATTTAGTAATAGCCCTTATATGCTTGTTTTGCGAAATAAACAACGAAATAACATAGAATCGTTGTTGAATTATTTTAACGTTTTGATACAAGGCTTAAGGCTATACGAAATTACCGAAAAGGGGATATTTAGTTAGGTGACAAAATAAATACAATTGGATCTCCTACCAAGGTTACTAGATATATTGCCATGCCAACTGTGGAATTGTAAATTGATATCAAATTATACAATGTCTCAAATCCTAACATTGACCAACAACTCTAATTTAGAATTTAATGGTTGCTATATAGCAGAGGATGAGAATAACACATCGTAGATTAACTTGGTTATTTAAAATAATGTATCTATTATAAGTGTACCAATTATAACTATTATTGATCCAGTTTAACATATTTTTCTTTTGGAGAAAAGTTAAGGTGGTGTAGATTATGCGCACGAAGTAGCACCGCAACTAATAATAAAAATAAATAATGAACCACATTTTGAACCTGTTAATTTACAATTTGAGAGATCAGTGGTTTGTGTAAAGGTGTGTATTCATTACAGCACAAATGCGTACGAGGCAAGACAAGGCAGAACGAACATCTCTATGTGGACGTGCTACCGAAGAGCGCAAAACCGTTTCGGTACGTTCGATGAACAGTCAGCTGCGAGTCTGTAATTCAAAAAGAATTTGATTTGATGTGGACGTGCATCATATGCCTCGTTTGTATTAAGTCGATTTTCATTGTTTAAAATAGTTGGCGTCTTTATTTTCAAGCTAAGGGCTGGTGCTTAAATATGAGTTGAGATAACGAGAAAACTTTAAACTTTATTAAAGCATATGAGGATCGTCCCATTCTGTGGAAACAAGAATACATATTATTTTATAATATTGTGATGATATAATATTTTGGTATATTGTACTGATCCACCAGCGTTTTGCCACTATCAAATCGACATCGTCGCACTTACATAAAGCCGCGTATTCATCAAAGCACGAATGTGTACGAGGCAGGATTGCTGCGGCGTTCGTTGCCTCGGCGGAGACAGTACACACTTACAGAAGGCATTCGTTTTGCCTCGTACGCATTCGTGCTCAGATGAATACGCGGCTTAATAAAGAGGCTGCGCTATGCACGCGGGATACCATACTTTTGTAAAGTTTGTTATTTTGGATCTTGTATGATGAATTCAGAAAAAGATTAGAAAAATGTGTACTAGTAGGAGGCCTACATGTAGGATAGTGTTCAACTTAGCTGAATAAAATGTTATTTATTCTGTAAAGAGGCGTTTCCTTAATTTGCAACTCATCTCCATGTTTAAGCCTTACTGCATAATTGAGTTAAATAAAATTTACATAAGTTAGCATCCACAAGATGTATTTTAGATAGGTATTTCGTCGCTAATTGGATAAAATAAAATGAGCAAACCTTATATCCTCTTTAAAGTCGACGTTTTGATAACCTTTATTGTCTTCTTCAGGACTCATGATGTGATAGATTAACAGTCATTAAAATCAGAAATAATATCATCGTTAACAGTTTAACAACAAAGAACATGTATATGTATCCAACAGCAAAATGTAGTAGTAACTGGTTCAGTGGCACAACGCTTACGTGTTAGGCTTGCAACCAAGGAGTGCCGGGTTCGAATCCTGGCTAGAGTATGGATGTTTAGTGGTGTTTTTCAGGTGTTACTGAGTTGGTAGCAGTGGACTAGACGAGGTTGTGTGAGAGACAACACGGCTAGTTGCTGTACCAATCCTGAGTTCGAGTCTCAGCTGCGGCAGATGGCAATGTCGTAGGGAATGGTCGTTGTATAATTGTCAATGTGTATGTGTCGTAGTTGAGTGGTGGAATAGCTAATGCTAAACTCCGCTAGGACGTTAATCTAAATAAGACGGTAAAATATATATATATATATATATATATATATATATATATATATATATATATATATATATATATATATATAATATTTGGCTCCACTATAATAAAAGGTGGTCTAAATATAATGAAGAACTTGCATCGCTACTATTGGGAGAATAATGACATCATTTCTATTATTGCTGTATTTCTTACAACAAATTTTTATGTATTTAAAATTCACCTATATTATTTTGAATTCTTATATTTCACTTACGTTTATTTCTTATTCATTACGCGCAAGTTATAGCCTCTCCTACTCAATTGTTAACCTCACCTTCGCGATGAGTTCAATTTGAACTTGGTGCACCCTGTTTTCACTAACGAGGCTCTAACGACCGAGTAAGGGCGGAATAACCCTTACCTTTTGCCGTGAGCCCATCCACCTTCTCACGAAGAGTGCGGTAAAAATAACCCACCGCACACAAAGGTTGCTTTTGGAATCGTTTGGTTACCCCATCGTCGCAGTCTCCTTCTGTGCCATGGGACCACACCACTCGCCTTCCGCAACCGAGCTGGTCAGTTGCATACCTGCTCCAGCTAAAACTTCAAATGCAGCTTCGTTTTCAGTCGATTAAGGCTTTAAAAAAATGATGGAGCGTTCAAGTGGGACAAAATCATCCGGAGGTAAAATACCCTCCCGATCGGATCTCCGGGGGAGGGTGCCCACAGGGACACCTCATCGAATGTCGAAAAAACACCGACAAGTTAAATCCAACAAAACTAATTCTTTCATCTACGGCGCTTGGAATGTTCGTACTTTGAACGACAGCACTCGCACCGATCGGCCTGAAAGAAGAACTGCTCTAATAGATAGAGAACTTCACCGACTCAATGTTGACGTTGCAGCTCTCAGTGAAACTCGATTTTTGGAGGAAGGCTCTCTCACAGAAAAGTACTACACCTTCTATTGGAAAGGTCTTCCCACCAATTCAAGAAGACAACATGGAGTAGGATTTGCCGTTCGGAATCAACTTGTATCCAACTTAACACAAGTACCACAAGGCCTATCCGAGCGTCTAATGCTGCTGCGCTATGAGCTATCAGATGGCAACGCGGTAAATCTAATAAGCGCCTACGCTCCCACTCTGGATGCAAGTCACGAAACCAAGGAAAGCTTCTATCAACAGCTGGAAGAAACCCTCTGTAGAATACCTAAAACGGAACGACTCGTTATTCTTGGCGATTTTAACGCTAGAGTAGGGAGAGATGCAGACACCTGGCCAGGCATCATAGGCAAGAACGGTTTGGGCAACATGAACGCTAACGGTCAACTACGCCTAACTAAATGCGCCGAACATGATCTAGTTATAACAAACACCATTTTCCGACAAAAGGATAAATTTAAAGGCACCTGGCGTCACCCCAGATCAGGTCATTGGCATCTACTGGACTATGTTATCGTACGTAGGAAGCATCTCAAGGACGTCCAAATTACAAAGGCGCGCATTGATAGCGAATGTTGGACCGATCATCGTCCTATTGTCTCTAAAATGAAAATTGTTATGAGACCCAAACACCGAAGAACTCAAGTAAAACGCAGACTCCGTCTCTGTATTAGTAAATTGCGTGACCAACAAACCGTCGAACAGCTAAAGCAAAAAGTTCAAGAGAATTTGAGTGCACTAGAAGAAACCAATTCTGTAGATGTCGCTGCTACCTGGACACAAATTAAAGACAGTTTAAAAAGTGCGAGTGACGAAATTCTTGGCACTGCAGCAAGTAAAAAACAGGAGGACTGGTTCAATGATAATGAAGCTTTTATACAAGAACTTCTTGACCGCAAACATACTGCCTTCCAAAACGCTATCAACCACCCCAACGACTCATCAAAAGCAGAAGCTTTTACCCAATCTAAGTATGAAACGCAACGCGAAATCAGAAGAATAAAGAACGAGTGGTGGGCAAGCAAGGCCAGAGAAATTCAAAGGTACGCCGATTCACACGACTACAGGAATTTCTTTCAAGGAGTAAAAGCAGTGTACGGCCCCAGTCGGAAGAATATGTGCCCTATTAAAGATTTAAATGGAAATCTCCTCAAAGAAGACCAGGAAATAAGAGCCCGATGGAAAGAACACTACTCTAGCATTCTTAACCAGCAAAGTCAAGCCGATCACGATATTATAAATCTTATCCCTCAATATGACACCTTCGAAGACTTAGATAAACCACTAACAACGGAAGAGATCTTAACCGCCATTGGGCAGCTAAAAAATAACAAATCTCCCGGCGCCGACTCACTCCCAGCTGAGATCTTTAAAGCTGTGTCGTCAGAGCTCATACCCTACCTCAAAAAACTGTTTGATGTCGTGTGGGAAAGTGGTCAAGCTCCGCAGGAGTTTCGTGATACACTTTTAATCAACCTCTTCAAAAACAAAGGGAGCGCTGCGGACTGTGGAAATTACAGGGGTATAGCTCTCCTGGCTGTTGGAGGGAAGATACTCACTAAAGCGATGGCAAATAGGCTAACACCTGTTATGGAAAAGTTACTTCCTGAAACACAGAGTGGCTTTAGACCAAACCGAGGCACATCGGATTTAATCTTCACACTTAAACAGCTTCAAGAAAAAGCACTCGAACATCAAGGAGAAATTCACATGGCCTTCATTGATTTAACCAAGGCGTTTGACTCGGTGGACAGGGAAGTGCTCTGGAAAATTATGTTCCGCTTAGGTATCCCTAGAAAATTTGTGGAAGTATGTCGCAGTCTACATACAAAGAACAACGCCCAGGTTATGTATAATAATGAGGCAACCGAACCTTTCCAAACTCTCACTGGAGTTAGGCAGGGATGTGTCCTGGCACCCCTACTCTTTAATTTGTTTACCACTGCTCTAACAATTATTGTTGACAACAAACTGACAGTCAGAGGAATAGGTCTCAGATACCGTTTTGATGGCGGTCTCTTTAACATAGGGCGCTTTAGAGCTTTCACGAAGACACGCACGCGATTCATTTGTGATCTCCAGTATGCGGATGACTGTGCACTTTTAGCCTCTACGCCGGAAGAGCTTCAAGAGCTTTTAGATGTGTATGCCCAAAGCTATGATTCTTTGGGACTTAAAATCAACATTGGAAAGACTAAGATTATGTCAACTCCTCATCAAGTGAACCAAATAGACATTACACTTAACGGAAATTCTCTTGAAGTGGTGGATCAGTTCAATTACTTAGGCAACGTTGTTAATGACAAAGCAAACATGGACAGCGAGATTCGCAATAGAATTAACGCTGCATCTAGAGCATTCTGGGGACTTAGAGAGAGAGTATTTGACAACCACGACCTTGCTTTGTCAACGAAAATGGCTGTCTACAGAGCAGTTGTCATTCCAACACTGCTATATGGATGTGAAAGCTGGGTCATTTACCGTCGTCACGTGAAAGAATTAGAACGTTTTCAGCAAAGACACCTCAGAAGTATGATGAAAATCCGTTGGTTCCATCACATATCAAACGTGGAAGTACTCAGGAGAGCAAACAGCCTTCCAATTGAGGTGCTTATTTCAAGAGCACGCCTAAGATGGGCAGGTCACGTTCATCGTATGCATGATAACCGCCTTCCTAAATGTACACTTTATGGTGAATTGCTAAGCGGTAGAAGAAAGCGTGGCGGTCAACGAAAGAGGTTCAAAGACGCTCTCCATGAAAATCTAAAATCCTGCGGTATTGCAGACGAGCAATGGGAACAACTTGCAG